>CM028361.1:92355186-92955186 GCA_016624345.1 Platycodon grandiflorus | reverse complement strand
ATCATCCTAAGGACATTCGCCACAAGTGTCAACGGAAAGGGACAACATTGTCCCTTGACGTAGACAAGACAATTAAGAATAACTGAGAAGGAGGGGGAGGAGAAGCACCCACAAATCCAAAATCTTTGCGTTCCATCAAGAAAATGACAATTAACACGGTCATATGCCTTCTCAAAAATCCAACTTATATCCAACTTAAGCACTAAACCCTACCTACCGTGCAATCCAAGATCCAGATCTTCAACCACCTCTATAGCCGCTAGAGCCGCATTAATACTCTTGACATCTACAAAGGCAATCTGAGCTGCTAAGATGGTATCTCCAGAACAAACTCAATCTCTTTGACAACACCTTAGTAATGATATTATAAACACTATTGATATTTCTTGAGCACCAATGTAATAAAACTAGAATTCAATCTCATGCCTTAAATACCATTATCACAGAACTCCACGAAACCTTAAAGAGATTGCTTTTCACAATATCCCAACAAGACTAGAAAAAGGCTGTAGAGAAACCCGGCCCTTACCTCCTCGTTGAACGGCCTCACCAACCACTCACTCTGATCCAGAGAAAGTGGACACGAACCTAACCCCTTTATCAGAGACTTATTCACCCACTCTCCATGGAACAAATCTTTGTAAAAATCTGAAATTGCATCCGCAATCAATTCAAGATTCCGATGATCTCCCTAGACTTCAACTCAACCTCCTTAACTAAACTCCAGTGCCTTACCAGAGGCAACCTATAAAAAAGCTTGGAACTACATTTCCCACCCTTAATCCACTTCATTCTAGCTTGCTGATGCTAACTAATATCCTCTCCCAATAGGACTTCCTCAAAGTCATCCCTAAAACGCTCCTCCCAGCACTTTAAGGACCTCAGAGAGGTCCTAATCCTTCCAACCGGCCAATCTCCAAAATGGCCCTAGAATTTCATTCTTCGTACGTCTAGTATCTCCGAAAACTTCTCCGTTCCAAACCTTGAGCTTCTCCTTCAGAAATTTTTACTTCATGAAGTCACAAACCTCATACAACCCTACTCCGAGCCTGCTCCTAACACTCGGCCCACTACTACGCAAGTTAATTTTGGTACTGAGGATGAGATAGCCATATATTTTCAAAACGAAAAAGGGTCTGGCTTAATGCAACCTCTAAAGATAAAGGAAAATGATCTGGACTTGTGGACAGGCAAGCAACAAATCTATAACCCTCACATCCCTCTCTATTAAAATCATCAAAATTCATCGTACTCGACATCACCCAAGAAACATCCACCATAGTTATTAAAGGCGTGCGCCTCGACTACCAGAGAAGAGGCGAGGCGAGAGGCAATGAGTCGGCGTCTCACTGGAGGTTAGGCAAGGCCAAAATGGACAGGCAGTACGGCAACAGTTGCCTCACTTGACAAGGCGCAAGGCGTCAGGCGCGAGAAGGCGTTGCCTTCGTGACAAATTGCTAAGCGACTTCTCTACCCCTCTTTTTTTACCAAATGACGTAGTAAAAGAAAGAAAAAAAAACCCTATATCTAAATTTGGCCCAAGTCGACACAATCACTCTCTGACTGTAGACAAACCTGATTGCAATTGAAGACGAAGATGAAAAGCTGCGACACGACCACTTGATTCCTCCACCTACGATGAACACGAACCGACCGGCAACAACTGCGACGTCAACTCCGGCTGCGAGAACAGGTACTCGCGCCTCTCGACCCTCTGTTCTCTACTCTGCTTTCCCTTTCATTTTTTTGGTTTTCTGTGTTTCTCTTTCTCAACCCTCACCCCTATTTATGTTTATTTTTATCTTCTTCTTTTTCTTTTTCTTTTCTTTTTAATTTCTCTCTTGGGTTGAAAACGAACACAAAGATTATTTAGCTATATCTTTGTTTCATTTTTTGGACTTTTTTTAGTTGGACATTTCAACTTTTTTTTTAATTAGTTTTAATTCAAGATTTGAAGGGGGTTTTTTATGTTACTTGATCTGTATTTTTTTTTGTTTACTGCATTACTCTTTTTTCTTTTTTTTTTTTAAAGTTGAATTTGTCTTGTTGACTTGTTGCTATTATATGTAAACTTAACATGTTAATTAGTGACAATAGTCATACTTTTTTTTTTTTATTCAGGATTTGGACGTAAGTTTTTATGTTACTTACTCTGTTTTTGTTTTTAATGTTGAATGTGTTGTTGACTTGTTGCTATTATATGTAAACTTAACATGTTTAATTAGTGACAATAGTGATACTTTTCTTTTCCTATTTAATTAGTAATGTAAGTCATACTCATACTCTGTTATTTTTTCTTATTACTTCGGGTCTATTTTTCCTTTACATTTACTCTGTTCTTTACTATCTTTCCTTGCTATTTCCTTTTCTTTAGCCTTTAGCCTACTTAGAAATGTCGACCTCAACCTCAACGGTAAAAGGAAGCTCGAATAGAAATGATCCAGCATGGAAATATGTCAAATTAGAGAATGAAAAGAACACGAACAATACAATCTACATTTTTTTTGTAAAGATGCACGGCAGGGATATGTTGGGCCAAACAACACATAGTTGCAGGGTTTCCTAATGTTAGGGCTTGTGAAAAAGTACCCGATAAGGTGGAAGAGATTCGAAATTATATGGGCTCGAAAAAGAAAGTAAAAGGAGCAAACTATGTTAGAGAAACAAGTAAGGCAAGAGTGAGGTTGGGAATAGAATTTGAGAAGTTATGGTGATGATGATGATGATGATGATGATGATGAAAATGCGATTGAAAGTGAAGTGGTTTAATCAGCAAAGAGAACAAAGCAAAGTTGTGCAAGCAAAAAAAGGACCGATGGATTTGTTTAAAAGTCACGGTCAGCAACAAACTTCAAAAAATATGAAAAAACAAAAGGATGAAAATGAGGAGGCGTTGAAAGTGGTAAGGAATCGGGCATGTTCAGCTATAGCAAGATGGAGGTATGATGTTGGCATTGCTTTCAATGCCGTTAATTTTGATAGTTTTCAAGTGATGGTTAATGTGATTGGAGAATATGGTCTGGGGATAAAGGCTTCAAGTTTCCATGAGGTGAGAGTTCCTTTGCTAAAGAAAGAGGTGGAAATGGTCAACAAACAGATGAAAGACCACAAAGAGGAGTGGAAGAAACATGGTTATAGGATTATGTCCGATGGGTGGAAAGACAAACAAAAAGGACATTAGTTAATTTCCTAGTCAATTTCCCTAAAGAAGCATGTTTGTGGAGTTGGTTTAAGCTTCCGAGTATAAGACGGGGGAAAAGATATTTGAATTGCTTAGTAGCTTTGCGGAGAGAGTCGGGCCAGAGAATGTGGTTCAAGTTGTAACGGATAATGATTCAAATATGAAGTTGGCGGGTAGGAAATAGTGAAATACTTGATAACATTACTTACTTTATAATTGATAACGGTATTGTGTATTTTTTTTCCTCTTATTTTTTTCTCCTTTTTTCTTCCTCTTCGTAGGAACGTTGTTGATGGCAAAATATCCAAATTTATATTGGACACCGTGTGCTACACATTGCTAGGACTTGATGTTGGAAGATATATTTGAAATACCAGGGTTCAAGTCAATTTTCGCCAAGTCTCTGAAATTAAACTATATCTATAGTCGTCGTGGTGTAGTGAATTTGATGAAGTTTACTCAATTCGAGTTGGTTAGACCTACAAATACTCGTTTTGCCACATCTTTCCTCACTCTTGGAAGGATCAATTTAAAACAAGTTTGGAAGACTGTTATGAATGCTAGATTTTGGAGGGTAGTAGTCGAAGCTCATAAGTTTGTGAGTCCCCTTGTTAGGGCGCTTCGAATTGTTGATGGTGAGTGCAAACCTGCCATGGGTAATATTTACGAGGCTATGAATTGAGCGAAGGAGGCAATTGGAAAGAGTTTTATTGATAATGAAGAAGATTATAGGGGGAAATCTTGTCTTCGAAGACAAGATTTTGGATTTACTGCTGCTGGGTATAAAGAAAAAATGGAGATCATCACGGGGAGATAGAAGCAAGAACAATTGTAAATCACAGGTAAGGGGTAAAAGAGAGTTAAAACAACTCTATTGCAGTTTGAATTACGAGCAGTTAAGGGATAAGGTTAGGGAGGGGAGCAGGAGAAAAAATCATGATTGAGTATGCATCTACGAGTTTTCTCTTGGAATATATGGGGATTAAATGATTTAGGGAAGAGACAAATTATTAAGGTAGTTTTGAGAAGATGGAAGCTGCATGTTGTGTGTCTTCAAGAAACCAAAATGGGAAAAATGGATAGGAGAGTGATTAAGTGTATAGGGGGAGGTAATTGGACTGATTGGGACCATTTGGGGCTATAGGTTCTCCCAGAGAAATTCTTGTAATGTGGGATAAGGGGACGGTCACGAAGATGGGATCAATTATAGGTACCTATTATGTGTCTTGTCTATTGAAAGTAGTGGAGAATGACAAGTAATGGCTATTCTCCGGAGTTTATGGGCCTTGTTCACACGCCGTTCGGAAGAGTTTGTGGGAGGAATTAAGGTTGGCGAAACTAAGGTGGAATGTCCCGTGGTGTTTAGGGGGAGATTCATTGGCTGCTCACTTTCCTCACAAGCGTTTGGGTTCTCGAACTTTTTCTCACGGTATGTTGGAATTTAACAATTTTATTAATGATATGGAGTTGGTGGATCTTACTTTATCACGAGTCTTCACTTGGTTCAGAAACAATAACAACCATCAATGCTCTAGAATCGACAGATTCCTTGTTTGAATGGATCGGGAGTATTGTTTTAGTGGTGCTACTCAGACATGCCTGCTAAGAGTCATATCTCACCATGTTCCTCTACTTCTCGACTATGGTAGTTTTCTTAGAGAGAAATCTCCATTTAAATTTGAGAATAAGTAGCTTAAGGAACCGAGTTTTGTGGAGTGGGTAAAATCTAAGTGGCTTTCTTATTGTGCTTGTTAGAGATCCATGCTTCCGGTTGGCTAGGAAATTGAAACTTCTAATGGAAGGTTTAAGAGTTTAGAACAGAGAGGTTTTTGGAAAGTTAGACATTAGGATTAAAATATTGTTAGAAGAGATCAGTCAATTGGACGAGAAAGGATGAGAAAGTAGGCTTAGGAGGATCGAACGGGGAGGAAGAAGTGCATAGGACGAATCTTAAGAAGAGATTAGACAGACTTTTGTTAAGCGAGGAGATCAGCTGGAAACAAAAATTCCGGGTTCAATGGCATAAAGAAGGAAACAAAAACATGAAGTTTTTCCACAGGTTTGGGAATAAGATTCAAAACGTCAAGATAGACTGAGACTTGCTGGAAGATAAGGATGAGATTAAGGAATGTATTATGAGTTTCTATAAAAGACTTTATTCTGATAAGACTTGATGGAGTAGCCTTTAGGGCTCTTGAGGAGGAAGATAGGACAGCCTTGGAGCAACCTTTTCAGAGGAGGAAGATGTGGCAGCTCTAAAGAGTATTGGTGGTGACAAAGCTTCGGGCCACGATGGATTTTGAGTGGCTTTTTTCCAACAACGTTGGGTGATGATTAAGGATGATATAATGGAGGTTTTTCATTTTTTTGATGAAAACATGTGTTTTGAGAAGAGTTTTAACGCTTCCTTTATTGCCTTAATTCCGAAAAAGAATGGTGCTATTCATTTGAAAGATTTGTTAGAAGTATAGATTAATGGGTTTAGTTGTATATATGTATATGTATAAGGGCCTTGGTGTAACTTGTATATAACACGTATATATATGATACGTAGTTTGACCTTCTGTGTGTTGGCTTCTTCCCTAAAACCCTATGTCGTGTGATTTCTTCTTATTTAACATGGTATCAGAGCAAGGTTTTCATTAAATCTTCACCGTGATCGTGCAAGTCTGTTCTAGGGTTAGGGTTGAAGCTTCGTAGTACATAGCATTCAGACGCAGTAGCCTTCAGACGTGGGTGACCTTTTAAAATCGAGGTTTTTGACAAGATTTAGGACAAGTGAGGATATCATTGAAGTTGCCTAGAGTAGGCGACCTTGTCTGTGATTTTTTTGCTGCCAGCCGGTGCTGGAAGAGTACACCACGCGCCCCACTCGCCGGCGCGTCTGCCGGAGTTTCTCGCCGGAGTACCACAGAGTGGTTCGCCGGCCCTTCCTTGTCCTAGGCTTGTGTTTTGTTGTTCAGTTTGGTGATTTTTGGTCTAATGTCTTCTTCCGAGATGTCCGATGCTAAGATTGTGGTTTCAGAAGTAATATCTGCTAGTTCGAGGATTACTGATAAACGACTAACAGGAAAGAATTACATGATGTGGAGACGTGTCGTTGAAATGAGTTTGAAAGGGCAGAAGAAGGAAGATCATCTCACTACTGTTCGGGAGATAAATGCAACATGGATGCTAGAGGATGCTGGTTTGTATTGGAAGCTAATGAATTCCATAGATGATGAGGTTGCTGAGCTTGTCGCTCATAATACGAATGTTCGAGATATGTGGGAGTACTTGGCTATTGTGTATGGAGGCAAGAACAATATGAACCGTATTTATGACTTATCTTGTGCCATGTTTCGCCAAGATCAACGAGAACGGACTGTAACCCAATACTTTGCTGACTACAAGAAACTGGCCGCGGAATGGAGATCCCTACATCCGCTTACTACAGATGTCAGCACCATGCAGGCACAACGGGAACAGTTGATCATCCTTGGATTTCTTTCTGGTTTGCGACCTGAGTTCAGTACCGCTCGCTCACAGATTTTAACTGGCATCGATGTTGTCTCTCTTCAGGACGTTTTCTCCCGTGTTCTTCGTGCCTCCTTAGTCAGGAGTGAGTAATAGTGTTGCCGGGAGTGTTGGTCATCCACATGAGTCCTCTGCGCTTGTGGTTCAGGGGCAACAAGGAGGGGATAGTGGTGGTCGCGGTGGTAGAGGATCTAGTAGAGGAGGTCGCACTAATGGTCGTGGTGGAGGCCGAGAGAATACAAAGACTCATGTCTGTTATCACTGTGAGGACACTGGTCATATGATTCGTAACTGCTGGAAGCTACATGGAAAATCGTCTACAGATCGCTTTGCTCATGTTGCCTCCAATCCTGCGGCACCTACTGCACCACCACCACCGAGTGAGGGTAAGATGGTGATGATGTTTGACGATGAGTTTGCTCGGTATACACAGTTTCAGGCATCCTCTTCTTCCTCCACTGCTACTTTTGTTCAGACAGGTAAACCTACTGCTTGTGTCTCTTCATCTGATTGTAAATGGGTCATTGATTCGGGTGCCTCCGACCATATGACTGGCAATCGAGGTCTTTTTCTTTATTCACTCCGGTGTTGAGTAACCCTAGTGTTACACTAGTGAGTGGTTCTGTAATTCCTATTCAGGGACGCGGTAACATCTATCTTACACCGTCTCTTACTTTGTCGTCGGTTTTATATATTTCAAATTTTTTCTTCAATCTCTTGTCTGTTAGTAAATTCACTCCTGATCATAATTGTGAGGTCTCATTTTTTCCTACACATTGTGTTTTTAAGGATCGTGCGACGAAAAGGATTATTGGTAGAGGGCGAGAATCTGGTGGGCTATACTTCTTTGAGGCTACGTCATCGACTGTATATCTGAGTTCTTCCGTTTCTCCATTCCAGCTTCATTGCAGATTGGGTCATCCTTCCATGTCGAGTCTTCAAAAGTTGTGTCCCGACCTGTCCATGTCCAATTTTATATGTGATGCATGTCAGTTTGCAAAGCATCATCGTATTTCTTATTTTCCTAGAATTAATAAAAGGGTCAAATCCCCATTCGATGTCGTACATTATGATGTTTGGGGCCCTAGTCCCGTTGGGTCTAAGTTAGGTTATAGGTATTTTGTTACTTTTGTGGATGATTATTCCTGTGTTACTTGGATATATTTAATGAAAAATCGTTCCAAGTTATTTGATATCTTTTCGGAGTTTTGTGCTGAAATTGAGACTCAATTTGGTGTGCCTGTTAAATCCCTTCGTAGCGATAATGCCCAAGAGTACTTCTCTACTGTTTATTCTAAATTTATGGCAGTGCGTGGTATGCTCCACCAATCATCGTATGTTGATACCCCTCCGCAAAATGGGGTGGCTGAGAGAACAAAACCGTCACCTACTTGAGGTTGCCCGAGCTCTCTTGTTTCAAATGACTGTTCCTAAAGAATTTTGGGCCGATGCTATTTTAACTACTTGTCATCTCATTAATCGCATGCCTTCTTCTGTTCTTGAGGGTGAGATTCCATATCGTGTCTTATTCCCATCTCAGTCTCTCTACTCTGTCTCTCCCAAGATATTTGGAAGTGTTTGTTTCGTTCGTGATCATCGTCCTACTATTACCAAATTGGATCCTAAGGCACTTAAGTGTATCTTCGTAGGTTATTCTCATACTCAGAAAGGATATCGTTGTTTCTCCCCCAACTTGAATCGATATTTGGTTTCTGCGGATGTTACATTTCATGAGTCTATTCCATTTTTTTCGCCGTCTGTTGCACCTTCTGTTGGGTTAGTCTCTGACGATGACTTCCTCATTTATCGTGTCGTGCAGTCCGGATCTTCTCCTGTTCAGCAAATAGCTCGACCTCCCATCGTGTATGTTTACACTCGTCGATCGTGTCCTCAAAGCGATTTGCCTCCTGATTCTGCCCCTGCTGAGCCAGTCCAGTTGTCGCCTGATCCTGTCGCGGTTGAGCCTTCTTTCAACCTTGATGTCCCTATTGCTCTTCGTAAAGGTAAACGTAGTTGTACCTCCCACCCTATTTCTGACTTTGTAAGTTATAATGGTTTGTCTTCCGAGCATTGTGCATTTCTTGCTCTCATTGAGTCTTATTCTATTCCTAAGTCTGTGTCTGAAGCAATAGATCATCCTGGATGGAAGAACGCCATAAAGGAGGAGATGAGTGCTCTTCTCCATAATCAGACTTGGGAGTTAGTTTCGTTACCGTCCAGTAAACGTGCGATTGGATGTAAATGGGTATACACTATTAAGGTGAATCCGGATGGGACTTTGGCTCGTCTTATAGCTCGCCTTGTTGCAAAAGGATTTGCTCAGACATATGGGGTAGATTATTCTGATACGTTTTCTCCGATTGCCAAACTTGCCTCTGTTCGATTACTGATCTCACTTGCTTCGTCTTATCACTGGCCTCTTCACCAGCTTGATGTGAAGAATGCTTTTCTTCATGGAGATTTAGAGGAAGAGGTTTATATGGAGCAACCTCAAGGGTTTGTTGCTCAGGGGGAGTCTGGGATTGTTTGCAAGTTAAAGCGGTCGTTGTATGGATTAAAACAGTCTCCACGTGCATGGTTTGGCAGATTTAGTAATGTGGTGACAGAGTTTGGCCTTACGAGATGTAAGAGTGACCACAGGTATTATTTTATTAGTTGTGTATGTGGATGATATCATGATTACGGGTAGTGATAGCACAGGTATTCGAACACTAAAAGAGTTCCTTCAAAAGAGATTTCAAACTAAGGACTTGGGTAGTTTGAAATATTTCTTAGGAATCGAGGTTTCCCGGTGCAAGCAAGGCATCTTCTTATCTCAGAGAAAGTATGTGCTTGATTTGTTAAGTGAGGCAGGAATGTTAGGGGCGAAACCTTCTGAGATTCTTATGGATCCGAATCTGAAGCTTACAGCTGAAGATGGTGAGGAATTTGCCGAGCCTGAGAAATATCGTCGACTTGTTGGAAAGTTGAACTATCTTGCAGTAACCTGGCCGGATATTGCCTTTACAGTTAGTGTGGTAAGTCAGTTTATCACTACCACGGTGTACTCATTGGGACGCTGCTGTGAGGATTCTGCGGTTTCTTAAAAGAGCTCCGGGACAGGGTGTGCTATACCGTGATCATGGACACATGAGAGTTGAGGGGTTTGCAGATGCTGATTGGGCTAGTTCTCCTTCGGATAGGAGATCTACTACTGGATACTGTATATTCATTGGGGACAACTTGGTTTCTTGGAAGAGTAAGAAACAACCAGTTGTGTCGAGATCGAGTGCCGAGTCCGAGTATAGGGCTATGGCTCTTGCCACATGTGAACTTGTGTGGATTCGTCAGCTACTGAGTGAGGTTGGCATTTGTAATCCATCACCTATGCAGTTGTGGTGTGATAACTAGGCAGCTATTCATATTGCTTCGAATCCAATTTTCCATGAGCGAACAAAGCACATAGAGATTGATTGTCATTTTGTTCGAGAAAAACTTCAAGAAAAGTTGATTGCCACGGGCTATGTGAGAACCGGGGATCAACTGGCGGATGTATTCACTAAGTCACTGAATGAAAACAGAATAAGTTATATTTGTAACAAGCTGGGCATGTATGACATTTATGCTCCAGCTTGAGGGGGAGTGTTAGAAGTATAGATTAATGGGTTTAGTTGTATATATGTATAAGGGCTTTGGTGTAACTTGTATATAACACGTATATATATGATACGTAGTCTGACCTTCTGTGTGTCGGCTTCTTCCCTAAAACCCTATGTCGTGTGATTTCTTCTTATTTAACAAGATTATTGACCAATTAGCTTAATCGGAGGTGTGTACAAGTTAATTGCAAAAGTGTTATCTTTTCAGTTGAGAAAGTGATTGATAAAGTGGTATCCGAGTCCCAACACGCTTTTGTAAGGGAACGTCAAATTCTCGACGTGTCATTTATTGCCAACTAAGCAATGGATACTAGGCTGAAAAGCGGAGTTCAAGGTGTGTTATGTAAGTTGGATATTGAAAAGGCGTATGATCATATTAATTGAAACTTTTTGTTATATATTTTGGATAGATTGGCTTTTGGGTACAAGTGGAATAAATGGATACTATTTTGCATTTCTACAGTGCGCTTCTCAGTTTTGGAAAAAGGAGAACCCGCAGGTTTTTTTCTCGTCATGGAGGCCTTGAGTAGATTGATGGATAAAGCAGTGATTGGAGGTTTCATTCGTGGCTTTTCGGTGGGTCGGTGGTCAAACATATATAGTTAATGGTGTCTCACCTCCTGTTCGCAGATATACTTGGATTCTTTGGGCAGAGATTTCGCAACGGGGATATTTACGCTTAGTTTTAATATTAAGGCTTTGAAGGTGGTGTGGATAATATAGAGTTCCTGGCTCCTTTTTTTAGATGTAAGATTGCTAGTCTCCCGTCTTCGTATCTTGGTTTGCCTATTGGTGCCACTTTTAAAAGTGTGGCTATGTGGAATCCGGTGATTGAAAGATTTGAACGTTAAACGGCGAAATGGAAGAAATAGTTGTTGTCAAAAAGGGGGGAGGCTAGTTCTTGTTAAAAGCACTCTTTCCAGTCTTCCCACTTATTTCATGTTTCTTTTCATGATTCGGTCTCGGTCCGAATCAAGCTAGAAAAGTTGGAAAGAGATTTCTTATGGGAAGTTCAATTAGAAGATCGCAAATACCAGTTTGCCAAGTGGGAAAAGGTATGTTCCAATTTGAAAGGAGGATTAGGTATCAAAAATCTAAAGGGCTTCAATGTAGCTTTAATGGGAAAGTGGTTATGGAGGTGTGTTATAGATAGAAATGCCTTTTCGAGGAATGTGGTGGTGTGCAAGTATGGTGAAAGGGATCATTTATGCTACTTCGTGGAGTTTGCGCCAAGGAGACCCTCGTTCCTCGTTCCTATTTATTCTCGTCATGGAAGCCTTGAGTAAATTGATGGATAAAGCAGTGATCTGAGGTTTCATTCGTGGCCTTTCGATGGGTCGGGTCAAAGATGTAGAGTTAATGGGGTCTCACTTCCTATTAACGGATGATACTATTGTATTTTGTAGGGCAGAGATTTCGTAGCTAGGATATTTACGCTTAGTTTTATTATTATCTCAGGCGGTCTCAGGGGTTAGAATTAATATTTCGAAGTGTGAAATTCTTCGAGTAGGTAGTGTGGATAATATAGAGTTCCTGGCATCCTTTTTTGGATGTAAGATTGCTAGTCTCCCATCTTCGTATCTTGGTTTGCCTAACGTTGCCACTTTCAAAAGTGTAGCTAAGTGGAATCCGGTGATTGAAAGATTTGAACGTCGAATGTCAGGATGGAACAAACAGTTGTAGTCAAAACGGGGGAGGCTAGTTCTTGTCAGAAACACTCTTTCCAGACTTCCCACTTATTTCATGTCTCTCATCGTGATCCAGGTCCGTAACAGGCTAGAAATGTTGGAAAGAGATTTCTTATGGGAAGGTCAATCAGAATATCACAAATACCATTTGGTCAAGTAGGAAAAGGTGTGTTGCAGTTTGAAAGATGGCGGATTAGGTATCAAAAATCTCAAGGTCTTCAATATAGCTTGGTTGGGGAAGTGGTTATGGAGGTATGTTATAGATAGGAATGCCTTTAGGAGGAAAGTGGTGGTGTGCAAGTATGGTGTAGGGATTATTTATGCTAGTTCGAGGGGTTTGCGCCAAGAAGACCCGCTTTCCTTGTTCCTGCTTATTCTCATCGTGAAGGCCTTGAGTAGATTGATGGATAAAGCGGTGATTGGAAGTTTCATTCGTGGCTCTTCAGTGGGTGGGGTCAGAGATATAGAGTTAATGGCGTCTTACCTCACGATACTCCTGTATTCTGTGGGGCAAAGATTTTATTATTATATCAGTCGGTCTTGGGGCTTAGAATTAATATTTCGAAGTGCGAAATTCTTTGAGTAGGTGGTGTGGATAATAGAGAGCTCCTGGCTTCCTTTTTTGGATGTAAGATTGCTAGTCTCCCATCTTCGTATCTTGGTTTGCCTATCAGTGCCACTTTCAAAAGTGTAGCTATGTGGAATCCGGTGATTGAAAGATTTGAACGTTCCAGGGCGGGATGGGAGATGGAAGAAACAGTTGTTGTCAAAAGGGGGGAGGCTAGTTCTTGTTAAGAACACTCTTTCTACTCTTCCCACTTATTTCATGTCTCTTCTCGGTCTCGAACAGGCTAGAAAAGTTGGAAAGAGATTTCTTATGGG
The DNA here is from genome assembly GCA_016624345.1 of Platycodon grandiflorus. Classification (NCBI taxonomy): domain Eukaryota; kingdom Viridiplantae; phylum Streptophyta; class Magnoliopsida; order Asterales; family Campanulaceae; genus Platycodon; species Platycodon grandiflorus. The sequence goes on along the minus strand of CM028361.1, from coordinate 92,942,281 downwards.
AAGGTTAGTCGGAAGAGCTCCATGTAGAAAAATACTGCATCGTGAATTCACTAGCTTATACAGCACAAACATAGAGTAACTTAATCTAAGTAACTCAATCTAAACATTCGTCACCACCAACTCCAAATCAGCATCAACACTCTGACCATGAAAATGGGTGATTTTGTGACGACTTACCAGTCCATATCTTGCAGCTTCAGAGTCTCGTTTAGAAACAAGTTGCTCAATGCATGGCAAACATTCCAGCGGACCTGCATATCAAAGCCCAAGTTTCCAAGAAAATTATGTGAATCATTGAATAAAAAGGGTAGTATAGCAACCAAAAAAAAAAAAACATCATCTGGTATACCGACTGGGATTACCTTCACATTTCCAGTTGTAACGCAAGAAAGAAATGCCTGTACCATTCCTTCCAACCATCGGGAATCTACCCAAGATGGTGGCGGGACCAAATTAGAATCCATACGCCACCCATCCTTTATTATATCAAAGCCTGTCCGATGATCTTGCCTATTATAGACACTTGATTGACTTGAACACTGGACAAATCTTGAAAGATTCCCTAGTGCTCTTACAGCATTTGCTTTGATCTAAAGTTAATGCAAACACAAAAGAACATTAAAAGAAGAAAATACAAGAACAGGATAAGAATAAAAGGAAGAGAGAGAGAGAGAGAGAGAGAGATGTCTGAGTAATAGATATGTGTTGAGAGTACAACTACCAACAACAGTACAAGATTCCAAAACTATAGAGGGGCATCTTATCTCTATGGCTTTCGTGATCCCGCCTGGACATTCGTCCTCAGACTCTAATGATTCACAATAAAATTGCTAAATGTTATGAGAGAGTTGCTTAGTTGATTGAATCATACAGAAGATTCAGCGGTCTGAACAACGAGAATATTTAAACCTAAAATAATTAGCATAGAAATCACCATTGTGGTGAAGGTACCCCATTACGCTTCTGAATTTTGGTGACGGACAGGATTCATATATACGAAGATAAGAATGTACCAACGAATAACCAGTCTAGACATGTTTACCTTGTCATTATCCCTTGTCAGCCGCAAAGAACAGTCTATCAACAGTGAAGTTAACTGAGAGCAATCCTTTAAACCTATCACATCAAACAGAGAAACTGAAGAGAACAGAAATAATCATAAAGGAAAAGTAGCTGAAAGATCACTCAGATAAAGCTTAAGCCCACCTACTAAGCACCTTTCAGAGGTAAATCCATTAATACAATGACGTAGTGAATCACATATGTTAGCTAATGCCCAGGAGGCTGTAATTCGGACCTGAAATAAGCACATAGTTCGTCTTGATCTCAATAGATCAAATGTCAACTGCAAGATTTGCACAAAAACATGCTTAAAAGAAAAAATGAGTCAGACAGACAGTCGTAGAGACAACAATACCGAGACCAATGGATCGCGAGTATTGACTTCAGCAGCATGAATAAACTTTCCAAGAATCTCTGCACTATACAATTGAAACAATATGTAAACGTTTTCTCAACTATTTAATAAGTGTCAATTGAACTTTTTGGAGTACGTAGAATGTTATAACAATAAGACATTAATTAGTTGCTAACAATAAGCTTTACCATAAGGAACAGTAAGTTAGTCTAACTGTATTTCGACAGCAGTCCACTGAAATGCCAATTTTCTTTTTTGGCAATTAGAAAAAAAAAATATTATTAATATGGGGGAAAGAAAAATACATAAAAAAGTGGATGAGAAGTCCACTAGAAGCAGGTCGATACCATGGCATATTACTTCTCCATTGTGTTGATGCAGGTAAACAAGGAAGTTTTAGACTGCGGGCCAAAAATATGTGACATTGATTATAACAATCGCAATTATATCATAATTTTATATGATTTCTTGCATGCACCATTCTGACAAATAAAAGGACACAACTTCGAAGATCCTGAAGAAGAATGCAGAAAAGGATGTTATTGCTGAAATCTTAGACATCCTGATTCAGCTAAGGTAAGTGTGAACTTTCAAATAACACGATAATTAATTGAAGGATATAGGTACATGTGAACCGCGAATAAAGTGACTATGAACTGAAAGCTACCACGATATATTTAGTTCATTTATAGAACTAATAGAAGTCAATGTCTAAAATCATGTATACATGTCTTTCAAGAATACAAAAGAACTTGACTCAAAGTCCTCCCATGATTACAGGTTTAACTACTTCAAATGTTAAAATTCCCATCAGTAGAGTGATGAAAGCCAGAAGCCTGCTCAGCGACCCACAAATTTAAAGGTCAAGCTTTACTTGAGACTGAGCTAGACCAACTTTGGAAAATTCAAGCCCCTATGATGAACACCCGCTGAGCTGGGACCACACTAGACAAACCTCTCTCAAATTGAGGGTATATCAGTAATTAGGTTAATATTATTTCTTATTTTCCTCCATTTCCCAAATTTCTTCAATTTTTCCAACTCCTCAGCAGATCTAGCCCATTTCCACAGACCAGTCTCTTCAATATCTTCAATCCCCTTTTGTTTCTCCCTCAAACCCACAACAAACAAATGCACATAAATGTGATCTGGATCCACCAACACAAACCTCAGTCAACATTTTATCTTTCAAATCTCTAGTCTTACTCCTGTTTTTCAGCTACATAAAAGAGAATGACCAGCTCACCATGAATAGATGAAGGTTGAATGTCATTCTCAGGATAAGCAACTTGTTGGCCTTCTTTGTGAATCTTTCAGGCGGCTTCAAATATTGTTCTTTATCTAACCCAGGATACCCACAGAATCCTATTCCTGTTGTTCTTGTTAAGTAACCAACTAATCTTAAAGCTTAAATTGCTAAGAGAGTGAGAGAACCTGGTGATATACATAAAAAAGTACCTTTCACTAGTGAGGGACCTCACTGTAGTGATAAACCAAGATGGCATTATTTGGTGCATCACATAATAAACTGTGTGCAAGCTAGTGAACTAAAAATTCTGGGAAAAAATGCAAGTAGTATGACTTGATCCAAGATCTTGCATTACAAGACCTCTATCACCATGTTCAGAAACCAACTCAGCTACAAGCTTAAGCTATTACAGAGGGCCCAAAAATGCATAACATGCTTTAATAATCTTGAACTACTAGGTAAGCATCTCAAGTTCTCCATATATGACGGATGCCCCCCCTATGGTTTAAAGTCTTGTACAAGAATCTGCTAATTCTGCTGAGCTTAAAAGTCCTTTAATGGGTTGAAGAAAGACGGATGTTGAAGCTGATCTGAACATTAAAAAGGTAGTTTGATAAGCCTAGACTTTGGAGTCCCTAGGCCCAAATGCTGGTATCCAGTCTTACAAACTCGTAGATTTCACAAAGGAGAGGTACGTTCTCCATGAAGTAGTTAGTCTTGATGAGCACAATAAAGGTGTGCTTGGTGAGAGTCACCAATAACTGGCAATCACCGAGAGCACTATTGCTAGAAGGGACTAGAAGTGAAAGTTTACTTCTCCAATCACATCCACTTCTTTCAATTGACAGTGTGGAGTTTATTTTAATGTGCATGTTTATCAAGAAACCACCCAGAAAACTTTGCTTGTAGGGCTTTATCACAATTTAGGGTTTGATTGTGAGCCACATAATCGATAATATATACAAAGAATATAAAATCAGGAAATAAACCCTCACTAAATTAGGAAACTAACTCTACCAGAATCCCTTAAATTATAGGTTCCTAAAATACATAATCCCTTAAATTATGGGATCCTAAAATACATAATTTACGCCTAATGTTCTCCCCAAATAATGCCACAAATTCCCACAGGCTTCACCTTCTCACCCTAACCTTAATTACCACTTACAAAAATCTCAGAGAGTTGATCTATTGATTGGAAATTACCAACACACTCACAAATTAAGAACATACACATTCCCCTCTTGCCCAAAGTAAGGTGATCTTTTTGCGCTCTGCATATGCACACATGCCGTGCTTTCTACGCACAAGCAGACACTCAACATGGCAGGAGAATGTTCCTACGAGGCTAAAGCAGCGGGAGGTTAGAAATAAGTTATCATCCTCACCAACTTTCCCATTCTTTCTACATTAAATAAGCTAATAACCCTGAAAACCAACCCCAAGACGGTCTACTTATAATGGTTGATGCCAAGGATATGATAACGATGATTAGGGGCTTAAGCATTCAGTTTTGATTAGCATAGAGTAGACAGGTTAGATTGGATCCTGTTGGTTATAGTCAGAACATAAAGAAAGCTAAGCTCAAGCTATGAAGTCAGGCAGCATTTAAAGCTGGGCTCCTATGTTACAAGGACTTGGGTGTGGGTGCCTGGTGCCTGGTGCGGGTACTTGTCTAGATGTCAGATCCATGGATGCCATGAATATTAGGATACATGGACTCAGCTCAAAAGGATCCAAAAATAGGGTGAATTTACTTCAATAAGGTTTTCGGCTGTATGCTTCGCACTCCGTGTGCTATGTCTTAATTATACCTTATGGATATGATATGAGAATTGGTAAGATATAGCAAAAGTTTGACAGTCTATTTAAGAATAGACTAGAGCTTGATAGCTGATTATTTGAAATTTTAAAAAACTACTGTAACCATGAGCTGGAGTGTACATTTACAATTTGAAGAATCTAACATTGATTACACACTTTGAAGAGTCTAACATTGATTACACACCCATGTTGGACATGGGTACGGTGAGTGAAATGAAGAGTCCTTGTTACAGGGTTGAGCTCAGCCAACCAAGGCGCATCCAGACCATGTAGTGCTGCTTGGTTTTTTGAGATGAAGGGCTGCGCTTTGGTCAAAAGTATGTATGTGTGTGTATGTGTATATATATATATATACTTTTTATCCTTCCTTTCCAGTTATTGAATATGCCCCTTTTACAGCTATCCAAAATACAGTGATTTCAATTCCAGGAAAAAGAAAACGTTTGAAATACCTCCTAAAAACTTCGGGAAAACATGCAATGACACCAATGGAACGGCAAGCAGCGGATCTAACAGATGGAACCTCATCATTCAGAGCAGCACTTATCTAAAAATATCACGAAAGTCCATCAACACAAATAAAATAAAATGAGAAAATTAAAGTTCAGTTTAAGTCAACTTCAAATAGACTGCAATAAAGGAAGAATTAACATAGTACACGACTTACAGAGTAAGTAATAATGGAATCCTGTTTATCAATTGGAAGAGAAAAGAAAACAGCAGACGTTATTCCTGCAAAACAAGTAACTGACGCAGCCCTCACCTTCCAGAAAAAGGGAAAAGAGGATTAGAGCAATGTAAATAAAAAACCAACAACAGTTTTTCACACCATACCAAAATTAGCAAAGCAATTGAACTCACTTGTCTAAAGAGCTCTTAATTCATCAACAAATTATAACATACTGGTTGCACCTTGAAAAAACAGTTGGCCAATCAGCTAATCTTTCTCATGTCCAAGCATATTGACAAATATGGCCTTACAGAAAACTAAAAACAGCTTGACAAGCCCCAGACTGCAAAGAAGAAAGACTCTAAAGAACAATGAGCTCGTAGCTTACAACACATACACGTGTCATCTCTATACCATAAGTAAACGCAATATCTAACTTGACTTACCACCATTATCCTAAATTGTAAGAATCCACATCCTCGATGCACAATTTCAAACCCCACTCACTGATTTCTCGCATGGAAATTGAAATCTCCCCTATGCTACACTTATTCGCCTGAAGATACTTCTTGAGCAAATTCATCCATATCCTCAAAATTGAATTTTACCCTTCCTAGTCAAATCCTACTTCAGGTGCATGAACACTAATAAAGATAATTATATGGTGCCCCACTAATATTGAGGCACCAGATAATTATTGCTATTATAAAGCATGGATATGGATACAAGATACAGGTGGGATACAGGACGAGTCTGTGGTGCCCCATTATCAATTTCATAAGTACGAATCTCTCTATTTTTCTAGTTACAGTTACATATCGTCTTTCAAGATCTTATACTACCATTCCAACCCCATTTCATTGTATATCGTTCCATTACACTAAAAAAATAAAACTCTGTATTTTCAGTTCCTCTAATTTAATCCTGACTTTTTTTCTTGTAAACAAGCAATATAAATTTACCTTGTTACCATTGTACCCATCAACTCCGTCCCTTTTCTCGGTCAAGGTACATATAATCCAAGTTGCTAATTTACACATATCAACCTGATTACCTTCTTAAATCATTGCCCATTGTCCACCAGCACAGGAAGTGATATGGCGCTACTATCCAATTTGGTACACCCAGACCAAGTGGAACAAACACCCTTGCTCATTTTTCACCAGGCCCAAGAGTAGATTTGGTGCCACACACCTTTTCTTGGCAGCATTAGTAAGGTGTAACAAGTTAGCGATAATGACCAACCGTTCATCCATTGATTCTAACGATTCATGCAATAGAGATTGAAAAAAGTTTTATGCTGACTCTTGGGCTACCTAATATAACCTTCTTACCCGCTATGTAGACTTGCAACTCTAAGCACAACAGAGACTTTGGGTCCTAACTCAAATCTGAAACTGTGACAAGGACAGATCCATTCAAGCTGACGGAGAAACTTCCAAGATCCCATCTTGACACAGGTATTGCAAACTCACAAACAACACAAAAATTCGGATTTGGGCAGGGGCCAAATCAGGAAGCAAAAAGAGTCATAATTTCAAGGATGGTGAGAGATAAAACCTAATAGAACTTCATAGCTAACAACTTCTAATTAAACTACAAGAAAACTAAAGGGAGACAGCATAAGATGGTTTAGACACACTCAAGGTATACCAACAACTGCAACAATAAGAAAAAATGATATGGATACGAGTAAGCTAACATGAGTTACTTAATAGACGAAGATAAGGAACCAAATGACCTAATAGAAGGTTATGCCCTTGAATAATGTTGATGTAGCTAAACCATCAATATGGGCACAGCTTTACTGTCATGACTTCCAAGATGTACACCTTCATCTCTTCTTTTAATATGATTTTCAGTTACGTAAGTTTTTTCTTTCTCACCCTAAACACACCCCTCCCCCCCCCCAAACGGGGGAAACCCAAAATGTTTGAGGGAAACAAAGCCATTTTCAAATGGAAAATGATAGAGATACAAACATTTTTGTACAAATTTCTCGTACAAGTCTAGGTGTCAAGCATTTGATGGGTTAAAGGGTGACAACACATGCTAAGTCATGCTATCTAACCAATCATAGACTTGCTACCTAGATTTGTATGAGAAAGTTGTACAAAGAGTTTGTATCCCTATCATTACTCTTTTCAAATATGCTCATCAGTCGTGATGATTCATCCCTGAATCATTCTGATGCAATTAGGAAAAGCCCAGGCAATATTGGATAAATACAATTTATATGTCATCCCGCTCAGTTTGGAGTTTAGAAGCTTTCTAGTCCTTTGGATGGTCCTGGAGCCTTTTCTTAGTGTCTTTATTATTTATCTTTCAACACCTATCGCTTTTTTAAAGTTTGTATATTAGGGGTATTTGGGTAATTTTGTCTAGAGCTCCTAGTTTGTGGGCTTCCACACAGGATGGTGACTCTTACCCTAGATCTAAGTTAATACTAGTAGTCTTAGGTTATTTATTGCAGCCTTTCAATCAACACTTAGCTTCCAAGTTTACTTAGCATCTTGGGATTTGAGCCCTATATATACAGGGCTGCTAATGTACATCAAATTATCAAAATAAGGAATAAAAAGCCTATTTCTCTCTTTTTAATGTCTCTTTTTTCCCAACAGGGTATCACAGAAAATAGACATTAACCCTAACCTAAACTATTAGCCCTAGACATTAACCATAGCCTGGAAGGCCTAAACCTTCCAGCCGCCGCCAACCACCACGCCTCCAGCTCGCATTGCCATCCCTGACCCCCCCCCCAAACCCTAGAAACCCTAGATCTTAAAAATTAGATCTAGTACTATCCACACCCTTAACCTCAGACCCCACCAGTGCATTCACCATCCCAATCTGCTTGCTCGCCGTCATCCGCCGCCACTGCCGGCTGCCTCACCCGCCATCACCGTCACCGTTATGTTCGCCGGCCACCATCAGTCTACTCGGAATTCTCTCCTCTCTTCAGCCATAGTATTCGCATGCCCTGTTTATAGATGGAGTGAGTTGGTTTGTGTAGTCCAACCCTATTAACAAATGTTCGTTTTTATGTAATTTGGTGAATTTTTTTTGACTGATCTCCTTGCTCTCTGAGATTGTTTATTCTCTTAGTCGCGTATCATGGTTAACACTTCCGATCAACCTCCGTCAGACGAACCTACTGTTGTTGTCCCCACTTTCACACGCACCCCTGTCATCACTACGACCAAACTCAAAGGTCAAAATTACAGTCAATGGTCTTGTTGTCAAGTTGTGATTTAGAGGGCAAGGTCTAGTTCACTATTTAATTGACGATGTTCCCAAGTTATCCAAGGCAAATCTCTGTCTTTGGGATCAAGTTGATGCCCAACTTAGTAGATACTGCTTTAGTCTATTAAACCTGAATTACAGTATGTCCTTCGTGCAAGATCTTTTGAACTCGTACTGTGGATATGTATTCCAGCACTGTTAGTCATATTTATGATGTCACTTCTGATTTATTGCGGATTCAACTAGATGAAAGAGGGCTTGCTGCCTAGTTTGGCCGATTTCAGAGTGCTATGGCAGAATATAATGATTTTCCCTCCAGATAAGACACTGATACTTATCGCGAACAGTTCTTTGTGGTTCTCATGCTTCGTGGTCTTCCCCTTCAGTATGACTCTGTTTGATCTCAGATTCTCTCACGTGCCACTTTGCCTTCCATGACTGATGTGTTTGCCGCTCTCAATCGTACTTTCCCAACAGGCACTACTCTTAGCTCTGACAATCAGTATGCACTCTACACTCAGAATCCTAGCCGAGGTCTTGGACGAAGACGTGGCCGAGGAGGAGGTCGAGGAGGCAATATCCCTCGCCATTGGTGTACTTATTGCAATAGGGTCATACTTGTGATACTTGTTAGAATTTGCATGGCCGCCCCTATGTTACACCTCATTCTGTCCATGAGAAGTACACAGATACCCATTCTATAGCTCCTACTTCTCAATCAGGTGCCCCACAATCAACAACTCCATCTTCTTACACATTTTCTGATTCTGAGTATCTGCATTATCTCCAACTACAAGCTTCTCAACAGGCCACCCACTCTCCTACACCATCACCAGCCAATGCCAATGTTCCTGCTGCTTTCTTATTTCAGTAACCCTCTCACTCTGGTAAGTGGATTCTCGATTCTGGCGCCTCCAATCACATGAGCGGTGACCTCTCTACTTTCTACTTTTCGCTCTTCATCATTCTTTTTCCCTTGTTACCCCAGCCGATGGCTATTCCACTCCTGGTAGTGGATGTGCTGCCCCTCTCTCTTCTATTTCTCTGTCAACTGTTCTATACGTTCCCCACTTCCTGAGAAATCTTTTGTTTATCAGTCAATTAGCTAAATTACTATCTTGTTCTGTCACTTTTACATCTAACTCGGTGGTTGTGCACGATCTAAGAACGGGCGAGCGGATTTGCATAGGGCATGACACTAATGGACTTCACTACCCTAATACTGTTTCATCTACCGCTGCTATTGCTGTCTACTCTCCAGAACTCGTCTCCAGAACTCTTCCGTAGTCATCTGGCCACGCATCACTCAAAAATCTTCACTGCATGGTTCCTAGTCTTAGTCATGTACTGAACTCTGATGCGAGTCATGTCAATTAGGCAAACAGTGTCGTAGTTCATTTGATAATCGTATGAATAAAAGGGCACATGCTCCATTTGAGATACTCTACTTTGATATTTGGGATCGTAGTCATCAGGTTTCAAAGTTTGGTTATCGTTATATTGTTACTTTGGCTTTTCTTAATGAAAGATTGTTCTGAAGTGTTTTCAATATTTCAAAGCTTCTATAATGAAATTTATACTCATTGTGGCATCTCTATTAGTGTGTTGAGAAGAGACAATACTTGCGAGCACTTTTCATCTTATTTTACTTCGTTTTTATCTTCCAAAGGAGTCCTCCAACAGTCTTCTTGTGCTTATACTCCACAATAAAATGGAAGTGCTGAAAGCAAGAATCGTCACCACATCGAGACAACTCGAACACTTCTTCACATGAATATTCCAATCTGTTATTGGGATGATGCTGTCCTTACGGCTTGTTATTTTATTTATCATATATATATATATATATATATATATATATATATATATATATATATAGATATATATATTTATATATATATTTATATATATATATATATATATATATATATTTAAAGAGTATCAATAGTGGTTCCCCACTTACCCCACCAGTGACTCGAACCTACGACCTATCGGTTGTAGGTGAAGCGTCTTATCATCTAAGACGCGCTTACTTGTCTATTTTATTAACAACATTGCTAGGTTTACAACTAGTTTTACCACTATCGAAACAACTATGCCTTAAAAATGGACATGCACCTCACATGCACTTTGCCTTGAAGGCAAAGTTGTTACGATAGTGACAGAATTGGTTGTAAACCTAGCATTTTTGTTTTATTAATCATATGTCATCCACTATTCTTCAGAATCAAATCTCTTTTTCAAAATTGTGCCTCGCGACCATATCTATCTCTAACCTCTTCGTGTTTTAGGGTGTGCCTGCTTTGTGCATCAACTTTCCCTTCGGTCAGATTAATTAAACTCTTATTCAATCAAGTGTATTTTTCTTGGGTATGCTCAACATCAAAAGGGTTACCACTGCTACACTCCTCAGTTGGATATACAATCATGTGTGGTGATGTTACATTCTTTTAGTCTAAGCCCTACTACAGTGAGTCTACCCCCCCCCTCCGCACACTCTGACCGATGAATTACCTCTCCCTGTTCCACTTTTCCCCTCCTCTCCTGCACCCTTCATCTATCATCTATCCCATCTGAAATTCTTGCTTAGACTGTCCCGATCTCCGTACCAATCAGTGGCATCATGGCATCCTCTCGCCTTTCACGAATTCTGTGCCCCTTGATGCGCCCATCTCCAATGTGCTACCACCGTCTCCTTCCGAACTAGATGTTCACATTGCGCTTTGCAAAGGTACACGTACTTGTACTACTAAGCATCCCATTTCTAAATTTGTGCCTTATTAGTCTGTCTCCTTAATATTTGGCTTTTGTTGCATCTTTATCATCTGTCACTATCCTAAATATGTTTTTGAAGGCTAGCTCATCCCGGTTGGCATGCGGCAATGGTGGACGAAATGTCTATTTACATTCCATTGAGGCATGGGATTGGGTGGACCCTCCTCCACAAAATCTGTTGTGGGTTGTTGTTGAGTCTATGCAATGAAATGCTGAGCTAATGGTAAAGTGGATTGCTTGAAAGCTCGTCTAGTAGCCAAACGGTATACGCACGTATATAGGGTAGATAATGATGACACGCTCCCTCCTATTGCTAAAATGTACTCTGTCCGCATTTTCCTTGCCTTGCAGCTGTGTTTCATTGGCCTCTTTTTCAGCTTGATTGCAAGAACGCATTCCTCAATCGTTATCTAGTGGAAGAGGTCTTTATGGAACAACCACCGGGGTTTGTTGCTCACGGGGAGTCTCCCTACGGATTGAAGCAGTCCCTCGAGCATGGTTTGGACGTTTTAGCGAGGCTGTTACCCAGTCAGGGTTGACACGGTGTGAGGTCGACCATTCAGTGTTCTTTCGTCACTCCACCTATGGGAAGCGTTCACTGTTGATTGTGTATGTGGATGATATTATTATAGCAGGGGATGACACAGAGAATTTCAACATCAGCAGTTTCAAACCAAGGATCCAGGACAGCTACATTGCATTCTTCGTATTGAGGTGGCACATTCAAAGCAACGCATCTTTATCTCTCATCACAAATATGCTCTTAATATGTTGGAAGAAGCTAGGATGCTTGGTTCGAAAACCTAGTGATTCACCGATGGATTCAAATGTTGAACTTGAGCCAAATGAGGGGGAGCCGATGACAGATTGTGGAAGATATAGAAGGTTGGAGGGAAAACTTAAGTATCTAACAATAGCTTGCCCAAATATCTCCTTTGCTCTAAGCGTAGTTAGTCAATTTCTAAACTCGCGACGGGAAAGCCATTAGAACATAGTGGTTTGCATTCTTCGATATATCAAAAGTGCCCCTGGAAAAGGTATTTTATACACCAACTGGGTATGTACCGATGTTGTTGGCTGTTCTTATGCAGACTGGCAGGTTGCCCGATTGATGGTCGAATTACTTCAGGATATTGTGTCTTTGTTGGAGAAATCTGATATCTTGGAAGAGTAAGAAACAGAATCTAAATAAAGAGCCATGGGCCTCACTACATGTGAATTGATATGAGTGAAACATTAACTTAACGAGGTTGGAGTAGGATGCCCTCAACCAATGACCTTAATATGTGATAATCAGGCAGCGATGCACATTGCATCGAATACAGTCTTTCATGAGCAAACCAAATATATCGAAGTTGATTGTCATATTTTATACACTAACTGGGGATGTACCGATGTTGTTGGCTATTCTTATGCAGACTAGCAAGTTGCCTGATTGATAGACGAATTACTTCAGGATATTGTGTCTTTGTTGGAGGAAACTGATATCACTACATGTGAATTGATATGAGTGAAACATTAACTTAACGAGGTTGGAGTAGGATGCCCTCAACCAATGACCTTAATATGTAATAATCAGGCGGCGATGCACATTGCATCGAATACAGTCTTTCATGAGCATACTAAATATATCGAAGTTAATTGTCATTTCGTGAGAAATAAAGTGTTGGCCAAGGAGATTGTCACCTCACACGTGAGTTCAAATGACCAGCTTGCCGATCTCTTCACCAAAGCACTGAGGCAAACATGAGTCAACTATATATGTAAAAAGTTGGGCACATATGACATATATGCTCCAGCTTGAGGGGAAGTGTTAACATAGTGGTTTTAGTTATAAATGTTTTATTTATCCCACATAGGAGAAATATGCTAAGCGTCTCAGGATTTGAGCCCTATATATTCAGGGCTGCTATTGTAAATCAAAATAAGGAATAAAAAGCCTATTTCTCTCTTCTTTGTCAATCTTTTTTCTCAACATGGTCAACTCAGGAAAGATGGTCATTGAGCAATAACTAACAAGTCAATGAAAAGTGGAAAGAAATCTAAGGAAAATCACTCATGGATTTGAGCACAGTAAGTACTTTCTGGAGTATGAGAAAACTTTCCAGTGTACACAACATAATTTCCATGAAAATGTGTTCCAGAATCCATGCTTTGGGAGTCATTTTCCATGAAATAAATAGAGTCAAATACCTATAAGATGGTAGTGAGCAGTGATTGTAGTATCAAGCAGTAGAAAGGAGAGAAACAGCAGATAAATTTTGCCACCACAACTTTGAGCTAAGGAGAATGAAAAGTTTTATTTTAGAATGCAATGATGTTTGAAAAAAAGAATCAAGTTGACCAACCATGGCTGAACTATGAAACAAAGTTGAAGCGATGTGCTTTTCTATTGCCTCACACCACTGCTCCCTTCCCAACAAACACGTTTGATGTTCGATTATAGATACTGTTGGGCTTTCTGATCCGTATGATGGAGCAGAGGATATTGTCTTTATCTTTATGTAATCAGACGTAAACGGGCTATCAAGTATTTTATCGTCAGAAAGATCTTCTGTTCCCTTGAATCCACTTACTGCACGAAGACATTCATCCAGCACCTGTAAAAGAATATGTGAAATCATTTTTTCATACAAGTACACAATATCAAAACATATCAGAAAAGCGCCAAGGGGGAGCAACCCATGTACACTACAAGCATACACAATAAAATATAGAAACAAAAATCCCGCCAAAATATTCTCCTAAAAAGATTAACATACTATCTACAGACCCCTGGAGCGCCTTGTGCAACCAAAAATTAAAAAGATTCAGCATCAAGCCCCTTAACCTCTGTACTGAGTACTAACTCCATCAAAACTCCAATTCCTTTTCTTTAAAATACTCCACACAAGGTACAGCGAAGCTACCTTACATCTTGCTAATCAGATTTCCCAAACAAACAATTGGAATAAAATCAGCATATATTCTATAATTGATTGATTGATTGTACAGATTGATTAGTTGACTATCCAAAAATAGTCACTTGTATCTTGTATTTATACCGTTGAGATATATGAAATTCATTATTCAGCCAACTTATCAATTCAAACCCCTGACCAAACAGAAAGGAGAGATACAACAGACTTTGGCATAACCCAACTCATCAGGAGCAAATACATCAGATGCTCCACGGCACTCTACACACTTTACAACGCAACAACAAATAGGTAACCGGTTCACCATTCTTTTTGCAAATATAGCACCAATTAATTATAATTTTCTGTCATTCACTTAAATTGTCACATGTCAGGATAGCGTCCAAAGTGGCTGATACAGCAATTTCACTGAAAAGCATCCATCATATTTCCTTTCACCTCAGCTCACCACCTCCCCACCTCCTCCCCCCCCCCCACTCTTTCTACTTTTCCTCTCACAACGGGAATATACATTAGATCTCTACTACTGCATCTCTACGGTTAGGTTCTCAGTTTTGGTAAATGGGGAGCCAGCGGATTTTTTTCCGAGTTCAAGAGGTAATCGACAAGTTGATCCCCTCTCTCCGTTCATTTTCATTGTGATTATGAAGACCTTGAGTCGTCATCTAGACAAGGCTGTGATGGGAGGTTTTATCCAAGGGTTTAAGGTGGACAGAGCCAACGTTTCGGAGGCATCGGTGTCTAATTTATTGATTGAAGATGACACTTTTGTCTTTTGTGAGCCAAAGAGGTCTCAGTTGAGGTATCTCCGCCTGGTTTTGTTATTCTTTCAAGCGACGTCGGGGTTGAAGATTAATATTTCCAAAAGCGAAATCATTCCGGTGGGACCTGTAGAGAATTTGGATAATCTGACCTCCTTTTTCGGCTGTAAGGCTGGTTGTCTTCCGTCATCTTATCAGGGTCTCCCTCTAGGTGCTTCTTTTAAGTCGGTAGCTATGTGGAATCCAGTGATTGAGCGGTTTGAGAGGAGATTAGCTGGGTCGAGGACACAGTTCTTGTCTTAAGGGCAGGCGACCAACTTTAATCAAGTGCACCTTAGCCAACTTGCCTACTTATTTTACGTCCTTGTTTGCCGTCTTCTATGGCGAAGAGGATTGAAAAGCCGGAGAGGAATTTTTTGTGGGAGTCGTATGGAGGAAAGGAAGTATCATTTAGTGGACTGGGACTCAGTTTGCCTTAGTGTGCGGGGGGAGGGCTAGGAGTTAAAAATATCAAAAAGTTCAACAGTTCGCTGAAGGGAAGGGCAAGTGGTTGTGGAGGTATCTAGTGGATCGGAAGTCTCTGTGGAGGAAAGTAGTGGTTGGTAAGTACAGAGTTGGGAGAATTACTGGTTCCCTAGGCAAGTCACTACTTCATACAGGACGGATATGGAAAGGGATTAAGAAAGGGTGGGATCCCTTCAAACATTTCATTTCTTTCGCAATTGGAAATGGGGAGCATGTCAGCTTTTGGAACGATAAGTGGTGTGGGGATGATGAGCTGCGTAGTGTGTTTCCTGTTTTATATAATATTACGATTAATTAAGAAGAGACATTGAGTTCAGTTTTTGTGAATGTTGATGGTAAAGTAATTTGGAGTCCCACTTTTCATAGAGATCTGCAAGACTGGGAAATTGGGAACATAGGTCAGCTTTTTAAAAAACTGTATGCCCAACAAATTCAAGGCAGCAAAGGAGACAAAGTTTTATGGGATGGGACAAAGAGTAGAAAGTTTTCATTGAAGTCTTTTTATGTGACTTTGACTGTTCTGGTAGAAGTTCCTTTCCTTGGAAGGAAATTTAGAAAACGAAGTCCCCTAGTAGAGTGGCTTTTTTAGCATGGGAGGCCTCGAGGGAGGCTATCCTCACAGGTAATAAACCTGAAAAGCAAGGAAGAGGATATATGTAAACTGGTGTTTTATGTGCAAAAAAGACGGGGAGACTGTCAATCATTTTCTATGGCACTGTCTTCTAGCTAGGGAAATTTGGAACTCTTTTTTTACTCTCGTTCATATTTCGTGGGTGACGCATAGGTCAATTATTGAGCTATTCCGAGGGTAGTCTTTGTATAAGCAGAAAAGGAGAAATTTTATGTGGGAAGCTGCCCCTCTAGCAATCTGCTGAAGTATATGGAAGGAATAGCAGGATTTTCGAGAATAAAGTGATGGACATCAATCGTTTAAAGGAGAATACTTTCCAAACACTTCGCTTTTGGTGTAAGGGGGTTACCCAAGTATAGGGGATTCTTTTGTAGAGATAGTGGATAATTTTTCCTGAGTTTTCTTTCTTTTGTTTATGTATACTCCCTGCATACGAAGGACGCGTAACCGGTTTGACGCTTTGTTAATATATCCTTGTTACTTATCAAACAAAAAAAAACTCTGCTTTGTAAACACCAAGGTTCTAAAAATCGCCCCAGGCGCCCGCCTAGGCGCTAGGCGTCGATGAAACGCCGCGATTTGGTCCAAATCGGGCTAAAAATCGCCAAACCGAAAAAATCGGCCCAGGCGCCCGCCTCACGCCCAGCCGCCTAGCCGTGTTTGACCTTTTTAAAAAAAAACTATTATGCCCAAAACGACGTCGTTTTGGGTCTTTTATTAAAAAAAAAAAAAAACAAATTTACTATTAGGGCTCAAAACGCCCAAATCTCCAAATCAGACCAAACATTGCAAACGCCAAACAGCCAAACACCAAACTCTCTTCCCGTCTCCTCCACAGTCCATCGCCGTCGCTTCCCGTCTCAGTGAAGACTGCCGCCGTCGCCGCCTAGACCGCCGCCCTCGCTTTCCCTGATCCCTCCCGCAATCCGCTTCCTGCCGGCTGCCGCTGCCGTGCTGGTGTGGTGGTGCCCTGTTGCTTACTGCCCTGTTGCCGTGCTGCTACTGTCGTGAGTCGTGAGTCGTGACCCTGTTGCCTCCCGCCACCAACCACCATCCATAAGTGTCACTGTGTCAGTTGATAAGGTATGTGTATCTATTATCTACCAGACTACCACAGTACCACTTGAATGTTGAATCTCACTTAGAAAAGAAAAAAAAGGAAAAAAGAGATTTGATTATGAAGTCAAAACTTTTATTGCTTTCAAGGCTATATATCAGATTTGAATTTGATGTTAACTATGCATGCATGTGCTGCTCTTAAGTCTTATCTTAAATTCTTCTGGTAAATAATGGAGTATCAAACAAATTAAAGTAACAAAAAAAGGCAATTTTAGTTTCACTATAGCCTGTTTGCAATGTAACAAATTAAAGTAACAAATTCTTCTGGTAAATAATGGCTGTTTGCAATGTTTGTCTGATTTGGAGATTTGGGCGATTTTTAGAACCTTGCTAGCTGTACGTACATTTGTCTGATTTGGAGATTTAAGCCAATATACTCTGTTCTCTTGCTCATTGTTTTGGTCATGTGATCCCAGTAAGTTAACATCACAGGAAAAAGTATCATAGCTTAAGTTCTTTTTATTGACAAAGCAAAAATCATTACAACAAAACTGAGAAAGAAAGAAAAAAAAAAAACTTCAACTGCTCTGCTACTTGGCTCTATTGGATGATGCACACTGATCACAGAATTTGGATCTTTTCATACCTAGTGACTGAGTGCGATCATTGCTTTGGAAAAAAAAAAATTAAGTTAACTAATTTTAGTATGAATTACAGTTTGGCTATTTAAATTTTAATTTTAGTGATTTTTTTTCATACTTTATGTGTTGTTGACTTGTTGTTCAATGTTTAATTGTGTAGGTACATAAGTGTAAACTCAATGGCATCTTCAAGCGCTTCGGCCACCGGTAGTACTCCATCTGAATCAAGACCTTCATCTGAGAGTGAGATGCCACTTAAACGAAAGTCAAACGATGTTGGTTGGGATTATGGTTCCTTAGTCAATGCATTAAACTTAGACAGGGTGAAATGCAAGTTATGTGATAAGGTTATGTCTGGAGGGGTTCGTAGAATAAAAGAGCATATAGGACACATCAAAGGGAATGTTCTTCCTTGTCCTAAATCATCAGCCGAGGATCAAGCTAAGTGTAAAAATGCTATTAATGAGGTCAAAGAAAAGAAGAGAAACTTGAAAAAGCATGAAGAAGATTTGATCAACACTGTGAATGTTATGGGGTTGGACAAGGAAGAAGATGAACTAAGAGAGGTATTAGGGTCGAAGCCATCTCATTCTCTTGGTCCGATTGACAAATTTGCTACGGCCATCAATCCTGAAGCTTCATTGAACATGGCAAAGACATCGCGGGAGAGAAACATACAAGATGCCCTTTGGAAAGAGAGATCAATTACTGTAAAAAACTATTTAGCTGATTGGGTTTATGAAGCTGGCATTTCTTTCAATGCTTTTGAGTTGGAAAGTTTTAGGCTTTTTACAGAGGCAGTTGGTCAATTTGGACCAAGGTGGAAACCTCCTACTCTATATGAATTGAGAGAGCCCTTATTGAAAAAAGCGGTTGAAAGAACTAAAGTCAAAGTAAAGCCACATGAAGATGAATGGGGAATGAATGGTTGTTCGATTATGACCGATGCTTGGAGTGACAGAAAGAGAAGAAGCATCATGAACTTGTGTGTCAATTCTAAGGCAGGTACAATTTTTCTTTCTTCTAAGGAATCTTCGGATGTGGCACATACTAGTGAAATGATTTTTGAGTATGTTGATCAGTGCATTGAGCAAGTTGGACCTGAGAAAGTTCTTCAAGTAGTGACAGATAATGCTTCGAACAATATGGGGGCGGCAAAGTTATTGCGAGTGAAAAGGCCAACTATCTTCTGGACATCATGTGCCACACACACCATTAATCTTATTCTTGAGGGCATTGCAAAACTACCTCGATTCAAGAAAATTATTGAGCAATCCAAAGCTTTGACAATCTTCATCTATGCACATCATAAGACCTTAGCCATGATGAGGTCTTATACAAAAAGGAGAGACATAGTGCGACCCGGAGTTACTAGATTTGCTTCTTCATTCCTTAGTTTGCAGAGTTTGGTGGAGAAAAAAACTCAATTGAAGGCAATGTTTGGTAGCTCCGAGTGGGATGAATGCAAATGGTCTAAGACTGTCAAAGGGCAAACAAGTTATAATACTGTGATGTCTATTGGTTTTTGGAATGGTGTGACATCTTGCTTGACGATTTTTGCACCTTTGGTGAAAGTGCTTCGTATGGTTGATGCAGATAAAAAGCCAGCAATGGGATTTTTATATGGGGAGATTCTACAGGCAAAGGAAGATATAAAAAGTGCCCTAAGTAATTATCCCAGAAATTATGAGCCCATTTTGGAGATAATGGATGCAAAGATGACCGGTAGAGTCGACACCCCGTTACACTTGATGAGTTATCTATTAAATCCTTATTATTATTATAAGGATCCCAATATCAGATTGGATCAAATTGTCTCGAATGGAGTTCTTGATTGTCTTGATGTTATTTGTTATGACAATTTTGATTTGATGAATCAAATCATGAATGTTGAGTTGCCAATTTATAAAGCCAAAGGAGGAGTTTTTGGGAAGCCTATTGCAGCAAAAGGATGTGAAGTAAATAATGACAAGTTTGATCCAGGTAAAAGAAACTTTTAATTCTTCCTTTAAAATTATCAAGTAAGTCATTATATAGTATTTAGTTATTTACTACTTTATCATTTTTTTTTTCAATTTCATTCATGCAGCAACTTGGTGGTTCAATTATGGTTATGGAACACCTAATTTGCAAAGAATTGCTACGAGGATCTTGTCATTAACCACTAGCTCGTCCGGATGTGAAAAATGTTGGAGTGCATTTGAAGGGGTTAGAAACATTTGATAGTTAACCTATAATTTTTTAATTTTTAGTTAATATTTTGATATGTTATTTTTCAAATAGTAAATACTTGTACTTTATATGTCTTCTTTTTTTTTTTCGTTTACAGGTTCATAATAAGAAGAGGAATAGATTAGATGTTTCACGATTAAACAATCTAGTCTATGTCCAGTTCAATTCACGTTTATTGAACAAACGTAAAAGGAGAGTGGAGAAAGATGTTGATGTGCTTCTTGCTAGTGATGCAAGTAAAGCACAAGATTGGATTATTCCTGGGTTATGTGATGTTGAAGATGAGATGGGTGATGGACTTGATGATGATGCTTCTAGAGTAAGAGAGCTTGAGAAGGATGATTTTGACTCCGAGGATGAGGAGGAAGTGAATGAGAATGAGGTTGAATTTGAGTCTGATGAGGAACGTGTTGTTGAAAATTATGGACAACAAGAAGAAGATCCATTTGGTATTTAGTAGTTAGTATTTATGACATTGAATTGTGTTCTTGTTGTTAATTATTAATTTATTACTTAAGTATTGTATTGTGATGTTTGAGACTTGATACTTGAGTGTGAGACCACAATATTTGTTTGTGGACCTATGGACTATGGTTGGTATTTTGACTATTGTAGTATTATTGTTTTGTTTTCGAATTTAAACTTTGGAGTTTGGACTGGTACTATTGAATTTAGTTTTAATTTTAATTATAAATCTTGTAATGTGATTTTTACTTTTAATTTATTTAGTCATATTTAGTTATTTACTATTGTTGGAGCAGGTATTGTGTGAATCTATAGTGTAAATGTCTAATTACGACTTGAATTCTAGGCCCCGCCTAGGCCCCGATTAGTCCCCTAGGCGCTAGGCGCTGCTCTGCCGCCTAGCATCCGCCTAGCGCTTTTTAGAACCTTGGTAAACACTATTAATGAAGTAAACCAAGGCTTATCAATCTATTCTGATCAGATTCCAACAAATAAAGAAAGATTAAAAAACAAATGGGGAAATTGATTTATCTAACCCACACTAGACCTGGTATATCTTATGCAGTTAGCATTGTGAGTCAACTCATGTATAACCCCAGAAAATTCAACACGAGTGTAGTAAATCGTATCCTCGCTTATTGGAAGCCTTGCCTGGGTAGAGTAATTATGTTCTCTAGAAATTGACATCTAGACATTGAGGGATACATAGACTCCGACTTTGCGGGATCCAAATTGGATAGAAAGTCTACATCAGGATATGTGTCATTTGTCAGAGGCAATTTGGTGACCAGAAGGAGCAAGAAACAAATTGTGGTCTCATTGAGTAGTGCAGAAGCTGAATATCGTGCTCTTCATCATGCAACCACAGAACATACTTGGATAAGAATTCTCTTAAGTGAGCTTGGATTTGGTCCTAAGAAGCTAGTTGTACTCTTTTGTGATAACACAACAGTTAGTGAGATTGCAAACAATGCAGTACAGCATGATAGGACCAAGCATATTGAGCTCGACACAAACTACGTCAAGCACAACTTAGATTCTAGCCAAATAAAGATCCGTAACCCATGCTACTCATAGCAGTCCTTTTTAGGCTTCATAATCCAAGTTGGGCATGAGTGATATTTATGCACCAACTTGTAAGGGAGAATTGGTATAAAATCAGCAAAAATTCTATAATTGATTGATTGATTGTACATATTGATTAGTTCCCTATCCAAAAATAGCCACTTGCATCTTGTATTTATACCCTTAAGATATATGAAATTCATTATTCAGCCAACTTATCAAATCAAACCCTAGACGAAGCAGAAAGGAGAGATTCAACAGACTTTGGCATAACCCAACTCATGTGGAACAAATACCTAAGATGCTCCACAGCTGCTACGCACCTTACAACGCAACAACAAATGGTTAACTGATTCACGTTCTTCTTCTTTTTTCACATATAGCACAATTAATTATAATTGTAAATAATTCACAGCACAATGTAAGGAAGAAAGGCAAGAGGAAAGAATGATAGAGAAGAAGAGAAGAGAGCAAAATCGCAGCACTAGGTATTCTACGTATTCATACATGTATGTACTACTTACAATAAGACTCCTTAGACATATAATGATACACTAACTAAACCTCAAGCATATAACTATAACACCCTTATTGTCTAACACTCCCCTTGCTGGACCATAGATATTAATCATGCCCGCTTGTTACAAATATAATCCACTCTTATCCGTGTAAGGCCCTTAGTAAACATATCAGTAGCAAGTTGTTCTCACATACACACATATGAAGTGGAAACAAGATTTTGTAGGATCTTTTCTCGAATAAAATGACAATCAACCTCTAATCTCTAGTCATATGATCAGTAGCTATGAGTCAATCACTCGATGCGTCGCGGAAGACAAAAGACATGTTATGGGTTTACATGACTTGGCTAGAGTTGCTTTAGAGGAGGAAGAAGGTTGCTGGACAGCTGTTGGTTGGTACTGTGTAAATTGGGTCCCTGGTTGAGACATACGCTCACTTGTCTGCGAAATAGTATGGGCAAACCTGGAATGTTGGACACTAATATGACCCTACTCTCCACAATTGTAACATACACTACCTCCGCGATAACCACTATGTCATAACTAGTGCCCAAAGGTATCAACAGGCCTTCAGAAATATCAAATCGTCAAGTCAGCTCCTCCAAGTTGAATAATCTGTCAAATTAGACCCTCCAGAAAATTAACTTGTCAAATTAAACCTTCCAAAATATAAACATGTCAAAGAAGACCCTTTAGAATATCAAATTGTCAAATCAACCCCTTCCAGAATATTAAATTGTCCGATCAAACCCTCTAGAATATCAAATTGTCAAATCAAACCCTCCAGAATATCAAAATGTCACAGACCCCCCAAGTTGACCAACAAGTCAACTGAGTCTCAAAACAAACAATACGACTATGTTCTATCACCAACAACCGGTCATTGCCTCAAAAATTGTTAGTCTAACACATTCACTTCACCAGATCATGCCAATCACTCCCTAGAACCATCAATTCACACCACCAAACTCGTCACAACACAAATCCGACACACCCACACTTATTTTCGAGACCTGGGGTTCCAAAATTGACCCCCACCCGCCACGGCGCGTGACATGTCGGAAAGTGGCCTACTCCGGCTGGCGATTCGCACAGAGATGTCCGCATGGCTAATCCGAGCCTACCCCTGGCCTCAGATCTTGCATCCAATCACCCTAGTCTCCTCAATTGATCAACAAAACCATGCACTATTCAATACTCAATGTTAGTCGTGCATGGAGCCAACGCCGAAATCGCTCGAGGGCTTCTAGATGTGTATCAAGGCTCTAATACCATGTAAATAATACATACCACAATGTAACAAAGAAAGACAGGATGAAAGAACGAGAGAAGAAGAGAAGAGAAGAGAGCAAAATCGCAACACTAGGTATTCTGCGTATTCATATATATTTGTTTGTACTAGTAACAATAAGACTCCATAGACATATAATGATATACCAACTCAACCTCAAGCATATAACTATACTAACACCATTATTGTCTAACAATAATTTTCTGTCTCTTTCTCAAAATTGTCACATGTATGGATAGTGTCCAAAGCGGCTGATACAACGATTTCACTGAAAAACATCCATTCATTTTTTCCTTTCATCTCAGCTCCACCACCAACCCCCCCCCCGGGTCATTTGGAGTTCCCATTTCAAACAAAACATTCATGAAGCGTTGAGCTTCCTCCAGCTCCCAATCATGAAAATTCCTCTAAAAAGGGGATACCAAAAAGATCAATTATTCACACTCACCACATAACCAGCCACGATAGCCTGTTTATTCGTTGTCATCTTCAACATGTGATGAAACTACAGCACATAGGATTCTTGCTGAAGATTAGAAATTGAAAGGTGGTATCATGTTGAAAGTAATAAAATAAGTCCAAGAGTGTCAACTGAGAAATGACAAGAAGGAAACTACTTTACCAGTACTGCTCCGTCAAGCAAATACAAATACTTTCACAACAATATAGTTTTTGTACCCATCAATTCATGGTGTCACTAGATGATAAAAAATAATAGGGATCCAAACTTTTTGGTCCAAGTTTCTCATCCCAATCTAGGTGGCAAGCGTGTGACAGGTTACATGGTGACATCACATGTGTGATATCTAACCAATCACATGATTGCCCCTAGATTGGGATGAGAATTTTTTATTTTTTTTTTGATAAGTAATATGTTTAAATAGACACGCGCCAAAACAGGTGGCGCATCCTACGTACACAGGTAGTATACTACAAAGAAAACTAAAACATCGAAAAACTATCAACAAAAGAATAAGACGTAGAGGAAGTCAGCTCAGTGCACCAAAAGAATAACGTCTGAAGGAGTTGTCTACACTCTTCTCCTCATTATCAAAAACCCTACGATTTCTGTCACACCACACAACCCAACAAACCGCTAAAGGAGCACCCTCCCATATCCAATTTCTCCTTCTCCGTTTAGTCAAGGACCACGCTAGAAATAATTCCTTCACAAAGCTAGGCATAACCCATGAGACATGGAACAAACTGAACAAAAAGTTCCACAGATCTCTCACAACAGGAACAGGGCAGTGTAATAATAGATGATTAATGCTCTCCCCATTGCCTTTGCACATGTAACAGTAAACTTTTCCCCGAGACCGCAGATTATCACCAATAAGAATAGCACCGCACACAGCCTCATACACGAAAAAAGCCACTTTGGTTGGAGCCTTAGACTTCCACGCTGTCTTCCACAGAAACTGGGGCTAATACTGTTCGACAAAATCTTGTAATAAGATTTAACAGTAAAGATGTTACTATTTGTCTCCGCCCACACAACACTGTGGAGCGCTATCACTACTCTTAAATGATATGCAAACTAGAGGAGTGTTATTTCACAAGAGTTAATGAATAGTGACTACAGGAGCGATAGAAGAAACTGGCTAGAAAGTGATGAAAGCACACCCTTACAAGAAAATTCTTAATGTCATTCACTCGATAAAATATGCTCCATTCAACCAAAGCATGGTAATAATCTTAAAGTATGGGACACGTGACACATGCACACACACACACAGATAGAGAGAGAGAGAGAGAGAGAGAGAGAGAGAGAGAGAGCAGGAGCAGGTAATGGACCATAAAAGGTCAGGACCAGCTTACCTTGATCGTAGATGTGATGACTTTCTCCCCAATTGCCCCAACAGTGTTTCCAGCATTGACTTTCCACGGCCTTGTCGTAACTTCAGGAGAAGCAAGGCGCAAATATCCAGAAATGACGGAAGAAACTTGTTCCCAACAAAGAACTACTATATCTGGATAATTGTGTGCCACAGCTTTAAGGGCCTGCATTGAGCTAGTGAGAAATGTTAACTGAGACACCACAATCATTTGAATGATATCTCTGTTTGGTTGGAGTGTAATTGGTCAGAATTTGTTATAATTGCAGTTTTATTCCATCTACGATAAAATAAAAGCTAGGGTCGTGGGTTTGTTAACTGAGACGCCATAATCATTTGAATGATATCTCTTTGCACTTCTCCATTATTTTCTCTTAACCGCTTCTTCTAAGTGTAACTGAGGGTTGGAGCATATGGCATCAAAGCTTCCATTAATTATTGTTACATAATGAGAAAACAGAGAAGAGATGAAGATGCAAAGAAGCCATAACCTTAATAAGGCGTGCTACAGAACAATCAAGATTACCCTTAACAGCAAAAACCCAAATTCTTTGAAACTGTCATCTGAAATAAAAGAGCTCAAGCTACCTCGAGCAAATGACTATTTTTTTCTTTGGGGCCACACTGTTCTGAGGACATGTATCAACACACTATGATTGATGAAGCATACTATGTTGGGACATATAAACATTAAAACAATTAGAGAAATACTCCATCGCATTATCACTTCTGTAACAGCAACAATAAATTGAGTTCGAATTTCTGCTCAGAAATTAGAAAAGATGGAAGATAATTCATCCCAACTTTCCATAAAATATAGGCCTTGTCTTGTGCTCCGTTTTGAAAATAAGTGTCTGAAAACTTGTACTTCTCAACTTATGATATGTTACATATTTTAACTTTTCTAAGAAAAGTTTCGTTTGAGAAGTTGATAAACAAGTGAAAATACCATATTACCCTTTAATATACTCATGCATTACAAATTAATCGTTATATAAACTTCATAATCTCCTAGCCTTATTTACACACTGTCTACTCTCCGTCTCCCACCAAGTCTCTCTATGTGCTACGTCAAACCTGTCTCTGGCCAAAGTTGATGTAAGCCTTCATTTTAACTAATCATTGTTTATCATTTTGTTCCTGTATTTGAGATCCAATCACAATGTACAACGATTTTTTGTTGATTATTAATTTTTTTTTTATCAAATTAAAATTACCTAGAAATTTATTGTCTAGTATTGTAATTTATATATTACTAACAATTTGATAATTTGAATAATAAAATGTAATGATAGTCATAATATATTGGGCAAACTACACAAATGGTCCCTGTAGTTTTAGTGTTTTTTGCAATTCGTCCATACTCCTCGCAAATGGTCCCTATATCGAGACATTTTACCCAAATAGTTCTTCCGTTAAACTCTGTTAATTTTCTGCCGTTAAGTGTGCACACTTGCCACACGTGCATTTGTAGATGGGTAAAATAGTCATTTCATCTTAAAAAGTACAGAGACCAATTCTGAAATGATTAATGCCAAAGAAAATCAACCCATCACTGTTCATCTTCTTCTCAACCCACCACCACCCATCACAGTTCCCAACACCCTCAAATCTCAAAATGAATCAAATGCACTATCCGGCAATCTCAAATTTGAACTACTTTTTTGAACTACTTTTTTTTTTGGAACTACTAATTCAGATGCACCAACAATTGTCAATAACAGTCCACAACTTTTTTTTTTTTTTCCAGCAACCATGTGTTTTCAAATTTGAATTCAGATGCACAATCTAAAATTGAAAAGCCAATTTTTCGAAGCAAATTGATGGTGGAAGTTTCTTCAGCGAACAAAATTTCATCATCGGATCGAGTCAAAACCCTGAGTCTAGTCAATGCAATGAGAGATTTGTCGATGATCGTTCCGATTGGATTGGTTAGGGTTTGGATGGAGTCGGTGAAGTGGCGTAAGGGATCGGCTACGGTGTGAAAGCGTCCATCGTAGTAAACCTTTGCTCCGGAGTAGAATTTGCGGAGGTCTAGGGCTTCGTAGTCTAAAAGCCTTTGAGCTTCGGGGTAGCCGGTGATGAAGATTTGGAAGCCGCGGTCTAAAAGAAAGCAGTCCACAGCATCGGTCCGAACTTGGCCACCGACGGCGTCGGAAGCTTCGACGAGGAGGAAAGGGATATTTTTGGAGTTGAGATGAGTGGCGGCAGCTAAGTTGGCTAGGCCGGCGCCGATGACTATTACTCCGGTCTTGTTCTGTTGTGGTAGGGAGGTGTCTGGTGGAGGGGAGTCTAGGGAGAGCCAATTTTACAGTTTCACAATTGGTCCCTGTACTTCAAAAGCAAAATGACTATTTTACCCCGTCCAAAATGCACGTGCAATGCACATGTCAAGACTTAACGGAAAAAATATAACGAAACTAAATGGAAGGACCAATTGCGTTCAATTGGTTGGTACAAGGACGACTAGCAAAAAAAAATTTGTACAGGGACGAATTGCAAAAAACAATAAAACTACAGGGACCATTTGTGTAGTTTGCCCTAATATATTACTGACAATTAGATTGTCGTCACTTCTTCGCGAATTCATCCTAACCCCATGCTTCTCTACCACTGTGCGTCATCCCGTTTTCAAACGCCACCCTGAATCAGTATCCCATACTCCGGTGTTCGTCTAAATCAGTATCCAATCCTCTGGTGTTCGTCGACTAAAACTAGGCTCTTTGTGAAAGCAACTAGACTAAATCTAAACCCACAAAGCCCAGTGTTCTTGTGTCGTCCGTCCACATTGTTATTCTTATATAAATCTTCATCACCCATATGTAACAACAATGGATCATTCTAGAATTATCAGGCTGTCATTAATAAGCAATCTAAGCAAATCCTGGATCATTGCAAGAATTTTTATCCCAAAATTCCCTTACCAAGCCACCCAAATATACAATTCACAATACAATCAAATATACCACCCAGATATACAATTCTCATGAAAATGAATTCAATTTTGAACTGTTTACAATAATTACTCTCATAAATCAAAAAGTTAAACCAGAAAAAACGCAGATTAGTGTGCAAATTCATCTGAATGGAGATAGGAAGACCGTGTCTAAGATTAGGACTGAGAGTGGCGGCGGTGGGGGTTCTAAGGATGAAGCTGCATCGTTTGGGATTCCAAGGCTGATCGTGATTATGAGCCGCAGGTGCTTTTCGATCCGAAAGCTTGGGATGAGGGCTTGAAGTTTCCGGTGATTGCGAAACCGTTTGAGAAATATTTGATGTGGGTAAAGATTTGATTTGAATGGTGGCTGGAACTGTTAATGAATGGGGGTAAATTTGAAGCAAAGCCTTGTTCAATATGGGTACAAATTTGAGAAGATGGATAAATATTTGAAGATTGATAAGGGTGTTTTAGGGAAAAAAAAATCATCTCACTTGGCATTTTACACGTAACAAAATCAAGAACCCAGAATTGTGTTCACATAGAGAAAGAAATTGACTTTTTAGAGAGAGAAAGCAATGGGGGAGAAGGAGGACAAAAAGGGAATTATTTGTTTTATATATTGTTTGAGGGTAAAGGATATTTTAGTCTTTTCGAAAACTTCCGTCCAACAAAACTAACGGAATTGACTTGAGTGACCTTAGTAAAACTTCTGTCCAAGTACAGTTACTAAAGTGTGAAAAAACGAAGAAGAGTTAGTTTAATGAAACCTTGGTAAAAGTAGGGTGACAAAATTGAGAATTAAGCCTTGTTCTTTTGGTGCACTAAGACCGCGGGTCCCCACTCTGCTACTTCTGATTCTTGTGCAAACTTTATGAATAGTTTACTTTCAGTGTAGGCCCTTCTTCTTTTAGTTGTATACTCACAGGATACGTAACCTGGTTCGACTCCTTTTGCTATATATATATTCTTACTTATCAAAATTGAGTGCATGAGAAATTTCAATAATCGATATCAGATTGAATGCAAATTAGGTAAACACAAAACAAGGATAAAGAAAGAAATGATGTGCGGGAGGCATTGCCACAACCAACAACCTTACTAGTTGAACCGTGGGCAAATGTATCTCTGGAAAACTTTGATGATGAACTAAAGGAGGACAAGATACTTTGATTACCCATCTAATATAGCTACTAAATCAATAACCCAAGTAGGTGAAGAAGATACGAGACATCCAACAAGTTTACGTGCCTCCGTACAAGTACTTTTAGGAGATTAGTCATTATTGGGATACATGATATTGAGCAACGTGCATACTCGTCGGCAGAAACAACCACAAACTTTTTGTTAACAATCAAAGACACCTCACTCAAAGATGCTTAGGGCACAGCTACACTAGCATATTGTGGTGGCTATGACGGCTTACCATGATGTTTCCAACAAGTGCAGTGTAGATAACCAGGTTCACCGCAATAATGACATATGTGAGGCTTGCTCATTCTGCTGCCATCACTCCAACATTTCCCGGCCATTGTTATAATGAGTAAATTACAGTAAATCCCCCTGAACTATTGTGATTACTGGATTGTCCCCCTGAACGTATTTACCCGACAACAAACCCCGTTGAACTATAATTACTTGACACTTCCCCAGACCGTCTAAAAATCGTCCAAACAAAACTTTAAACGACCACGTGAAGTGCACTTGCATCTCATAGATTCTTTTTCTGACTTAACTCCCCCTGTCTTTTGACTAAACTGAGTTAACTCAGTGAGTTAACTGTCAGCTTACACACCTCTTTACAATCATCAAGTTCATCTTCTCCTAAACCCCAATGCCACCAATAACCTCTTCAGATGCCATGCCACCGAACACAGCCACCATTAACTTCTACCACTGCCCCCACCAACCACTGCACCAACATTAAATTCCCAACAAATGAAAAGAAACTGAAAATCCAATTCAAAAAAAAATTTTAATAAAGAGAAGGGAGAAATCTGTATTAAAACAAATTTCAAAACAAGGTGATCCACCAATAAAAAGATAAAATAAAATTCCAGGATGCTAAGCCAAAACAAAGACCAAAAAAAATATATCTAAATTTAGTGTCGAGAAAATAGATTAGAAAAATCTTGTTAAGGAAATGATTTAGAGATTCGATGAGTGTGAGCATGTGAAACATAGAGGGAAAGAGGGATTTCAGTCTGCATGTATGTATGTGAGAAGGGCTTGGGGAAGGGGAACCCGTCTCGCTGTAACACTTGTGGGTCAAGTTCTTGTGAGTGTCGCTCTGAAGTAGGGCTGGTACTGAGTAGACATGATAGGGAGATTGGTTGCACTTGAATTACATACGGTTGAGAAAGAGAGATACCACTTCATCGAGAGGTACAAGTGCGTGCGTGTTCGTCTGACCGGACAAGGAGAAGAGGGGCGGTGACTGAAGTGAGGGAGGGGCAAGAAGGACAATGATGACGAGACAGATTGGTAGGAAGAGGGGTCGCGTTGTATTAGTGGTAATAAGAAAGAGTCAGAGGAGTGAATGGGGAGGAAGAAGGAAAAATCAAAGGTAACTAGGTTTTCATCCCAGCCAAGGGTATTCTTATAATTTTAAGGGTAAATTAGTCTTTGCATTAGTATCTTAACGGCGTTATATCACGTTTCCAGGTCCGATAGTTTGCAGGGACTTAATGTCAGGTAAAATAGCTTTAGAACAGAGCCCGGTAATCCAAGATAGGTCAAGGGGTTTATTGTAATTTATTATATTATAACCATAGAAACCCCACCAAGGTAAAAATTTGTTAAAACGGAAGACGAGCAATTTTCTTTTTAGAATCACTTAGCAACGCTGTTCACACTGTTCACCCAGCACTGTAATACCGTTCACGCAGCAGTGTCCACCAAAATATTGTTCAAGCAAAACTGTTCACACTCCCCTCCAAGAACCCCTTTGGCAATAAGTGCAAAACCCCAGGCGAATCAACTCTGCAAGGTTCAACTGCTACTCTTCAAAAACCTAAATCAGTTGACTCTACAGGATCAATAATCAAAACCTAAACAAATTGACTCCACAAGGGTCAACGATATTCTTCAAGGATTCGTGATAGAAAGCTGTAATACCATGTTACATACTAAGAACAGAGAAGAGATGAAGATGCAAAGAAGCCGTAAACTTAATTAGGTTACCACCCCTTTTTACTAACATTACAATTACAACCCCTACAGTACTATAATATATACAACTTCTAACAATTTTGTATCATCTCCAAAGCCGGAGAATAACTTTGGAGTAGGAGTTTTAGACTGTTAGATGAACGTTGTTGATTGTCCAAAGTTTTATAAGAAATTGGGTATTTTTCAATAATTCTCTGAGGAATCTTTTCAATCGTTTATCATACTGATTTGGGTGCCCAATTTCCTTGTGTATGATTTTTGGTCTACAACGGATGAACTGATCTGGAGAGCACCAAGAAGAGAAGTGGGGTTTAAAAGAAGATACATGTTTAGATACTTTTATTAATATTTTGGGATGAATGAGTCCAATTGTATTACAAACTCAAAGGAGTTACAAAGTGTTTAGATTTGTCTGGTATAGAGATTCAGGACGCAAGCACAAGAAATAGTAGCATCAAAGCATAACTATTGATGCAATCCTCCATTTTATGCAGAGTTGAATCTTATCGACTTCTGTGAGCATGGGTGTTACATACCCGCACGGCTGATTACTCACATTGGTAGAAATTTATCTTTTCTATCCTACTGAGGGTTATTTTGAAAAAAATATCTACTTTGGTTTCTACCTCCTAATTTATTCAAAAAGTTTTTTTTTTCTTATAGAAATTCAACGGTTGGGCCAAGACGTATTAAACAAGCAACAATGTGATTAGGTGAGGCTATGATTTCTTTGTTAGGAGGCTTTGTGTCACGACCATGCCCGAGAGCCGAGGTGTATGTCCAACCCTGACTTAAAGAACACACAATTGTCCACAGGGCCACCCAACCAAGAAATTCAAAGGGATAATAGGTGCTAATTAGTACCATGTGGAATCTTTTTTCTGATGTTCCACTTAGCCAACATTCTCGTGAAGGACAAACAAACATAAACCAAGATCAGCCACACTATGTCCATTGAGATGATTGGTACTCACCAGTAGTAGCTGGATATATATAGGCATCTGTTTTTCCGATATCTATATTATGTGGAATAGGTGTCACAATCCCACCACTCATGTCCCCACATCCCTATTGTCATGAACGGCAGAAACAAACACCAAGATTGAATCCCCTGGCGATATAGTACCTACAGGTGGCTGGTGTGGAATCCAGGCTCCAAACACGTCTTCATGATATAGAACTTAGTCCTTGACCAACAATTGGCTCCGATAATTCCAGCCAAGACATTTACAAACAGAGTTTGAGTGCTCGACCCATGATGGATGCCCTTCGATAAGGCCAAAAAGCACCTTTGTTCTGCAAGTCCCCCCCAAAAGTCCATGGAGATGATTGGTGCGCATTGGCATCTAGGCTTGTAAGTGTCAGAAAGAGAAAGAGAGTTCAGTCGATAAAGATAAGCTGGGTAATGTAGGCAAAGGCCACGCGTGATGCATTGCTAACGCAAGGTGGTCGAATCTTAAGTTCATGCATTGGTTTAAGCTTTTAACCAGGTGTAAGTGCTTGTTCCTAACAATTGCTATCATAGAAGGCCATTGCTTCGATCAACATTAAGTGCTCTAGGAGATTGTTGGGATTTCGTTTGGAGGTGTAGCATCTTGTCTGAGACACGCCATGTGGCACCAAGTCAAACTGAAACGAGACCTAAGTCAAACTGCATGTAAGTTAAAATTGAAGTGTACATTTAGGAAATAAACTCGTACACATCCTAAAAGCTAAAGCTTTCAGCACATGTAAAGGCTTGATCAGAACAGGTGATGTTGAAGGCAAGTGTTTTCTCAAAAAGAGATGTTAAGGAGAAATGCTGCTCAGAAAACTTACTACATACAACTAAAAACTTCCTAAATGAACATCAATGATTTTTATGAGTAAATGTCAATAATGATAATTTTGCTTCAACATTACCTGGAGAGCCTCAATGCTAATTGCTGGGTTCGCAATGGGTCGAGAATAGCGAAACAAGGTAGAGAGAACACCAGATGTCCCTTGAACCTCAACAAATCCTGAAAATGTATTGTTATTAAGCAATGAACATGCATATAGTTAATAGATAGAAAGGGCATGCATGCAGAATCTAAACACAAAAACAATAGACTGCCATATGGATGAAGAGCAAGTTAAGAAATACTTTTAGGACAACATTTCTTTTCTTTGTGCGCAATATTTTATTCTCATCTTATATCTGTTGCTGTATGTTGAATTTTTTATTAGAAGGAATTTGGTTGTGACAGAATCGACAAATATAGGAACTGAAAATCTGAATTTTCGGAACACGAGTCTGATTGATTTCTTTTCTCTGCTGGAACTAGATTGTCAGCTCCTTCCAACCTTATTTATTCCTCCCCATGATTTTGTTCTTCCCCATTTGTTGTGGATTCAATGAAACCAGATTCTCTTTCGTGTTTTTCTTCCATGAGTTATAGTAGACTCCTTATCTCTTACTATTGGTTGACAACGTATAGCTGGGGTCAAAGAAGATTTTTCCATCTCTTTACTATCTTTATTCTTCATATTACATCATTTGCATACCAATGTACCAAAAACTGCCATGCTTAAAATAAAATTTTATCAAACGAAGGAAACGAGACAACAGATCCAACATAAACAAGAATAAGAAGCCAAAGAAAGCAAATGGACAAGCCACTCTAGAGACAAATGCCTCTAATCATGCATCAAAATAAAAAAGGCAACTCATATATATTATAAACAGGTAAAGAAGCAACACAAAAATTTGCTCTATGGTCACTTGAAAGAAACAACTAACAAAGAGTTCCCAAAAACAGATGCCATAAATAGTTCTACAGAACTGCAAAAAAAAAAAATGAAAATAAAAGTAAAAACAAATATGGAAGCAGATGCAGATGATTTAGTAATATCTATTTAAACGATAAGTTAGAGAATGAAGTTGTAGAAACACGAAGATTGTTAGAAATGCTTGGGTCATTTGTACATAGAGAGAGTATATGGCCTCTTATACAACTGTTAAGAGTATCTGTGATTTGAACACCACTCATACCTCCATCCCCATGTATTCTATAAATTATAATTTCATCTTTTATATTCTCGCTGTCTTGCTCATCTTTTACAAGATGTTATTTCAACATGGGATCAGAAGAATAGATCAGTTCCCACGAGTCATTGGATCACTTTGAGCAAAGAGGGAGCTGCCAGGGAGGTTAGTCTGGAACTGTACGAGCATATATAGTCAAATCTTGTCAAGCTTGTCAGGGGCTCATCATTCTCTAAGAATCATCATCAATTTTTCACCATTAAAAAAAAATCATTTAACGTTTTTTTGCGATATTCGAAGTAATTTCATATAGTTATGATCCGTCAGATTTCACAGTTGGGAACTTTTGGGGTGTTTTTCCCAGCTCAGCTCTAAGATTTTTGTGTTTTGTTGGCTACGCTTTGATGTCCTTAGGCTCTTCTTTTTTGCACATTTTGTAGTAACATGTCTGTTGTAACCTGTTTGGACAGATTTAGAACTGTAATTTACTCGCAGTTTATTTCTCGACAGTATTTCTAGGGGAATGTGGTTGCAAAACCTCTTGAGATATTAGCTGTGGAGTTGTTGCGACTGCCTAGACCTCCTTCGCCACCTTTCTGCTTAGTTTTAAGTAATTATGTCAAGTTTCGCTAAGTGCATAAGTGCATTGGGATTTGGGACTTCTATGTAATAAAGGGAAATTCAAGAAAACAGCTATTAAACCAACAATACCTGATGAGTATGCAGCAAAGGGCACAATTCTAGCAACCATCACATAAAAAGCTCACAAACTCAAAAACAGAAGATCACCTCTTCCTAAAACCCATGTTTGGATTTGAAAAGCTAACCTGTTGATAGCTCCATCATAAATATATCTTTGACTTTCATCGAGGGAGGTGATGTGGATAGAGCAGTTGTCAAGCAATTAATAGCAACAGCCTGCACAAACAGTGGAATCATGATTTAAGCATCAGCACTGCAACAAGCATGTCAAGTAAGTAGGGGACAACTTAAAACTGTCCGACGCCCAACTAAAACTAATTGGACATTTATGGCGGAAGCAATACCTAATTGAAATGATGAAAGGGAAAAACGGAATAAGTAATGCTTATTTTGTTGTGTTTCTACCATATATTCAAATTCACTATACATCCGATGTTACGTTCTCATTTCCGGGGGTAAAAAGCTAGTACTACATGATATTTGAAAACTAACCAGCAGGCCTGTCTGATCAGTTCGTAACGTGAAGCCATCATCAATCCTTGCTCGAAGATTTAAGATAACTGTCGGCAATAACTCAGCCGGCATTCTAGCATACCTGTAGAATGAGCACATAAACACAGATTTATCAGTAAATGGTGTTATAAACATGAATAGACATAAATGGAATTGGATGGCAAGTGGTAGCAAAACTATAGTGTACACACACACATGCAGACATTATATATATATATATATATATATATATATATATATATATTATTGTAAAGTAGTAAAAAAAACTTGTTATATTAAGACTTCTTATGGCTGATATTGCACGTTCTCATTTTACTTAATATAGAACAACAAAAGAAAGGTCCTCGCGGAATTATAGTAGCAATTGGAGGCATGGGCATATTGATTTCCACTTGTCTCTATGTCTCCTACTTTAAGAGGCAAGAGTTTTAGCCAGAGTTAAGAAGAAAAGACAAGGCCGCAGGTAGTAATATTAAGCAATCAGTCCTGTTAGGCAAGTTTTAAGTTGACAAGTATTGACATCACAGGATCATACACATACTCTTCCATATAAAGATAGTGAAGCTGTTTAAGGGAAAATTTTCTGATAAATTTCATTAAGAAAATCATGCAGTATATATATAAGGAGGATCATAATCACAGATCCTATAAACCAACCATAATCACAGATTTAGAAATCAGGAGGACCAAGTAACTAGCTAAGGTAAGTTGACCTAGGATATATACAGCTGTTAATACTAATTCTAAGAATCAGCTATACATGATAATGATCTCCTAAATTAATATTCCTAATTGACAGCTTGATTTCCTACAGATAGTTATGGAGAACAATAGAAACCCAGTTTAAGTGCCTTAACTTAAATTGGCAAAAATATGTGCTCAGGACTATTGGAAATTTGACCACAGTGCTACAGCACTCACTCCTACTAGTGGGGCACTGATGCACAAATCAGTACCACAGCAATTTTGAGGCTTTCAAAGATATTATAGAATGTTATTTAGCCATACAGATATGACCAAGACCAGTTTAGCTCACTGTTCATTAGGGCTGCGCACCAAACCCTAAGAACCGACCCACTGAAGCAGACAAAACTGGATCGAGCTTGTGGAATTAGATCATTCATTCAGCTTCCGTGTCACCCTAAGCCACGTCTAATGGTCTTAAAGGATCCCCCTCTCCGGAAGGGGTCACCTCCATTCAACCAGGTCCTCAATGGAATCCCCCTCTGCGGAGAAGGGTTGCCCCATTCAACCTGTCACAGAAGGGACTCGGCCTTGGGCTTGGTGATATACTCATTGTGAAACATTCTCATCAAACATCAAGGCTCATTGGACTTGATATTAATTAGGGCATCTTCATGGCCATACACTCTAAGCAAGAGATATAGGGACCTTCTACTCCCCCTCAACCAAAGCACCCCCGGGAAGGGCACCCTGAGGGACTCAATGAAGAAGGTTCTCCTGAGCAAGACCACTGTAAATCAGTAACAACAAGGTTAAATAAGAGAGAGAAAGATTGAAAAAGAAGAGAAGAGGAGAAGAGGATGGCGCAGAGACGAGATGCGCAGCCGCTGTGTATTTCTTTCTTATATCTTTGTTACTCATAACACGTATATATATTTTACTATACCCTACCAACCCCAATTACAATATTACCCTTATTGTCTAACACTCACCTTCAAACTAGAGCATAAATATTTATCATGCACAGCTAGTTACAAATATAATCCAGTCTTATTCGTGTAAGACCCTTAGTAAACATATTAGCAAGTTGTTCTCCCGTACGCACATATGAAGTGGAAACAAGATTTCGTTGAATCTTTTCTCGAACAAAATGACAATCAACCTCTATATGTTTAGTCCTTTCGTGAAAAATTGACTTCGTAGAGATATGCATGGCTGCCTGATTATCACACCACAGTCTCATGCCTAAAACCAATCTCTTTCATCAAGTGTTGTATCCACATAAGTTTACAAGTTGACTGACCCATCGCACGATACTCTGACTCTGCGCTTGATCTCGTCACCATACTTTGTTTCTTACTCTTCCCGGATACTAAATTTCTGCCCACAAACACACAATACCCCGTAGTTGACTTTCTATCACGTGGTGATCCTGCCGAATCAGCATATGAGAAAATCCCATGGTCTGCATACATAATACCTCTACTAGCTGCACCCTTCAAATACTTCACAATTCGAATCAATGCATTCCACTAAGTAACAGTAGGAGCTGTCATGAACCGTCTCACCACACTTACTGGGAAAGCAATATCCGGACGAGTCACGACAAGATAGTTTAACTTACCGACCGGTACCATTTTGGATCCTCAAGCATTTCCCATTCTCCAGCTATAAGTTTTACATTAGGATCCATTAGAGTGTCACACGGTTTCACTCCAAACATCCCAACTTCCTCAAGTAAATCAAGACATATTTTCTCTCAAGACAAAAATATCCCATTCTTAGACTGTATCACATCAATCCCAAGAAAGCACTTTAGAGTACCCCAAGTCTTTCATCTCTAATTTTGTCCGGAGACACCACGTGAGTGCTTCAATTCTTTGTGTATCACTACATGTAATCACAATATCATCTACTTAAACAACCAATACGATACAACCCCTGTTAGTTTGCCGAAAGAACACTGTATTATTACATGTACTCCTCTGTAAACCAAATTCACGTGGAGATTGTTTTAACCCATACAACGACTTCATTAACCTACATACATTATTCCCAACCTCCCCTTGAGCAACAAACCCAGGAGGCTGCTCCATGTCGACCTCTTCTTGTAAATCACCGTGAAGAAATGCATTCTTAACATCCAACTGATGCAAGACCCAGAAGTTAGCTTAGCAACTGGAGAAAAAGTATGAGTATAATCAACATCATACACATGTGCATACCCCTTAGCAACCAACCGAGCTTTTAACCAAGCCACAGTCCCATCAGGATTCATTTCAACCACGTACACCCATTTAAATCCAATAGCCTTCTTACCTTTAGGAAGTGTTACCAAGTCCCAGGTCTCGTTAGTCTTAAGAGCCTTCATTTCCTCTTCCATAGCAAAATTCCAACCACTATGAAATAAAGCTTCAGACACAATTTTAGGAGTGTC
Organism: Platycodon grandiflorus; assembly: GCA_016624345.1. Taxonomy (NCBI): domain Eukaryota; kingdom Viridiplantae; phylum Streptophyta; class Magnoliopsida; order Asterales; family Campanulaceae; genus Platycodon; species Platycodon grandiflorus. The sequence continues at coordinate 92,903,704 of CM028361.1, read as the reverse complement.
AACTGAATAAAGGCAAGCAACAAAAGAACGTGAGGAATCTGACAAGTGAGCATAAGAGACACAAGAGGTGATAGGATGAACGCAAGAACGTATACCTTTTCGGAGTGCTATAAGAAGATCAATAAATGGGTCTGATGACTGAAACTGGTATCGGGAGTAAATCTACTGGAGAAGTTGTTACTGCTGGCTCTTGGACTGAAACAAGGGGGCATCGAGCATACACCTTATAGGGGGACGAAACACAACCTCAGAATTAACACCAACCACAGGCTTAGAGGTACGAACCAATGTAGAAGTGAGGAAATCATGTGAAGACACAAACTCGGACCCAAAAGAGGATGACCGACTAAATACAGGCTAGACTCAAAAAAAGTGCTACAAGTATTGACCCAAAATTTGGGGAATAACAACGATACCCTTTTTAAGTTTGTGAATATCAAGAAAAGACACACTTGAGTGCTCTTCGGTCTAACTTACTAACCTATTGCCGAACATCTTGTACAAAAAAGGTACAACCAAACACTTTAGGAGAAACAGGAAACAATGACTGTGATTGACGAAGAACAAAATAGGGAATTTTCCCTCGAAGAACAGAAAATGGAAGGTGATTTATAAGAAACGCAGCAGTGTGAACACTATCGACCCAAAAACACTTGGGAACATTCATCTCAAACATCAATGCCCTGGAACCTCGAATGGATGGCGATTTTTGCGTTTGGCAACATCATTCCGTTGAGGGTGACAATACATGAAGATTGATGAATTATTAAGTTTCGAGACATATAAGAAGAAAAATTGCCAAAAAAATATTATTTAGCAATATCACTACAAAGATTATGAACCGGGCAATTAAAATGAGTTTTAATTTCAGCACAAACCGAACAAAGTATCTCAAACAATTCATCTCTGGACTTCATTAAATATAACCAAGTGCTTCTAGAATAATCATCAATGAAAGTAACAAAATATCTAAATACCATTTTAGATGGGACAATACAAGGACCCCAAACATCATTATGAACTAACTCTAGGAGGATACGACCCACGATGGTGTTTAGTAAACTCACAAGACTCACATGGTAATCTAGAAATAGACTCTAATTCAGGACACAATTTCTTCAAGATAGGTAAAGACAGATGACCATAACGACAATGTAGCTGAAAAGGGGACAAAGTACTCCGACATGCAATTGAAGCAATAGTAGACGGATAAACAGCAACAACTTCATCAAGTAGGTACATCCCATTAGATTCACTTCCTTTATCAATAATCTACTAAGTCCTCAGATCCTGAAAGAGACAATAGCCGAGATAAAAAGAGACCACAATTTAAGGCGTTTGTAATTTGACTCACAGACATAAGATTAAAAGGAAAATGGGGTAAGTATAAGACAGATGTCAAAGGTAAAGAAGCAATAGTGGTACAACCACTACCCAAAACTTTGGAAGAGGATCCACCAGCAAGAGTATCATTTGTAAACTTATTTGACAACTTATAAGTAGATAACACACTTGAATCTCCCGTCATATGATCAATAGCCCTTGAGTCAATCACCCACTTCCTAGCCGAAGACAAAAGACATGTTATAGGTTTACCTCACTTGGCTAGAATTGCTTTGAAGAAGGAAGAAGAATGTTGGTACTGTGTATTGTGTGAAGTTACCAAATTCCTCATCGCTCATAACGACTGTATGGGTCTCCAGTTGAGACATATGCTTACTTGTTGCGAAACTGTATTAGCGAACCTGAGGTGCTGCTTTTGCTGCTTGTTGTAACACACTCTAGGTCCTCCATGACCTCCGGAAGCTCTACTACCACGAGTGCCACCTCAAAAACCACCTCGACCTCCATCTCTACCTCTGCAATAACCACCGTCTGCAAAACTTATGATGATCTCTCTGATACTCCACATGTGATGACTTACCATTCCCATTCCTAGTCGCATTCAAAACTATATCTAAGGCATCAAACAAAGTACCCAAATCTTTACTCAACAATAACTGAGAGAACGAACCACATCATACTCCTTCTCCAAGCCTGCCAACTAACTAAAATCAATAACTTTTCACGCTAAGCTTTCATCTCCTCTACATTATTAGAGATAGGCATAGCGGTGGTAAAGTCTTCGCTCACATGCATGAAATCATAATAGTAATCCATAATACTTCGCCTTCTTTTATTAGGACGATGAACCTCTTGTGACAGATTGTACAACCTATTCAAGTTACTTGCTCCAGAAAATCACTTGTGAGTGTCCACAACTCTTTAACTGTCTTGCAGTACTCCATAGACAGTATAACTTTCCTATTAATACGGTTCACAATCTTCAGAAACATCTTATCACCATCCAACCACACCTTGGCCGCCTTTGTATCAGTAGGACAATCTTCAATAAGATGTCCTTTCCGTAATTCACCTATGTTCACATGTACCAAATACCTTTATTCCGCAAAATTGGACCCATCAATCTGTTTTGGGTAGAAACAAGAGTCATGATAGGCTCGGTGGATAATGCATCTTCAGCCATCGAAATAAACACACCAGTTCACTAATTTGTTCAATATGTCAAAACTGCCCTCCAAGTTTACAAGACTAACAACCATGTCCCTGAAGTTTACGAACTGACAACTAGGTCCCTAAAGTTTCTTACCTAATTCACGGATAACAACTAATCAACGGTTAACACACCAACAATCCACACGACTATCAAAGACTCCAATTTCCATCAATTCCAAAAGCTAGGGTTAAAATTTTCTCTCCACGCGCCACCCTTTCTAGCGTGTGAGTCAATGATTGGTCCAGGTTCCACCGGCGATCCCTACCACTGGATTCGCCTCTGCCTCGCAAACAAAACCCTAGCCTCTGACTGCATATCGGATCTTCCTAGACACCTTAATCGATCATTGTTGACTTATACCCTTTCCGTATCTGCTTTTATGACTCTCTGAATCTCTATGTATCAATCCTTATGGCTCTGGATACCATGTAAATCAGTAACAACAAGGTTACATAAGAGAGAAAGATTGAAGAAGAAGAGAAGAGGATGGCGCAGAGACGAGATATGTTGTGTATTTCTTTCTTATTTCTTTATGTTACTCATAACACGTATATATATTTTACGATACCCTGCCAACCCCAAATACAATATTACCCTTATTATCTAACAATAACATTCTGGGAAGCCCACACTCGAGATTCAATGGGGTTTCGGGGCGGTGGCTGAGATCATAAGTACGCTACCATGGCCCCCTCGGGGGCATGTGTAGCCTTAGCTTTGGCTAAGGGAGAGGACTCACACAGACCCTTCCACGACGCGTCTCACAAGCTAATACCTCCGCCAATCCAATACCATTGGCACTACGTGTTGACAACGACAGTCCCCATATATATAGTGGTAGATCAAGTCATCAGTTACATCTTCCCTAGACGGTCACCTAACACCTCCCTCTCTACCCACTTAGCTATGTCTCGGTCTTCACCCCACTTCCATTCATCCATCAATCCATCAACTAATATAGTGTAACACCAACCACCTCATTCATGAGAACACATCACTAAGGTACCTTCTTGGACTACCTCAGGACACCTTAGACCTTCACAGTAGACCTCTAGGACCCCTCTAGGGCATCTACCTTCTATAGAACTAAATCACTGGTTCAATTTTGATTTGAAGATGGGAAATTAAAGGTCTAGATCAGTTTTGATTTTTGAATTTCGTAGTACGCAAACCGATAAGCCTGAACGAAACCGAACCAAACCAAATAATATTTGAAGTACATTCCGATCTTCCCCGTTTATTCTGGCAATTATACCTCTGCCTTTTTCCATCTCTTTTAGCCTCTCACTGATCTACTAACCTTACTCCGTCGCATCACCCACAGACCACCACCATTGGCGGAACGAATCAAACCGACCCAAACCGAATTGGAAGTCCGGTTCTATCGAACACGTTCAGCTCCCGGTTTGGGAAGGTGGAAAGCCAAATTTAGGTTTCGGCTTCTATTTTGCCCAAAAAAAGCACAAAACTGGCAAACCAACCCATGCACACAGCTACTGCTCATGATAAATGATGTGGGGTTCTCTAAGAATTGATTAAAGAATTTATGAGGTACATGCTTACAATTATGACATGAACATAAAGTTCTGTCCATATCCTTATTTCTTATTGGTTTGCCAACATCTTCTCTGTATTTGAATTTCTCCATCACCACTACTTTGGACTGAATGTAAAAAAAAGAGTAGCAATACCCAGACCAAAAAAGCTTATCAAATAGGAAAACCAGAAAAAGTGTAATAAACAAAGAGGCAACCATGAGAAGGACTCTTACGGTGTGGCCGATATCAAAAGCATGAGAATCTTGAACAAGGATGTAAGTAATCCACTGTGGCTTTCATGTTTGATTAAATGCAGTATACCTAAACCATAGATATTAAGCTTAGTAATATAAAGTAAACATGAAAAAAAAAAAAAAAATGGTGCACCAAAAGGGGGTTCAGAGTACGCCAAGATTATAAGCTGGTAGATGTGAAGGTCTTTCAGGTACCAGTGTGTACTTGCATTAGAATCTGGCCAAGGGAGCTTGAAAGGGCCATAAAAGATCCGCATTTACTAGATTCTTTGTATTCTGCGACCTGAAGGAAAACAGATGCAGGTTCCTCCAGCATCGTTGCTAAAGTAGAGGCTGATGCAAGTCGTGCCTAGGCACCACAAGTAGAATACATAATTAACAAGATTAACAGAATATTGTAATATACATTCATGAAACCAACGAATCTAGCACGGGCAAAAGTATCTTCAAAAGGAACATTGAAAAGTGGATACATTTTGGAATATAAATGGCCAAGAGAAAATGAATTGATAGACATTTTTCGACAAGAAAAACAGTACCTTTAGATATGGATCAAACAACAAGCACGTCATTAAGGTTGCCTCATACCTCCTGCAAATGAATACATTAATTTTCTATTTTTTTATCTTGATCAAAGCAAATGAATACTGCAATTAGATTTTTTAAAATTAAAAAAGAAGGGAATTGATACAGTGCAAAGTAGTGTTCGACAAAAATAAGAAAATAACTTGTATTCAGGTTGACAAGCTTTAGGGAAGTTAAAGGCAAACATTTACGCTTTTAGGGCTTTTTGTAATAGCTAATTGGTGAGGGACTGTTTCGAGAATACTTTAGACAAGTTAGCAGGGTATCTAAGGAAGTTGGGGATTAGGTTTACTTGGGAGTTATAATATTTAGGAGACTAGGGTTTTGAATTCAGTTTTGGTGTTATGGTTTGAGATTTTCTCAGGGAGAATTGTAGCATATGGCTTCTATATCCTTTGCTGTTGCTACGTATTGGTGACTTAGTCTACTTATCTCTTTCGATACGCTCCCGTCTGTTAGATATTTCTCCTCTATTTAGTTCACCCATTCTTTTTATCAGAGCACTTTCTCAATACCTGGAAACAGCTGACTTCATATGGCAAGAAGAGGACATCTAAGTCTGACACAAAGCGAAAAGACTTTGCCTGTTTAAACCCATAGACTGCCCTAGTGCAAATATTGCACAATGTGACCCGGTAATGGTCATGAGCCAATTAAAAATAGACCGCTGCACCCCAATATCTGCAGGAATGAGACTTTAGTAAAGAATATCGTGAAGAAGAGCCGAATGGAGTTTTGCGCAAAGCATTAAAACCCTAACCCTAGGGAATGGCAAGCAGATGAAAGCTATGAGAAGGAAAATTGTGTTTGTGATGAAGCATTCAAGTTAGAAACGATTGATTCTTGTAAGAAACACTCCATGTAGATTTCATCGTTTGGAACTGAGTTGTCTATGACAAATACCGAACTGAGCTGTATATGACAAATACCCAGACAAATATAAATATGATAGAGATGAAGTGAAACCCTCTATTTGTATGAAGTTGTTGAACGCTGTAGCAATTGGCACCCGGTCCAGTTTGTGATGGAAACCTTGAGACTATATGCATTACAATTCAAGGCCAACCTTTTACTTTTTTCAACACAAAATGTCCCACATTTTCTGAGAAAGCAGATGTGGCTATTCAAAATTTCCCTCCAATACATGGTTAATTATGCAAAAGAACTACTATTAAGTTGGATTGCTGTTGACAAATTCAGCTTCTACAATGATGAGGAGAACTAACAGTTCATGTTTGGGAAGATTTTACGGAGCTAAATTTACTTTGCCAATATGATAGGTCTGTCATTTTAAAGTTGTATGGCTTTATCTCTACAGTTTTATGAGAATGCTCAATGGAATTTTGTTTCTCTTGTCCATCGCTGAGACATGAGAAAGAAGTGCAGAACTATTTAGGAATCTAATGTTGTTTTGTGCAATTTTGGTTCTGCTAAGAAGAAAGAAAGGATGTAGAGGACTACTAGGATTACCAATAGATAGTGAAAAGAAGCTGAAATCAAAGCCAAGGTCTTCCTAGCCGCGTGGGGGTTGGGGGGGTTAATGTATGCAGCGGAAGAACATCTTTAGTAGACATGGGGCTAACAAATAACTTGTATTTAGTTTGCTTATCTTTTGGGTAGTTAAAAGTCATACTTCAAGGTTTTAGTTGGGGGTTGTTTTGGGAATATTTTAGACAAGTTATGAGGGGATTTTAACAAGTTGAGGATTAGAAATTAGATATACCTTGGGGTTATAAAAGTGTATAATATTGAGATTTTCTCAGGGAGAATTGCCTTATAGGGCTTATTTATATCCTTTCCTGTTGCTAATTTTGTTTTGGTCATTTAATCTACTTCCGTCATTTTCCCTATTGCTCCATCTGTTGTACTCTTTCTCCTTTCTTATTTTGGTGTGCATCAGGAATCATTGAAAAGTATGACAAAAGTAATTATAAATAACCAAAGGAGAAGCAGAATGTTTTACCTCGCCTGCAGCACATCACTGGAGGGCAAAAGCATTGTCCACTGGGCAGTAAATGACTTGGGATCAGCTCGGCAAAGATCCTGTGCATCAAATTCAATGGTGAAAACCACAAAGAATACATGATAATGCTTCGTTTGATAAATATAAGAAGGCAATCAAAAACTTGTGAGAAGTTAACACTAATTACGAAGACCTTATAGTCAACAAGAAAACCTCCACCACGAATCTCCAAGCGAAGACCTCTAATATGGATCTCCAAAGAAAACCACCATTGCAGATCTCGAAAGGAAAGTTTCCATCCTCCACATTCCTTCCGAGAAATGCCCTTCTGCGGAAGCTCCCTTCAAGATAGGGATGGCAATTTCGAACCGAACTGGATACCCAAACTGAAATTGAACCAAAGTTGATATGGGATGGGTAAAGGGGAATAACCGAATTCAGAAACTGGGAAATGGTTATTACTAATTGAAGTGGTGCCATTCAGAAACTGGGAAATGATTAAGATATGATATTACTAATTGAAGAGTGGAAGTTTGTTTCAAACGAAACAAGAACAAACCCTAATTTTAGGGAGAGTCAAACTTGATTTATTAAACTCGGGAAAAATAATAATCTTGTAATCTCCCTACAAAACCAAAACAATGACTTAAATAGACTAGTTCTCAAGAATAAGAAGCTAACTAGATCTAGGAAACCTTAAAACAAACCTAATAGAATAAGGAATTTGCTAAATAAGAAATAAAAGATAAAATCAATTAATTAAGAGTCCTTAATCGTGTGGTACTGCATCATGAAGATTAAGACTTCTGAAGGTTAGAAGAGTGATGATTGACTTGAAGGTTTGGAGGTTGTCTTAAAAATTTAAAGTTGTTTTTGTTTGAGACTTTAACAAGGATTGTTTATGGCATAATTCTATGCTTATAATTCCATAAAGTTTTGATAACTCGTGGTGTGTTTACAATAAACACAACTAAGTAGTTAATTATTTAAACCTTTTAGTTTCCATGAACTTGATTATGGTTGGGTTGTACGTAGAAATATCGTCTATTTATCAAATCTTTATTGAACTTGATTAAATATTGTGTTCTCTGAAAATTCAATTCTTGAGTAATTTTTTCAACGTTAATCATTAGATGATGTGTACCTAAACAAATATATTGTGTATTTACCAATTGAAGAAAAAATAAACAATTTTCCGTGGGTATTCCCTGATTAACCGCTACCTGTGGAGAATGGATATGGGGTAGAAACTAATTCCCTAATTGGGAATGGGGTGGATATGGGGAATGAAATTCAATTGGAATGGGGATGGTATTACGTATACCCGTCCCTGAACCGCCCCATTGCCATTCTAAGAGGACTCCAATCCAGAAAGGATTCGATCCAGGGAGCTCCATTTCGTACTGGGTGTCCTTTCGTGGGCATGAGAGGCACACGTGTGCACCGTGATGCCCCACGACAAGACAACGGCCAGCAACACCCACACTCGCGACAAGCAAATGAGTACTTATAATGCAACAAGCACCGGGCACCAATCAATCAAAACAAGGCAACAACTAAGGAAGCAAATGCATTTCATTGACTGAAGTCTTATACAATTGAAGACAACAAGGGAAATCACAAACTGCTCACACAACACCACCCAGCTCAACACTAAAGAGAGCTTACAAGGCAACGATAAGTAGAGAGTCACAAGCACCAAGCATGTACCCTCTATATATACTATTTAGGCCAAAAAGAGAAAACAAGAACGGACATCACATGTCACTACAATCATACTCCATCCGTAGCCCATGTAAAATGGCGCCCATGGCCCTTTGAATCACGTCAATCGGCCCAACAATTGCGAGGATATGGCCAAAAAAACATGAAGGGTCGCTTCTTGCTTACCAAGAGCGCCCGGGTCACCTACCATACGTGCGCGGGCGTGCGAGCTCCTTTGCTGTTGCTGTGAGCGCTGCTGATGCTTTTACATTGCGCGAGCTGCGTGCATGTTACCCACCCCAGCGTGCGGCCGTGTTTGGCTATCAAATGCCACGTCGATGCCACCTACCAGTATCCCTTATGCCCAATGTCTTGACATCAAAACCCAAAGCTCTCCCACATCAAGGCATGTTGTCTAGCATAAAACCAACACCATGACATGCGTGCAAGTGTTGCACCGCGTGTCGGCTTGTCACGACTACGATCGAAGGACATTGTTAGGCACGAAAGGTGGCAGACACCCCCACCAAAGCCGTTGACACCCCCGGCGAAATAGCATGGACATTTCCAATCAAAATGGCAGCGAGATGGCTATCTTGAAACTCACATTTTCTACTCAAAGCATCAACCACCGCATTTATAAACCCTGATCTGTGTTCAATCCAGAAACTGAACTCTACTAACAACTCCTGCGAGCAAGCTTGTCTTAGAGTCGATCATGGTTGCAACAAGAAATGGCTCACGGTACTATTATCCATCTTCACCATAAAATGACTTCTCAACAAATAATGCCACCAGACTTCAAGACAATGAACAATCGCCAACAACTCGTTTTTCTGAGGTGCATAGCGCATTTCCGCATCCTTCAATCTTTGGCTTTCAAGGGCAACAAGATGGCTTTCGTGCATAAGCACTCTACCTATGGCGAAGTCTTGACGCATCCGTGTGCACTTCAAAAGGCTTCGTAATCCATTTTCCTCATAAAATATCGGGTTCGAGTACCTTTTCTCTCCTCTGCTATTTGGCGGTAAACATCCTTGGTATTTCTTTTAATTGCTTTTCTTTTCTTTTTTATATTTTCCCTTATAGCCCAAATAATCCATCTCAGCATAGTTGTCCACGTGCAATCCCTGTCAACATTAGCCAATGGCATTTTAGTCTTATCAAAGAAAAATTAACACCACAACTGACCCGTTGTTAGTTGAGGGACTAACCATAGCCCAAATGTTAGTTTAAGTAACAAAATAGAAAATCTCAAAAGTATTAAAACCTGATCACAAAATGGTGAAAAGTTCAGAGACCAAATTATGTATTAAACCTTATTGTTTTAAGGATTAATACATAATTTGGTCCCTATATTTTCTAGCATTTCCTACCTAGTTTCCTGAACTTTGACATTTCCTAATTTGGTACTTGTGCTGAATTTTTAGGTAATCAGTTAATCCCTCAAAACTCAACTAACGGCAATCCGTAGAGGCGTTAATTTTTCCTTAAAAAGACAAAAATACCCTTACACTGCCATTTTTTTGATAACTCTCTTTCTATCTCTATACACAAAATCACAACTCCAGCATTTTCGCTTACAGCGGGCTGCTGTCATCTCCTTAAGCAATGATCCTTCGAATTCACTAACACACTTGCAAATTTCAGATCTATCCTTACTTTACAAATTAACAATTAACTAATTAATTACTCTAATAAATTATGAAGAAAACTAACTTCCATCCTATTGACTATTGTGATTTGTGAACACTCCCGGCCTGCAAAAATGAAGTGTACATATTAAAACCGTGCCCCCCTTCCTCATGTTAGCTGTTTCTTTTTTTCTTTTTCTCAAAATCTTAGACCTCATTTTATTTTATTTTGTAAAAAAAATTTGGCTTTTGCATTTGGTGGGGAAGGAAAAAAAGGGAGAGGGGGATAGTTTCCATATATGTTCAGACAAATATACTCTTGTATTTGACCCCCCTCCCCCGTTTGACAAATCTCCAATTTCATAACGGAAATCTAAAAACACTTTGTAGCAATACAAAAGATTTCTGGGTTTTTGTGGGTTTTCAAGTTTGGTTTAAACGATTTCTGGATTTTCCTGGGTTTTCAATTATGATTTAAAAGATTTCTGGATTTTTTGAATGAGATGGAGCTGCTTGACCACCCTTTAGTAGGAGATTTCACGTGGTTCAGAAACAATGATAGTCATCAATTTTCGAAGATTGATAGATTTTTGGTTTTAGTATCTTGGATGATATTTTCAGTGGTCCAATTCAATCGTGCCTGGGTAGAGTGGCACCTGACAATATGCCTTTGCTTCTTGAATGTGGTGGTTTCAATAAAGGTAAATCTCCCTTTAGATTCGAGAGCATGTGGTTGAAGGCGGAGGGTTTTGTTCGGTGGGTAAAAGAAAGGTGGAGTTCGTATGATACTTCAGGCGATCCGTGCTATAAATTGGCTAAGAAGTTTAAATTCCTAAAGGAAGATTTGAAGGTGTGGAATTGAGAGGTACTTGGCTGGGTGAATATTAGGATTAATAGAGGGCACTTGAAGAGTTAAGGGAGATGGATGAAACAGCTGGCTTAGGAGTTTTGAGTAGGGAGGAGGAATTTCAAAGGATGGAGCGTAGACAGAAGTTAGAGAGGCTTTTATTACTTGAAGAGATAGGTTGGAGGCAAAAAATCTAGGGTTTAGTGGCTTAAGAAGAGAGATAAAACTACCAAGTTTTTTCATAAGGTGTACGAATCAAATTCAGAATGTTATGGTAAATGGAAATCTGTTAGAAGAAAAAGATATTAAGGGTGGTATTGTGGGTTTCTACCGAAGACTTTGAATGTGTGGGGATTGGTGCCCTAAGTTAGATGGAGTATCATTCAAATCTCTCGACCAAGAGGATCAGTTGGTGTGGAGTCACCGTTTTCGAAAGAGGAGGTGTTGGCCACTTTAAGTTCTATGAAGAGTGATAAAGCTCTAGGTCTGACGGTTTTTCCATGGCTTTTTTTCGGGAGTGTTGGGAGGTGGTGAAGGAGGATATTATGTAGGTTTTTCACTTTTTCCATGCCAATATGAAATTCGAGAAGAGCTTTAACGCCTCTTTGTTAGCCTTGATTCCAAAGAAGATTGGTGCTACTATTTGAAAGATTTTAGAAAAATTGGTCTAATTGGAAGCCTTTATAAGATGATTGCGAAAGTGCGAGGTTGAGGAAGGTTGTTGGTAAAATTGTCTCGGAGTCCCAACATGCTTTTGTGGGGGACCGTCAAATTCTTGATGCCTCGTTTATACCAAATGAAGCAGTGGATTCTAGATTGAAAAGTGGAGTTCCAAGCTCTGTGTAAGCTGGACATAGAAAAGGCTTATGACCATGTGAATTGGGATTTTTTTAATCTACATGCCGGGGAGAATGGAATTTGGGGTAAAGTGGAGAAAGTGAATTTATTTTTGTATATCCTCTGAGCGGTTTTCAGTTTTGGCTAATGGAGAATCAGCTCGCTTTTTTGCTAGTTCAAGGGGTCTATGCCAAGGTGATACATTATACCCTTTTCTTTTCATCCTTATCATGGAGGCTTTGAGTAGATTGATAGACTGGTTTCAAGGTTGGTGATGATTTGGAGGTTGTGGTTTCTCATCTTTTTTTTGCTGATGATACTCTTGTGTTTTGCGGGATTAAGGCTAATTTTATTATTCTTCAAGGCGGTTTCGGGGCTTAGAAATAATGTTTCGAAAAGTGAAATTATCCCAGTAGGTGAGGTGGAGAACATTGATTTTTTGGCTTCATTTTTTGAGGCAAGGTGTCTAAGCTCCCGTCTTCGTATTTAGGTATACCTATTGGTGCATCGTTTAAAAGCAAAGCCATATGAAACCCAGTCATCGAGAGGTTCGAACGTAGGTTGGCGGGTGGAAGAATCATTTGCTATCAAAAAGGGGGAGGCTTGTGTTGGTCAAAAGCACTTTGTCTAGTTTACCTACCTATTTTTTGTAGCTCTTTGTGGTGCCGGTTTCGGTTCAGGATAGACTTGAGAAGTTGGAGAGGAACATTTTGTGGGAAGAAAATTTGGAGAGTCGTAAATATCACTTAGTCAAGTGGGTGAAGGTTTACGATAGTATAAAGAATGGGGGTTTAGGCATCAAAAATCTCGAAGTTTTTAATAATGCTATGTTAGAAAAATGGTTATGGACGTGCTTGACAAAGAGTAATGCATTTTGGAATAAAGTGGTAAGGAGTAAATATGGAGCAGGGAATCATGTTTGGTTTCCAAATGATGTCTCTTTGCCATTTTGGGTGGGGGTTTCAACAGGCATTTGCAAAGGTTGGGTCTCATTTGAGAGGCATATTTCTTTTGAACTTAGGGGAGGCTCTTGAGTGAGATTTTGACTTAGGCAGATGGTGTGAGAATTTGGAATTATGGAGGTCTTTCCCTAATCTATTTCGTATAGCTAGTGAAAAAGATTGTATAGTCAGCTCAAATTTGAGGTTGGAGGGTAGAGTGTCTTGGAATCCAATTTTTAGTAGAAGTCTACAGGATTGGGAGGAGGATTCCTTTTTACATTTTTTTGAGAAGCTGTATGAAGCAGGTTGGTTCTCGGGAGGATTGGGTGGTGTCGCATGGTACAGAGTAAGAAATTCTCGGTGAAGTCAAATTAGGTGAAGTCATATGATATTATGTTGTCACATAGGGACAGGATTCAGTGTGTGAGATTGCAACGAGGCTATTTTAAAGGGTGATAACTTGAGGAGGAGACGTAAAATATACGTGAATTGGTCCTTTGTGTAAAAAGAATGGCGAGAGTGTGAATCATTTAACGCTTCATTGTTCGGTGGAGGCAGATTTGTGGTACATGGTGTTTGGCTTGATAAGGCTGGCTTGGGTAATGCCTTAGTCAGTGAAAGACTTATTTCTGAGTTGGTCTATGTACAAATGTAAAAGAAGGAACGAATTTTGGGAGGCAGTCCCGTTAGGAGTTTGTTGGACCAAGGGAGAGGAAGTGCACGGCGTTTGATAATGAAGAAGGATCCATTCAGTCTATGAAGAAGACTCTGCTCAGATCTATATATTTTTGGTGTGCAGGGGCTGAGGAGCTTGACACTATTAATCCCTTTAATCCTTTTGTAGAGTTTGTGAATAGTATTTGATGATGGTTTTCTTTTGGTATAGTATACATCTAGTGTACACAGGATGCGCCACCTTTTTTGGCGCTCCGTTTGATTTTTATATAATTCTTATTTATCACAAAAAAAAAGGCTTCGTCACATCATGCAACACTAAAACAGGAGCTTCCGTCAAAGCAGGATTGATCCCATCAAACGCTGCTTGGCATTCAGCATTCCACTCCCATTTTAAACCCTTTTTCAGCATACTTGTTACGGCAGTGCAATCTTCGGAAAAAATCTCGGACAAACTTTCAATAGTAATTTGCCAACCCAATGAAGAAACGATCAACCGAAACGTAGACCGGAGCTTCCCAATTCTAAATTGCCTCAACATTCTTTGGATCCAGACTAATCCGGCCTTCGCTAACAATATGCCCAAGACACGGGATCTGTTTCTGGGCAAAGACACACTTTGACAACTTGATATAGAGTTCATATTCCAGCAATTGCTGCAATACCTTCTAGATGCACCACGTGCTCTTCCATAGTCTCGCTGAACACCAATAGTAATTGAGATAGACAACCACGAAGCCGTCCAACTAATCCTTCAAAATTTGGTTCATGAGAGTGTGAAAAGTAGCCCACGTATTTGTCAACCCAAATGGCATCACCAAGAACTCATAGGTACCACAACACGACACAAGTGGTCTTCAGCACATCCGTCTCGGCAACTCACACTTGCCAATACCCAGATTTGAGATCCAACTTTCTGTCAATCCTCCCCCAACTCAGTAGATTTAAGAAATCAGTAGGTAAAGGAATACGATACTTGTTCCGAATAGTCACAATCGACATGTATACGTAACGACCATCTGCCTTCTTCAGAAACAACACCGGTGAATCAAACGGGCTCTGGGTAGGTTCCACCAAACCTGCCTCTAAGTAGTTCAGAAAGCAGCTTCCTCACCTCCGCCAAGTCTGGTTGAGACATCTGGTATGGTGCACAATCGCTCGCTTTGAAGGCAAATTCTATCGCAACTCATCTAGCATAACATCCTCAAAGTCAGCCAATGCGAACTTGACAGGATGTAGCAACTTCCCCAGAGTTTCCTCTATTTCTGCCATTTCAGCACAACCAAGTACATCAGTTCGCCAATCGAACTCCCTTCTTCATCAACCTAGTGGTTGCCGGCATCACCACAGTTTTCGTTTCCCCCAGAAAACCCAAGCCAAGGATCACCTTGAAATCGTCTAACTACAGAAAAACATGTCTTTCCTTTATAAGGACCCGCTTTCATTGGAAGGCCCTTGACAACTCCCTTGGGGCTCGCTTCTATGGCAATCATGGCACGGAGAGGCATCTCATTGAGCTTGATGTCCCCGTACATCAGCCTTTCCCAGCCCTTCTCACGGCTACTTGCTTGGTTTGGCTTTCTCAACAGCGATCTTCTACTTGTCTTTTCCAATAGTCGTATCAATCATGCATCAATCGGGGTCACAGGGCCTTCCGCATGTCCATGTTCGGCTTTAGTTCTTGGGACACCGCATTACACCAATGCGAGAATGCCCCTACCACATCACCGCTTTCATCATCTGAGTATGACCGGTCACTAGCATGAGACGGCAATCTTGACAGTGTCGACCCGGCATATCTGCCAAAGCACTCAGTCTTTGTTTATCCTTGTTTAACCAGACAATCACACGCACTTGATGTAGCCCTGGCACCAAAAGCATGAGCCTTTCTACTCTCATTGCCACCCGCAGTTTTACCCTTTGTCGCATTTCCAGCATTCAAACATGTCTTAGAAGAAGAGGATACGTTTCCCAACCAAAACAACCCAATGTGAGGCTTCTCACGGTACCCGACTTCAACTTCCCTCCCCAACACTTAGTAGTGCCACTTTCCGTGCCCCAGCGTAAGTAGTCAACCAAGCTTTCGGCAGCTGTCACCGTTTTCGTCAATGTTTGAAAGCGTCAACTATTCAATTCCGTTCTAGCCCACGTTTTCAAGCCCTTTATAAAAAAGAATAGCTTGTCCACTTCCGACATATCCAAAATGTCCATCATCAAAGTAGAGAACATTGTGACGTAGTCCATAACAAATCTTGTTTATTTCAGACTCATCAATGCTTTTCAGGCATTATAAGTCGTAATATCGTGGAAGACTTGTGCCCACAACCGATGCTTCAACTCATCCCAAGAATCCACCCGACATCGCCCAGCCAAAATTTCACGATGCATTGTCCTCCACCAGTGTTTGCATCGCTGAACAAGTACAAGTTGGCCATGTCTACCTTGCTTTCTTCCTTATCAACCCCCGCGAACCAGAAGTGTTGCTCCGTAGGGAACAAAATGTTATCCCACTCCTTGGCATCACAGGCTCCTCTGTAGGGTCTCGTTTCCAGCACCTCCTTAACCTTGTGGGGTCGCCTATCTCCAACCATCAGCGTTCGCAATCTCACGTGACATTAGGGTTATCCAATGTCCACCGTCTTCCAATATTGTCTGAATGGCATTAAAGTTGTCTTGATACAGGCATCATTTCCTCCAATTCATTCCAGAGTTCCCCACCCTAAAGGCAAAACACCCACCAAGTCAGACAACTCACCGACGTTTCCTTCCAAACGATCAATGCGTTGCTTATTTGATAAATTTGCAGCCATAATTCTTGCAACCACTCCGCACGACACTTGACGGGATGAATTTTTGAAGGATTGCTAAGATAACTTCGTGGTTGTGTATCTCAATGACATTATGGTGTTCCGCAAGACCGTGGAAGAGCACGTGGTGCATCTACGAAAGGTATGGCAGCGCTGCAGCGATTGCTCTATATCAAGTTGTCGAAGTGTCTTTGCCAGAAATGGATCCCATTTCTTGGGCATATTGTCAGGGAAGGCCGGATCAATATGCTTCCAAAGAAGGTTCAGGCAATTTAGAATTGGGAAGTTCCGGTTGACGTTCCGAGAGTTTGTTCTTTCCTTGGATTGGCGAACTACTATTGAAAGTTTGTCCGAGATTATTTGAAGATTGCACTTTGCTCGCAAGTATGCTGAGAAAGGGTTTTAAATGGGAGTGGAATGTTGGGCAGCGTTTGATTGGATCAAGCGTGCTTTAATGGACGCTCTTGTTTTAGTGTTGCCGGTTGTTATGAAGCCTGTTGAAGTGCATGTGGATGCATCGGAGTTTGCTATAGGTGAGTGCTTATGTAGGAAAGCCATCCGGTTGCCTTTGAAAGCAGGAAATTTAAGGATACAGAAATGCACTATACAACTCACGGAAAGGAGTTGTTGGTGGTTGTTCATTGTCCCCGAGTTTGGCGGCATTATTTGTTGCAAAGTGAGTTTGTGGTGAAGACAGATAACGGCACCGTAAGCCATTTCTTGTCGCAACCAAGATTGACTCCAAGACAAGCTCACTCGCAGGAATTATTAGCAGAGTTCAATTTCTGGATTGAACACAAAACGGGATGTACAAACGTGGTGGCTGATGCTTTGAGTAGAAACGCTGAGTTTCAAGATAGCTATCTGAATGCCATTCTGATGGAAAATAGCCATGTTACAACCAACATTCAAGATCAGATCCAGGATGCTATTCTGTGGGATTCGGCGATGCAGGGCATACTGAAAATGATTGATGAGAAGCGTACAACACACCGTCAGAATGATTGGTTGTTACAAAGGATGGGATTCAAAAGACTCATTTCTGAATGGAATGACACACAATTGGCCAGACATCCAGACAGGACCTTCTTCGGCGCTTGTGGAGAAATTCATGAATTCTGGCTTGATCTGTCAGCAAGACAAGGTTCCAAGGAAGATTCCGGCTGGCTCGTTAGTTCCTTTACCGATTCCGGAGAAACCGTAGGAAAGCATATCGATGTATTTTATTACTTGCTTGTCGAGGGTGGGAGGTTTGGCAACTATTCTGGTGGTGATTGATCGATTTTCCAAGTATGCTACTTTCATTGCTTGTCCCAAGTACGTGGCAGCACAACATGCACCGTTGCTATTCTCTAGGAATGTGGCCAAGTACTAGCATGTGCCAGGGAGCATCGTGCGTGACCGTGACCGTGACCGTGACCGTGACCGTGACCATGACTCGTGATTCACGGGATCCTTCTTAACATAGCTGTTCCGGTTGCCTGGTTCAAAGTTGTGTACGACTTTGAGCTATCATCCACAATAAAATGGACAAACGGAGCGGTACAATTAGATGTTGAAAGAGTATCTTCGTCAATTTGTCGATGCTAGACAAAGTAGGGGTGTAAGTCCAAACCACGAAACCAAACTGAACCAAACCAAACCGGTTAATTTGGTTTGTTTTAGATAAGGTTGGTTCAGGTAAGGTTTGGAAAATTTACGAACCGGTCTGTTTCAGTTCGGTTCATGGTTTCTAACCGAATGAGCCGCCCATATATATATATACCTTACTATTTATCAACCATGGGGTTTGTCTTGGAAATTTTACGCCATTGATTGAGATCTAAGGAAAACCCTAGAGTTAACTCAAGCCTTTCAACTAACTTTCACATAGACACTCACGCATCTCTCTTTCTCTCGCCTCCTTATTTGTACTCTCGCAAGCCGTAGCTCATTGCCGCTAGTACCAGCCACCTCTATCGTTCTCACTTCTGAGCATTCGCGAAGTCACGTATACCTTAAGGGGGTATGCTAACCCCTTTTAGGTTTGAAACCTTGTCACTTTACTTCCTTAAATTTAGAAAAATAATATTTTATTATCAAAAGTTATAAGTTGAATGTCAGATTCTGGAGCAGCCTTTGAATTATTTGTGCGGTCCTCTAAATGGAAAGTCAGATCAGTTACATTGTGGGCTCAGTAGTGGAGGGACTGAATATCTTTGCATGTTCCTCTGCAATATCTGGTCAGTCTTGCAGATAGGCTCGTGAGTATTATGTCATTTAGTGGCACTTTCTGTGGGAAGAGTCTACGGTGGAGGATAGGAATCATCCAGTAGTGTGGATACAGTTTTTAGTCCAGCGAAAATGGAAGCGTGGGGATCAGGAACTTGGTCATTAAAAACTTAATGCAGGTAGGAAGTGAACAGTAGATAAGTTAGGGTGCACGAAATGGCTTACACGTTTAGATATAGACTCATGCTAGTTCCGTGGAATTCTATTCAATGGATGAACCAGTTAATCCTTTGATGCGATTTATTGTTGGTGATGGTACTTGCATTATGATTTAGGAGGATCACCTGGTGAAGGAGAGGCCCTACACATGTGAAGTTATAAACTGAACCAAAAAGACTTATAAGAAGCCTGGCGTTACCCGATTCAACCCAAACCAAAGAGGAAGAAAGAAAAATTCCATGACCTCATTGTGCCAAATGTGTCTCTTTCTCCATATCAAGCAATCCCCAGTAAGAAAGAAATCTCAAGCTGCTTCCCTAAAGAAACAAGTGCTCTATAAAATCTTTGCAAGAAACATTAAAGGCGAGTGTAATGTTATATGCTTTGGAAACCCTAGAAAGTCAATAGCAGCTGCCTAATGAAAACAAAAAAAACAAAAAAATACTCTCACACACGCATTCGAACACAAACTAGATCTGCAAATAAACATTCACACTTAATTGCCTCGTCATGAGAATACCGCTTACACATCAGGTGCCCATATCAAAGAGGACAAATCACAAAACTTATTACTCCCTCCGTCCCAAAAACAGAGTCCCTCTATCCTCTTTGGTTTGTCCCAAAGAAAGTCTCATTTCTAAAAATAGTAATAATTTTAGTGCAGCTTGAAGAAGGTACAAGTAAAGCTACAATCTCAAAAAGTTTGACTTGTCAAATGGGACTATTTTTTTGGGATGGAGGGAGTATATAAGATGTATCTCACTGGACTCTTAACATGATACATGCAGAAGAACTATGAAATGGCTAACCACCACAGTACATTCACCAAGAACTATCTATTCATGGTCAAAAGGATCAAAGGCTTAAGCATGAACACCACAAGAGCAATATTAGAATACTCTCAACAGTAGGGGAAAAAAAGAAAAAATTACAATGCGATTCTACCTGAATGCAAATAATGGCAGCTACTCTAGCCTTATGGCCGTGAAAATTCGAGACATCTTTCACTGATCCATCACTGTCACTTAAATCAGAATCAGATGACATATGATCAAAAGTAGCCGATTCATGATCTGAAACACTCAGGGATTGGACATCTTTCAGCTGCAAATTGTTCTGGTTCTTTTTGCGCAAGTGCGGAGGTCTATAGGGACCTCTATTTGATACAGCTGGACTGGAAGTAAGGCTTGTAATACTAAGATCCTTGCTGGGACCAGCGACTGGGGAAACAATTGGTGATTTACTCGTAAGGCCATAGTTAAAGAACATCCTCAATGTTGCTATAAAACCAGCCACCTGTAAAGACGATACATGTTATGAAAGTATACATGAGAATGGCCGAAGCATTGGTAGGTGGGAGATGTAAAACTAAAACAGGCTAAAGATGTGATCTCCCTAAGGACCTTTTCATCTGTCTCATATACCATTATTTGACATTTTCATACCCGAGGTTTGACCTGTTTTACAGTCTGACAGATGAAAATTGGAGATTCAAAATCAAATCAACCAAGTCTTTAATTAATTACAATCGAGAAATAGCAATAATGACCGTTACCCATACTTTCAGGAATCATGAAAAGGTAGAGATTACCTAGTGGGGTCTCTATCAGCACAAAACAGAGAACAATTGATGGGGAACTGGGTGGAATTAGAATCGGATCATTGAACAAGAGGGTAACCTACCTTCGCAAGGGATCAGTAGAAACCCACACACAAGCTCGCAAGCTTTAATCTCTAAAACTCAACTCTGATTATCACAAAAGATTACAACCTTCATTTGTAGTCTATTGTTGCTTCTCCTAATACTACTGGAAATATTCAAGATAAAAATTCCACTAGAGACTACATTAACCTTCACTAATAATTAAATAGCATAAATAATACAAATCTAAAACTACCAAGCGCACTTGCCCTTGGACCAAAAGAACTTGTTACGTTGCTCATGTCCCATGGACTTAGGCTTGGGCTTCCAAATCCTATCACATTCATCCATATAGCTAATATGTGCAACATGGATTCTCTTCCACCAAAAAGAATTCGACGGACCCATCATATTTATCCATAAAGCTAATCTATGTAGCATCAATCCTCCTCCGATGAAAAGAACTCGACGGAGCGGGTCCTAGAATACCCTCGTATAAACGAATGCGGCGAAGAACAACAGAACACTTCTTACGTTTCAATCATAGTTATGAGAGGCGCTCGCCTCGGCCGCCTAAGGCGAGGCGAGGCGGACAGGAGGGGTAAACGCCTCAAAGGAGACCAGGCGAGACGAGGCAAGGCGAGGCGAATATTGTAAGGCGCGAACAAGGCGGTCGCCTCACTCGCCTAATCGCGAGGCGTCAGGCGCGAGAAGGCATCGCCTTCGTGACACGCGTGTTGTTTTAACCAAAACAAAGTAGTAAAGAAACAAAAAAGGAAACCCTAGATCTAAATTAGGCGAGGCCACAAAGAGTCGACTCAGCCTCTCTCGCGAACACATACCTGACGCGACGTAGAAGCCACGCAACAACTTGATTCCTCCACCTCCGGCGACTACGAACGGGTCGGCAACAGCTGCAATGATCGACAGTAGTCGACAGTCAACTTTGGCTTCGCCGACGACTTGGGCTTTGACTTTCTTCACCATTAACCACTGCAACACTCAGTCTTAGACCTAGGCGTGTGACGCGAGTCTCCAAACTATTCGGTCTTCATTGTCTTCGACTGAAACAGGTAACTTTCATTTTTTATTTACTTTCATTTTTTTTTAACTCTGTTTTTTAGTCACTAGACTCTCTGCTTCTTTCTTAAACATTTGTTCTTTCTTTTATTTCTTTGTGTGTTTACTTTTCTTACTCTGTTTTTTAGTCAGTAGACTCTACTATGCTTCTTTCTTAAAACATTTTTTTCTTTTATTTCTTTGTGTGTTAATTTGGACTTCTACATTTTATTTTATTGTATTTTTAATTTGGGATTTGAGTTTATTGTTGTATACTATATTGAATAAGTCTGACATACTTTTATAAGTCCCCTGTTGCTGCATTATTTTCATAAGGCCCCTATTTACTATGTTTTATTTTTGTGTATTTATGAAAAAAAATCTTCTTTTTTTTTGTGTTTATACATGCTTTGAAATTTGTTACAATAAAATAAATAAATAAATATTTATACTATTTTTCTTAATTTCTCGCCTTGTTCACCTTTCGGTTGCCCACCTCTCGCCCCAAAAAAGTACCTCTCGCCTTTAATAACTATGGTTTCAATGGTGGCTCATATGTAGCACAAGCAAAAGTATACTTCATGTTGCCATCATGAAGAGAAAAGGTATTATCACGCCAACATGTTCAACATCGCGATCCCAAAGACAAGGGCCCAAAAGGTTATGGCTAACCTTCAAAGGGAAAACATCGCACATAATTGCTTCCTTAAGCACCCCAATAGTGAAAGTGACAGGACACTGCTCATCAACTCTCAACTTGGTGTCCGATCTATTTCACATCATATGGAAGGAGGAGGCTGAACCTCCAAGCCCAATTTGTTCACGAGATCCTGAGACACAACATTATTGCAACTCAACACCAGTATCAATACTTAAGGAACAAATGCATCCTGGTGAAAAAGATTCGACCTCACTGAACAAAGGTGTCATCTTTGGGAAGAACGCTTGGTAGTTGATAAAATTGGTAGTTGATAAAATTAGTAGTTGATGAAAGAGGACGAATGATACTCGTAATATTACCCCATTCATCTTCTTCGTGATGATCATGAGGCGCCAAGACTATGTGATCGACAGTCTCCTTAGGCGCTTCAATATTATCATCCCTGTCAACTCACAGATTCGGAACCTTGAGAAGATGGACAGCGAACGCAAGATGTCCCAGTCCCTGACAATTGTAACAATGATCCCTACTAGGAGGAGCTAAACTGTCTTGAACTGACAACGTATAACAGGATGGCTTTGCAGGAGACACTAACAAACTTATCAAAAGATTTACCGAGTCGTGCATCAACAAAAGCGTAACTATTACACGGCCTGACATCTCTTTTGCGGTTCAGTAGGTTAGTTAGTTTTCGCAAGCCCCTCACTCACATTTGGCAGTTGTTCTACGAATTCTTCGTTATCTAAAGGTCACCTCTGGTCGCCGGTTATTTTTTCCTAGGACCAATTCATTACGATTGGTAGGTTATAGTGATGCGTATTGGGCCGGCTGTGCGGATACACGTCGTTCTGTTACAGGGTGGTGGTGTATGTTTCTAGGTGACGCTCTTATCCCTTGAAAAAGTAAGAAACAAGATCGGATTTCCAAATCCTCTACTGAATCCGAGTATCGTGCTATGTCCTCTGCTTGTTCTGAGATTGTGTGGCTTGAGGTTTGTTAGGCGCAGTTTTCACCTACTCCACTCCATGTGGATAATACTAGTGGTATTCAAATTGCCACTAATCCAGTTTTCCATGAGCGAACCAAACATATTGAAGTAAATTGTCATTCTATTTGTGAGGCTTTTGATCAACAAGTGATTACACTTCTACATGCTCCCACTGAATTACAAACAGTTGATGTGTTTACAAAAGTTTTATCTCGTCAACGTCATTGGTTCTTAGTAAATTGATGTTTTCTGATTGTGTAGCATTAATTTGAGGGGGGTGTTGATATATATGTCAAGTAAATATTGTATTTGGCTGTTGTATTTTGGTAGCTATAACTAGTTTCCTTAAGTTTTGGGATTAGCAATAATTAGTTTCCTTGAGTTTAGGGATTAGCTATAATCAATTTCCTTAAGTTTAGGGATGTGTTAGGAATTTGTTTTCTTTCCTTTTGTAACTAGTTTTCTTTTGGTTTCCTTTTGTAATTGGGATTCTTTTGGCTATTTAAGAAGATGGGAGCCCTCAATGAGAGGTATTCGGTCCAAATCATGAAACATTAATATTATTGTCAAATGGAACAAAACTTGGTGGCCAAAAAAACAAACCTAGCCATACCAAAATTACCTAGATACTAAAAAAATAAAAATAGGAATAGAAATATATAAAAACCTACCACCTAAACAATAAATACCTAATTTAATTTCAAATGAAGTAACCAATAATAAAATAAACTGAATCGAAACACTAAAACAAAATTTCTATCATAATCCTAGAGTTGGGCTCAGGCTTTGATGTACTCCTGCATCAGACTCCAATTAGAAGAAATTCAACAACGGTCCAAACACGCAATTTGATTTTGCAACGAGCTCCAAACAACAAAGATATTTGTTGTCAATATAGATGTGATTGTGAAACTTGATATTAGATCTAGGTTGATCCAAATATCTGATCCAATTCAAATCACCAATAGCGATATTTTGCTTGACTTCATAGGGAAGTACACCTGGACTGCCTGTACTCCTTAAAAAATACATATCTGTACCATACAGTGCCAAAGAAACAAGATGTGAGAGTATATAAGAAGAAGACTGCAGACCACGAAGGAGCCGGCAATAAGATCCCAGGAAAGGTAGCGGCTCGTTCTGGGTTGCAAGCATCCAAGGCTGCTGCTAACTTGCTAAAGTTGGTTCCCTAATGAGGTCTCTATATGGAGTGGGCGTGTGGAAAGGAATTTGGAAAGGTTGGGAATGTTTAATCGAAGTATTATGTTTGTCATAGGGAATGGTGACTCTCTTAGATTTTGGAAGGATAAGTGGTGCGAAGACACAAAATTGTGGAGATCGTTTCCCATGCTTTTTAATTTTCCTGCTGATAAGGATGAAATATTTAGTTCCGTCTTACTCGTGGAAGGGGGAGTAACCACATGGAATCCATGTTTTAGAAGAATTTGCAAGATTGGGAGCTGGAACCCCTTGCACAGGTTTTTGAACAGTTATATGCTCAAAAGGTTGATAGAGATCGGGAGGACAGAATTCTGTGGAAAGGGGCAAAAAGAAACACTTTTTCTGTTAATTCATATTACAAGGTTTTGACAAATAACATGTTTTCTTTCCCTTGGAAGGCAGTGTGGAAATCCAAGCCCCCTGCCCCTTCTAGAGTGTGTCTTTTTTGTTTATGAACCAGTAAATGAAGCTATCCTTACGAGACATAATTTGAGAGCTCGAAAGAAGATTTACCTTAATTGGTGTTATATGCGTTAAGGAGACGGGGAGAATGTGAATCATCTTTTGTTACGTTGCTGTCCTGTGGTGAGAGAGCTTTGGAATTGTATCTTTCACTTATTTCATATTGTGTGGGTCATACCAGGATCTGTTAAGGAGTTGTTTCTCGTATGGTCTCTGTATAGGCGGAGAAAGAGAAATAGAGCTTGGGGGGGCTGGCCCCTAGGGTGTTTGTTGGACCATTTGAGGAGAAAGAAATCGAAGGGCTTTTAAGGAGACGAATGTTGATAGATTGAAGGAGTATTTGTTACGAACTTTGAGTTTTTGGTGTACAGAGTCAGTGTCTCCTATAGATGATTCTTTTGTAGAGATTGTGAATAGTTTTACATGATCCAAGGTTGTGTTGGAGTATACTCCCCAAGTACACAGGACGTGTCACCTGTTTTGGTGCTTTTATATATTACGCGTCACCTGGTTTGACGCTTTGTTTATTTATTATTATTACTTATCAAAAAAAGAATATAGACTTCAAAGTTAGAGTCAACTTTAGACCTCAAATAGTGAGGTTACATAATTGGTAGTCTTACTATGAGATCAACAATCTTTATGCAGTTTTCACCAACTATTTTACATCTTAAGATTGTATTTGATAATTTCCATTTTGGCCGAAGACAGGTCGTAATAGCAAGTTAGCAACTCAGGGACATATTTCATCGGTAGATGGATAGGTCTTTGTTATAAATTTACACTAGTAAATATCTACAGGTGTCTTGGTTGTGCAATGATGGTAATTACATTTCAATTTTGAGTCAGAAGTAAATATCTTAGTCTCATTGTTTGGTTTTCGGTGCACATGACTACACGAAGAAGAAACCTCTAATGGGGCTTTAAAAAAGTAACAGCATCACATCCTTGATTTCCTCCTCTGGTATCAATGCCCCTGAAACATCAATGTCACATCTCTTGCATCCTCTGTTTTGTTCATCCGTTCCTCTTGATTCAATCACTGCCTTGCAAACAGCATCTCAAGATTGAATACCATATCCCCATTCTCAAAAACAAAAAGAATGCCAAAATCGTCAAGATCGAAGAACATTTGCTGATGCGTGAATTCAAAAATCCAGTATGCTAATTCCAAAATCTGATTTTGCATATTCTTGGCGGATCCGCTCTGATTCCGCTGATTTGCCCAGGGTGACAATTCGTGACCTTTACTGGCAAATTGTGGGACTTGGACCAAAATCCTTAAACTGCTCTTGTTATTTAGCCACAAAATACCTCATAATAAGGAGCCTAAATCCTTTTTGATGTTGCACGTCAAATATCAGCTTCGCCTCACTTTATAGGCATAGTGTTCCCGCACTTTTCCTACATTCTGTTTCGTCTCCCACAAGTTCAAAGAAGCCATATTTAATAACAAGCAAACATGCATTTCACAAGGGTGAAAGGACCATTGCTTCATTTAAACCAAATAGGCCTGTATGGTTCAGATAGTAATTCTCCTCTTAAAAGTAGTCAATTTGCAAAGTTTCGGTGATTCCCATCAAGAATTGGTAATGAACAGTTTATACTTGAGCAGAACTTGGTTGTAACAATCAAACAAATTTGTTGATTATTGCCAAAAAAAAAGCATGTAACTGATTGTAAAAGAGGCCAAACTTCAAGTATGATCATGAAGCCAATCGCAAAGATGTAGCTAAAGATTAATCTAAGATCCATAGCAGAAAGTTTTATTATTATCCAAGAGCTCATTACCTGATTTGAAAGAGATCCCTTAGCATTTATAAGAACCAAGTGTAGGCACTGTAGAAGTGAGGTGTAGAACCTGAAGAAGAAGCAACTTCAACTTATTGATCAATGAGTTCAAAGTAGCAACATCCAGATAAGCAATGATCGAAGAGAAGGGTAAGATAACCTGGCCATTGCAGTGCCTTCTACTAGCAGGCCCTTAGATGCCAATGCATCCATAACTTTTCTGAAAACCTAATTTAAAATATGTAATATAAGTTAGCCATTAAAACTTGATATTGTCAATTACAAAACAGTGAACACGCACCTCAATTGTTAATTGCCAATGGTCAACTGGTAAAGAAGTCCCAACCCTTGTGAATACTTCACTGATCATGGCGAAGGCAGTTGTCTGAACTTCCCATAAACTGTTGTATTCAAGTAGCATCATCCCAGATTCTGCAGCAGACCTCCAGTTGCCACTTGAGGATGAGAAAGTTAAAGCATCTTGTGAGCATGAAACAACGCTGAGAAGGAAATCCAATAGTTGTGTATTTTCTAATAACAAACTTGTTCTCTGAAGTACATGAAGCACACACCTGCAAGGAAACGGACAAAGTATGAAGCTCCAATGAATTTAGTAAATAAAGGCAAACAGTGAGTCTTTGACCAAAATTCCCTAGAACCCTGAAAGCTCCCTGCCTTTCCTAAAACCTAAACCAAGCTCAAGATATCCGGATACCTTGAGGAAAGTTGAGCATGATAAAAGAAAAGGAAGGATAACAGAACAAACCTTACAGTATCTAAACAATATTTTGTGGCTTTAATTACTGTAAGATTCCCAGAAAAAAATCTATTTAAACAAGCTTTGCCAAGAAAAATCTCCACCATTCTCCCGAAGGAGTCAAGCAGAAGAGCCCAGGATGATGAAGTGATTTCAAAGGTAACATGCTGGCCGAAATTGTAGATCTGCAGAAAATAAAAGTAATCATCAAGTACAAATTCACGATAAGGACAACATGAAGCACCTACATAAACGTATCAAGAGAAATTAAAAAGCAAAAGGCATTGATCAAAAATTTGCATTTTTCTTTTTAAACTAATTGGTTGCATCTATTCATGAAGAGCTTTAACTTAAAGTATACATGTCCGCATTTCAACTTTTAGATAATCTTTTTTCTTGGGAAACCCCTCTTTTTCTGGAATTCGTGGGAGAGTACGGAAACCTTTTTCTCTGCTTCCTATTTAGGTTGATCTCCCTGTAGCAGCTGTAGATAGATGCATGTGGATGCTTAGAGGTTCAGGCACTTTTTCTTGGCGCCATTCGTAAGGATTTTCTTTCCCAGAATCATGAGCCATTTCCTTTGCTTAGCTTCTCTCTCAAGCAAGGATTTGGGGTTTTTCCAAAGAGGACTTCTGCTGGATCTTAGCAAGGACATAGATTTGACTTGTTCAAATCTTTGTATCTAGTGTGGTTTTATTTGTTTTGATTGTAACATCTTAATCTTTGTGTCCCAATGTACTTGTTAGGTGGACTTGTTATCCACTCTTGCTCAGTTTTCTATTTCAATGAACTTACCTTTTTCCTATCAGAAAATATATTTGGCCTTTAAAACTCCAATGCTCCTTGTAAGAAGAAAATAGCATAAGGATCACCTTCCTCCACCCACCAAAGACATACAAGCCTCCTTCATTTCAAAACTCCTCCCAAGAGCATAACATTCCTTAGAACTAACACCAGTACTACAAAATTTCTCCAAAAAATAATGAGAAGTCGAGCAATATAATTGGAGCCAAACACAGTATTTTAAGTGAGTAAACCACAGTATTTTAAGTCTCTAGTAAGTTACACTTTTCTCAATCAAATAGAGGTAAATAGAAAGCATACTGAAACCGTCAAGCAACCTATTCAATCCAGCAAATGGAAACAAAAGAAACTCCTTAAATTTCTTTGCCTAGTAGTAAACTTAAGACTATGGAAGAGTAGTAGAAGTATTACCAGGTAGGACAGCTGCGTTAACGTGTGGATCATCATATCATCAACATCCCCTCCACAATCAGAAACAGTCCGACCCAATTCCACCAGAAACATGGCGTCAGAAGTAACCTAAAACCCGAAGAAGAAAGAAAAAAGATGACACCCGAAATTAAATACCATCCCAGAAGTAACATTGCCAAGTAATCGAGGATATAAAGTTGCACATATAATGATGGGGGACTGAATGCAACCTCGTGGGGAGGCAAATCGCGGGGGGCGGCTATCAGAGTTTCGGACTCGGAAAAAATGAGACGGTGAAGCAGGGGTATCACTGTACTGTTGGCTGGCGAAGTTAGCACTTCGTCCCTCAAGGTCAAGAATGCCGTCCTCCATGTCCTCGACGACGATAATGATGAATAACACGACGACGACGATGATTCCATTAAAGGCCCCCGGACGCTCTAATACACAGCACCCGACTCGACGAACTTCACCATTTGCAGATCTTTACTAACGCTAAGACGCTAAGTGAGCTGTTTTAATAGAAGACTAGAAATGAACCGGTGGGATGCACCCTATATATCGATAAAAATTGAAGCATGTAGTAATTTTATAGATAAAAGGGATTATTATAAAAATGACCAGCGTACTATCAGTTAGGTACTGATTTAACCCCGTACTCCCAATATTCCAAAATTGACTATTGTACTAACAATTTGAGTCCAATGTGGTCCCTACCGTTAACTTTTCATCCAATTTTTTAACGGAGCAGTTAATTTGATTAACGGAGCTAATTTTTGAGGGGTATTTTTGTCCTTTCCTTCCAAATTCAACCATCCAAAACAGAACCTTCCAAATTTCAACCGTCGGGGGAGCCTATGACAGTGGGCGTGTCATCGGTCAATCTTAAGAAGAATAGAGGGGTTAGAGAGATGCTTAGGTTGATGTCCTCTGTTGATTGTGGAATCAAACCGACAATTAATCGATTCCTTAACCGCCCACATCTCTCTCTACAATTCATCATCATCGTCAACATCATCATCATCAAAATCAAAACCCCCAGTTCCAACAAACCCTAACCCTAGATCTTCAATTCTCAATGGTTCAAGTCCTCTCCCCCCAACGCCAATCCCACCTCACAATCCTCGATCACAACTTCACTCAACTCCTCCTCCAAATGAAATCTAAAATTCAATTCAACGGCCACGGTTTCTTCATCATCCTCCCCGACATTCCGTCCCGCGATCGGAGATGGGGGCTGTGGTCGGACTGGGGCTGGGGAGAGATGGGTATGTGACTGCGGCGATTGATCTAAGCAGAAGCTTGGCCGGAGATGATGATGCGCAGGCTCGCTGGTGATTGAGCGAGCGAGGAGAGAGAGAGAGAGAGAGAGAGAGAGAGAGGTGTGGAATGGAGACCGAGAGTAGGCTGCTGCTGGCTGGCGTGTGCGCGCGGTCGGAGAGAGACAAAGGCGGCCGGAAGAATGGAAGGCACGGCTGGAGCGAGACTGGAATTTGAGGGAAAAGGGGAGAGAGAGGGATCGGAGATGGGGAGAATTTTATGGTAAGGGCTGCGGCGCTGGAGAGACTGTGATCGGGGCGGAAGAGTATAGTCGGAGATGGCGAGATGGACGGAGGATGAGCAGTGGGATTCTTTGCGGCTGGAGGGGGAGAGAGAGAGAGGGCGTGGGCGTGGGGAGGAAGAGTTGAGTGCAAGGGTTTCAAATGTTTTGGGATGGTTGAATTTGGAAGGAAAGGACAAAAATACCCCTCAAAATTAGCTCAGTTAATCAAATTAAGCGCTCAGTTAAAAATTGGATGAAAAATTAACGGTAGGGACCATATTGGACTCTAATTGTTAGTACAATGGTCAATTTTGGGATATTGGGAGTACGGGGTTAAATCGGTTCCTAACTGATAGTACGCTGGTCATTTTTATAATAATCCCTAGATAAAAATAGGGATTATTATAAAAATGACCAGCTTAGTAGGAACCGATTTAATCTCGTACTCCCAATATTTTAAAATTGACCATTGTACTACGATTTTGAGTCCAATGTGGTCCCTACCGTTAACTTTTCATCCAATTTTTTAACGGAGCAGTTAATTTGATTAACGGAGCTAATTTTTGTCCTTTCTTTCTAAATTCAACCATCCCAAAACAGAACCTTTCTTCCCCATTGATTCCGTCCCTCCTCCTCCGTCAGCCACCCAACAACCTCCATTAATTCCTTTACCTCCACCATCCCAAAGACACCATCACAGTTCCAAACCCAAACAAAAGAGACCGAGGAACGGAATCAATGGGGAAGAAAGGAATAAAACTCAACCTCCATTAATTCAACCTCCATTAATTCCTATTCAACAAGGAGTAAAATTTATGGGTAAAACAGCGACGTTTTTAATAGCAAACAAACAACAAACTTCGACACATCCCCCTTCCAAAAGATCTGTGATAGAGAATTTCGTAATCACGGAAAGAGGAAGAGAAACAGAGAGACAACGAGAGAAGAAAGAGTCCTTCCTCGTCGATCTCTTCTTACACTCCCCCTCCTCCCTCCTACTTTCCTTCGAGAAGATTCTTCAAACAATTCCCGATTCCAGTTCCGGTAATTCAATTCATCCATTCCATTTTCGAATTCTCGAATTCGTCTTTCCAATTATACAAGTCATTCGTCCGACCTTCCATTTTTCCGCTCAAATAATTTGCATTTATATTCTTGTTAGGAATATGCCTGTGAATCAGCTGATATAAATATATGCATATTCCAACACAGTGATTTGCTTGTTCCCATTACAACGCATGTTTCACAAGTGGCTAAAAGGGTGCGTCTAGGTTAGTGTGGCGGCTTGTTGAAACAATGCATAGGTCATTAGACTAGGAAGTCTTTGTACATATCCGAGTCTTTGTCCTACCGAAATGATGACAAACTTTCATATGGATTAGCTCTTTAAATTGACGGTGACGTGACTATCGGCAAATGTCTCACTAGCGGACATTCCCTTCGACTATGGTATTAGCTATCTCTACAATCGCGGTTTATATCGGCGGATCTCGGCATCCGCCAAAATCCTTATCGAAACAAGCTGCAGAAGCTATTTATTCAAGAGGAACATCGTGACCATCGGCGGTTTCTACATTAGCGGTTCTATAATGGCGATCCCGAATCGGCCAAATCCTCATCGAGCAAGCTAGAAAGCGTAAGATCACGAGAAACATCGGTCGTTACTCAACGCGCTACAAGTCAAAATAGATCCGTTGTAAGATCTGTCGACAAATCCAAGATACGCATCGATGTCTGCGCCTTCACGTTTATCCAATAGACATTTCCTCTTACATACGGTGTTCGCGTCTTAAAGCTTCATTTCGAGAAAAGGCCAAGCACGGGGCCGCACTCGGTCAAGGCAATGATACGTCCAAATCGATCATTGCATCCAGGCTAAGCTCGACACGTCCAAATTCATCCGGCTGTTTCACGGACCATCTTCAAAACTCAAACCTAGCGAAGGTCTTTGCCCACAGATCCAAAAATGTACTCGCTACATTATGAGATTTAGATCACCAACGGGCTTAAACCTATTCAATACACCAACGGTCATCTCTTCTTCTCCGCCTATATAAGAAGACTCTCATTCTCATTTCCGGATAGCATAAGGGTGAGAAAGCAAGAAGTGTATGCTTATGCTTGAGAAAGGTTGTGGTATTGATCTTCATTTCTTCAATCCGAACCACTCCTTGAGTGAGAAATCACAAGTGTAAGAACAAACACTTTGTGAGAGAGAGAAAAGAAAATCCAAAGGTGAGAAGCTCGCTTGATCAACAACCTTGTTGTTGATTTGAGTCATTCTTCCTTCGAAGAACTCGGTCTCTTCGTAGCCTCAACTCCATTATCCGATAAAGAGACCAAGCATCTTACGGATCGTTGAAGCGGATCAAGCTTGAAGATGTCCGATGAAGAGCCGAACTTACATGTCCAGTTGCATTCATATCGCGG
Source organism: Platycodon grandiflorus (assembly GCA_016624345.1). Taxonomy (NCBI): domain Eukaryota; kingdom Viridiplantae; phylum Streptophyta; class Magnoliopsida; order Asterales; family Campanulaceae; genus Platycodon; species Platycodon grandiflorus. The sequence goes on along the minus strand of CM028361.1, from coordinate 92,871,163 downwards.
ACTTATACTACATTATAAGCTGTGTCGATTGTGCAATAAGTTGTCATCATTTTTGGTCGAGTGCTTAGCACTCAGTTGTTCAAATACTTGCTATTTGAATAACTCCTAATATTCTCTTCTCACGTCACTCTAACACTAGCACTTTCCTTCCCGACCTCCAAGGTTGTTAGGGCTGCTAGGATTAGAGTTCTAATATAAGTCTTCCCGGTATCCCTTCTCACTTTCCTTCTACCTCCGGGGAGATTGCTAGGATAGAGAGTCTAGGTTGATGTACTAAGCATGTTTGCCTTTGAGCAAACCTCTGCTGAATTTTAATATAATATATATGTTTGTTACATTCAGCCTTGATTTCTCTTTCTTATATAATTTGTCTTATCATGTACAATCTGTTTAAGGAAAGTAAATGATGCATCTAATACAGATTTTAGTCAACTGTTAAGCTCTCTTTCAAATCAAACCTTTACAGTTACTTTAATCTAAATTGTTTGACTTATCTTTGTTTATTCTTCCATTGCTCAAATTTATTTTCATCAGCTAAGTTCAACACACATCTTCCTTCTGCACTCTTGACATCTGCTGATCATAGATGTCCGATGTCACTTACTTCGGCTAAGCAGTCAGAATGAGGAAGATGACCTATTTGTATTAATCATTTCATCTATTCTTCAGATTATATGCAAAAATTGGATGAAATTTTTAATACACTATGTATAGGCTATTCACCCCCCCCTCTAGCCTATACACTGAGCAACCCTTGGACCCAACAACTGGTATCAGAGCTGGTACTCTGTAAACTTTATTCCAGGCTTAACAACCTGAGAGTTTAGATCCTGTTGCTCAGATTAGATGCATAGTCAAAAAGAGTCTTTTTCCAAAATCTTTTATTCTCAAAAACCTTTTTGACTGAGAAACCTGGAAGCCTTTTGAAAACCTTCTCCAAATCAAAATAAATTTTGTTTTCAAAAACATGTGAGAAAGAATATTGTGATGACTATGTGATCACTATAAGAAAATCTATCATATATCAGAATTTCATTGATATCATGAAGAGAAGTACTATAGTGGAGATTGACTTGCTAAGGATCATGCATGTTTCATAAATCTATCTTTTAAATCTTGGTATATCCTATAGCAAATGGGTTAAACTCATACATGATAGATGAATTACTTAGATTCACTTCTAAAAATTTGCTCTCTTGACATAAGGCTAACGATTGCTCCAATCTAACACCTTCTCAAGAAAACTTTTTATAAAAATTTAGAGCAAATGAAATAAGAAGAGTTTCAAAGGAAATTCAAAGGAAATCAAAGTTATGTCATCTCCAAAATCACTGAGATTATAAGTTCTTGGCCTAAGGACATCAATGATGAAATTGTCTTCCTTCAATGAAAAGCTTCAGCCGGGTAAGAATACACTCAAAGAACCTATGCTCAACATTAGATCTGGTGCTTCAACAACTATGAGCAAACGCGTTCAAAGAGTTTAATGAGGAAGTAACCCCAGCTCCTAATCTCTTAACTTTTTGGGTTACACTTATAAGTCGTATTTTGAATGATTATTCAATTATCATGCTTATTAAGTCTCATTTGTATTATTGGATTTCGGAGCTATTTTTAGCTCATAAATGTTGCTAATTTTCTCTATGAGTACTTTAGGCAGAACTCATATGACGAAAAGGTCAAACATGCAACATCACTCTCCATCGGAGATAGTAACATGGTGGCGATTCATGAAGGATCTGATCACTCATGAGAATTCACTCATGTCCTTCACTCACTCAAGGTCAAAATCCTCACTGTGGACTTTATAACTATGAGGTGAAAAATCTGCGATAAGTCCAAAGGAGTTGATAAAGACCTTCTCTCATGCATACACAAAACAGGTTAGCTATTTGCTTTCCAATGACTGTGCTCATGTCTGTGAATTGATATGCTCATACATATTATCGGACATAATGCATAATAACTGTCATACACTTTTATTGATATATATGTATTGATTGTATGACTTGTCTTATGCAAATGGTTTTTCAAAAACTAATCGGCATTTTTCTTATCGGTGATTTCAAATGTTTTTCTAAAACCTGCGGTTGGCTGAATTTCCATATCGCCAACCAACACTTCATAAGCTCGGTTTATGTGCTGACTTATAGGAGTAAAAATCCTTTAATGACCTACTCTCTCAAGTCTATTAAAGGTGGAGGCACACTTTTCGAAGTTTGATTGCCGATTAAAGTTAAGATTATTTTCAAAATCTTGGAAAACGACAAGGCAGTCAACATCAATCCTTTCCAAGAATCTTGAGAATATCTAGACTTCACACCTATCCCGCCAGGCGTGATCGAAGGACAACTCAACAGTAAAGCTCCATTATTGAGTACCCTTCAGTCTAACCTCCTTGAGTATAAGTAGAGATCCTTCTTCATCCAATCTCTACTATGACAAAACTCAAAAACCGCCTATAGATTACTCTTGATACAAATTGATGATTCAAAATCTCTCAAATGTTACTAAGTCCAAGTCCTAAGAATCAATCAAGTCAATTCCTCAACAACGGGGTATGATTTCTTCATATTCATTCAGAGTTGTTTCGATTTTATTTCGCTACTTCACAAGAGCTGATCTAAATTTCTCTCAAAAATATATTTTCAATATCATTCATAAGTCGTGAAAATCATTTTCTAAAATCTTTTCTTATACACTTACCAAACATGAGAGAAAGCATCAAGTCTTGTGTACGAAATCATTAATTATGGTTCCACAATCTTGTTGAGAAAACAATTGATAAAGAAATCTTCTTTTGTCTCGTCCGATAATCATAAAAGTTTCTTTGTCAAGCATGATTTATATCTTTGCAAACCATGGTTGTCGAACACTTAAGAACATTCTTAGTCAATTAGTTTAAAAGGTAAGATAGAAAGCCATTAATTAATGCCAAAAGTGATTTCATTCTCTCTTCTAACTTTTAGTTATCAATCTCATTGATACTCTAAAATGTTTATAGATGAATCACTGTGAAAATCAATTAGCACATACTTATTCCACCTTTGGAAGTCTGTTTGCATACGTGAACTTCACGAGAAGATCCCGAAAAGTGTCAAATGTTTGGAAAACATTTGATATATTGCCATGTGCAACAAGTCTTACGGTTATATGTAGGTATGCCACCATCACCTCAAAGATGGCCGATGAGATAATTCGATTCTTGAATTAAGTAGCTAATATGGAATTGATGAGGATGACGCTAACCGCCACCATCCATCCCGAGTTTATCAAAGGGGATTCATGGTCAAAGCAAGTACATCCTCGGTGGCCATTACTCTTCGGTGCTTTCATAATGACCGAAGAAGTGAATATGTTCTCCTCCCAGAGTTGGAGGAAATCAAAAGAACACCGCCATCTTGATCTCCTTCGAATCCTTGGTGATGACCCTTCATCAAATACCGAGGATCGAACTTCTTGGACACATACTTGTAACATGTATATCATCTTAAATTGAATCATTATGTATCTTTCTCATGTAATCTGATTCAGTCAAAATTCCAGTTGTATTGTTCTTGTAATCAGCTGATCCTTGCAACATACTGTGTACAACTACTTGGATTATTGAATACAAGTCCTGCAACTTTGTCTCATGCTTATCTACTTGTCTGCATTCCTTTGATAGCATGAATTGACGTGTCTTAAGTGTGTTGATCAAACTTATTATTCTTTATGATCTCCATTCTCTTCTGGTGATTAAAAGAATTGTCCTTAATGAAATGGTCACTCTGCCGAGACACAAACTCTGCTGATATCCCATCAGCAAACCATTCTTGAACAACTGCTATATCGAGTTATGGTTTCTTACTACTGCTTAACTCTCATCCTTAGACTCACGATAATTGCCTTTCGAATTAGATCATTTCACAATGATTAAATTCAAGTTACGCAAAACCTATAGTCACTCAACAATAGGCAGGCTGCAGTTTCATGATTTTCATGTCAACCTATCAAGGAATCGCTTTTACTCAATCTCTATCCTTCATGCTCAAAACAGTCAAGATTACTAGTAAATGCTTTGAACCAAGCTGTCTGAATCATAGTAAAATCGTAAAAGGCTTTTGAATTTCTAAAAGGATTTTTCTTCAAATTCTAAAATCCCGTTGCTTAAATTTTCAATTATCAAAAGCTTACATCTTTCAAGATAATTCAACAGCACTTTGTGTTCTTAGTTATGACAACTACTAAATCTTATGTAACCTATGAGATTGTAGTTATAAAGGCATGATTAGTTGTTCCCATTATAATGGCTAAACAGCTAATTGGTATACAGATTGAATTCAAAACACTCTGCTACACCTTATCATGTGATTCTTTGTCAAAAGGATGTAGTTAAATATCTCTAGTAACTCGACCTATCCTCAAGATAGCTAGAAACTCAAGAATTGTTAGGAAGACTAATATTTTCAAATATTAAGTTTTTCCTCAGGAGTGAACAGCCGATATAGCCCCTGCTGTATATAGGCTACGTCTCACTCTCTTCGAACAAGTCCGTCTGCAGATCTCTTTCCTTGCTATAGAATGCCTAGATCTGTTGGACAGAAAGAAGAACGGACATCACTTCAGGTACACATTCAATATCTCACTTACTTGATCTATTTAATATTCGTACTAAGCCTTATTAATCTTAAATAGATTGATGTCCATTATAACTAGAGTCTATCAATTAGTATCAGCAGTTCCTACTTTAGCAAATACCAATTTACACCCTGCTGATAGTATCCACATTCATTGAAAGCTCATCAAAACCCTCAAAATCTCTTTGGGAAACAATCTCTTAAGACACACTTCTCTAAAAACTCCTACATATGTGTCATGTACAACCTGTGTCATATGGCTTGGACAATAATTTTTGTCCCCAACTCGTCCTTAAACAACCAATCTTGTTCTATTTCAGATTAATTTACTCAAACAATTCGTTTGAAGTAAAATAACAGCTCATATTATCTCTAGAAGAGCCTATATCATTGTCTTAAACACTCAGCAGTTGTACCCATTAATACCACAATAAAGGCAATCAAATTAATCTGGTTATATATTAATTTTAAACTTCTTGTTTGACAATAATATGAGTATACATTTCTCCTAGACTGCCTATGTATTAGCCATAATTACACTAAGCATGATGACATAATCCTAAATCAGAACATCATCACTATGTCATTAAATGCACTCACTTCTTTAAGCCCCCAAAACGTCCTTTCCCATTCCTCTAATCAAGAAACCTCTTTATCTTCTCAAAAATTCAAAAAGTTGTATAAAATTGGTATCAGTCTCCAACTACAGCACCTGACTCCAGCGTACCTCAAAACTTCTCCACCATTACAGTCATTTGCATCATGTGTTCTCCAAATTTGCCTAGTCCTCCTCATCGACCCATTTCCCACACTGAATGGCGTCAACGTATGATGATTCTTCTTGCCACTACTCCTCCGGTGATTCAACGACCTCGTCGAATCACTCGGCGTGTAAGAAATCGTCTTCGAGATCCCAGGAATGACATATCCATTTCATCCCATGGATTCCCACAAGAAACCTTACCACAACTACAGCGCGACACTCTCTCGCTCCCATCGCCTCAAATGCTCAACTTGAGCACACTCGGATCGGGAGGAGCATCAAATCGCTAATGCAAACTCTGCGCCAAATTTAGCGGTCATCATACCCCCCTCATTTTCCCTCAAATTTGAACAATAGATCTTCATCCTCTAACTCTACTTAGTTAGAATGACTAGTTAGGTTTTTGCTTTATCAAACAAATGTTCGCTTGACTAATGTTATATGAGCAATTCATTTTGTATGCTCTTGTTCAGCTACGTTTGCTGACTTATCTTGCTTCAATTGTCAAAATCTGTCCTAAAGCATACTCCTTCATGCTCACAATATCTCTTTTATGCTCATCCAATTATGCTTACTTGTCAAATTACATTCTTGTAAAATCTCTTTACAAGCAATGTCACAAATTGTTATCAGAATAAAACTTGACCGAGTACACTCTTGTAAAACCTCTTTACAAGCAATGGAATTTCCTCACAGTGATATCTTACTCTCTCCATTTGATATGTATTCCTCATACATGAAAATTGTGCATTCTAAACTTTGTGTATACTGCGACAGAAAACCTTTATCCTCAACGCACACTTAGTCTGCCTATTTTTTAAATCTGCCGATATGGCAACTAGCAGTATCTCCTCAATACTGTCCAAATTCTCGGCGGCCTTGCAATTTGCTGATCTCATAAATCACTTCTATAAAGCCTCTTTAAAGGGCACAAATTGGTATCAAACTTCACCTTTTATCTACATGTCGAAATTCATACCTTATGAATCAATATAAGTCAGTTCTCTCTGTCTCACTCGTCCATATACAAGTTTCTTTTTGTCATTCTCTATATCGCTCGTAACCATTAAGGAGGAGAGATTAAAAGAATAATGCGGAGAGATAATCATTAAGGAGGAGAAAAAGTAAGAAATTTTCATAAGCAAGAGAGTTTTTCTAAAAGAGGAGGAAGAGTATACATCTTGGCTTGTGACCATTAAGGAGGAGGAAAAGTATATAAATTGACTTTATACATACAAACAAACAATTAGTAAGGAGGAAAGAGTATACTAAGAAAAGTATATAAATTGACTTTATACATACAAACAAACAATTAGTAAGGAGGAAAGAGTATACTAAAGAATACATTTAGGAGGAGGAAGTACATTAAGGAAGAAGAAGAGTAGACAAAGAGTAGACAAATTGACTTTATACATAAAGCATTAAGGAGAAGCCTTACAAACAATTAGTAAGGAGGAGAGACTGTAAATACGTTGCACATAAATATGCACATTTAGCGAAAGAGTATACTATATGACTATTATAGTACGATGATTATTATGCTACTCTACTTACTATCAACTTTTAAAATCATCAAAAATATTTTTAAGGCAGTATCATCAATTATATCTCATAATTGCCTAAAATGTTTCAGTTATTGCTTCGTATCTGCTCTTTCATTTATTGAGTCTGTAAATACTTAGCAATAGGTGACTATACATACGCTATCGCTTGTAAGTTCAACCTAGGGCATGCCTCGATATAAAATGAATATTCAGTAGTGGCATGTTATTACTAAGGATTGAACAAATGCTTTAAGAGCTGTATGTATAAGTCAATTGTAGTAATGGTCCCAAGCAAATAGGAGGAGATTGTTAGGAATATGCCTGTGAATCAGCTGATATAAATATATGCATATTCCAACACAGTGATTTGCTTGTTCCCATTACAACGCATGTTTCACAAGTGGCTAAAAGGGCTGCGTACCGGTTAGTGTGGCAGCTTGTTGAAACAATGCATAGGTCATTAGACTAGGAAGTCTTTGTACATATCCGAGTCTTTGTCCTACCAGAATGATGACAAACTTTCATATGGATTAGCTCTTTAAATTGACAGCTGACGTGACTATCGGCAAATGTCTCACTAGCGGACATTCCCTTCGACTATGATGCTATTAGCTATCTCTACAATCGCTTTTATATCGGCAGATCTCAATCCGCCAAAATCCTTATCGAACAAGCTGCAGAAGCTATTTATTCAAGAGGAACATCGTGACCATCGCGGTTTCTACATTAGCAGTTCTATAATGGCGGATCCGAATCGGCCAAATCCTCATCGAGCAACTGCAGAAACCGTAAGATCACGAGAAACATCGGTCGTTACTCAACGCTACAAGTCAAAATAGATCCGTTGTAAGATCCGTCGAAAATCCAAGATACGCATCGATGTCTGCGCCTTCACGTTTATCCAATAGACATTTCCTCTTCTGTACAGTGTTCGCAGTCTTCAAAGCTTCATTTCCAGAAAAGGCCAAGCACAGGACGCTGCACTCCAGTCAAGGCAATGATACGTCCAAATCAGTCAGCTGCATCCAGGCTAAGCTCGACACGTCCAAATTCTGTCCAGCCTGTTTCACGGACCATCTTCAAAACTCAAACCTAACTGAAGGTCTTTGCCCAACAGATCCAAAAATGTACTCTGCTACATTATGAGATTTAGATCACCAACGGGCTTAAACCTATTCAATACACCAACGGTCATCTCTTCTTCTCCAGCCTATATAAGAAGACTCTCATTCTCATTTCCAGATAGCATAAGGGTGAGAAAGCAAGAAGTGTATGCTTATGCTTGAGAAATGTTGTGGTATTGATCTTCATTTCTTCAATCCAGAACCACTCCTTTAGAGTGAGAAATTACAAGTGTAAGAACAAACACTTTGTGAGAAAGGTTCTGTTTTGAGATGGTTGAATTTGGAAGGAAAGGACAAAAATTAGCTCCGTTAATCAAATTAACTGCTCCGTTAAAAAATTGGATGAAAAGTTAACGGTAGGAACCACATTGGACTCAAAATGATAGTACAATGGTCAATTTTGGGATATTGGGAGTACGGGGTTAAATCGGTTCCTAACTGATAGTACGCTGGTCATTTTTATAATAATCCCATAAAAATATAAGTAAATAATTATAACGTAGAGATTATAAGCTCGATATAATAAAAGGAAACAAATAATTAAAAGATAATGATTAAGAAAAAGAAAAAATTAATAATAAAAAATTACATAAATTAAAAAAATATTATAAATTTTAGAATACTTCTTTAAATACATTATTGGTCGTTGAAGAATGTCTAATTTAAAATATGACTTTTTTTATAGCAAATTTTACAATTTTACACTTGATTTGATGAGTCACAATCTTACATGGATATCTTTAAAATACAAACATATACATATATATATATATATATATATGTGTGTGTGTGTGTGTGTGTGTGTGTGTGTGTGTGTGTAACAGATTTTTTAATTATCATAAATGAGAACAAAAAATTAGAATTAAAATGTAAAGATTAAAAATGGTAAAAAAAAAAATCAGAATTATAATTATCATAGTAACTTTAATTGTAAAAAATACAAGTAAATAATGGTAACGTAAATATCATGAGTTTGACGTAAGAAAATGAAACAAATAGGTAAAACATAAAAATATAAATCATATAAATCGAAGTCTAAGAGTAGACATGTCCACCCGGTTCCAAAAATCGTAACTGGAATCGGGCAAAACTGTAGTAAATAGGAACGGCCAAATCAAAACTGTCAACGAATTGGAATCGTCCTAGACCTGTTTGGTTTAGGCTTTTCCAAAATAAAAATTGTGAACCGTCGCTTTCCAAGTAGCTCTAAACCGGTTCCAAAATCGTGCCCAAACTGAACCATAACTTGGATTTTTTGGAATCAGGAACCACTGATTCGGAACTGTAGTCGAACTGGATTTGGGCATGTCTACCTAAAAGTAAATAGAAAAGGAAATTTATTCATTGAAATGGAAGATCCAAAAATGAATAGTGATTTAGAACAAAAAGACAGCCTTCCTTTCTCAAGTTCTTGGCCGATGACTGTCGACCGGCTTGTAAGTCTCTCTTTATAACTCTCTTTGACCTATTGTTCAAGCATTTAGGCTTTGGGCGCTACATCCCTAATTTACTAGCCGGATGAATGCATGGATGCATGCATATTAATTTCCCATTTTTTTAGAAATTTGTTGGAAGAGAAATATCCAAATATAATGTATGCTAGTTAATGTGCGTAAAAATATATGAATAGAAGGTAATATGTATGCGTTAGAAAAATCAAATAGGAAAATACTTATATAATTGATGTCTTAACTGAACAGAAACTTTTCAACTTCTTTGTTGTTGAATTTTTTTTTTGTTAACAGGATTCAAACACGTTGTCTACGGAGGCTACTGTTGCTCCCATTCAAAATGAGATTGAACACGTTCAAGATATTGTTATGAATTAGGCAAATGTGTTCACGACGTATAAATTGTTTATATCTCGTGATACATTGTTTGATTGGGTACGTGCTACGGAAAAGGAGCATGGAATGGTAATAGTAATTAGCAGATAGTGGGTCGTGTAAGAAAATAGCTTGGTTATTTTTGGCATGTGAACGTAGTGAAAATTACAGTGAATTCAAGAAGGTTGGAAAATTGTCTGGCGTAAATAACGAAGAGGCTACTGTTGAAAAGGACGTTGTAAGTAAATCAAAAAGGAAAAGAGAAACTGGAACGAAGAAGTGTGGTTGTCTATTTCATTTTAGGGGTAGACAAGTATTATCAACTTGATAGACCTTAGGCATTAGATGTTCAATGCGGTGTCCACAATCATCCAATTGCAGAGTACTTGGAGGGCCACTCATATGTTGGTCAATTATCACCGAAGGAGAAAGACTATGTTATTGATTTGTCATACACAAATAATAAACCCAAGGACATTTTCTTTTGTTTGAAAATTTTTTTGTAGATAATAAGTTCACAATAAGGACTATCTATAATGCTCGTTTGCAAAATAGAGTTGTCAAGCTTGAGGGTCGATCTCAAATGCAGCAGCTTATGTTTAAGTTGAATGAGCATGGATATTTATATCATCACCATTGCTGCGAGAAGACCGATGTTGTCAAGGATATTTTCTTTGCTCACCCAACGAGCATTGAGTTATTGCGATGTTTTCTGAGCGTCCTCTTTATGGATTGTACATACAAGACAAACAGATATAGGTTACCTTTGTTGGAAATTGTTTGTGTGACGTCCACACAGATGACATTTCATATTGCAGCCGCCTATTTGGAGTTCGAGCGGGAAGAGAACTATATGTGGGTGTTATTGCGCGAGGGGAGTCCATTACCACCTGTGCCAAACATGTGGAATACACATCGACATGACTGTGCAGCATGCTGAAAAGATTTGTTCAGCAACCGGCTTAATTTGTATAGTGAAAGTGTAGGAACCAGTCAAGTTGGTCGAAGCACTGAGACTATAGGTTTAGATTAAGAGAGTTATAAATCAGTCTTTTGCTTATTTTGTAAATCAACTTGGTTGTAAATCAATCTTTTACTTATTTTGTAAATCAACTTGGTTCCTAATCAATCCTTTGCTTAACTCTAGTACATCGTATCGTAATTGCACTGCGACTATATGTTCTCTAATTTTTTCAAGTCGATGAATGTATGAATGTATTGAACACATTATCAACATTGAAAAAATTTTTTGATGAAGGTTTGATATTCTGTTCGGCAAAAGATGATGGAACAACATAGCAAAATTTGGTGAACACTGGAACACAGTAGCCATATTCATTAGTACTGGTGGAACATCACAACAATGTTCGGCCAGTGCTGACCGAACATTGCTAGGATGTTCCACCAGTACTTACCGAACATGGCTACTGTGCTCTTAAAGTATTGGTCGAACAACTCAACACATACATATCCAAGTTTTCATTCAACCTAACTTTCGTATCAACCCAAACAATTTAATACATTAAAAAATATATAAAAACTATATAACAATTACATCAACTCAAAACCTAAACAATTCACCAGCATATGAAGCATATGAAGGTTTACATATAACAATTCATTTTGGCATAACATCCAAAGTTAAATACATAACATCCACAACTAAATACATATTATCAAAAGTTCTATAAATAATACATAATATTGTTCGTCAACAGTACTAAGTACTAAGTACTACCAAAATGCATAACATCCAATATGCATAGCATCTTGCTGTTAAATACAGAACATCGACATTTAAATACATAATTGTGAGACCCCAAAAAATTTACCTATTTTAAAATATAAACAAAATTGATACTATTTTATTTATTTATGTGACTTGGTAATATTATGGTGACTATTCTTTATTTATATTATTTTAAATAATGAGAATATTATATTATTATTAAATTTGACCAAGTCATATTTTGTCAACTTTATTTTAATAATATTTGGTTAGCTTTTCTTCTCTCAAACCATGCGTCTCTCCTGAAGTCCCAGATCAAATTTTGAAGTCTTCCAATACTTCCACCTCCTATTTGGCTGGTGAGTTAGAAACTTAGATATAGGCTGGGAGAAAAGGTTTAATGAGTGAATAAAATATACAAACACATTCTCTCTCCAATTTCCTCTACCAAAAATCGTAAACACTCTCCCTCAATTGCCAGCTTGCCCAATTAATTCTTTCTTGCTGCCACCTCCAACTTTGGGGTTGAATTGTTAACCAAGCTTTGGGATAACATTTGGGAATTCACCACCCTCTTCATATTAACCAAAAAAAAACAAACGTCCTCCTCCATAAATAACTCACACTAAAGCCGTGACTCCCAGCTTCCGTACGCAAATAGTTTTATTCTTGTTTCTTCAAGCTTTCACGAAATAACACCATAGGGTCAACATGCTTGGGTCATAGATCGATTCTAACGCAAGATTTGAGGTTGGATCGATGATTTTTAATATTGGATTTTATCTCGATTTGAGGTAAGGGGATACTCCTTGTGTATGTTAAATTGTTTATTATCGTTATCAATGGTACGTGGAATTATTATCGATCGTTCTTGGTGTTTAATTGGTAAAGTTGGTTCGTACATGTTATTTACAGTATATATACTTGAGTTTAATTGTGGATCAATGTTGTTAAGGTTGGTTCAATGTTTGGGAAGTATTTGGGTATTCAAGGAGGTAAAACAACTAAGTTGTATATAAAGAAAGTTCCTATTTTTGAGGTATTTTGTGCAGATCTCTGTAGCAGTTCCGCCCGTCGGAATAGGCTGATTTTTGGATATATTATACCTTGGGATGTTAGGTAGTTTTTTTGTAAATTTTCATTATATTTCAAGGTCGGGAAGTACCACAATAAAGTTACGAATCATCGTTGTGCTGAGTGGTCGCATAACAGGGGAAACTGGATAGTGGTATAATTTGATTTGACTATAAGTTGAATAACATAGGTCCGAATGGACTGATTTAAAGTGTTGAGTGATAGTTTAAGATGTCTAGTTTCTGAATACGAAGGATTCATAATATTTTGATCTCTGGGGAATATTTGGTGAATTGAATGACAGATGCACACTGATTGATAAATACTATACTTGGGTTGAATCAGGCTATTGTTAGTATAAGTTGATCGTCGTCAACTATGGACTCTATTGGGATGATATTATGTGAAAACTAGTAGTTTGGGCTATGCTTTCTTTGAACTCCAATAATAATCTTATAAAGGTGAAATCCAAAGGATTGGTAAGTAAGTGAATAATATGCGGGTGGTTGAATAAGAAATAGGTTCCGTGAAGTAATTATTGACCAAATGTTACGTAAAGTTTATATGTGTAAGATGAGGTAGATCCTCAGACATGAAGGGGTTCATGGGTGAATGGAATTAACTTGTTAAAGAGTTTTAATTAAAGATGGGACATGTAATTGTGAGGTGTTAAGCCTTGTAATTGTGTTCTTTTTGAACTTGTTAGCAAGTTAGTGGTATGAATGGATGAAATTGTGTAATTCAGCCATGCTAAGTTGTTTAATAGGCTGATATGATTGTGGGTAAGTGTTAATAAAGTGTATTGGTGACTATATGAACCTTGAATATGTTGTTAATTGATTGTATACTTGAATTTGAGAAACCGGTGAGAAACCAGTTAAATTAAAGTATGTAATTTGGCTATGAAAGTAAAGTTGTGACTTGAAATTGAGTTGTTTGATATGAGTAACATGCTACTTGTATTGATCCGTGAATATAGAAACTGAATAGACCCTTGAAAGGTAAACGATATTCTTGAATTTGTAAATAAATACGAAATGATATGTGAATATAAATTGGTAAACGAAAGAATTTTCAGGGGGTTTTGGTTGACCACCAACTGTCATGGGGCGAAGGCAGTGATAGTCGGGTTGTGGCGACCATAATCTAGCATGCATCCCTATTTCGGCCAAAATAGGGAGTTACACCACATAGATTATTGGATAAGAGTGGTGTTGCTTATGATTGCCAAAGTTGTAGGGACTTGGGGCATGTTGACTTATTCTGCAGAATATAGGATTTATATGATTCAAAACGACATGATATGAACTTTAAGATCAAGTGATGTTATAAGGGGAGCTGATTAGTCAGAGGTGTACCTCAACTTTTATATCCTGATGTTTTTGATCTCATGACATTATTATTTGCTTTCATACATGATATGAGATGTTGGTTAGCTCATTGCTTTGTAAGTTGGTCATTACTTCTAACTTGTATGGAATAGTTGGCGGTCGTGAGCCTTTTTGCATTGGTAATGAGACTTGGTTGTTTATCAGATATGATGATTCTGTGTTGCTACATGTTAGCATCCTATAGCTGTTGTATATATGCATAACATACATAAGTATAGTAGAACCTTACTGAGTCATAGGTGACTCACCCTTTTACTATTGTTTTCCTTAGATTGAAGCGAGTCAAAGAGGTCACATACGTGAGGCTGTGCGACTTGTGGTGAAATAACAGATGGTTGACTTTTTTTGGGTTGGTTTTGATTTGTATATATATGGCCAAACAGTTGTCATATCGTACTATTTATGTATCAACGTTGGTCTATTTAGCTTTGTATATAAGGGCTGGATGCCTTCTAATTTGGTTTGTATGTAAGTTGGATGAGTTTTGTAAATTCAGTTGTATCCTCTTTAGTTTTTGAATTTGAATGACATGTTGCCATGTTTCAGTTTTAGCAATTGTGTTATGTTAAACAAGTGATTATTTTAATTATGTATAGCGGATTCGTGCCCGGACTTAGGCTCTGTTTAGAAGCTTGAATTAGGGTGTGACAATAATATCCAAAGTGAAATACATAATATATAATGTCCCATCATCAACAGATACTTCTCCTCCTACGACTAGATACAACATGTGAAGGTCCTGCCTGATTTGGCACAGCATGCGATGATCCCTCATCATCTAGACCTCCTAACACATCATATGCTCGTAGGATCACCGACTCAAACTTTTCTCTTGAGATAGATCGGTCTCCAAATCTCAATCACTGCACGATCGGTTGCATCAAACCCCGTGCAGACCTGATAATATCCCAAGCATCTAGCGGAGTAATATCAGCTGCGTTGCTCAAGTAGGAGGATTGATGGTCGGGGTCTTAAACAATGGGATGTGAATGTGTGTAATACCATTTAAGATATGAATGGTCACACTGTCCTGGTGGTCTGACAGGTCTACCAAGTCTGTTGTCAGATAACACGTGACTATCCCAATTTACAAAGTACTGTACAAGTGCCCCCCATATCGTTTGGGTTTCTTTCCTAGGGACACTGAGAGTAATAGAGACGTATGAAATTGTCTACACATATCCAAACTATCGCAGGACTCGGTCAGGATGATATGGCATTGTTTGCTGAGATACATCTGTGGTAATACGAAATTAAGTGGAATATAAAATATTGTCTCACCCTCTTCATATAGGGCTTCCAAATAACCCGTAACAATTTAAGAAATAAAATTTACAACATGTATATTGACTATGCATTTCAATGTATACAAATATATAAAAACATATAAATACTCACTTCATTGGGTTTAAGGAAGTCAAGAACCTCACGCACTGCCATTAATCTTTCTATTGTTGCTCTTTGTCCAGCCTTTGGTAGCCACCTCATTGCAAGGGGATTTTCCTCATCGTTGTCAATATTATGTGGAGGCCTAAACATTTAGAATTATTTGTATATCCATGCCTACATGAAATGCAATAAAACACATACACAATAATATTTGCATAATTTAATAAATATTTATTTTAACAAATAAAATATAAGTAAAAATATGAATTTATTACCTCCAATAACGTGGAATATCTAGCCATCTGTTTGGTTGTGACTCTAGACGCTAGTCCTAGCTGTCTACAGAGATAAGCTAGAGTCACAGCTCCCTATGCGTACGTATGAATTCTGTCAAGATCAACTAGGAACTCCAAGTACGTTGTGTTGACCGGAGTGCCACTCTTATCAGAAAAAATTATACAACCTAAGGTGTACAATAAATAAGCCCTAGCTGAGAATGCACGCCTTTTCGGATCATCAGACATAGCATCTTGACTAAACCTCTCCCTAAGTCAATCTAGCCTCACAGATGACCCCTTCGCACCTCACATTCCTTATATTGCTTCAGCGTAAAAAACTCTTAACAAATTTTCAACATCATAAGTAGATGTTGGTGTAAAACTCTGTATCGATAAGACTGGAACATATGTGATCGGAAGACATGTAAGGAAAAATACATCATCCAATGTGATTGTCATTTTGCCAAAGGGTAGGTGAAAGCTATTGGTCTCAGGGTGCCAGCGTTCCACAAATGCACTGACAAAGACTTTGTCAACTTCAAGGTATGATATTCGCCTTAATTGATACAACTTTGAGGCTTTGATAACATTCAACCACCGAGGGTCACATACATTTCTACGACTACTCCACTGAACTAGTTTCACAGTATGATTGTTACACCTGAGAACCCCTCTCTCTTCCCCCTGCCATATCCATCGTGCTACGTGTGTCTCATAAGTAGCCAGTAGAGATAGATTAATAGGACCACAGGGAAATGGGGTATATGTCATGTCTTCTCTCTCCTCTCTAACATCTTATTCTCTCTCATCTCCAACACCTTCCTCTATATATTCTCGAAAACCAGCATCTCTTTCAAAATTATAATCAGTCATCTGTATAGGAGGTTGTTCTTGTTCTTGTGGGACGTGTGGGGGATCCTCAGGCTATTGTTGTTCACGCTGTCTTTCTCTTCTGTTTCAAGCAGCGAGTCTTTTCCTTTCATATACATTTGCTACATAACCTGGACATAAGAAATATTTTTAGTTAAATCGATTAAACAAGAAATATAAATAATCACAATATGTTGTTTAGCAGAGGTTGTAGAAACACAAAAAAATTGTTCAGACAATGCTGGAGGAACACCACAGTGGTGTTCGGGAATGGTTGGAGGAACACCACAGTGGTGCTCGGTAATGGTCAAAGGAACACCACTGTCGTGTTCCTTCGACCAGTGCCAAACAAAATATAACGAAAATTAACAAAATCCAATAAATAAAATGATATTTAACACACAAATTGAAACCAAAATGCTATTTAAACTTTAAAATAGAATGAATTTTATACCTAGGGCTTTCCTCATTGTGAAATCAAAGTTCCTCTTTTTCTTCTTCTTCCTTACTCTTCCTTTTCTTCTTCCTTCTTCCTTCTCCAAAATTACTGGGTTGATTTCAGTATGGGAAGTTTACAAAACAGAGGCTTGTAAATTGTTGAGTTTGAAATTAGAAACGCATGCAATAGAGGCCTCGACTTCAGGTTTTGCTGTTACCGCTACCGTGTTTGAATTAAGGTTGGTGTATTGAGAAATGAGGGTGGGTGTGATGATATTGGGTGGGTGTATTGGGAAAAAAAGAATGAGTTAATTGAGAGGGGTAAAATAAGAAATGTGGGGATAGTATATTTAGAAATTAGGTTGGTGTGAAATTAGTGTAAGGGGTGTATTCGGAGAAGTGGTGTATTAAGAGTAAAGGGGGGTGTTAATAGCGCTCCCCTTTTTTGAGATCGACCAGATGAAAGAATCAGGTAAGGGGAGCGCTATTAGCACCCCTCCCCCTTTCTATTAATATACCCCCAAATTAATTACAAAAATACCATTGTTTAAAAATACATTAATACCCTTTCCCTTTTTCTTTTCCAATCCATCTTTAACCCTTCCCTTCCTCACTGTAGCAGCCCTTCCTCTCCGCCAACAGAGACCTGCCCCCCTCCCCCATGTTTTTTAGTTTGCCTCCCCTCTCCTTTTTTTCCTCTCCCTATGTTGCCTGAGTTTTCTCCCCCCTTTTTTTCCTTCTTCCCCTCTTATCTCCCTTTTCTCCTTCTTCCCCTCTCCTAAACCCACCACCTTGAAAAAAATTAAAGTTCTTGTTTGACCCTGGGCGTTTGGTTTGCCCTAACCGAACATCACTATGATGTTCGTTTAGTGATGTTCGATTAGGGCAAATCGAACAACCCTCAGTTGTTCGGTCGCCCAGGGCCGAAGTGATGTTCGGTTAGGGTAAACCGAACAACCCTCGGTTGTTCGGTCGCCCAGGGCCGAACAAGAAATCTTCAATTTTTTTCAAGGTGGTTTCAAAGAGGAGGAAGGAGAAGGAAAAGAAAAAGAGGGAATGAGGGAGGGAACATAGATTGATGGAGAGAGAGGATAAGTCTGAAAAGAAAAAAGATAGAGAGGATAGGTCTGAGAAGAAAAAAAATAAAAAATGAGGGAATGAGGAAGAGAGGGGAGGCTGCCGGAGGTGAGGGAGCCGTGAGTTTTGGGGAGAGGTGGGGTTCTGGCTGCCGTGTGTGTGTGGGGGTAGGTGGGTTATGTTTAGAGTGAATTAATTGAGAAGTGTAAAATAAAAAATGTGGGGGTGGTGTATTTAGAAATTAGGTTGGTGTGGAATTAGTATAGGGGGTGTATTAGGAAAAGTGGTGTATTAATAGGAAAAAGGGGTGTTAATAGTGCTCCCCATCAAGTAAATTGAACCACCGCGCGCTGGAGATTCGGCCGCTCGTGTTTAGGCGCACAGAAAACTGATAAGTGACTATTATATAGTCATTTATCCTAAGTTTTTATATACTTTTACTCAGTAAATTACCATTTTCATCTCATTTTAAGTACATTTTAGTTCCTTTTTCATATTTATTAGATTTTACGCTTTTTGGTATATTTCATGCATTTTTAGACAGGTTTTGGAGTCTTTTTATGATCAAAGGATGCTTAGACACTTTTTGATGCAAAGGCATGGAAGAGCAACAAACAAATCAAACTCACAAACCAAAAATCAGATGGAGCGGCCGTGTAGCCAAAAGGGAGCGGCCGTGCACAAGGCCATTTTCAGGCCATTTTTGGTCTCAAAGCATAGAGCGGCCGTGCAGCTTAGAGTGGAGCGGCCGTGCAAGATATCAAAAGTCAAATTCAAATTTGGCGCCAGAATAGCACGGCCGTGCAACTCCCTTGACTCGGCCGTGCAGGTCGCGTCTGCAGATTTGAAAGGCACCTTTTGGAGGCACCTTCTTGAAGAGTTCCCTCCCCATTATAAAAAGACCCCTTGTACTCAGTTTAGAACATTCAAAAATATTCAAAAACACATCCAGAAAGGATCATATTATGCTTAGAATGTATAGCAAAATACTCTAGAAATTTATACACAATGTTTAAGGTGTATCAATGATTCGTGACAAGTCTTGTATACTCTTGAAGATGGTGAATGCAATACAAGGGTTATTTTCCAGCCATTGTCTCTCTTTTTTATGAATAAGTATCTCTTTCCTTATCTCTATTTCTTACTTACTTCTTTCATTATTTCAATGGTTTGAGTAATCCTCCATTTCTCGGAGTTGGAAACTCAATTATTTATATTCATGCTTCTCTTACTTGTTATTTCAATTATCTTCTTAGTAATCTTAACTACTTGCAATTAGGGAGACGTTCTTAATTGTAGGGCCTCAGTTAATCGAGAGAAGGACCTAGCGGAGAATCTCGATTAGCGGAACTCTAAGAATTGAACTAGGTTAATAAATCACGGAAAGTGATTTAAAGACCTAGGGATGATCCTTTAGTGGAAAATACGTGAGATTGATTTACTTATTGGATTTTGATTTATACGGTACCCTCGAAAGGTGAATCGGATTTCCCGCGTGACGAACGGGATTACACTAAGCCGGACCCTCGAGAGAAAGGCCGGTAAGTTTTAAAATACGTGTGCTAGTTAGCACAACTTAGCGTATCATCCTTGAACTTGGCACTTTTATCTTAAAACAATTCCTTTATATTATTCTTAAATTGCCTGCAAATATGAAGACGTTTATATTTGTGGAATCCTAGTCAATTGAGAGAAGGACCTAGCGGAGAATCTCGATTGACGGAACCATATAAAGCTGGGTTCCATTGATCACGAAAGTAGTTCAACGGCCTAGGGATGTTCCTTTAATGGAAACTATGTCGACTTTCGTTCTTAATGGATTCTTACTAATTATGGTCAGCTAGAGATAAGCCGGAATGCCCGTTTGTGACGGGCGGGAGTACCATAAACGGAAATCTCAAACGGTTAGGACATAATTAGTGAAGAATACAAACGCTCTTGTCTTAACCCGAGTAGTGTAGGCCTAGCATACCATCCTTGTTATTTTGATAAAAGCCTTTATCTAAAGCATATTTATTTGTTTTCAATCCCAAGAATACTATCATTTTATGTTAGAGTAAATTCTATATCTTCCTAGTATTTTCTCTTACAAATTCTTATCTCCCCCAATCATTTTATCTATATATTTATATGAAGACAAATGTCATCCCAAAGTAAACCCTGTCTCTGTGGGATCGACCCGTACTTGCACCCGCTATATTACAATAGCCCGTGCGCTTGCGGATATTAAATAAACCGTTAGGTTAGAAGCCTACCAACAAGTTTTTGGCGCCGTTGCCGGGGACAACGGTTTACTTTTTGATATTTGTCTTTATCATTTATTTTTATGTTTATATTTTATATATTATTATTGTATTATTTTCTAACTCTGTTTTGTAGGAATATAAAAAATATATATAATGAACAGTGTTGGAGCGGCCGTGCACCAAATATTGGAGCGGCCGTGCATTCAGGAGCGGATGAGCTAAATTGAATCAACCAAGTGGAGCGGCCGCACACTTCTGTTGGTTCGACCGTGCATTTCATCATGAATGGATGCGTTGTTTCCAGCCAAAAAAAAAAATGGTGAACATTGGTCAGCACGACCGTGCTCTATGACATGGAGCGGCCGTACCGTTCATATCGAGTCAGAATGAGTTAACTCAGCAAGGGGGAGCGGCCGTGCAAATTCCTTGACACGGCCGTGCAAAACGCCTGGGGAGTTGTGTCGTTCCAGTCAAAAGACGCGTCTCTCTCCCTCCTCCCTCATTCACTTCATCTTCTTCATACCTCCGCCCCATACACCTTAAATACCCCCATATCCTCCACTTAAACCCACAAATTCAACCTCAATCCTCCAACAAACCCAAATCCTTCAGCAACTCAACCACTTCAATCAAAACTTCAATCAATTCCAAGAGAATATTGAAGGGCGGGTACAACATGTTCAAGGAAGGGTTGATTACATCTACGATTATGGAGTAAGGCATTGGGAAAATTTCTTTCCACCACCACCACCATTTTAGTAAGTTTCTCTTTACTCCCCCAAGATTGACGTTGTTCCTTGAAACATTGAGGACAATGTTCATTTCAAGTGTGGGGGGGTATATCTATCTTTATTTTACTTGCTTTCTAGTATAATTTTTCTTTTTAGTTGCATTTTCATTTTATGCATGTATAGTATATAAAAAAAAAAAAAATCCCTATGATGATCCATATCATTATTTCTTATGCTTGCTATTTGCCCAAGAATAATGCCTTTGTCTTTCCTCTCATACTTTCTATAAACTTAGAAATTTAGGGATATTTTTAGGAAATAAATTAAAAGCCTCATAAGTTAATATAGCAAAATATAGGGTTTTATCAAGAAAAAGCATTTGATTAGAAGGAATCTTTATTAATCATTTTATACACTTGGTTATTCTTATGAAAAATTCTTGAAAATATTTCTTTAAAATTGTACATGTTAAATTTTTATTCCCTTATTAGAAGCATCTATTTTGTTTTGCAACCTTGAATCACACCCCTTCATCAAAATCCCATCTTTCCATTTCCACTAAATCGAATCAAGGCTAAGCATTTTATCTTATTGCTAAAAAGAGTGACTTAGTCACCAAAATCTTAAAAGCAAAAAAGAAACTTATTACTTCCTAAGTAACTCGGGGCACGGCGTTCGCTGCGACGATGCTTCCTTGCCAAATGGGAGTAATATCCAAAGGTATTCTTGATCTAAGTATTAGGAACATGGGGTTCGCAGCCACTATGTCTCCTACTTGAAAGGATAAAAAATAACTAAGGTCTTTTACAAAAATATAACACGTACAAAAATAAGATAAAATTGTTAATACCTTGATGAGATTTTTCCACTATCATCATCCATTTTTCGCCCTTGTGATTCAAAAATGCAATACAATTCTATGGAAACTTCTAGTTTGTGAATAAGTGTTTATACTTCCCTTTGTACATTTTAAAGTAATAATTTCATTTTCTCAAAAATCACTCTAAAAAGTGAAGGCTTCTCTTTTACCAAGTGATTGATCTAAGATTTATCCTTCTAGCATGCTTTACTTGATCAAATGCTATATATGCTATATTAGGTTATTGTCTTAAAAATTATTTCTTTAAAATATCCCCTAAATGCTTCTTTCTAATAAATTTTAAAGGTATACAAAACATGACTAGAAAGATGAAGGCAATATCCAAAAGGCAATCAGGGCTTGCTACTATATTTCTGAGGGATCATTCTTGTTTCTCTTTTCTTTTCTCCCTCTTTTTTCTAAACTTGCTTGGGGACAAGCAAGAGCTTAAGTGTGGGGGAGTTTGATAAGTGACTATTATATAGTCATTTATCCTAAGTTTTTATATACTTTTACTCAGTAAATTACCATTTTCATCTCATTTTA
This sequence comes from Platycodon grandiflorus, assembly GCA_016624345.1. NCBI lineage: Eukaryota > Viridiplantae > Streptophyta > Magnoliopsida > Asterales > Campanulaceae > Platycodon > Platycodon grandiflorus. The sequence continues at coordinate 92,848,659 of CM028361.1, read as the reverse complement.
AGTACATTTTAGTTCCTTTTTCATATTTATTAGATTTTACGCTTTTTGGTATATTTCATGCATTTTTAGACAGGTTTTGGAGTCTTTTTATGATCAAAGGATGCTTAGACACTTTTTGATGCAAAGGCATGGAAGAGCAACAAACAAATCAAACTCACAAACCAAAAATCAGATGGAGCGGCCGTGTAGCCAAAAGGGAGCGGCCGTGCACAAGGCCATTTTCAGGCCATTTTTGGTCTCAAAGCATAGAGCGGCCGTGCAGCTTAGAGTGGAGCGGCCGTGCAAGATATCAAAAGTCAAATTCAAATTTGGCGCCAGAATAGCACGGCCGTGCAACTCCCTTGACTCGGCCGTGCAGGTCGCGTCTGCAGATTTGAAAGGCACCTTTTGGAGGCACCTTCTTGAAGAGTTCCCTCCCCATTATAAAAAGACCCCTTGTACTCAGTTTAGAACATTCAAAAATATTCAAAAACACATCCAGAAAGGATCATATTATGCTTAGAATGTATAGCAAAATACTCTAGAAATTTATACACAATGTTTAAGGTGTATCAATGATTCGTGACAAGTCTTGTATACTCTTGAAGATGGTGAATGCAATACAAGGGTTATTTTCCAGCCATTGTCTCTCTTTTTTATGAATAAGTATCTCTTTCCTTATCTCTATTTCTTACTTACTTCTTTCATTATTTCAATGGTTTGAGTAATCCTCCATTTCTCGGAGTTGGAAACTCAATTATTTATATTCATGCTTCTCTTACTTGTTATTTCAATTATCTTCTTAGTAATCTTAACTACTTGCAATTAGGGAGACGTTCTTAATTGTAGGGCCTCAGTTAATCGAGAGAAGGACCTAGCGGAGAATCTCGATTAGCGGAACTCTAAGAATTGAACTAGGTTAATAAATCACGGAAAGTGATTTAAAGACCTAGGGATGATCCTTTAGTGGAAAATACGTGAGATTGATTTACTTATTGGATTTTGATTTATACGGTACCCTCGAAAGGTGAATCGGATTTCCGCGTGACGAACGGGATTACACTAAGCCGGACCCTCGAGAGAAAGGCCGGTAAGTTTTAAAATACGTGTGCTAGTTAGCACAACTTAGCGTATCATCCTTGAACTTGGCACTTTTATCTTAAAACAATTCCTTTATATTATTCTTAAATTGCTGCAAATATGAAGACGTTTATATTTGTGGAATCCTAGTCAATTGAGAGAAGGACCTAGCGGAGAATCTCGATTGACGGAACCATATAAAGAAACTGGGTTCCATTGATCACGAAAGTAGTTCAACGGCCTAGGGATGTTCCTTTAATGGAAACTATGTCGACTTTCGTTCTTAATGGATTCTTACTAATTATGGTCAGCTAGAGATAAGCCGGAATGCCCGTTTGTGACAGGGCGGGAGTACCATAAACGGAAATCTCAAACAGTTAGGACATAATTAGTGAAGAATACAAACGCTACTGTCTTAACCCGAAGTAGTGTAGGCCTAGCATACCATCCTTGTTATTTTGATAAAAGCCTTTATCTAAAGCATATTTATTTGTTTTCAATCCCAAGAATACTATCATTTTATGTTAGAGTAAATTCTATATCTTCCTAGTATTTTCTCTTACAAATTCTTATCTCCCCCAATCATTTTATCTATATATTTATATGAAGACAAATGTCATCCCAAAGTAAACCCTGTCTCTGTGGGATCGACCCGTACTTGCACCCGCTATATTACAATAGCCCGTGCGCTTGCGGATATTAAATAAACCGTTAGGTTAGAAGCCTACCAACAAAAACCCCCAAATTTTGGTGGTTGTATTTTTATAAAAAAAATATTATGAGATAGGCCCTAGTTGGGGCTATGACCGGGTTAGTTAGGTTGGATGTGTGATTATTGCTAACTAGTTATAAAAGAGTGTAATTAATAGTTTGTATTAAGTTTGTTTACTTAAACAAAGTTAGTTGTTCTTAATATATGCAAAATAATGGTCATTTAGTATAGTACTTTTATTTCAAAATAGGTATTTTTTATTGTATAAAGAATAAAAAAAAAATAGCTGTTTCAATACATTGTTTTTATTTCTAAAGTATCTTTTAATAATATCAAATATTGTTAAGTTTTTTTTATCTCGCACTTCATAAAGATATTTTAGACATACACTTGAATATTTTTACAAAATTAAAAATAAAATATCTATTTGTTATATAGGACGAATTTATAGTCTAGATAAAAAAAATTTGGTTTATATTATAATTATTTTGTAGAATAATGTAATATATTTATTTTTTGAATTTTTAATTATATGCAATTATTCAAGTATTATTGTTTGGTTTAATACATAATTTAGTGTCTGAACTTTTCACCATTTTTTTATCAGGTTTTAGAACTTTGACATTTCATATTTTGGTACTTAAACCGAACATTTGGGCTATCATTTAATCCCTCAATTGACGGCCTTCTGAGGCGTTAGTTTTTCCTTGGTAAGACTTAAATGCCCTTGACTAGTGTTGACTAGGATTACACGTGAACAACTATACCCTTAGTAGATGTTGATTGGGTTGTCAAGTGGTATAAAATATTAATATTGAAAAAAATGGTAAAAAAGATTAATATTTAATTTAATTTTTTGCTTACTACATTCGATTTTTTTTTTTTACATTTTTGTAAAAAAAATTATGATGTGAATTTACTTCCTTTTTAAAAATATTGCAAAACATAAAATACTTATCGATTTAATAAAATAATAAAATTTATTGTACAAAATTAAAATACGAAATTTTTCTTTAGGGTAGAGAAAGTAATTAATTTAACCAAATTATCATTCTATCAGTTTAAATAATTAATTTAAATAAAAGTAAAGTCAAACTAGAAATATATATGTAAAATTTCCATTTAAACTAAAACGCCTAATGTAAATTGGAAATTCCCAAGTGCAAGTGCGGTGCGGTACTCAGGATAATAATTTTTCGATAAGGAAACCACCGCAAATGAAGATGCAGTTGAAAACTTCAAAAAACCATCATAGAAGTCATCGACCCAAGCCCTCAAAACGCTAGTCCTCGTCATAGATGCCACCTATGTGACTACCTCACTACTCGCCGCAAGAAAACATTTGTTTAAATGGGTTGCTACACCAGCGCCGCCATCAATGGCACTTACACCCACAATTATCCTTCACCTTCGATTTCTTACGAACACTACCTAGCATCTCTGGCCCAAAATCATCACCATTACAATTCTAGCCTCCCATCACCGCCGTTAATTTTAAAACCCTTCTATCGCTCTTCCAAAGGGTAATTCCAACTATAGTTGATTAGAACATTAAAAAAAAAAAAGGGCTTGGAATTAAGTACTTAATTTGAGTGGTGGTGTTTTGATTAAATGGAGATTGGTGTTGACTTTGTGGTATGGAGATCGTGGGTGTATACTTGTCGTAGTTCAATAAAAGGACCATATTGTCTTCGATTTGGTGGTAAACATGTGGACTTATTCGATTACGTAGTAACGAAACATAATTTTAGAAGCCTTAAATCTTTCTACTATCCCCCTTTTCATCCTTAGTATTTCTTTTAATTGCTTTTCTTTTCTTTTTTTAAATTTTCCCTTATAGCCCAAATAATCCATCTCAGCATAGTTGTCCATGTGCAATCCCTGTCAACATTAGCCAATGACATTTTAGTCTTATCAAAGAAAAATTAACACCACAACTGACCGTCGTCAGTTGGGAGACTAACTGATAGCCCAAATGTTCAGTTTAAATACCAAAATAGAAAATCTCAAAGTACTAAAACCTGATCACAAAATTGTGAAAAGTTCAGAGACTAAATTATGTATTAAACCTTATTGTTTTAATAGGGGTTATTAAATTTAAGCAAACCTAAACTAATTTTCTCAAAGATCATAACCGAACCAAGATTACTAATATAAATAAAAAAAAATCAAAGATCAAAGTGAAAAATATAAACATAACCAATAGAAAAAGTGAAATAATCATTTAATCAAAAATAAAAACCAAAAGTCCAAGGAAAAATCAATAAAAAATAAAATCAAGAGTGATCATTCTAGGGTTCGGCACTATGTTTTCATCCTCATCGTTGTGACTGAGTTAGTTGCTCAGGCTGCTGCGCCACCTCTTTCTCTGGCAAACTCACCTCCATCTCCTTCATTTCGGAAATCCTTTACTTCGATTGTGGGCTCAACTTCGTCTTCCACTTCAAAAAAACAAAAACAAAAAAATAAAAAAAACCTTCAAGTGAGAGCCGACCTTAAAACTAACTGATGAGGTTATTGGCTCTCATGGACAACTATTCAAGTTTACCTTGATTAGAAAACTCTCGCACGACATGCCTTCCATGGACTCTATAAAGAAATATTTTAAAACAATTGGCCTTAAATCTACTTTTTCGGTAGGTAATTTGGACTCAAAACATGTTCTTGTTCAGGTTAATCACAAGGCTGACTATCAACGCCTTTGGATGAAAGATTAGTGGTTCTTGGGTAGTTTCCCAATGAGAGTTTTGAAATGGACTCCAGATTTTTGGCCTGATGCTGAAAGTGCTATTGTTCCAGTTTGGTTTTCACTTTCGGGTCTTCATATTTACTTATTTGATAAGCACGCTTGTATCCATTGCAAACTTGATTGGTAAGCCTCTTATGATTGATAACCCGACTGCGTCTTTCACTAGACCAAGCATTGCTCGTGTCTACATTGAAATTGATTTAACAGCTCCCCTCCTTACTTGCATTTGGATTGTCTGTGGGTCAAAATATCTAGGCTTCTGGCAACCTATACAGGCTGAACATTTGCCTCAATATTGCTCTCATTTCCTACGTCAAGGCCATGCAAAAGATTTATGTAGAATTAAGCACAAGGATCCCAAAGCAAGTTGCGACTGATAAGGAAAACACCGAGGACGTTGAGGCTGGAAACTCTAATGAAAAAAATTGCATGGTGAAAGATCGATACCAAATTATAGTGGTGCTCTCACAAATGGACCACTAAGCTTAACCAACAGCTAAGGTATGATACCAATTGTAAGTTCACTTCTTTTAACACTCTGATTTCTATTATGGCTCTTAGTACATTATCAAATGATCTCTTAGTTGTTATACCAATTGAGGGGTTGAGACAACAAGGTTCTTATACATAGTCAATTATTTTTAAAACAATTGAAAGAAGATAATCTCCTGATTAATAAGGTTGAACTTTTGCAGAACAACTAAGCTCTTTTGATAATGGAATAGTTTGATAATCAGGTGTCTTATAACAATAACACAATGAGATGATCACTGAGATTGAACAACTCTTAAATGAAAGAATGACTGTTGGCAACTGAATGATAAACAGCTAAGGTTTGCCAAAACTATTAAGATTCTAAAACAGAGTTGTGCATAGCAGAATTAGGATTAATCAGTGATCTCAAGACAAGTTATGATCTTTTCTTGTGTGTGTGATGTGTTGTGATGATTGACAGTAGCAAATAAACAATTTGACGTTTGTTTGATCAATGAAATATGAAAATAGTTAAGTTCAAACATAAACAAACATTCATTGTAATAGTAAGCGATAAATAAAGAGTAAGGGATAGAGAAATTGACACAATGATTTAAAGTGGTTAGGATCTCTTATCCTACATCCACTGTTCTCACAGCCTTCTAGCTCAATGAGGCAATAATCCACTATAATTCTCTTGATTAAACGGAATATTGATAGAAAAGTCCTTGACTTTTCTCTACTATTTGGCTCTCCAACTAGGACCTTTACCCAATACACAAGGTGGTGGTTTGCTTCTTAATACAATGGCTCTAACTAGTCTAATAAAGTTGTTGTTGTAGGCTCGATGTTACTGCGTGACTACTGCTTGATGTGTAATTGTTGATTAATATAGTTAAGTTGTTGTGTTGCTTCACTGGGCAATTTGTAGATGAGTGATCTTGATCGCTGTGGGGTGGCAGATGCTCAACAAACTAAGATTTCAAAATATCTCAATTAATTCTCTAACCAAACAATGATAGCTATTTTGCAGAACTCTTGAAGTCTTTCTCTCTATTGTCTGTGTATTTTGCTTACTTTATTGGGTGATCACTTTATAGGTGAGCTATCTCACTAAAACCATCATCTTTGATCTGAGGGGAGAATTTTCTTTTATATAGGCATTTGTTTGGAAAGTTTTTGTTATAATCTAGTCGTTGGGCAATGACTAAACGAGTAATATCTAGCTATGCGTGCAGTCTGTGTGGCACTTATAGCGGACAAATTGTGAGAATATTCTTTTAGGGTTTGGAACAATCCTTTAAGGTTTGTCTCAGTAGCATTTGATGTGCATAAAATGCAACTAGGGCAAGATTACCCTGCCGTACCAAGTAATAAAGTGTACATAAGTACGAGTATCGATCCCACAGGGAATGCACGTAATTTTCACTCCAACTAAGTACCGAAATTGAGCTAGCTAATTATATTTGAGCGAAAATAAATTGAGAATAAAAACTTAAAAACTAAAAATAAAAGAAAGCAATTAATATTTACATTAACGCAAAAATGGTTTGGCAACAACAAATCAAGATAGAAGATAGGATTTTAGGATTGCAATATTTCTAGTCTCGCTCGTGTCTAATTTAACCCTCTCTCTATTTTTCTTAACTCATGTGTCGGTAGTCGGGCGCACGTTAATAATATTCACTACGGGCTGTCGCTACGTATAGCGAATCTAGCTATCACTCTTCCTAGTTATGGGCACCATCGCAAACATAACATAGGAGAGAAATAACCGCATGGAGATCAAGCACCCAATGACTATCTACGCCCGTTTTCATCGAGCTACTTCCGTTGCGTAAACAATTATCACGATTTTCGGAACAATAGGAAGGGTCGCCGTATCCTATCATTCTAGGGCTCATTTAATGATTCATGACTTCATTAAAAGCATTAAACACACAATGATAATAACCAACAACATGGGTAATACTTTAAAGAGAGAGAAATTAAATTAAAATACTACTTTTGACATAGAAAAATAATTGCTTTCCATAAATCATTAAGCACAAACCAATTCCACAATTACAAAATCATTCAACCCTAGAAATTACACAATAATCTTAAGATATAAAAATTGGAGAGAATGAACCGATTAAAGTGTGGATCCGAGGTTGAAATCTCTTGCAAAGGCTTCCTTGGTACTTGATTTGAAGCTCCAAACCTTCAATTGGTGATCAAGCAATGGAGGAATGGAGAGAATTTGGGAGAAGAGAGCTGCTGCCCCAAAGGGGCGTTCTTGCCCCAAAAGGGGACTTCCTGATTTGGGGATGCAAGGGAGATATTTAATTGAAGATAGAAGAGTATCAAGGAAGCTTGTGGCAAAATGGAAATTAATTTGAAGAGCTTTAGGGGCTGCTGGAACGGAGAGGAATTGCTGAGGGCTGAATTGGAGAAAAGGGAACTTGGCGATCCGTGGGGGTGTGTGAGAGGAATGGGCGGATCGGGGATGGCGGATGGGGCGGATGAATGGGCGGTGGGCGCGGGTCTGCGATGGGTAAATAGGTGAGGTGTGAGTGGAAGTGGGTTGGAAGGGCTGTGGTGGGCCGGATCGGCCAAGATCCGTAAGGAAGACCGCGGGTCGGCGGATGGGCAAGGGACACGGAGGCGGCGTGGCGCGTGGTTCTGCCAACACATTAATGAAAACTTCCATTAATTGCTCCGGTGCCCCTTCCTTCTTTAAGTTGTCTCCCGAAGTCCTTCCCCTCCCAGGCTTCTCATTCTAGTCCTCTGTTAGCTCCGTTAGCCCGCCGTTAGCACATTTTGCCTTGCAACACTTGACGGACTTTGACGGAATACTTTGCAGCTCAACCTTGAAGCCCAAAATTGCCAAAAACCTTGTGCTAAACTCCATGAAAGCTCATAAATACCTTGGAAACCTTCAATGAAGCACAAACACACAAATAATAATATTTCCAAGAATATTTAACTCAAAAATAGCACAAAATAAAAGGAAATTAAAGGGAAAATTCGTGGAAATGATGAGCTCATCACACCCCCAAACTTAAGCTTTGATCGTCCCGAGCAAAGAAATAAAACATTTAGAATGAGCTCAAGGACTTGACAATGGAACACGGCACTCGCTCAAGATCATATGCACATTACCATGATGGAAATCAAACTCAAGATTATAAACATGCATAGATAAGGTATGGTGTGATTTTAGTGCTAGCTAGCTTTTTCCTCAAACATTTTACCCACGTTACAAAACATATGCCCATCAATAAATAGCTTAGCTCTAGCAAAGATAGAACGGTCAATGAGATATCAAAAATTGAGCAATCAAACCGAAAGAGTTTTAAGTTTCACAAGGCTAAGACTCGCATGACATGACAATATCAATAGGACTTTATAAGCTTGTAATGTTAGGCCAAGGTTTGGGCTACAATTGAAGGATAGGATAACAAGTCAAGAGAGCAAAGAATTTGAAGTCTTCACACACTAACTTGCTTCATGAAAGTACCACTCTTCAAATAACCACAAACTCACTTCAACAACCCCTTAAACTTTAAACTTTGGGTTGAAGAAAGTGTCTCCACCACAACAATTGAGCTCCACCCTTTTATCTCCTTGAGCAATTAAAGCATAATGGCATTTTCTTTTTCTTTTTTTTTTTTTTTTTATTGCCTCCCTTGACTTTTTTTTTTCTTTTGATTTTTCTTTTCATTTTCTTTTGCACTTTATTTTTCAAGGGGGCTCTTTTACCACCAATCAACACTTTTCAAACACCAATATCATCTACAATTAAGCACAATACATCCATGAAGCAACACTTCCCAACAAGAATTCATAAATAAAACAATTCATTCCAAATCATGCTCTCTTGAAGGGTGCCGGCAAAAGTGTATAGGCTTATGGGATAGGATGACGTGGGTATAAGAAAATGAAGTCGAATGGGGGTCATTGTGTGCTCTAGGCACACGCCATTCTATAAATAAGCTCAAAAGGGGACACAAGGGATTAATGTAAAATGGGTAGGATAATATGGCTCAAACAATCCAAAGATGGCCTAAATCATGCTCTTGTCATGCACACAAGTCCAAACCAAGCTACTTTAATCAACAATTTTCAAGATCATCCACCGGTCATCAAAACTCAAGAATATGAAACTCATCCGACATGCACTATCAAAGCTAGAGCATAGCATAACAATTCAACTCAAAATTCCAAACATGGGCATTATTAATTATGAATGAGGTGGAGATAGCATAAAAAGCACACACATATCCTCAACTATGCATATAATAAACTCAAGAAAGAATCCAAGAAAATAATGCACATATAACTCTCACAAGCGCCCAAAATTCAAAGCATTAAAAAAATGAGGAATTTCAAGCTCAAAACTTTCAGAATTTTCAAAGCTTAACCAAACCTAACCCAACCCCCAAACTTAAAGTAAACGGAGAAGGGAAGGAAAGAAAACTCCCTCAAAGTTGATTCCTAAAGAAGTCCGGGCCCAAGAGTGAGCCTACTCCAAAGAATTTCCTCAAGCAAACCCCGACTTTGAGCACACTCAACCCCTGTATCAAATCAAGCTCAAAAGAAAAAGGCATGAAAGCAATTATGAAAAATAAATATATACAGAATAAAAAGAAAATCTTTTTGTGTGGGGACACTATATACACCTCCCTACAAACCCACAAAACTCGGGAAGGCTTCGAAAAGCGACACAAGCATATAAATACAAAAGCAAGTAAACTAAAAAAAATGCTCAAATTACAATTAGCTTCGCTTAGTATCGATATTAGCATATAGGAGTGAAAACTAAATCATTCCCCGGCTTTGGCGCCAAAAACTTGATGTGCATAAAATGCAACTAGGGCAAGATTACCCTGCCGTACCAAGTAATAAAGTGTACATAAGTACGAGTATCGATCCCACAGGGAATGCACGTAATTTTCACTCCAACTAAGTACCGAAATTGAGCTAGCTAATTATATTTGAGCGAAAATAAATTGAGAATAAAAACTTAAAAACTAAAAATAAAAGAAAGCAATTAATATTTACATTAACGCAAAAATGGTTTGGCAACAACAAATCAAGATAGAAGATAGGATTTTAGGATTGCAATATTTCTAGTCTCGCTCGTGTCTAATTTAACCCTCTCTCTATTTTTCTTAACTCATGTGTCGGTAGTCGGGCGCACGTTAATAATATTCACTACGGGCTGTCGCTACGTATAGCGAATCTAGCTATCACTCTTCCTAGTTATGGGCACCATCGCAAACATAACATAGGAGAGAAATAACCGCATGGAGATCAAGCACCCAATGACTATCTACGCCCGTTTTCATCGAGCTACTTCGTTGCGTAAACAATTATCACGATTTTCGAACAATAGGAAGGGCGTCGCCGTATCCTATCATTCTAGGGCTCATTTAATGATTCATGACTTCATTAAAAGCATTAAACACACAATGATAATAACCAACAACATGGGTAATACTTTAAAGAGAGAAATTAAATTAAAATACTACTTTTGACATAGAAAAATAATTGCTTTCCATAAATCATTAAGCACAAACCAATTCCACAATTACAAAATCATTCAACCCTAGAAATTACACAATAATCTTAAGATATAAAAATTGGAGAGAATGAACCGATTAAAGTGTGGATCCGAGGTTGAAATCTCTTGCAAAGGCTTCCTTGGTACTTGATTTGAAGCTCCAAACCTTCAATTGGTGATCAAGCAATGGAGGAATGGAGAGAATTTGGGAGAAGAGAGCTGCTGCCCCAAAGGGCGTTCTTGCCCCAAAAGGGGACTTCTGATTTGGGGATGCAAGGGAGATATTTAATTGAAGATAGAAGAGTATCAAGGAAGCTTGTGGCAAAATGGAAATTAATTTGAAGAGCTTTAGGGGCTGGAACGGAGAGGAATTGAGGGTGAATTGGAGAAAAGGGGAACTTGGCGATCCGGTGGGGTGTGTGAGAGGGAATGGGCGGATCCGGGGATGGCGGATGGGGCGGATGAATGGTGGTGGGCGCGGGCTGTGATGGGTAAATAGGTGAGGTGTGAGTAGAAGTGGGTTGGAAGGGGTGCGGTGGGCCGGATCGGCCAAGATCCGTAAGGAAGACCGCGGGTCGGCGGATGGGCAAGGGACACGGAGGCGACGTGGCGTGTGGTTCGCCAACACATTAATGAAAACTTCCATTAATTGCTCGGTGCCCCTTCCTTCTTTAAGTTGTCTCCGAAGTCCTTCCCTCCCGGGCTTCTCATTCTAGTCCTCTGTTAGCTCCGTTAGCCCGCCGTTAGCACATTTTGCCTTGCAACACTTGACGGACTTTGACGGAATACTTTGCAGCTCAACCTTGAAGCCCAAAATTGCCAAAAACCTTGTGCTAAACTCCATGAAAGCTCATAAATACCTTGGAAACCTTCAATGAAGCACAAACACACAAATAATAATATTTCCAAGAATATTTAACTCAAAAATAGCACAAAATAAAAGGAAATTAAAGGGAAAATTCGTGGAAATGATGAGCTCATCAGCATTTCATCCAATGCATGTCTAATATGTGGCATGTTGCTGCTGCTAATTCATCCTTGAATCTTAGATGTTTTGTTCTTGTTGTTTGTTTTTTCTTCAATCTTGGTTGTTTCAGCTACATTTTAGTTGTTTGTTGTTTCTTTGACAATAACTCTTTGTACATTTAAGCCTATTAAACTGGTTTAAAGGAAATTATCCTAATATAGTTTTGCAACATCAAAACTTACTAAATCTAAGTTCCTAACACATCGGTTCCTAAGATGAACACCAACTCTTATAACGTGGAAGGAATTAGTAAAAATGGTTCAGGCCCGAACACTTCCTCTTATCCTAATATCAACATTGATAATCTGAATGTTAATCATGGCCATATAGAGGAACCTGCTCCTTCTCATACCATGATGCATTTCGAATTGGGTGCTCAATATGTACGGGATAAGCAACCCTTACACAAGCATGATCATTTTGCAGGGATTGCCCACGGGAAAAAAATTCACATGGATGCCAACGAGAGTAGTGATCATTCTTTGCCTATTGCCGAAAGTGTTACTTGAACTAATGTTGTGATTGCACCAGAGGTTGTTGTTACTGTTTCTCCAAGTGTTGCTTAGGGTGTTGTGGAGGATCATGCTTCTGGCTCTACCGAGGAGAATATGCCTCACAGAACTCATTTGAATTAAATTTGATTAATTCTATTTAATGAAACTATTAGCAGACCCTATGCACTAACACTGTTTTGTAGATAAAACACTTAGAGGATTTATCCAGGTAAGTCTTGTAATACCCTAGCTCTCCTAATGTGTTATTTGCATAAGTATATGTTTTATTAGAATGAGTAGAAATGTCATGTTAGAAATATGAACTATGGTTGTGTAGCTTGTTGAGAATTTTAGCCTTATATACTTGTGATATATGCCTAAGTACTAATTGGGTTGGTTTTGATTATGTAAAATGACTTTATACTTAGTTTGTAACACACTGGAGGCAGAGCGATCGCCTTGGCATGGGCCAGAGCGATCGCCCTGTAGATAGAAAGTTGGTATTTGTGAACTGGGTACAAAGCGATCGCTTTGGCTTGTAGCAAAGCGATTGCCCTGTGGACAGAATGTTGGCTTTCGAGATTTGAGGACAAAGCGATCGCCTTGGTTAATAGCAAAGTGATCGTCTTGTAGACAGTAGGATAGAGCGATCGCTTTGCCTTGAGTGAGAGCGATCGCTCTGTTAGCAGATTTGCTATTTGTGATTTATTAATATTATTTTAACATGTAAGACCTTGGTTTGTAAAAGAGCCACGTCCCTTGGTTGTAATCCAGCTCTTTTTCACCCCCTTGAACACCAGAAGGAGTGAACAACATACTCTCACTTCATTCCTAAATCACTCAAGATCACAAAAGAGAGTGTGTGTGTTGTTCAAGGTGAGTTTACTATGTGTATTGCATCTCCTAAAGTTCTAGCCATCCAACTTTGCATGCAAGACCAGATTTGTGTAGCCAAAGACTAGGAGATTCATTTGCAAGGGTTTGATTTTGTGTTTTGTGGCTTGATTTTCCAATTTAGGTAGGTTACTAATCCCCCTTTATATGCTTTAAGCTTCAAAACATGCTAGTTATACAATGAATTTGCTAGCCTTGTTAAAGATGTTATTTACATGTCTAAATGTTATATGGATGTGTGAGAATCTTGGTTGTGAAGAATTCTTGGTATCAGATGGTTTAATAGAAATGAATACTCCATTGTTGAACTTAGAACTGTACTAAGAGAAGAATAAAGACTAGAATTGGGAGATAAGTTGCACATAGCAACTATACCCATAATGAACAATTATGTTCATGAAACCTTGAAGTAGAATTTTGGGTGAACAATATACACCGAACATTATGTTAAATCCTTACAAAAATCTGAGTTGGTTTGAGTAGAATTATGAACCCTTAAGCAAGTTGGTAAAAATGCAACACCCTTCCACACTTGTGAAGTTAAACAACATCCATCTCTCTCTCTTAATTTTTAGGGTTTCTTCTCAAACCACCCGCTGCCTAGGTTTTTTTTTTTTTTGACTGCTGGCTGGCTATGCCGCCGGATCCTTCTCCGGAGATATCCCCGCCAGGGACCTTCTCTCATACAAATCCTAACCTTGAAATTCCCCCTTCATATGTTACATTCCAGATTGTTCCTCCTTTATCCTATGCGGCTGCTCTATCACAGAAAGCTGGTCCGACTGGGGTAAACTCGAATTCTCCAGTTCTTACTGAGATTTCATTGGCTCCTCGACAAGCAGTGTCCATTCAGGATGAACCCGACTGTTTTTTCACACCAGTTGAGATGGATTTATTGGAGAAACAATTTACGTATACTCTAATTATGAAGTTTTCGGTTGGGAGGCCATCAGTTTATGTGATTCAGGATCATATTACACAGAATTGGAGACTATCTGGTCGCTTTATTGTAGGTCTTCTGGATCCAAGACATGTAATGGTTCATTTATTTTCTGAGGAAGACATGGTTAAGGCTTTATCGAAAGAGTCTCGTATGATTAATACATGCATGTATCGTTTGTTTCGATGGTCGAAAGATTTTGAATTCAAGAAGGATAGCCCTCGTGTGGCGGTATAGGTACGTTTACACCACCTGCCTTTACCTTTTTTTAATCTTGCAAGCTTACGGAGGATTGGTAATTCCATTGGGCATTTTTTACGTGCGGACGATCGCACCTTGTCGTTAGCTCATCCTATGTATGCTCGTATTTGCCTTGAGGTAGATGTTTCCTTGCTATTGTCGTCTAGGGTTTGGATTGGCATAACTAAAGACAACGGTTTTTGGCAATCCATCGAGTTTGAAGGGAATATTTCTTACTGTGATGGCTATGGTTTGCTGGGACATATTGAGGATGATTGTCGAAAACGAAGGGGGAATAAGACTAAGGTTTTGAATAAGGGCAAAGGGACTGATAATACTGCTGGGACTGCAGATGTGTTGCATGAGAAGGCTACTGACTCTGACATGGTAAGGACGGAGCAGCGATGGACTCCTGTTAAAAAGGGGGCATCTACTCAGAAATGACCAGGTTCTAATTCAAAGAATTCTCAGGGATGTTCAAAGGAGACAGAGGTTATTGATATTATTTCCACCCCAAAACAATCCATCACAGTCCCGACACAACCCGGCATAGTCTCGAATCAACCCGTCACAGTCCCTAGACCTTCAGAGACAATGGTTGAAATAATTCAGGATGTAGTTCCTCATTGCTGGAAGAAGTTGAGACTGGAGTGGATAACACAATCGATACCGATGCTGAAGCTAAAGGGCCTATTTTATCGAATTCTTTTGCGGCTCTGGAAGATCTACACGAGGGGTGTTTAGCTGGAGGGGGTAGTCATATATCTAATAGTGCTCCAAAATCCAATTTGGTTGGGGGTAAGATTATTTCATCTTCCGTCCCTCTAAAGAGATCTTCCTCAGTGTCTGATGTTGGGAACTTATCTATAACTACTATAAAAACTCAGGCTTTCCAGAAACAATGCCGTACTTTATTTGCCAAAAAGAAGAAGAAGATGTTCATTGAACAAAACAAGCGTATTACTAGGGCTGCTTTGCGAGCCCAGTCTTTCACCCTCTAATTTAGTTTCTCCATGTCAGCGATTATCTGGAATGCTAGGGGTATGGGTAATAAAGAGACTGTCGAGTATCTCCAGCTTCTTAAGGTACAACATAATCCTTTATTATGTGTGATTTTAGAGCCAAAGCTTCCTGGCTCCCGTATAAGTAAAGTTGCAAAAAAGTTACGATATAAGAGTTGCTTGTATCGTGATCCTGATAATAGTCATATTTGGTTGTTTTGGGAGGATCGGGTGGATATTGCTGTTGTCAATGTTACTACGCAATTTGTTACAGTTCGTATTACAGCTGGAGATGATTTTTCTGTGCTTTTTTCCTTTGTCTATGCCAAGTGCACTAGGGGTGAGAGACAAGATCTTTGGCGGGATTTGACTGACTTCTCTATGACTCTAACAGAACCTTGGCTAGTTGGTGGGGATTTTAACATTATTTCTCACTCATCTGAGAAGTTAGGCGGTGCTCCATGTGATTTCCTAGCCATCAGTGAGTTTAATGATTTCATTCAGCAGGCTGGTTTAGATGATGCTGGTTATGAGGGTAGCATGTTTACTTGGTGTAACAACCAGGATGGGATGGATCGTATTTGGCAACGTCTGGATATGGTTTTGGTTAATGGATTCTATAAAGCTGTGTTCCTTGTGCTTCATGTTCAGCATCTTTGTCGTGTGTTGTCTGATCACTCTCCTCTTCTTATAGACTTCTCCTGCTTTTCAAAACTGAAGGGCAATTTTAGATTTCAATGCATGTGGTTGGATCATCCTAACTTTATGGATTTTGTTAGTGAACAATGGTAAGTTCCGGTTACTGGTAACGCCATGGACATTTTGTGTAGAAAATTACAGAATTTACGAGGTAAATTACGGCGATGGAATTGGGATGTCTTTGGTCATGTTCAAAGGAAGGTTGAGACTCAACAGGATATTATTCTTCATTTGGAGGTGGCTCTTCAGCAAGGTTGGGATGATGTTCTGGCCGTGAGTTATTTTGTGCGAAGCAAGAGTTAGCTCTTTTATTAAAATGGGATGCTGAGTTACTTCAACAAAAATCTCGCCAGTTATGGCTGACTGATAGTGAAAGAAATACAACATATTTTCATGCTTCTATACGAGAGCGTACGAGTATTAATGCTGTGAAGTTACGTCTCCCAGATGGCTCGTGGTGCACAGACAATAAACAAATAGGTACGATGGCTGTGGATTTTTTCTCAGACCTTTTTTCTTCTTCTAGGCCAGTGCGGAATGAAGACTTATTCCATAACTTCCCAGGTAGTTTAGAAGGTCAGGATAATGATTTCTTGCATCGTGTTCCTGAGGAGGAGGAGATTTTGGAAAATATTAAGTTGTTGAACCCTAATAGTGCGCCTGGGAGTGATGGTTTTACAGGCTAGTTTTATCAAGGTTGTTGGGAGATTATTAAAGGTGATGTTATTGCGGCAGTGCAAGATTTTTTCCGAGGTAGTCAGATTCCGCGGGGAATGTCGTCGACTACTGTTGTTCTTATTCCTAAAATTGCAAATCCGAATGGTTTGGGTGACCTCCGTCCCATTAGTTTGTGCAATTTTTCTTGCAAAATTTTATCTCGCATTATGACATCTCGGATTGCGAACTTTCTGCCTAAGATTATTTCATTGGAGCAATCTGGCTTTGTTAAAGGTAGAAGTATTCAAGAGAATATCGTTCTAGCTCATGAATTAATTCACCGTATTGATGCAAAAGTTAGGGGGGGTAATATTGTTTTCAAATTGGATATGTCTAAAGCTTATGATCGTCTTGAATGGGTTTTTCTTTTGCGGGCTTTGAAAGCAATTGGTTTCGATGATACAAGCTGTGATTTAATATGCAGGTTGATTATCAATATTTGGTATACCTTTCGAGTTAATGGTAAGGGATTTGGTTTCTTTAAATCGTCACGGGGTGTTCGTCAAGGGGATCCGTTATCTCCATTGCTGTTTATCATTGCCCAGGAAGTCCTTTCGTTTAATCTTAATAAGGCTGTTTCGGAAGGGCGAATTCATCCGTATACGCATGGTAGAGGTGGGATTGTGATTTCGCATTTACTTTATGCTGATGATATGCTGATTTTCCTTAATGCTAGTCGGCGCTCTATTATGGCTTTAAAGGAGTTAATTTCTACTTATGAGAGGTCATCGGGTCAGCTGGTTAATGTTTCTAAAAGTGGTTTCTATTTGTCTGCAAAGTGTTCTCATCGGAAAGCTCGTAATATTGCTTCTTGGTCTGGGTGCTCACAGCATTTCCTTCCGATGAAGTATTTGGGCATTCCTTTATTTAAAGGGAGAATTAAACGTATCTATTTTGAGGACTTAGTTGCAAAGGTGATTCATAGAATTAGGGGGGTGGAAGTCTAAACTTCTCTCTTTTGGTGGCAAGTTGGTTTTACTTAAATCAGTGTTGGCAAGTATCCCAATCTATACCCTTGCCGCTATCAAGGCTCCAAAGAGGGTTATTCGCAGTATTGAGATGGCAATAGCTAATTTTCTGTGGGATGTGGCTAATGAACATCGAGCTCATTGGCTTTCTTGGGATGCAGTTTGTCGGCCTCTATATGAAGGAGGTCTTGGCTTACGGTCTTTGACTCAAGTGATGGATTCTTTGCATGCTAAGCTTGTGTGGAATGTGTTGCAAGGTAAGAGTTTGTGGGCTGTTTATGCTAGAGCTAAATATGGGCAGTTCAATGGATATTCTTCCCCTGCTGTGGCATCGCACATTTGGAAGGCAATTATGTGTCAAATGCCTAGAGTTTAGCAATGTAGTCAATGGATTATTGGGACTGGGGATGTTTCCTTTTGGTGTGATAATTGGTGTGGGGAAATTCTAGATGGCCCTCGGCCTATAGACAGGCAGCTGACTGTGCGTGCTGGCCTGAACCTCCTTCCTGCGCTGCTTCCTTTAATTCCCGATAGGCTTTAGTAACTTATTGAGTTTCGACTCACCCCGTTGTGTTTAATTGTTTTCCTTAGATCCGAACCAGCCAGGCAGCTCTCAGTGAGGTCGGTGATGACATGACTAGTTAGCAGGTTGTCCTCATGGGTGTACTTTTGGTTTGTATAGTTTTAGCTGTATTTTCTTTTGGTGAGATACGATGGTTGTGTAAAGTTTTCTAGACTTTACTTTTGGGTAGAATCATACTTGGTTTTGTATTATTCTTTTGGTAGCCGACATGGATGTCGCACTTGTGTACATTTGGTTATTATTCCAGTTGTGTTTCCGAGCATGTTGTGGCTCGTGATTTATTTTGTCGTTCCGGCTAGGGTGAGCAGAATTTTTTAAAAACCGGACCGGACCAAGGGAATCGGACTGAACCAAAAAAAGTGGACCGAACCAATACTTTTGGTTTGGTTCTGGTTTTAATTTTTAGTAGAACCGTTTATTTGGTTCGGTCTCGGTTTTGAAAATTTTAGATTGGTTCTGAACCGGACCGGACCAATGTATATTACATAATATATATATATATATATTAATAAATTAATGTTTTACAAAATATATTTCTATTTTTTAACACTAACCCAAACACTAGATATAAATACTTACTTATTGTTACAACTGCTGAGGACAAAGGTTGGTGGCGCCACATGCAGTATATAATGGGTTTTTTTTTGAACAACTACAGAACAATTTAAACTACTTTATAGCAAAGGAAAATTTTGATTGTCAAACATCCTCTTACATTTTGGTTTCGGTAACATGTGTTGTAACTTTTAAGGAAATTATTTGGTTGCTGTGTGCGTGTTTTTTAGCAGTTTTGAAACATCGTCTTGGTATTTTTAGTTGTACTATAATTCAATGTTTTTAATTATTATATACCGTAATTCAATTAAAATTATTTATTCCATTAGAACCGAAAAATGTGCAGGACCGAACCAATTAGAACCGGACCGAAGTATTGGTTCTCATAAATTTTGGTTTGGTTCTGGTTCTAAATTTTTTAAGAACTGGAGTATTGGTTCGGTTCTGATTCTCTATTTTTTTTTGCAAAAAATGGACCAAACCGGACCGTGATCACCCCTAGTTCCGGTAGTAGTTTCGCCAAAGACTTGTTTATCATTATTTAATCAAGTGTTTATTTTTGTGTTAAGTCTTGTTAAGTTGTTATGGCATCCCGACCTTGGGATTTTGTATGGAAATCCGAGTCGGGGTGTCACAAGTCTTCTTTCTAAGACTTTAAATGAGGGTTATTTTTGAAAAGTTACATGGACTGGATCTCACTTTTTGACTTTAAGTTTCTAAAAGGCACTTTATGACTTACACACTTTTAAACACACTTTTAATAGCCGTCAATCATAACTAAAAAAAGACAGTTGAAAAAGCATTTCACTTTTTCCTATTAAAAGCCTCAACCGCCATTTTGTAAAAACTTTTTACAAACCCTTGAGATTTCAAAAGTTCTTTGTTTTATCTCTCTGAAAACCTTCTTGCATTCCTCCACTTATACTAGAATCTTACATTTTCTCTGCAAATTTCTTCGATTCCTTCTAGTATCTGCAAAAATGGTAAGTTTCATGTAAGACCCCGTACCAAAGTATTTTAGTAAAAATCAATTCAGGAAAAAAAATGAGAGACTTTAATGCTTAAAAAACCCTAAGGAATTGGTACTTAGCATGCTTTACATTTTTGGGACTTTGGTTTAGATTTATAAATTACCCCAAATATGTTTTGGAACACCCTAGGATCAATTTGGATAGAATTTAAAAACTCAATACGTGGATAAGCAGCTGGCTCGCGCAGAGAGGGGTAAGCGATCGTGCCGTTTGCAAAGGAGAAGACCAAAATCACATGCCGGGCGCGACTGTGTCATGTCAATGGCGCGACCCAACCGGACTGCTCCCAGTTCGCGACACTTCTTGCTTTCCGATTTGCATCGTCGTCGTCCTGGCATTGACACTTAGCAGTAGCAATAATTTGGACACGGCTAGTTATCAGCCTTGAAACTTAAAACATACACAGAATACACACACACACACACACACTCCATATTAGAAACGTTATTTGTTGTACAAAGCTTGTTCAGTGAGTGGTTGATTAAATTTTGGACGAACCAACTCAATGGGAGCGATATATTTGATAAGAAAATATTTTCGAAGCTTACTTGGGTGATAAGTTACTAACCCCCTCCTATTTATAATATATGCATGATTAACTATAAATAGTTTTATGCCATGATAAACTGTGTACTATTTGTTAGTATGTAATATGAGATATTTGAAATGATTAAATGAATGCTTTGAGTTAGTAGTACTAAAATTAGTACCACAAATTATAGAATGATGCTATGAATAGCTGGGCATATCCAAAGATTAGTAACTACTCTAACGGAGTCAAATAAGATGTGATAATATTATGTCAAATAATAAAGTAACGTTGGTGGATGACTCTAGTATAGTCAAATATGATTAATGGGTGTAATATGATGTGTCCCTAAAATATTAGGGAGACACATTAGCGAAGTTATAATGTCATAAATGCTATGACATATACAATAAAGTGGATATGAAATGAGTACGTGATAGATACAAGTATCACGTCACAAATAAAAGTAGAATATAGTTTAATGTCATAAAAATATAACACGATAGTAATGAGGTCTATTATACACCAGAAACAAAGATAGTTCTGTAAAGTAATGATAGTTGCTTATAATGTTAGCACTATGACATGTGATGTGATAGCATGTGTATGTGAGTAGTAATGTGGTTAGTATTTACAAGAACTACGACAGAATAATTAATGGCAGGTAAATAGCTAATTGACCATAGTGATATGTGTTATGTATAAGATGCACTAAAAGTAAAGATTCTGCGTATGTGATTATGAAATGCAACATGAGATTAATACAAGTAAACATCTACTTGTTCATGAGATTAAAGCAAGATAAGAAATGACAAGTCAATAACCAACCAGTAATTACTGCGAAATATTTTGATGCATGATATACATGATGAAAATCATGATGCGCGGTAACAACCGTGGGCACAGTTATACATGATAAAAATCATGATGCGCGGTGACAACCGTGGACTCAGTAATTATCATGTCACTGGCCATGGTAGAGTGTAGCTTACTGTTATAACCAATAGGGTGACATTGATATGCTACGACCCTGGTTGCCGTCAGGAAACTACAGGCATGAGAAATGGCTACCCATAGAGGTGAAGCTACCCATGGTACCAGTCATGAGGAAAGGGCTGCTAGAAGAGGTGAAGCCACCCATAAAACAAGTAAAGGTTTTTATTCAGGAACTTGCACTGCAATAGCAGCACATGTATAGATAAGAAGAGTAAGATGAAAAGTAATAGGGATGTTGAGGCATATCTCGACACTGATAAGTGTACTGTAAGTTACCTATTATATGTTAGCCATGCATGTCGATTGGTCGCAGTCTCCAACTGGTATAGGATTGTTGGCGGCTGCTGAGCCTCTGGTATTGCATGGTATTATAATGTGTTTTCCTATGTAAGAGGTGGTCGCGGTCTCCAACTAGTATGGGACGGTTGACGACAACTGAGCCTATCGCGCGTATAGAATTATCTGCTGTTGTGATTTACTATTTTTAACATGCTGCATGATAACATGCTATGCATCTAGTAACTTACTGAGTTTCAACTCACCCCGTATTTGTTTTAAACTGTTAGATCTCAATAAGACTGTAGTATCCAGCATTGTGGGGTCAGTTAGCAGGAACCAGTACAAGTAATGGTTCGAGTAATAACTTAATGGAACTATGTATCAATTAGGTACATAGATATAATGGGGATAGAGTTGACAGATGTTATCAAAAGCTGTGTAACTCTAATCAGTAATGTTTCCTAGTTAAATAGAGATTATCAAATGTTTCTTGAGATCATTGACTCAAGATTATAGAAGATGTTATGTTAGAAAAGTTAAATTTTAGTAGAATTTTAACTGCTAATTATTGTTATATGTTTCGGTTCATGCTAATTATTGTTATATATTTCGGTTCATGCACTGACTCCAGGTTGGTATCAGAGCTTAGATTAGCTATCTGCCAGGATAGGATCCTCGGCAGGGGTTTGGGTATAAGATTAAGATTTCTAATGTTGTATATTCGTATGTAGGTATTTACAATGGGAGAAACTAAACACGACGCTAGTACAAGTGAGGCTAGAACTAGTCGTGCAGAAATGGCAGGAGGTAATACTCCACAACCTAATGCCCAATTTAATGCACCACTAGTAGTTCAGCCTAATGTTTCTTCTCCAGAAACACCGGTTAACCTTAATGAGGGAATCATGACAATGTTTCAAGTATTTACTAGGATGATGACGAAAATGATTCGACTTGGTAATCATGAGCAGGTACCACAAGGAAAGAATAGGGCACAGCTTGAGGTTAGGAATAGGGAACATAACAATAGTTTAGAAAAATTATTAGACATGAAACCTCATAGTTATGATGGAGAGCCCAATTATGCAAAAGCAGAAAGATGGATAGAGGGGATGTAAAAGATTTTTGCTGCACTACAATACAGTAGTGAGTAGTGAGGATAAGGTGAGGTTTGCGGTGTTTAGGTTGGAAGGGGCCGCTGAACATTAGTGGCAGGTCATTCAGGAGAGTTGGGAACAAGAACATGTTCCACATACTTGGGATAACTTCTTGAAAATATTTAAAGGTCAATTTGTCCCAACAGTAGTTCAGGATAGGAAGAAGATGAAATTCTTGAACTTGGAGTACGGGGCCTTGTCAGTTGCTCAATACTCGGCGAAGTTTACTGAGTTAGCAAGGTACTGTACTCACTTAGTACCAAATAAGGAGAAAAAGGTTTATAGGTTTGTAAAAGGATTAAGGACAGAGTATAGGAGACAACTCCTTTCTTTAGAACTTACAAACTACCAAACAACTGTGGATTGTGCTTATAAGATTGAGCATGACATTGATGACCATAAGAATTGAGCACGACATTGATGACCATAAGAAAAATATAATTTCAGGTGGTAGACATCAGTCTACACAAGGACGTAAATAGGATATAAGAGAAGGAGGGAGTAGTGATTGTACGGGAAGGCAGTATCGAAATCAAAGTGGTGGTCAGGGGAATAATTTGCAGCCCCTCAAGAACCAAGAAACCCCGAAGTAGTTTGTGGGTATTGCTCAAGATTTGGGCATACTGAGGAGACATGCAGGGTAAGCAGGGAAAGTGTTTTCAATGTGGCAACAAGGATCATATTAGAATGAATTGCCCCAAATTGGGTCAAGGAGGAAATAACCAGCAAATAGGAGGTGTAAAAAGAGATAATGAAGGATGACCAAAGATCCAGGGCAGAATATTCGCCCTTAATCAGCAAGACACGTTTGGACCGGCACCATAGGAAGAGGCATTTTAAATATTAAAGTATAAGTAAATATTATCTGAGATGTTTTGTATTCATACATTACATTTACATGTTCATATGATAAATTGTGCATAGGACTGATTTCAAGGGCCCCTGAATTGGTTGCCAAGAAATATTCGCTGATAACTAGGTTGATAATATATAAGATAGAAATTGACCAAATCCTGATACCAAGTAACATGACATGCTAAGCAATTGTATATTAAATATTGACATAATGATAATGTGATATAGAGAAGTGATCTGTTAATCTAATTGCAGATATGGATCCATAAATTTAACTCCTGATAACTAGGCTCGGGGTAGTGGAACAACATCTAGCTCGTTATCGAACCACCAACCATAGAATTCAAGTGTATAGTGAGGAGCTGTCATTGGCAGTATAAAACGAAACATACACTCTAGAAAGGGTCAGGGACCACATCAAACGCATTTGTGATGAACTTACTGTGTGTCTAATGCTGGCACCAAATGATGCACCAGGCACGTATATAAACCTAATCATAATAGATGATGAGGATGAAGAAGAAGAAGTCATCGAGGAGGAGTCTAATGAAGACGAGGATCTAATTGAGATAATGTCTGATGTAGAAGATACGTATGACGAGGCGTCCGATGAAGAAGATCAGGTAGAGATCGTGTCGAACGAAGAGTTAGAATAAAGTAAGAATGAGGTGTGTGGGTGTAAAAGATAGTAGTAAGAGACTATGTAAATAGGTATGGAAACCCTTTCGGTATGACACTTAGAAGTTTTGTATGTAAAATAGGATAATATACCTTTGTGAGAATGAATAAAATAAGTCTTGGTTATGAGTTAGTGTTATGATCATGAGAACTTTTCATAAGTATGATACCAATGGAGGAGAAAAGTTGCCAAACCATAAAATACTTCATACTTAAGAATCTTAGAGATTGCTGGGTGGTAAGATAGCAAAGAATTCGAGGACGAATTCTCTTAAGGTGGGATGTAAGACCTTGTACCAAAGTATTTTAGTTAAAATCCATTCAAAAATTTTTTTGAGAAACTTTAAAGTTTAAAAAACCCTAAGGAATTAGTACTTATCGCGCTTTACATTTTCGGGACTTTGGTTTAGGTTTATAAATTACGCCAAATATGTTTTGAAACACCCTAGGATCAATTTGGATGGAATTTAAAAGCTCAATACAGGGAAAAGCAGCTGGCGCGCGCAGAGAGGGGAGAGCGACTGCGCCGTTTGCTAAGGAGAAGACCAAAATCACATGTCGCGCACGGCCACGCCGTGTCAATGACGCGACCCAACCGGACTGCTCCCAGTTCGCAACACTGCATGCTTTTCGAATTGCATCGTCGTCATCTTAGAATCGACACTTAGCAGCAGAAATGATTGGAGTCGATTTGAACACGATTTTGGAGCCTATATAAGGCTGGTTAGCCTTGAAACTTACTCAAAACATACACACAACACACACACACACCCTCCTTATTAGAAACGTTATTTGCGGTCCGAAGCTTGTTCGGTGCGCGGTTGATCAAATTTTGGACAAACCAACTCGGTGGGAGCGATATATTTGATAAGAAAATCTTTTTAAAAGCTTACTTGGGTGGTAAGTTACTAACCTGCTCTTATTTACTATAAATAGTTCCATGCCATGATAAACTGTGTACTATTTGTTAGTATGCAATATGGGATATTTTAAATGATTAAATAAATGCTTTGAGTTAGTAGTACTAAAATTAGTCCCACAAATTATAGAATGATGCTATGAATAGCTGGGCATATCCAAAGATTAGTAATGACTCTAACGGAGTCAAATAGGATGTGATAATATTACAACAAATAATAAAGTAACGTTGGTGGATGACTCTAGTAGAGTCAAATATGATAGCATGTGTATGTGACTAGTAATGTGCTTAGTATTTACAAGCACAATGACAAAGTAATTAACGGCAGGTAAACATTTAATTGACCATAGTGATATCCATTATGTAAAAGATGCGCTAAAAGTAAAGATTTTATGTATGTGATTATGAAATGCAGCATGAGATTAATATAAGTAAAATCTGCTTATTTTTAGATTAAAGCAATATAAGAAACGACAAGTAAATATCTATTTGTTTGTGATAAAGAGAACCAACCAGTAATTACTGAAAAATGTGATGATGGATGATATGTATGATAATAATCGTGATGCGCGGTTACAACCGTGGGCAGAGTTATACATGATTAAAATCATGATACGCGGTGACAACCGTGGACTCAATAATGATCCTGCCACTGGCCATGGTAGAGTTTAGCTCACTGTCATAACCAATAAGGTGATATTGGTATACTACGACCCTGGTTGCCGTCAGACAACTAAAGGCCTGGGAAAGGGCTGCCCATAGAGCTGAAGCCACCCATGGTACCAGTCATGAGGAAAGGGTTACCCGAAGAGGTGAAGCCACCCATAAAATAAGTTAAGGTTTTCATTGAGGAACTTGCACTGCAATCGCTACACAAGTACATTCAGGAAGAGTAAGATGGAAAGTAAAAGGGATGTTGAGGCATATGTCGACACTGATAAGATTACTATAAGTTACCTATTATATGTAGCCATGCATGTCGGTTGGTCGCAGTCTCCAACTGGTATGGGACAGTTGGCGACTTCTGATCCTCTGGTATTGCATGGTATTATAATGTGTTTTCTTATGTATGAGGTGGTCGCGGTTTCAAACTGGTATGGGACGGTTGGCGGTAGCTGAGCCTATCGTGCGTATGCAATTATCTGTTGTTGTGATGTACTACTTTTAACATGCTACATGATAACATGCCATGCATCTAGTAACTTACTAAGTTTCGACTCACCCCATATTTGTTTTAAACTGTTAGATCTCAATAAGATTGTAGTATCCAACATTTTCGGGTTAGTTAGCAGGAATCAGTACAGGTAATGGTTTGAGTAATAGCTTAATGGAACAATGTATCAATTAGTTACATAGATAGAGTGGGGACAGGGCCGACAGAAGTTATCAGAAGCTGTGTAAATCTGATCCGTAATGTTTCCTAGTTGAACAGAGATTATCAAATGTTTCTTGAGATCATTGACTCAAGATTATATATTATGTTATGTTAAAATAGTTAAATTTTAGCAAAACTTTTACTTGCTAATTATTGTTTTATGCACCGACTCGGGGGTCCGTATAGGAACTCGGGTCGGGGTGTGACATTCTGACTTTATCTCTCTCAGTCATTTCAAGTTATTTCCTCGATTAAATGTAAAATGCTTAAGATCTATTTCTTAACTACTACTGTGAATATTTCGTATCTCACGCTATTCATTTTCTATTCGATTATGTTATGAAATACATAAGTTAACATTAAAGTATTAGTACCCTTGTTTCTACATGTTAAACATTTTTGGGTACAATATTCAAACTATTTTACAGAACATTCTAGACTTTCATGATATTATGTACTTAAATGCTCTGTATTATTGTCATTTGGACTATTGAAAAGTTTTGACTTTTGAACTTCGGCACTTGCTCTTCATGATCTTATTCATAATTTTCCCTCGTTCAATTTTCTCTCTACTAACTTTCCAAATCTTTTTACAAGCACAATCATCAAAATCTTCAAAGGATGGAGCTAGAGATGTTAAAAGGGCCACGGCCCGTAGGGTTGGCCCGTTTAAACCGAAAAAAATAGGGTTAGGGTTCAATATTTTTGGCCCGTTTAAAATCAGGGCTTTTTAGGGCTAGCCCGTTTAACCCACAACCCGTTAGGGCTGGTCCGTTAGGTTTCAGGGTTGGCCCGCCATCCCGCGTAATATTAATTAGCCCGTAAAAAGTTTAGGAGATATGTAAAATAACCACCATGAAAATAAAACCAACAACCTTTAATCCAAAGTCAAACACATTTATCATTTTCACTACAGGTTTTCTTTGTGTACTTGTGAATAAATACTAAAATATAAACAAAATTTTTGGAAATAACTGCTAAGTAAAGCTATTACATTATTTATTTGGAGAATAACAAGTTGGAAATTATAAGACATTGATGTAAAAAAATGTCTAGTTTATATTTCTTGTGAAAACATAAGAAACTATCAAGTTATGAATGGTTTATCGATTAACCATTTCAAAATATTGTTATATTATATCTTTAATCGTGGCCCGATAGTGGCCCGTTTAGCCCGTGGCCCATTAGGGCCACAACCCGTTAGGGCTGGCCTAAAACCGCTAGGGCTAGCCCGTTTAAGATCTCTAGATGGAGCTTCAACTTCAGGTAAACATTCCACGCTACTGAAGCGTGTCTGCCCTCTTGCTTCCATAGTTCCTCCAGTAGACCCTAATCAGGTTGTAAAGCTGGATAACAAGTTCTACATGCTTGGGATGTGCATCGACGTTTCATTTGGAGCAAAGATCTATGACGATTTAAATGCTTTAGGGATACTGCCTCTGTTCGTTCTCAATGACACTGACTACAGTAACCTACTAGTTGAAGAATTCTATATATTCATGGCTTATCCCGATGCCAATGTTAAATCAAGCCTCCACATATGGATTCGAGGAGAACACTTTATGATTTCTCCTAGGTATATTGCCAAGACTATAGGACTCGTGTAACACCATGGTTCCTTCTACGTATGATTTACTTGTCTTATTGTATGATTTACATGTTAAACATACTTATTATACTTGTTTGATTAACATGTTAGTTGATTTATGCCCTAATTCGTTATTTCATTTCATGTCTACGAGAATTACTATTTTTGCTACATTGTTTCGAATTTAGTTTGAGGTTTGTATCATCTTAGGATGGCCTGGGAGTGTTTGGAATCACCTTTAGACAGCCTAGAAACATTTTAACCTAAACCGGGGAGTTATGCGACTGCATAGTGCTAGCGCGCATAACCCCTCAATTCTCTGGAATCTATGCGGCCGTTCTATGCGCCCGTATAGAAGCCATGCGGTCGCCTTATGCGTCCGCATAAAAGACCGAAAGCTTATTTTGACTTCATTTTAATTGAAGATTTTGACCAAATGGGTGGCTCTCCTAGAGCCACGTCATCATCCCCCTTGGCTGAGTATTTCAGCCACTTAAATCAAGTGGAGAGAGTTCATTCTCTCCTTTTTTCCTTCCATTGAAGCTTAGAGTGTGTGTGTGGGAGCTTTGGTGAGATTAGTGTGTGTGTTTGAGTTCCCGAAGATCTAACCGTCCGATTGACGATCCGAGACCGTCATTGTGTTGGTGTCGAGTGAGGGAGCAACTATAGAGCCTTCAATCGTGATTTTGTTGGCTTGATATTCTGTTCTAAGTAAGTTACTAAACCCCCTTTTGTATGCTTTAAAGCTTTGATGTATGCTAGTTCATCAATAATCATGTATGACCTGCTATGAATTTTTTTTCATGTACAAATCCTATGTTGAGATGAGTACATTATGCTTGTGGTGTGTTCTTGGGTTAAATGATGTTGATGAGCTAGGGTTTGAACATTAACTTTAGGATTTGAATAAATAGGGAACTTGAGACTTGAAATTGGGTAATCTTGCATATAGCATTTAAACCCTAATTTTATGAACTTTAGCAATGACTCCGAGAAGTTGATTTTAGGGAAGATTATGATTCTCTGAGCAATACATTAGATTACTACGAGGTTTAGAGCTCGATTGATTGAGATTCTAGTTTTCCGTGTCTTTGGTACTTTAAAGTAGAGGCTTATAAATGGCTCTAATGTGTTAATTAGAATTCTTGCAAATATGTGTTGAATGATAATCGGTGGTAGAATAGAATAATCTACTTGTTATTTGTCAAGTTCACTACTTTTGAACTTGATGGTTATTTGCATTAGATGAATAAGAACATCTACTTGTGCATTGTGTAAGTCCAGCTGGCGTCGTTGGTCGAGTAAGGTGGGACGATCTATAGTCTTCACAAATCAATGTTTGTGATCGCTATAAGTCGCCGTACCGGAGTTTCACACACCCTCTTCTGTTGGCCACAGTCGAGAAGTAGCCCCACTGTTGTAGCAATACGCATGGCTTTGGTTTGCTAGATTGAACTCGATGGTATTAATTGGGGACGTCGATACTACATACACGGGTATTGAGGCACATTTGGTTATTTTATGTATTGTAGGAGCAACGCAAAGATGGACAAAGAGAATGATATCTTTTATTATGTGGTTTATTACGAGTACTTATGTGGACATCAAAGTGCGACATATGATTTATGTGAATTGTATATCAATGAGGATGTTACATGTTCTGTTGTGATATATAAATGTATTACCATGTTATAATTATCGGTTGAGCATTATGCCATGACATGTAGTTGCATTTAGTAACTTATTGAGTTTCGACTCACCCCGTTTGTTGTTTATATGTTTTTCCTTAGATCCGAGCCAGGCAGGGAGTTCGCGGTGAGGCCGGATAGTATTTGTTTAGCTCACAGGTGGTCTTTTGCTTTGTAACCCTTGGAGCTCTTTTTTTGTTAGTTATAGATATTCTTTTGGTGAGGACGAATAGTTATATAAAGTCATGTAGACTTTACATTGGGTAGTGTTGATACTTTGTTTCTTACTATTCTTTTGGTAGCCAACACGTGTATGTCGAGCTTGTACACTCTGTTATATCTTTTTTCTAGTTATTTTCCCAAGCATGTTGTAGCTTGTGGTTTATGTACAGTTGGTCCAGCATGTTGTGGCCGAGGTAGTTGTTGGTATTAATGGTTTTCTACAAAAACTTATACTTGTGTTTTATTAGTTGGGTTCCGGCTGTAACGTCGCCGATGATTGGTTTTATTTCATCCAAGTTTTTATTATTATGGTTTGTTGTAAGCACGGGTTGTTGCGCCACGTGTTTTTACTGTTTGTATTTGTTATTTAATTATTGTTTTGGCGCGTCGACTTTGGATTCCGAATTGGAGTCTGGGTAGGGGCGTCACAGTTAGTATCAGAGCAATAGGTTTGCTGTCGCCAGGATAGGTTCCTTGGCCTAGGCGGGTATGGTTTATTGTTGAGATTCTAACGTCGAGCGATGTGTGTAGGTTAAGATGGTGGAAACTAGGAACGGAGCAAGTACCAGTAGGGCTGGTGCGAATGCTGTAGAGGGTGACGAGAGAGCAGGGAATAATAATCGTCCTAGTAATGATCCTCCTGAACCGAACCAGAATGACCAAAATGAGGAGATGGCAAATATGTATAGGAGAATGCTTGAGGTGATGAATGAGATGACGCAGTGGATGAACGCAGAGGCAGGACCACAGCCTGAGGCAGAAGCACCACAACCGAAGGTGGAGGCACCACAATCGAAAGTTATTGTGCTAGAACCAGAGGTAAGGCGTAGAAACAACACCACCACCCTCGAGAAATTCTTGAAGATGAAACCCCGAACTTTTCTAGGGGAACCTGATGCTACTAAGGCAGAGTTGTGGATTGAACACATATTGAAGATATTTGCAGCTCTGGGTTGCAATGAGGATAAGAAAGTTACTTTATCAGTGTTCAAGTTAGAAGGAGCAGCGGAACATTGGTGGCAAGTACTACAGGAGAGCTAGGATTTCAGGGAGTACCACATACTTGGCCTAATTTCTTGAGAGAGTTCAAGGCCCAGTACATTCCAGCAGTGGTTCGTGAGAAGGGAGAACGGGAGTTCTATGATCTAGAACAAGGTAACATGTCTGTGGCACAGTATTCAGCTAAGTCACGGACTTGGCACGTTACTGTAACCATTTGGTTCTGTATGAGGCTAGGAAGACTCAGAAGTTTATTAAGGGGTTCAAGACCGAATACAGGAAACAGTTGCTTTCGTTACAGCTTGCCGATTATCGCAGTGCGGTGGACCGGGCATATGGGATAGAGAGTGACATCGAGAAACATAAAGGAAGGATGAATGTGGGTGGGTTCTCAGTAGTCTTCGCAGTCTTATGGGCGAGGACAAGGCTCAGGTAATAAGGGTAACTACAACAATAATAACAACCGTAGGGGAAATCAGAATAGGCCACCATCTGATGGACAATCTAAGCAACAGTCAGACGGGAAAGGAAATAATTTTTCTTCTTCTCAGGGGCAGCGAGGTGCTCCATTGATATGTAATTTTTGTTCGAAGCCTGGACATTCTGAGGAGACGTGTTATAGCAAGGGTGGTAACCGAACTGGGCAATGATATTATTGTAAGGAGACTGGTCACCTAAAGAGGGATTGTCCCAAACTGAAGGGTAGTCAGTCGGGGAGCATAAGTCAGCAGTCTAGTGGTACAAAGAGAGATAACGATGGCAGGCCCAAATTCAAGGTCGTGTGTTTGTGCTCGATCAGCAAGGAGTGCTGGAGTCTGCGTCTGTGATAAGAGGTAGTGTTTCTATTTTCGGTAGTAGAGCACGAGTTCTTATAGATCCTGGCTCATCGCATTCATATGTTGCATCTCATTTTGTGAACAACTTGTGTGTATTGCCCCAGTCTTTATCTTTTGTGCTTGAGGTGTCTACCCTATTGGGGGAGCATATGTTGACTTCGGAGGTATACCGAGCTTGTGATATACTGATAGGTGATCACACTTTGCATGTTGATTTGGTTGTGTTACCCATACATGATTTTGATGTGATACTTGGCATGGATTGGTTATGCGTTTATCATGCTTTAGGAGATTGCCATAGTAAGAAAGTTACTTTTGCTATGCCGAGTGTTCCTGAGTTTGTATTTATGGGTGATGCTGTCAAGAGTAATATACATGTTATTTCTGCTTTGAGGGCTAAAAAATTTTTACCATGTGGTTGTTCGGGTTACTTGGCTTGTGTGGTTGATAAGAGTATTACTACACCGAAGTTAGAGGAAGTTCCAGTAGTTTGTGAATTTCCTGATGTTTTTTCGACTGATTATGATATGCCTCCTGATAGGGAAGTAGAGTTTTGTATTGAGTTATTGCCAGGAACTGCTTCTATTTCTAAGGCTCCTTACAGGATGGCACCCTCAGAATTGAAAGAGCAGTTACAGGAACTCCTTGACAGAGAATTCATTAGACCAAGTATATCATCGTGGGGTGCACCAGTTCTATTTGTGAGGAAGAAAGATGGTACTTTGAGGTTGTGTATCGATTACAGACAGCTGAATCAAGTAACAATCAAGAACAAGTATCCTTTACCTCGTATTGATGATTTATTCGATCAGTTGCAGGGATCAGTTGTGTATTCCAAGTTGGACTTGTGGAGCGGGTATCATCAGTTGAAAGTTCGAGCGAAATACATTCCTAAGACGGCTTTTTGCACGAGATATGTGCATTATGAGTTTGTAGTTATGCCATTTGGGTTAACAAACGCACCGGCGGTATTTATAGATTTGATGAATCGCGTGTTACATCAATATCTGGATTGCTTTGTAGTGGTCTTTATTGACGATATACTTGTTTATTCTAAGTCACGGGAAGAACATGAGCAGCACCTGAGGGTTGTACTATCAGTTCTTTAGGAGAAACAGTTGTTTGCTAAGTTCAGCAAGTGTGCATTTTGGTTAGAGAAAGTATCATTTTTGGGTCATGTAGTTTCGAGTGATGGGATAGCAGTTGATCCATCCAAAGTGGAAGCAGTGACAAAATGGAAAATGCCGAGTACAGTTACCGAGGTTCGTAGTTTCTTGGGATTTGCAGGATACTATTGGATATTCATTGAGGGATTTTCCAAGATTGCTACACCTCTAACGAATTTGACAAAGAAGACAACACCGTTTGTATGGAATGAGAAATGCGAGACTAGTTTTCATTTCTTGAATGTTTGCACTCACCATTACACCTTCATGGACGTTGTCATGCAAGCTTGGGGTACGCCAACCACACGACGACCTATGCAAGTCTTTTCTCGGCGTCTTGGTCATGTGAAGAAAGTTTAAAACATTGGAACAAGGCTATTTTTAGCAATATTTTCCATAAGGTACAAGAGGCTAAAGAAGGGGTT
This sequence comes from Platycodon grandiflorus, assembly GCA_016624345.1. Lineage (NCBI taxonomy): Eukaryota > Viridiplantae > Streptophyta > Magnoliopsida > Asterales > Campanulaceae > Platycodon > Platycodon grandiflorus. Next base: position 92,815,256 of record CM028361.1, on the reverse strand, counting down.
ACTGAGAAAGAAACTCTTTTTGAAGCTTCCAATGACCTGGAGGACAGAACAACACTCCAATTGGCTCAGGCTAAGCTTTGGAAATGCCTTAAAATTGAGGAGGATTTTTAGCGTCAATAATCACATCTTAAATGGCTTAAGGAAGGGGATGGTAATACGTAACTATTCCATGTTTTTGTACAACAATCTCGTAGGCAGCTCCACATTCACAAAATTAAAGATTCTAATGGGACATAATTCATGATATAAAGATAGCAATGATTGAATTTTACCAAACTCAATTGACTGCTGAAACAATTCATGATAATACATTACTGGATTTGTCACACCTCGACTCGAAATCCTATACGGACTCCCGAGTCGGTGCGTGGTCTGGATCATGTAACAATAATTAGCAGTGAAAGTTCTGCTAAAAATCGGAGCTCATCCATATAATTAGAACAACATTTCATAACTTACTGTCTCGAGTCATTGATCTCGAAAACATCTTATAACAACTTGATCAGAGTACACAGCTAGGTGTAATGGTACAAAAACTTGTGTCGACTACTTGTCATACATACGTAGTTGTGCTACGTAACTTTAATAATCGCATCTATCTGATCACCATCACTACATAGCTCTGTAGAGCTATTGTCCTGAACTGCATCTCAACAAATCCCTTCTGATATATCCCACAACGTCTGCTCTATCTGGTTACCAACCTCAGGAAAACAAACAAACACAGAGTGATTCGAAGACTCAGTAAGTTACTAAATATAATTGCATGGCATGTGATCATGCAGCATGTCAAGACAAGATATAACAACGCTTTAAATCTATTATCAGTTAAAAGCAGTATGTCACAACAACAGATAATTCCATACGCATGATAGGCTCAGCTGCCGCCAACCGTCCCATACTAGTTGGAGACCGCGACCACCTCATATATATGAAAGCATATTATAATACCATGCAATACCAGAGGCTCACCAGCCGCCAACCGTCCCATACCAGTTGGAGACCGTGACCAACCGACATGCATGGCTAACATATAACAGGTAACTTACAATACTCTTATTAATATCGAGATATGCCTCAATATCCCTTTTACTTTCCATCTTACTCTTCTTGTCTGTACATGTGCTGTTATTGCAGTGCAAGTTCCTGATTAAAAACCTTAACTTGTTTCATGGGTAGCTCCAACTCTACGGGCAGCCCTTTCCTCATGACTCGTACCATAGGCGGCTCCACCTCAACAGGCAGCCCTTTTCACATGCATAATTGGTTTGGGTTTCATAGGCAACTCCACCTGTATGGGCAACCTTTTTCGCATGACTGGTACCATGGGTGGCTTCACCTCTATGGGCAGCCCTTTCCCATGCCTCTAATTGCCGTCGGTTTCAGACGACAATCAGGGTTGTAGCATACCAGTGTCGCCCTATTGGTTACGACAGTGAGCTACCCTATACCATGGCCAGTGGTAGGACCATTACTGAGTCCACGGTTTTCACCGCGCATCATGATTTTCATCATGTATAACTTGTCCACGGTTTTCACCGTGCATCATGATTACGATTTTCACCGTGCATCATGATTTTCATCATGTATAACTTGTCCACAGTTTTCACCGCGCATCATGATTTTCATCATGTATTTCATGCATTAATACATTCTCCAGTAATTACTGCTGGTTCTCATTATCACAAACAAGTAGATGTTTACTTGTATTAATCTCATGTTGCATTTCATAGTCACATATGCAGAATCTTTACTTTTAGCATATGTTACACATATCACATATTACTATGGTCAAATAGATGTTTATTTGCCATTAATTACTTTTCCGTAGTGCTTGTAAATACTAAGCACATAAACACATGCTATTACTCTTTCTATCACATCACATATCGTAGTGCTAACATTATAAGCAACTATCATTACTTTGCTACCTTACAGAACTATCTTCGTTTCTGTTTTATGATGGATCCCATTATTATCAAGTCATACTCTTATGACATTAACTTTTATTTGTGACGTGATACTTTGTATCCCGTACTCATTCCATGTACACTTTGTTGTATATGTCATAGTATTTATGACATTATAACTTTACTAATGTGTCTCCCTAATATTTTAGGAACACTTCATATAATACCCACTAATCATATTCGACTCTATTAGAGTCATCAACCAATACAACTTGCTAATAACTAGTACACCTTTAATCATGGCATGAGACTATCTTTAGTTTATAATGCATATACTTCAAATAGGAGGGGGTTAGTAACTTACCTCCTAAGTAACCTTTCGAAAGGGTTCTCTTATTAAATATATCGCTCCCACGGAGTTGGTTCGTCCAGACTTTTAAGCAGCCATTTATCTCAAACAAGTGTTACACATCAACTTTCACAAATAGTATATGAACTACTTGTCTTTTATAGCTTGAGAACTATTTTTAGTCTATCATGTAATATTTAAAGACGAGGGTTTAGTAACTTACCTCTAGTCGTCAAACACGCTGCTTCAACGAAAATCAGTTTGTCCAAATTTTGAATACCCGAGCACCAAATGAGCCTCACACTCGAAATAAGTGTGTATTTTTAGTGTGTGAAAGTATGTGAAAACATTAAGCTTTTACCCTTTATATAGGCCTTTATTATTTAGCCTCCAAGATACCTCCCAAGGTGAGTCAGCACTCAAAGGCTCAGGTTGCGACAAGTGGCAGCGTAAGAAAAACCTTAAATGATGACTCATCGTTCATGTTGATGAGTCATACATAAGCATGAGGTGTCATCACAAGGAAAAACTTCAAAATGATGACTTATCTAGCCAAGCACAAGGTGTTACACTTATCCAATTTTATCTTTATCCACTTGTTTGATCTTATCTTGTTTTGATCTTATCCTTTGACTCATCATTCCTATCTAAATCTTGATCTTATCCTTATCCAATTTTCCTTGTTCCTATCCTTTTTTGTTCTTTCTTATCCTTTTATGATACCTATCCAACTTTCAATCTTTTCCAAATTTTCTGTCTTCTAGCGCCCAAGACATATCCAAATAAATTTTAAAAAGTTCTAAAGCACTCTAGAATGATTCTAATACCTAATATAAGATAAAATAAATTTGGGGTCTTACATCCACCCCACCTTAAAAGAATTCGTCTTCGAATTCATTGGTACCTTAAATATACCATCCTTATTACTTCCCAATCGTAGGGTTCAACTATCTTTCCCCTAGCAAGTAGATTTTCTATACTTACTAGCGTCATATCCATGCAAATGTAGTCGTGAACATAGGCACTTATCATCTTATAAGAAAATTATTCCATAATTTTTATACAAGCGAAAGCTTATCATACAAAGTTATGTATGTGTTTCAAAAAAGAGTTAAGGCTATCCTATTTTACATGACACTGTAAGTGTCATTCTATAAGAAAGGATACTAACATACTTATACTACTGATAAACTATTATGTTATATTTTAACATAACATTTATTTGTCGCACAACTATTAACAGATACATTTTATTGTCATTTCATTCGGTAACAGGATTGGTCATTAACTATTCTACATACTATCCGCCTAGTTTATTGATGAATATCTTTTGGCAACCAATTCAGGGGCCCTTCTGAAGTAGTTTCCAAAAGCTTCCGTCACAAGGGCGTCAGGTAGATAACATTTAACAAATATGCCCTTGAAACTAGTCACATGCACAATTTATCAAGAAAATGTACTCTCTAAATGCAAAATATCGTCAGTAATATCCATATATACTCTTATATTCACATATAAATAATACATCATTATCTTGCATCCTGCTTGTGTCCCTATACCTGTGTACACTGCTATCTACCGCTTGAGGGCCCTTTCTTCTTATGATCATCCATATCATTTTCAATCTTATAGGCACGATCCGTTGCTATTTGGTAGCTGATAAGTTCTAACAAAGGGAGTCATCTCCTGTACTCCATTTTTAAATCCCTTTACAAACCTATAATCTTTCTCCTCTTTACTTGGTACTAAGTGAGTACAATATTTTTCCTACCCGGTAAATTTTGCCGAGTATTAAGCAATCGTCATATCTCCTTGCTCTAAGTTCAGGAATTTTGTTTCTTTCCATTCCTGAACTACCGTTGGATGAGTTGTCTTCTAAACTTTTCTAAGAATTTTTTTTCTATTATGCGGTACATACCCATATTCCCAACATTCCTAAATCACTTGCTATCAATACTTGGCATTCTAATTCCAATACCACAACCTTACTCCATCTATATCACCGCATCTTAATGCAATGAAAATCTTTTACTTTATCCACCTCTCAGTTCTTACCGAGCAGGTTCTCCATTTTCAGGTTGTGCCATAGCTTCTCATTGGGCGCCTAATTCTGATTACCAAGTAAGTTCATCTTTACCATCATTCCAGTAAATACTTGGAACATGGTCATGAGTCTGTCTAGCATGACTAGTTTCAGCCTATTATTTTAGGTTTCTTTTCCTATTATTTTAAGGTTAGAGTTTGATTGTTTTCCTATTTCTTTTCAGGCTTGTTTAGTAGTTGGGTAGGGATAAACATTATTATTAATTAGTTGATTTAATTAAGGATTTCTTTTTCGTTTTTTTATTTCTAATTAGTTTACTTGATGGAAAAGGTTTAGGGTTTATTGTAGCCTATATAAAGGCATCCTTTTATTATTGTAAATTGGACATGTTGATTATTATTATTAATTGAATTAATTCAACTGTTTTCACATATTTGTGAGTTTTGAGAGAATTTCTTGGATTAGAGTTCTCAACCGTTTAAACTTATAAAACTTGTTGAGCTCCAAGTTTCTAGCGTTCCGTAGCTTTGGTTCTAAGTTAATTGCGACTAGTGGGTCAAGGTTGTAGCCCAAGGTTTTAGAGATTGGTATATCCGCTCTAGGATTGAGTGAAGCTCCTTATATTTTTGTTCGACTTCATTTTTTTTTATATTTTCAATTCTTTGTTTATGGATGGTTCTCTTTAATCGATCTTGGGTTGACATCATAATGGGTGGGATAAAATGGTTCTCTTGGTTTCCATTAATGTATCAAAGTGCAGGGCACACAGATCAAGGATACTATGGCACCTTATTCACTTGGTGGAATAAGAGGGAAAGGGATGCTATTGTTCATCAATGGAGTGATTGAATTCTCTCCAATCAAGCTTGGCATGATCATTTTGCTCGCACTAAGGTAATGCACTTAGATAGAACTTGTTCTGATTAGAGTTCTTTATTGATCAATATTGCAACGTCTATTGAAACTAGATCTTTGTCATTTCATTTCTTGAACATTTGGATTCACCATCCCTCTCTTCTTGACACGGTTCGAGAAGCTTGGACAGTTGCAGTTTCTGCCAAAGTAATGTACTTTTTTTCTATGAAACTTAAGCATGTTCGTCGAGGACTTGTGAGTTGGAACAAACATATTTTCGATAATCTTTTTTAGAATATCAGAAAGCCTGAAGAGGATGTTGAGATAAAAGAGCTATCTTTTAAAGCTAATCACTCTACTAATAATAGGGTAGCACTTCACTTTGCTCAGGCAAACATCTTATGTTTACTTAAAATGGAGGAGTATTTTTGGAGGCAGAAGGCTCATATTAAATGGCTCAAACAAAAACAAGGCAATACCAAGCTTTTCCATGCATCGGTCAAGCAAGCGCACATAAAATTATTTCTTCATCACATCAAGGAACCTAGTGGTAACATACTTGAAGCCAACGAGGCTATTAAGCAAGCAAATGTTTCTTATTTCCAAAGTCAATTGCAAGTTGAGCCTGTTCAAGATAACTTTTTGCTAGACATCATCCTGAATCTCAGTACGAAAGATATGAATGATGTTCTTATTAAGACTCCTACTATTGATGAAGTTAAGGGCATCGTTTTTTACGTTAATGGGGAAAGTGTAGCTGGTCCGGATGGTTTCACAGGGGAGTTCTTTACGTCATGCTAGGAGATTATTGGTTCCGATCTTTATCAGGGAGTTATTGAATTTTTTACATTTCCCGATGCCGAGGTCTTAGACTAGTACTCTTATCGACACCATTCCAAAAACAGATGACCCATTAAACTTCAAAGATCTGCGATCGATTAACTTATGCAATTTCTGCAATAAGGTTGTTTCCAAGATTCTCTCGTCACGACCTGCTCATATACTCCCTTTAATTATATCGAACAATCAAAGGAGTTTTTTCAAAGGGAGGGTGATTCAATAACATTCTTCTTATAGGAAATGATGTCTCACCTTCAAAAAAAAGTTTTTGGCTTTAACATTGCCATCAAGCTTGATATGGCAAAGGCTTTTGACAGAATCTCTTGGTTGTTGATGGATGCATAATTTACTCATTTATTGGGTGTTTACCTGTCTTAAACTTTGCTAATTATCAGGATCTTTGTTATCTAATATGTGTTTTTAGTGTATTTTATAGTTTCAGGGACTTGGAGAATAAAGATGCAAAGTTGGATAGACTTTAGAGCAAATTCAAAAGTTAAGGGGGTCAAAGTATAAAAACTAGAAAGTTTAAGGGCCTTTTTTACAAATTTAGGAAAGTTAAAGGCTAAATTTTGAAAAAGCGGCCAACCCTAATAGCCAGCGCATGAATTAGGTTGTTTTGGGCGAGCGGCTTCTTTGTGCCTTTTTGACAGCTTTATTATATTGTACCTCTTTTCCTTTAGTTATTGTACATTAATAAGTTATAAATATATCATTGTTAGGTTAGAATTGAGGGGGAGACGTCTTATATTATTTTTCTTTGTCTCTGAAGAAAGTTAATTCAAGAACAAATCAAGGTTTTATACTATCAATGATGGGAACTAACCCCATAATCTAGGAATTGGAGGTAACTTGTATCAAAACCTTATGTCCTAATCTATCTTTTTTATTCAATTAAATTGTCTTGTTTATCACAAAAGCGTTATAACAATCTTGTTAGGAATATGCCTTCACAACAACTATCTTACTCATCAGCATATTTCAACACAGTGATTTACTTGTTCCCATTACAACGCATATTCAACGAGTGGCTAAAAGGGCTGCGTACTGGTTAGCGTGGTAACTCTGTTGAATATTGCATGGGTCATTTAGACTAGGAAGTCTCTGTACATGTTCGAGTCTTTTGTCCTACTGAATGATGATCTCACAAATGGATTAGCTCAAACAAGTACCAGCAGATATCTCATTATACTCCTATATCAGCCATGTTCCTTTCAAGTCCACTGCAAGAGTGCTACTAAGTTAAAAGAGGAACATCGGTCATTCTCCAAGCAATAATGTTCACAAAGATTAACAAAAGATACTCTGCAGATCTCCCTGACAGCTTAAAGATACGCCTCGATGTCTGAACCCTCACATTTATCCTTTAGATATTTCATCTTCCGTGCTTGGTCCCGGTCTTCAAGACGCATCCTATAAAAGACCAATCATAGTGCACGTCATCTCAGGCCTGTACGATAAATCCCATCCACTCCCAATCTGAGTCACAAACAGATTTTAAGACACAATCTTCATAGAGATTTTTCCCCAATAGTTCATACAATGTACTCTGATACATTGAAGAACGAACATTCAAACGGGCAAAAATCAACTCAGTTACAACAGATCTCTTCTCTTCTCAGCCTATAAAAGAAACCTCTCATCCCGTTTTAAGAAAAGAGCAAAAGTGTTTGTGAGATTTCAGAGATTGGAAAAAACACAAATATAAGAACAAACACTTTGTGGGAAAGTGATCTGAAATTCATAAGGAAAAAAGTCTTCGCTTAGTCAAGAACTTCCTTCTTGATTTGAGTTCTTTCTTCCTTCGAAAGACTCAGTATCTTTAGCAGCTATACTTCATATCTATAGCTAGAGATTAAGCTTCCAGCCTACCGTTGCTAACAGAACCTCCTTGAAGATGTCTGATGAAGACCCTGAGCTAATAATCTTAATTACATTCATACTGGCAGACTTACATTTCATTGTAAGAGTTGTCAGTTATGCAATAATGTGTCACCATAGTTGGTCGAGTGCTTTGCACTCGGTTGTTCAAATTCGTGCTATTTAAACAACCCATAATATTCTCTTTTCACTTCCCCCTCACCTTGGCACTGCCATCTGCCTCCCCCTTAGGTACTTGGTGAGGTCAAAGGTTAAGGATTGGTAATAAGTCTTCCCGGCATCCCACTTCCTTTCCATGAAACCTCGGAAGGTTGCTAGGTTAGAGAGTCTAGGTTGATGTGCTAATCATGTTTACCTTTGAGTAAACCTATGGCGAATTTTAATATAAAATATATTTTACTACATTCAGCCTTTACTTGTCTTTCCGTCAATATATGTTTTATATGTTGAGCAATCTGTTATATGGAATGGAATAATTGCATCTTATGAAGATTTAAATTTGATGTTAACACTGTACTTGTACTTATTCATGCTAAGCCAATTTGATCTTCAAGTACTACATTTGCTGTTAATCTTTCTGTTGCATAACTCTTATACTTCAGCAAATGTAATATTCTCAATTTTCAAGCAGTCTGTGAAGTCTGCTGTAACAGAGTAGATGATGTCTGCTGAAGCACATATTAGTTATGTCGCTTCTATAAAAAGTTGACCTGACCTGATAAGTACTTCATCTTTGTTCTTTAATGTATTTTAATTTAGGATAAAATTTTAAATGATGGTAACATAGGTTATTCACCCCCCCTCTAGCCTATATACTGAGCATACTACATAGGTTATGCAAGTCAACTTCTACAATTGTTTAGATTCTCATGGTATAATGAATTGTATGACCAAAATACATAAGTTATATGTTTGTCATCTTTTGTGATAATTCGATCTTATTGATTCATGACAGTGCTAAGATAGGGTTTAGGTTCATTGTTCTTCGTATGCTTAATGGGTTTTTAATTACTATATGGACGGACCAAAAAAGTTTAGTTAATTAGAAATACTAAGATTGTAAACCGTGACCCAAGCGTCCCAATCTTTACCATTGCGAACGAACCCTTGACATTGATTGATATTTTTATTATATGGACATAAGGTGGAGATATGGGTGAATCCTAATTCCTAGGCTTTCTCCAAATCTTGATTTATTTTTTTTGTTAATTAGTTTATTTAATTGCTTTTTAGTTAATTTAGTTTAGTAAATTCAAAATCCTTGTTTTTATTTCTTGTTTAGTCAATAGTTAATTTTAATTGAATCAAAACACAAGTCTCTGTGGTTCGACCCTTTTCTTTATGCATCTGTACTCTGATATACTCGTGCACTTGCGATATTATTTCTTACATCAATTGTTCCTTATCAAAGTTCTTCGAAAGTTTGGATTCCATGAAGTTGTGGGGTTTTTCTCATCATCTAGAGGGCTCTGTCAAGGTGATCCTCTATCTCCTAGCGTTTTCATTATTGTGGCGGAAGTCCTGAGCCATGCCCTGAATGACCTTCATCATAAGCATCCAAATATTGCTTTCTCTACATCTAGTGGCTACCCTATTAGTTCTCATCTTGCTTTTATAGATGACGTGCTTATTTTTTGTAATGGGAATGGTCGATAGATACAAAAGCATAAGGATCTTCTCTCTCTTTATGAAGGTTGTTTCGGGCAACAAATTAACGCATCAAAGAGTTATTTTATTCCCAAACCATCTCTTCTTGTCAACCGTGTATCCAATATTTCCTCCCGATTGGGCTATGGTTAAAGGCTCTCCGTTTGATTTATTTGGGTTGCCCGTTCTATGTCGAAAAGGGAACTAAAAAGTATTTTTTACACCCTATATTGCTCAAGGTTCAAGGCAAAATTGCCACGTGGATGGGTAAGCTTCTTGTTAGATCCCTTAGTTCCAACATAGGCTCAGGAGATAGGCTAGAGGGTGGGGGGTGAATAGCCTATCTAACCAAATTAAAATTTTCATTCGAAACTCTTAATTTGATTTGCATTCCATAACAAATGAAAACTGTGCTGATAACAATACATGAAAATCAGTAGAGTCTAGCGACCGGAAGACTTAAATAAATGCAATGTTATAAATGTACTGATGAATAGAAAACATAAAGACCAATAGTAGGTTTTATAGCACTAGAATAAGTTTGCTGACAAAGAACAGAATATAAAACATTTAAAGAAATATTAGCAATATATTCATAAGATCCATATATAAAGAATTTACAAGTTTTCCGAATGAATAAAACAATTAAGAACAGAATGAAACTGGTTGAATTGAAGAAGCGTATGTTGAATTTAGTAGAGGTTCACCAATAGCAAACTTGCTTAGTACATCAATATATTACACTCTAATCCTAGCAAACTAGTAAAAAGAAAAAGGGGCAGAACAATCACACCATCGCAAAACAACTCAAAGACTTATAACTTCAGAGGGTTATAAATCTGGAGACAACATGGATGTGTGATTGGTGGGACACGACTCTAGGGAAAATGAATTCAAAACTACCTCAACTCCTAAAACAGAAGTGAAACTAAGTGAGTTCTTTGCTCCAGTGTCGGCCTTGAGATTTTAGGGGCCCTAGGCGAACTTAGAAAATAGGGACCTAATCATATACATGTAAAAAAAAAAAAGAAGCCTATATTCCTAATCTTCTTCATTCACCGATTCTTATTCTTCTTATTGTTCTTCTATTTGTGAATTCTTACTAAAATACTTATCAAGAGTTCCAGTTTGGCATCAAATCAATTGTTCTACTTTTTGTTTCTGTTTTCTTTTCACAAATCCAAGTTTATAAGTTCTTTTAGGAGCCATTAAAACATTAAGCAGCTAAAAAATATTAAAATGAATAAACAATAGCAGCCTTACATAGACACATAAACAAATAAATATTTAAACACAAAATCATTCACAATAAACAATAAACAAAATTTAAAAACTAAACTATTGATTAATCAATAAAATAACCGACCATTGCAAATATAATATGTAAAATCTAAATAATTAAACCTTAAAATCTAATGATTTAGATAAATATCTTGCAACAGATTTTACATAACACAAAAAAAAAGAAAAGAAAACCAAACAAAATTTTAAATTAGTTAAGAAGAAAGAGATTAGAGTTTGAGATGTACCTTTATAAAAATTAGTACCAATGAAAGATTCAATGGTTATAAGTGTTTTCCCCTTTTCTTCCTTCTAAATCACTTCAATTTCTTTTCAATTATTGAATTCCAACTCTCAAATCTCAATTCTCTTGTCCCACCTCACGTATATATTAGATTAATAGAAACCTAATTTTCTTTTAGTTTGGACCTAAGTATTGAATGTGAGCTTTTAAATGAGATGTGAGCTTTATTTTATAATAGAGATTAAACTTTAATGTATGAGATAGTCTTCTATTGCACTTTAAGATCTGGCCTTATAATTTATATAAATTAGGCTATTAAGTGAGATTGGGAGGCCCCTTTTTGATGAAAAAAATTGTGGGTCCTAGGCAGCTGCCTAGTGAGCCTATCCCAAGGACCGGCAATGCATTGCTCTTATGTCATGTGCCCCAAGGATGAGAACGTGGGCAGAATTATTTCTTGGTCATTCAAAACTACCTCAACTCCTTAAATAGAAAATGTTTCTAAAGACTATAGGATAATAAATCTCCTAGCTGAGATTTTATTAAACTCATAGCCGACATTGCAACAAGATGCAAGCCTTCTAATTTGAGTAAGATATGAAAATTTTATGTGTGCTCTATCCTTGACATTTTTTTCTCTCTCTCTTTTCTTCTCCTTAAGTGGATTACTTCCTCGGATCTTGATCTCCGTTTAAATGGATTGATTATTTGAAGTTTAGAGACTAAGGCTTTCAAAGAGGTGAAAGCCCCAAATTAAGAACTGGGTTCTTGACCAAGTAGAGCTTTGTCTATAAAGTGTTGGATCTATCTACTTCTTCTCTTGGCGCTTTTAGATCTCTTGTTGATCTTTTTTGTCTAAATCTACACTTGATCTAATTTTCTTCACATTTTGATTCGAGTAGAGTTCTTCTTTAAATAAAGGTGAGGTAGTCATTGGAGACATTGATTATCTTTTGACCGTCGGAGTGAATGCACTGATGTACCTGAGTACATTGCTTGAACTGTTGGATAAAAGATTTTGTTAATGGTCTTCGAGAGATGATGTGTCCGGGATTCAGGCTATAAAGCATCTTTATGAGCTATCGTATAGTAGCCCTTTGTTAGTTAGTGAATTGATGATAGCTTTATGAGATAACTTGATACACGAGCTATTCACCGAAAAAGAAAGTATATGTTGGGTAATCAATGGGTTCGCACATATACGCAGAAGTAAGATGATGGATGACTTAAAAGGTTTTTAGAAAATCTGGGAGGATATTTGAGAAGATAAGCCTTTGTCATTATCTACGTAAGCACTTAAGATTGGCTTCTATCCTTTGATGTAATCGTTAGGTACCAACAGGGTTGTCGAAGCTTTGAGAAAATTCAGCAGCGTTGTATCGGAGCTTCTTTTTCTTGAACCAATAGATTTATTCACTAGAGTAATTTCCATGTTTCTCATTATCACAGTTGTTTGATTAATCCTAAGTCCTAATCTAGAGTTGTCACGGATTATATGACATGCAGGCCATCTAGTCACTCTAACTAAGACTAGGTAATAGGTGCGAGCAAATCATATGAATAAGGGAATATGCAAATGAATTATTATTCATTTACACATGCATATTCCCAACACTTCTGATAAGATCACTATAATTAATCATGTTCTTCAATTTATACCCATTTTTTAACTTGTCAATATGGATACTCTAGCTGGGGTTATGCAGATGATTGAGTCCTTCTTTGTCAACTTCTTTTGGGGCCAAGTTGATGAGAAACGAAAAACTCATTAGGTCTCTTGAGCGAAATGTTGTTTGCCAATCATGGAAGGAGGATTGAAAATTCACTCTTTAAAGGATATCATCAATGCTTACTTTTTCAACTTGTCATGGCGGTTTCATACTAAAGAGGTTCTTGGTCTCATTTCTTGAAGGCCAAATACTGCTCACATGTCTATCCAAGTCTTGCACAATCTCATGTTTCGAATATTTTACAACATATGATGCAAGCTAAACCACCAGCCGAGAACAAATTATTTGGTGTATATGAAAGATATTTGCTCCATTTGGATTGATTCCTAGCTTCTAAGCATAACTCTTATCAAAACTTAGGGTTGCCCATTTCAAAATCTTATCAAACCTCAGTGACTTTGGAAACTGCCCGATTCCTTCCAGCCGGTGCTGTCCAGGAAACAAATGCTCACGCTATTTCTCTATTCGACCATTATGATATTTGATGTTGCACAGAATGTTGCAGACAGGAACTCTCTAGATTTTTCTTGGATGTTTGGATATCTGGGCTTGGCTAAGAACTTGAAATAGCAAAGAACACATACACACACACTAGGGTGAAGGCAGGGGCTTGCCCTACTAAAACACTCTGGCGTGAGAGTAAGAATTTGCTCGCATATTTGACAGAGTTTTAGCTTGTGTCAAGGACTTGCTTGGCTTTTATAGTTGATGCGAGTGATTAGTGGGCTAATTTTGGGGGATATTTATCCCCTTGATTGAGAAGGAGTAACTGTCGGGCATGATTAGGGTCAATCCCTGATTTTTAGCCTGAGATCTCAGGCACGACCAAACGTGGTCCCGGGATTCATAGGGACGGCTCTGACTGATCTTCGTGCTTGCAGCGAGTAACTCTGCCCATAGGAGATCCTTTCTTTGCTCGCTTGCTCATTCCCTGCCCATGTTGTCAATATCGGGCAAAATTTCAGACTTATGTTATCAGTGCCCCCTGCTCCTTGTTCGGAGAGTATTTATGCTCGAGGCAATGAACAATTATGCCTTGGTGTTTTTGTTGTGCGATGAGGTCTTATCCGTGGGCCGCATGAGATGGAAGTGCCGGGGCTTTTCTTCTGTACCTGGCTTGTGACGTGAGTACGTGTGTGCGTGCCGCCGCTCAGGAAGTCGTTCCGTGTGCTGCCGATTTACGAGGCAACGTGATAGCTAGGGGTAGGTCCATGGCCTATGGACCCTTAGGTGTGCCTGTTAGCCTTCTAGGTATACGAGGAGTGTCTGGGAGTGAGTATAAATATCTCAGGAACTCCCCCCTTTCCCTCTTTTACCATCTCCAGAAATTTACCAAGCTTTTTATTGCTCCTAAGCCATTTTCATCTAAAATTTTAACATTTGAAGATTTCTCGAGGCTCTAGTGCTGCTGATGTTGCTTGAAGTCTCCATCTTCTTTGACATTTTACTCGAATCCAGGTATGCTCTCGCCTTTTCCCTTTTTTGCGATTCTTCTTGGGTTTTGCCGTGTGTTTCCAAATTCGTTATAAATACGTCGGTGGAATGTTACAATCGACTGAGATTTAACCCTAGGTAAGGGGAATTTTGAGTTCATAGGGTCTATTCAACGTCTTGGTTGACCCTAGTTATAGGGTTTTCTCATTTTCTGTCCATTCATCTCCTGAGTACTTAGCCACTTTGTGTTTGGCCTTTGTAGCGATATCTTCTTTTGTAAGCCTTGATGGTGCCTCTAATTCTGACGCCATCTATTCCGAGGAGGCGTATAGCTATGATCAGGGTCAAGAGAGCAGTGAATCCAATTTCTTCCAATTAACCCATGCCTCCTCCCCACAATATGGATCCTCGAGCGAGGTAGAAATCACTAAAGTGGTAGAGGCGGAGGACGTAAGAATGCACTATTCTCCAGCTAGCTTGGATGCTGAGGATTCCGATGTAGAAGTGAGCATGAGCTCTCCCAGAGTTCCTCAAAAAAAAAAACCCATCGTTCAGCGATCAAGACTAGTCTATCCTCTATAGCCTAGCCTGCCTCCTCAAATGAGCTGTGAAGATCCTTTGATGGAGATCAGGATGTCAGAATTGGTTTACTACCTTGGGATTCTGCAAGCAGGACTACAGGGTCTGAATCTTCGATCCTCGAGAAGGAGGATATGACTTGTGCGGTCAGAAAGACCAAGTGATATTATTTTATGACTTCTTTCACGTGGGCTGCATCTCTTACTCAACCCCTTCATCACTGAGTTTCTGATCGAGTCGAACGCTATGCCCACTGACCTTGTGTTGAATACTGCCCGCGTTCTCGGCTCTTACGTCATGTTGTGCCACATGCTCGGGTTTGAACCCTCGATGTATCTACCCAGGAAATTCTTTGTCTTCAATACTAATAAGAGAACGAGGAGAATATCTGCTCGCTCCAAACCCAAATGCTCCTGACTGCTTAGTGACTTCCCCAACAAAAGCGAGAAGTGGGACGAAAAAATCTTACTCGTTGAGTCGAGGATAGGGTGGCCTTTTCCACTGGCCAAGAATGAGGCTTCGCCGCGAAAAATCAATGCCGATGCCTTTATGGTGGGTGACCGTGAACTAAACGCGTTGATCGAGGAGGCTTTGGAGATTGACGGCCAGACCCAATGTTGGGCATTTGACTAGAGGGCTCTAACTAGTGACGTGACCATGTTGCATTTGGTTTAAATGCATCGGCTGCCTGCTGGTGGGGTAATTCCCCGAGTTACCAAGTTAGTGGAGAGAACTCACTGTCCTTAGGATTTTCATGCAGACAAGAGCTTTCCAGTGAGTGTTCAGCATGCAACGAATCGGGCAGCCGATGCCTTGAATCTTTAGACTCTGCTGATTTATTTTTTGCATCTTATAATTTTCCTTTATAATTGTCCTTGTTATAATATTGCTTTGACACTTATTTCTCTGCTCGCAGAGATGAACTGAAGGAACATTGGCGCTGTCAAAAATACCAAGAAGGATACCAGCGAGTGGCAAGTGGAGTTGGCCAAGTTGCCAACAATGGAGGCACCTTGGGTCCCGCTTAGGGATCCCAAAAGCGGGCCCTCTATCGTTGTTCCAGGCAAGTCTAAGGCCCTGGTTCTGACTACTCCAATTTCCCGGACCAGTCCGGCGAGGCAGGGCCACACAGCCCATTCTGAAATAACTCTGGTCAATGAGACCTCTGATTCGACCTTCTCTCCCGACTATGCTACCCTCACCCATCGTAAGAGGAAGGGCCTCAAGGATACTTCTGACCGTTCAGTTCGCTTGAAGGGAGATGACACCTAAAAGGGGACTGCTCGGGTGGAGGCCCACTGATCAAAGAAGGTTGGGCCTTCATGGCTAGAGCGCGACTTTAAGATGTATGTTACTCGAGATGAGGCAATGGCTCTAACCAATGAGCTGATCGATATCCCTGTCATCGATAATATTGACCTCTGGGTCCAAGGAGGGGCTACTGTGTGTGGTTAGGGGTAAATTCAGAAGGTCACTCACGCGGGCATGGCCCAAAATGCCAGGGAGTCCAATGGCGTGCTGCTCGGGTAGGCTAGCCTGGCTATGTACGAGGTAACTTTTCTTCTCTCTCATTTTTCCTCTTCGTTTTGAGGGAACCTAACTTTTGCTTTGTCCCCGTAGGTGATGACCGACTTGTCGACCTTCACCACTCGCGCCTTTAATGCGACCTCCAAGGCTAATCGCCTGGATGACGAGTTGAAAGGGATGGTGAAGCTTCTTTCCAAGAGGAATGACCAGTTGATAGCCAAAGGAAAAGGAGGTGCTGTCCAAGACCCAGGACATCTCCAAACTTGGAGAGGAGTTAAAGGGGTTGAAGGACAAGCTAGTCGTCCTTACGGGCACCAAAAAGTCGTTGCGCTCGTGCAACGCCGAGCTAGAGAATGAGAATGTGGATCTCGCTGCTCGAACTCCTAATTTGAAAAGGACAAGCTCAATCTTGGTCATGAGCTTGAGCATGCTACCCGATTGGCTCAGCAGGTGAATATGGTTGACGAGGCAGACATCATTGCTCGATACAAGGCATCTACGGCCTACGGCGAGGACTTAGATAAAGTCATTACCCCTTACTTTGATCAGGGAGTTGAGCATGCCCTTCGAGTATTAGGGGACTGAGATTAGAAGGCGTCACAATGGAGGTCCTAGCGGACTACGCTTCGGCCAAATATTTTAGAGACGAAGCTCGTCATTGTCATGCCTGGTTCCCCTACGACGACGAGGACTTGGCCTTGCTCATGGAGGACGACCTGAAGGCATGTCGCGATGAATGGTCTCCCCCACTCCTCTTGTCCTAAACGTGCGCAGCGTGATCGCCGCTTATCAAAGCGCTAAGGAAACCGAGCCAGCTGCTCCGGTCAGGGAAACCGAGCCCGCTGCTCTAGTCAGGAATTTCTAACTGTGGTGACCGAGGACGTGCCTGGTGTTAACGCAGAGGGCCCGACCAATGAGGCTGAGGGTGGAGCTGCGACCTGAGTTTAATTCTTCCCACTAGTCAGCCTGCGTGCCAATACTTGCCTTTTGTTTATAATCCTTTGCACAACTTTAATGAAGTCTTGCTTTCATCTGTTTCCTACACGTAGAGTCTACTCGATCTTGCAAGTTAAATTGTCAACTTGAATGTTTAATAAGTAGATTAGCTCGATCTTGTGCACGCAATTATCAACTTACACATTTTAACAAGTAAATGAATTTGAACTTGTAATTATAACTTGAATCTTAACAAGTAAACTATCTCGATCTTGCGAGCACAATAAATAACTTGGATTCTAACAATTAATTAACTCGATCTTGCGAGCACAAAACACAACTTGAATTTTAACAATTAACTTAGCTCGATCTTGCGAGCATAATAAGCAACTTGAACTCTAACAAGTCGTTCCGCCGGATCTTGCGCGCATAAAACATAACTTGAATTTTAACAAGTTATTCAATTCGATCTTGAGAGCGTAATTTAAAAGCAGGATGATTAAGATACAAACAATGATTCATTGAGTAAACTCTTTTATTAACATCATGTTTGAATTACAAGAGTTAGGTTTACAAATTTCCCGTAGGAAGCTAACCTCATTTATTAGTAATATTTTTTGAGATGATCCGTGTGCCAACGTTTCAAGTTGGTTCCATCCTTTACTCACAACATATAGGTCACTTCTTTAACTACTTTTGTGACCTATTAAGCGTCTTCTTAGTTCAGTAATAGTTTTCCCATCTATACTCGTTGTCCGGTGGCCTCAATTTTTCTTAGGACCCTGTCTCGACCATAAAAGATCTCTGACGGACCCTTTTGTCATGATGACCCTTGGCCTTCTATTTTTAGTTGACCATCCTTATCTTGGACTCTGGCATTTTTTCCTTGGGGCCCCTGACTGTGGTTCTAATGGCCTATAGAGCCGTGGGCAGTTCATCCAACCATCTCCTCGTTTTTCCCTCTAGGTTTCTTTTGAGAGCGTGCAACATTAACTTTTTCGCGGCCTCTGCTTGCTCGTTCCCCTGCGGGTATGCTACATATGATTGCCAGTGTTTGATGTGTAAGTTCACGCAAACCTTTTTAAATTTTTCTGAGAATTGGGTTCCATGATCGGAGACAATTGCTCGAGGAATTCCAAAGCAACACCAAATGAAGTAGTAGACAAAGTTGATCGCATTTTCCTTGGTTATGCTCGCTAAAGGTTTAGCCTCAATCATTTGGTGAAGTAGTCTACTGCCATGATGACATGCTTACGATTTCCCCGGGCAGTGGGGAAATATTCGATCAAATCTATCCCCCACATATCGAATGGTCATGAGGTGACCACCAATGAATGCTCGGTAAAGGGTTGCCGTGGTATGTCCACATAACGTTGGCACTTGTCACATTTCCTGACATAACTTTCTACATCTCTCTTAAAACTTATCTAGTAGTAGCCCGCTGAGATCACCTTGTCTGCCAAAGTTCTAGCCCCTGGGTGGCCTTCGCACACTCCCCCGTTGACTTCGGCGAGCAGCCTCTCAGTCATTTCTGGGCGAACACACCATAGTAATTGCTTGGAAAAATGATCTTCTGTACAGAACCCCATCCAACACTGTGTATCAGGCTGCGCGCTTCTGTATTGTCCGAGCTTGCTCTTTGTTTTCTGGTAGCACTCCTTGTTCGATATACTTTTATAAATCGTCTATCCAACATTTTTTGATTATTTTTATGTCCAGGATTTTCGCTCGCTCAATGGCGGGGGCGTCTAGATGCTCGATCATAACTATAGGGTGGAGCAGCGATATTTTCGTTGTTACTATCTTGGACAAGTAATCTGCTCGCGCATTGTTTGCTGGGTCAATTTTAACCTGTTCTCAAAATTGCATTCTAGAGAGCAACTCCCTCACGAGCTCGCAATATTTCTCTAGTGTGTGGTTATTCACCCCATATTGCCCCCGAACTTGATTCACAACGAGTTGAGAATCACTTTAGATAACCATGTTCTAAATTCCCATATCCAAAGCCATTTCTGTGCCCACGATGAAAACTTCGTACTTGGCCTGATTGTTTGATGATAGGAAGCTGAAGTGGAGTGTTTTCTCGAACTACTCTTGTGGTACGGGAGAGACGAGTAGGATGCCCGCACCACTTCTAGTCTTGCTGGAAGCTTCATCCAAAAATAACTCCCTGTAGACACTTGGTCTTACCTTGGGCTCTGTTTGTGGTGGGTCGGGCTTGTCTGTCTCTGTGTCCTTGATGGTTTGGTCTGAAAAACTTGTTTCGACCAAAAAATCTGCCAAACCCTAGGCTTTGATCGCTCTGCGCAGCTCATAGTCGATCTGGAATTCGGTGAGCTAGATCGACCATGTTAGCAGCCTGCCCAATGAGTCTGGTTTATGCAGGATTTTCTGAACGGTGAATCTGTGTATACAGTTATTAGGTGTGCAAAGAAAAAGCTCTTAATTTGCGAGCTGAGATGACAAACGAGTAGGCTAATTTTTCTGTATTGAAATAAAAAGCTTCGACCTGAGTCAAAGCCTTTAATGCATAGTAGACAGGTTTTTGTACATTGGCCTCTTCCCTAACCAGTACCGCGACCACCGCCTGCTCGGTGGCTGCGAGATAAACAAATAGCATCTCCCTAAAAATAGGGCTGCTTAAAAGTGGGGGTTTTCCTAAGTATTCCTTGAGCTGCCTGAACATTGCCGAGCACTCCTCCGTCCACTTGAACACCTTTTTCCCGCGCAGAATTTTAAAGAAAGGAAGGCACTTTTCTGCTAACTGCGAGATAAATCGACCCAGAGCGATGATACGGCCATTAGCCTGTGGACATCCCGAATGGATTGGGGATATTTCATCTCGAGCAGAGCTTTGATTTTCTCCGGGTTGGCCTTAATTCCCATCTGATTAACTATGAAGCCCAAAAATTTCCCTACTCATACCCCAAAGACACACTTACTTGGATTGAGTTTCATGTTATTTTTGCGTAGATTGGCAAACGTTTCCTCCACGTCTGCTGTGTAGTCGCGACCCTTTGTTTTAACGACCATGTCATCCACATACGCCTCAACATTTCTACCAATCTGGGGGGCAAACACCTTATTGATCATCCGCTGGTAGGTGGCCCCAACATTTTTTAGCCCGAAGGGCATCATTTTGTAGCAGAACAGACCTCAACTACTCAGAAGGCTGTGTTGGCCTTGTCTTGATCAGCCATTTTAATTTAGTGGTAGCTCGATTAGGCATCTATGAGCTTAGCATTTCAAACCCTGCAATGGCGTCGACCAAGCGGTCTATCCGGGGAAGCGGGTAGCAGTCTTTCATGCAAGCCTTGTTCATATCAGTAAAATCCACGCACAGTCTCTATTTCCTATAGGACTTTTTCACCATGATCACATTGGCCAACCATGTCAGGTAATGGATCTCCTCGATGATCCCCTTGTAGCAAGCAACTTCTCTACTTCGACCTTTATGGCCTTATCCTTCTCGGGCGAGAATTGGCGAGCTCCCTGCTGTATTCGCTGAAATTTTGGGATAATGTTCAACTTGTGGAGGGCAACATCCTCATTGATTCCCTCCATGTCCTCGATCGTCCATGCAAAGATGTCGAGGCTCCTTCTCAAATGCGCAATCAGCCGCTCACGCTCCTCCTCGGTTAGGCCTGTCTCAATCTTGATTTTCTGCTCGAGATAAGCCGGGTTGATACTATATCATCGAGCTCTTCGTAAGGCTTGAGCTCTGGATTGTCCCTGACTAGCAGAGTTTCCACCTCCAACTCTTTTTTCTGGCTGAGAGCTTGATTGGGGTCATTGAAGTTAAGTATGACGCCCATTTGCATTGGGACCGTCTCCGAGAATTCGTTCTTCCTGGAAATCTCGATCTCATTGTTGCCACTAGAGATCGTGAGCTTTCGTTTAAATTTGTGCGTTTCCTAGAGGTATTTGTCCACAGAGTTCGATTTGCTCTTTAACTCACCAATCCCGAAAGGTGTAAGGCATTTTGCCTGATGGTGTAGGGCAAAGCAACGATTTGGATTTTGGCCATTGCGGGCAGGCCCAAAATGGTATTGTAGTGTGCATGGAAATTGATCACGAGGAACGTGATCACCTCAGTCTGAGTTCTCTTTCCCTCACCGAGCATTACCTCCAGCTTGATTGTCCCCTTAATCGCCACTTTGTGATTAGTGAACCCCTCCAAGTGGCCCACATATGGCGTCAAGTGCGCATCTGAATAGCCCATCTTTCGAAAGCAATTGTAATAGAGGACATGGCGGGCAGCGCCTATGTCCAGCAGTATCCGTTCCACGTCCCAATAATGTATGCTTGCCTGGACAGCCAAGGCTTGCTCGGCTGTCAGTTCAGTGATTACCAATTCACTTTGGGTAAAACTAATGGCTTCTTCTCGATTTTCGAGCACAGTGGGTAGAGTGTATGCTTTGTTCAGTGTGTGGATCTGTGTCTTTAGCTTTGTGAGGCTGAGCTCGTCTTCGAGGATCACAAAAATACATCCTCTGGGCAAGCGGTTGCAAACTGGGTCTTGCCTGACTCTATTCCCGCCCGGTTTATTTCGGGCTTTGAACTAGTCCAGCTTTCTTTGATTTATCAGCTTTTGGATTTCCCTCCTGAGCTGAAAACATTCCACAGTTGTGTGCCCGAGGTCATTATGGTAGGAACAGTGTTTTGTCTGGTCACGGGTATGACTAAACTCCAGGTCCAGAGGTGTGACCGACGAAAGCTCTGCGCTGATTTGATTCATGATCTCCTCCCTAGAAGCATTTAGGGCTCAAACTCCCTGCGAGATCGATTTCTGCCCTGCTTTTTGCTTGCTGTTGGGCTAGTCGTGTCTTCCTTTGCCTCTTGGCCTTTGTCATTGCCCTTATCCTTGTCTTCTTGGGTGCCCCCTCCTTGTTCGTGGTGACGTAGCTTTGTGTTCTAGTGAACATCTCACTGCGGTCGAGAGGTGGTTACATCCCCAAGTCCATTTTTAGGAAGCCTTTATTCAGCCCGGCTTGGAAACACATGGTGACCTCACGGTCAGGTCATCGCACTGTCCAGTGGTTTCGGTGGCTCCCTGCTGGATGTTGCAAAGATCTATCTTGGCCTTTGGGTGGCACCCGCGGTACTAAACTCGGTTATGAACTTCCACTTCATGTCTGCCCACCCAGTTATAGATCCGCGGGGCAACCGACTATACCACTTTACTATGCTCTCCTCGAGTGTGCTCACAAATGCCTTGCATTTGAGACCTTGGCTCGTGGTGACCATGTTGATTTGATTCTCGAAGCCTATCACATGGTCATGACCAAGGCTGTTTCTGGTGTACTTATCGAACACAGGGATTTGCATGTCCGGGTCTAGTGGGGTCTGGACAATCCAATCTGCTAGTAGGACGTCTTCTTCAGAAGGTATGTCCACCCTTGCTCGCCCTAGCTCTAAGGCAATTAAGCGCTTCCTGACTTCTTCCAATCTGTCAAGCTCAGCTTGCGTGTGCGAAGGTCGGGGCTTGTGAGTGTTATCCTTAGGGTATCCGTCACGCACCCTTCTGTCCGACATTCCTCTAGGCAACTTGTAACTAAAGGATGGTGTGCGCTTTGACCAATGAGATTGAGCACCATCCTCATCACGCCTTCCTCTTTTCGACACTCCTCTAGGCGACTTGTGCCTAGGGGAAAGTGTGCGTCTTGATTGATGAGATCGGGCACCATCCTCCGTACGTGGTCGCAGGAAGCCAGTAAGGATTCTGCTTCCTCACTGTGCCACGATCTCTCCTTTGCGAACCCTCCGAAAGTGTCAGCTGGTTGTGGATACTTAGGACCCCGCGAGCTCCCGAGTACATGGGGGCTTTTCCACGATTATCTCGTTTGTTCTCCTGTGGCTTGTGCCTCCCATTAGCTCCGATACTTGCCGGGTTGATGGGTGGCACCTGGCGAATCCCTTAGCTACCTTGTGTTACAGAAGGAGCTAGGTGAAAAGCGCTCACAGTGAGGATGTTCGGGAAAAACTATTCTTCCACTCGCACCATGGGTTGCCCCATGGCCAGCAGCTGTTGATTCAGCGCGTACATCTGGCTCAAGTATTAAGCCTGGTTTGTCAGAGCGGCCAACCAAGCTTGCTCGGTTAGCGGGGTGACTTCTGGAGCCACTGCCTGGGCTCGTCGAGCATTGAGCTGATCCCGAAGTTCAACTCCGACATTGGCTTGAGGGAGCGGTGGTGCATTGGACGACCCTATATGGCCTGATTGGGCCAAATTCGCGCGGGCAGCCGCAAATTGCGACCTAGTCATCCGGGCATTTGGTTGTGGTGGCACACGATTTCCTCTCGGTTGCTGTGGAGGCGGTGGTGCATTCTGACCGCCTATGTACACAAACACAGGCTCCTCAACCAGAAGATTGGCACCAGTCTCAACCATTTTTCTAAGGGATGTGTTTAGGATATAAGAGTTTCAAAAAGAGAATGAAAAGTTCCCAGCAATGGAACCAACTGATGTTACACAGAATGTTGCGGGCAAAAACTCTCTGGATTTCTCTTGGATGTTTGGACATCTGGGCTTGGCGAAGAGCCTGAAATAGCAAAGAACACACACACTAGGGTGAACACAGGGGCTTGCCCTGCTAAAATACTCTGGTGTGAGAGTAAGAACTTGCTTGGTAATTTGACAGAGTTTTAACTTGTGAATAGTAAATGTACCGTTGGCCAAGGACTTGCTTGGCTTTTATAGTTGATGGGAGTGATTAGTGGGCTGATTTCGTGGGATGTCTATCCCCTTGATTGAGGAGGAGTAACTGACGGGCATGATTGGGGTCATTCTTGATTTTTAGCCTGAGATCTTGGGCACGACTAGGCGTGGCCCCGAGATTCCTCGATACGGCTCTGACTGATCTTCATGCTCGCATCGAGTAACTCTGCCCATATGCGATCCTTTCTTTGTTTGCTTGCTCCTGCACTTCCCGTGCTGTCAATATCGGGCTAGATTTCAGACTTGTGTTATCAATATTCCCTGTTGGATAGCTTCTTTGAATGGCCAATTCAGTATTACTCCGGCTTTCCAGCAAGTGTGGACTGCTCACCCCTATTCCCCTCTTAGCAGAATTCATTTGGCCAAGAAGCTCTTCAAACGAATTAGTTTTTTTCTTTGGAAACTCTTTCAATTGAAGCTGCCAATTGGTGAAGGCTTACTTTCGAAAGGATTTAGCCTTGCCTCCAAGTGTGCTTACTGTCCTACTGGTCATTCTGAGACATTTTCTCATATTTTTCTTACTAGCACGGTTGCTTTGGAAACTTTGTCTCACTTTAGCAATGCTTGTAATGTTTCCACTCACATGTCCTCGGTGCCTCAAGCATGTTTCTCCTGGTTGCTCGTTAGTAGAGCCTCTCGGGCTCATATCTTGTTACCTTCTATTATTCTTTGGGAGCTTTGAAAGCATAGAAATTGTGTTGTTTTTTAAAACCTCCTAACCAAGTTGTAATACACATCAACCAGCAATAGGTTGCCCATCTAAAAGCATGAAATTGTTTCACTAGAGTCTCGAGCAGCTCACATTTTGATTAAGCTTTTCTAAATGTGTGTTATTTTAGAGTAATGCTATGGGTACCTAAAGAGTACCAAATTTTTTGCACCAAATGATGTGTCAGCTGATTTGATTAAAAAAACAAAATAAAAAATCACAATTAATGCATCACATCAGCTGCCACATCATTTGGTGCAAAAAATTTGGTACTCTTTAGGTACTCATAGCATTACTCGTTATTTTATTTAGAAGTCTTTGTTCTTTTTGCGTCTCTCTTGTAGCATTCTAATTGGTCATCCATTAAGTCCCTGTTATACTTTAATTTCAAGGTAAGACTCCTTTGTAATTTTTTTTATGGCAAGGCTGATTATCTAATAAAATTTGTTTCCTAAAATTAAAAAAAAAAAATTCGTTTTGGACCACGTGAATGTAATACTCGGAAAACAAGGGTGAGTTTGGAAAGAGAAAAGAGGAGAGTGAAATGAAAAGGAAAAGCGCGCTGGTACATTGAAAAGAGAGTACGAAGTCCTCCATCATGATTGATAGTTAGTTTTGTGTAATTTGAGTTTGGGAAGAAATGATGGCAGTCAAGTGGCCTGCAATGGAAGAACAATCTCGACCAACGCCATTATTTTTGGAATGGCCCACCCATCCTCAAGTCACAGACTCACATTTGCCCATCCATGCAGGGCATTCCATTTCAGAATGACACACGGCACACTTATTACTTGTCAATGTTTGTTCCTTGCTAGTATTACTCTCTTGTCCCGAATATTCAAATTTTTAGTTTTTTATTAAAATTAATTAAGTTAGCTTTCGAGTTATTTTTAATAACACATACTCCGTATACATTAACATTTTTAATGTCGACATATAATATTAAAATAAATATGATGTATCAAATATAAAATTAATAAATTTATAAAAAATTTGACACACACTTAGAAATAAATAATAACATTTTAAAAATGAACATTCGGAAAGTATTTGTTAATGCAACTGGCTAGCCAGAGAACAAAAAACTGACCATGTAAATTACAATGACCTATTGATTAAGAAGATAAGACTACAGTAGCCGGGCGGGTCCAATATTTCATGGATCTTTCTTTCTCAGTCTCAAATAAGCTAGGGGCATCTAGTGCCACGTGTGTCCATCATTACTAATTGGGCCTCCACCACACCACACCCAGCCATATATTCTACTATGTCTTCGTCGTTATTGCCACCCACGCGCGCAAGACGGCAAGGGAAATAACATGGCATGGCACGCCCACAACAGTATAGAAGTTCACCACGTCATTCGGTCATTGATATTTGATAGGTGGAACATCTATAAATGAGTACCTAAAAACAAGATACACAGAACATGGTTTATTTTCTGATAAAAAGGAAAAAGACGAAAAAGAAAAAAAAAATTAATGACTGCAAAGGGATTAGTACGTAAGCAATTATCCCTTTAGCTTACTTTATGGTTTTCTTGCAGTTGGTGTGTATAAAAATACTGGTCCAACACCTAGTTTGTATTTAAGATTTGATGTTCGACTAGTACTTTGATCGAATGATTGAGTCGTTATAATTCCACTCATTAACATGGATAACGTTTGTTGAGCTTGTCAATCTAATATGAGTAGGTTTTAAACCATGCTCGTCTTTCATTTTTTAATCACTTTAAAAATCATTGGTCCAAATCACTAATCATGGTCGAGTGTCTTTTCCTAAAATCACATTCAACATTAACTCAATTTAATTCAATCTCACAATATCTACAATCTTGTCCATGGTAGGGGTACGTAGTTACCTGTCAGTACAGAAAGGCTCCCTCGTCGTTGAGGTAATATAGCTAGCCTCCATGTATATATTTATATGTATGCTTTGGAGGTCCAAAAATCAGCTAGCAATAACATCAAAGGATTGAACAAGATATATAAGACAAGAGAGAAGGAAGAAAAAAAAAAAAAGAGGAAATGCGACCAGTAGAAGCAGCACCTGTGGTTGGACTCCGCATACACCTGCAGTCCACTCCAGCAGCAGCGCCACCACCAGCAGCTGTAGTGGCAAGATGCGATGCACACACATGCCCCTGGTGGCCTTATTCCGACTCCAAGGATTTCAGAACAAACGCAGCCTTGATCCTGATCATCCTCTTTTCCCTTCTCTTATGCGTTCTAGCTCTCGTCAGTGCCATCCGTTACCTCCTGCGTTGTGGTCGTCATCAGGCTCAGGCTCAGGCAGCAGAAGCAGTAGTAATAGCTGCTGCCCCGGCGCCAAAGGCAGCTGATCTTACAAGAAACACAGGGGAAGATGAATTAGGCCAACTGGGAGCTGGGCTACCGAGGGTACAGGTGTACGCCAAGGGATCAGGGAAGGAGGAGTGCGAGGAGGCAGAGTGCGCCATATGCCTATCGGAATTTGTTGAGGGAGAAGGAGTTAAGGTGTTGGGTGAGTGCAATCACGTCTTCCATGTTCAATGCATCCAGCAATGGCTAAATTCACACTCCTCTTGTCCCACTTGCCGCTCCAATTGTCTCCTTCTGCTGTCCTCTTGTCCAGCTGCTCCTTCCTAATCATTGATCATTTAGTCCCCAGTAAATGCAGCCCGCCCCCGGTGATCGTCCAGCCAGTTATCTATCTAGAGAATATATGGTTAACTGCATATGTATGTGTTGCATATGTATAGCTTATCCAACTTCGGTAGTTCTTTATATATCATTTCTCGTTGATTTTGTTGTCATTTTTTTGAGTTAATGCTTATGAATCTTGCTAGAGAGATGGAGTTCTCTCTCGTGATCAAGAAGATTGGTATTATTAGTAGTAAGTAGTTTTTTTTTTTTTTTAATAAGTAGTTGTATTAGTAGAAGAAAAAGGCCTTTTCCTTGGTTTATCTTTCTCCATCCACCCTTTTTATAGATGGCTGCTATTTTCACCCTCAAAATTGCTAAGTATACCCCCTTTACTATTATTACAAAATTGCCACAATTTCAAAAGTCTATATTACCCTTAAAATAATTCCATTACTAAGTACACCCCCTCCTGATTTTGAGAACCCTAAAACTACTAAGTATACCCATCTCCTATTACTCCCACCCTCCTTCACCCTCATCATTTTGAAAAAAAAATTTTCTTAAAACCCAACACCAAAAATGGAGGGAAAAAATTCAAACCTTAACAATGAATCAATCCACATTGATGAAAAGGAGCACAAAGAAGTGGAAGAGATAAATTGTGTAAGTACTATAACTCATTTTATAGTCATTTTACCATTTAATTTTTGCTAAAAATGAAATTTTTTTCAAAAAATTCGAGCTGCTGGGTCGTCGTGTGCGACAAGACCCTGCCGTACACTCTTATGAGTGTGCAACCTGAATCTGCCGCACACTCTATAGAATGTGCAACAAGGTCCTGCCGCACACTCTATAAAATGTGCAACAAGGTCCTGTCCACACTCTATAGAATGTGCAACAGAGTCCTGCCGCACAGTGCCAAAAAGAGATTTTTTGTTTTGATTTTTTTTGTAATGTTTCACAGGATTCAAACACGTTAACTACGGATCCCAGTGTTCTTGGTCCTCATAATGAAGAGATTGTTGCATTTGAACATGTTGTAAACGACGAAGTCGTCGATGTTGATTTCACGGATGTGTTCACAACTCAAGAATGTTTTATTTCTTGGGATAAATTGATTGAATGGGTGCAAGCTAGAGGAAGGGAGCATGGCATTATGAGCATCATCAGTAGGTCGGACAGTGGTGCCGGTAAGAAACAAGCTCGGTTGTTATTGATTTGTGAACGTAGTGGTGTATATAAAGAAAATGTCAAGGTTGGGCCATCATCATTACGAATTAAAAAGGAAGAAAAGGTCGAAAATGTAAAAAATGTTGAAAAGGTTGATGATGTGGTGGGTAAAGGGAAAAGGAAGAGAGAAACTGGAACTAAGAAGTGTGGATGCCCATTCCGTTTGAGAGGGAAGCAAGTCTCGATTGATGAATGGGCATTAGAGGTTGAATGTGGTAAACACAATCATCCAACCGCTGATCACATGGAGGGTCACTCATATATAGGTCGATTGCAAAAATATGAGGAGACCTTTGTTATTGATTTTTCCAAGGGCAATACTAAGCCTAAGGACATATTATTTGGGTTGAAACAAAGATTTGAGGGAAATAAGTCAACAATAAAGACAATCTACAATGCTCAGACAAAGAATAGAGTTAATGAGCGTGATGGTCGATCTGAAATGTAACAACTTATGTTCAAGTTGAAGGAGCATGGTTATACCTTCTACGATAAACGCTGCAAATTGACTAACAGTGTAAAGAATCTTTTTTGGGCTCACCCAAAGAGCATTGACTTGCTGAGGTGTTTTTCGAAAGTCATCTTCATGGATTGCACTTATAAGACAAACAGGTACAAACTACCAATGTTGGAGATTGTTGGTGTGACATCTACACAGATGACATTTCTGATTGCAGTCGTAATTTTGGAGTACGAGTGACGACTTGTCGAATTCGTCAAATATAAATTCCTAACTTGAACTACCTACAATTGATTTGTAGATAGGGTAAGCAGGGTCGATCCTCCGAGAAACGGTTTTCGAAATTGAATTGATAATTTGTTTGACTATAAAAGTAATAAAGTAAATTGAATGATTGGTTGTTTGCTTGTACTTTCTTTAAAACCAAGATTGAACAAAACTTGAAGTTTGAAAAGTATCAATGTTAAAACGGATTCCGGGGATTGGGTTCACAAACATGCTCTAAGTTCAGCAAAAAGGTGATCAACATATTCTTGCTTAATTATGATTAGGACGCTTTGGCGGGCGAATTGCAATCAAGTATTTCCAATCAATCTACTCCCTTGGCCCAGTCGTAGACGAATCGAAAATCTGATAAGTGTAGAAGAACTTCAAGAACATTAATCGGAATGAATCTTTTGGCGGACATTCACTCCAATTGCTACTACCAAGCACTAACACGATATAACTTGGAATTAGGCGGTTCCACAATTATATAAACTCGTAAACATTCAAGAATAACAAAGAAATTCATCCAAGATATTCAAGAACACAATCCAATACTGCTTGGTAATTCTAAGCATATCAAGATACTAAAAGTTACCAAATGAACTTAGAAAACATGAAAGTTACCTCCAATTCCCAAGAATCGAAAAGCTTAGCTACTCATTACAATGATGGAAATGCATAGAGAAGTGTTTTTTTTAGTTTTTCGGACGCCCTCTCCAAAAACCCTAATGAGAATTTATACAAACTAAAAAGACCATCCAAATTCCAAGAAAACAATACATCTTCCAAACGGAGCGCCTGAGTGCTAGGAACTAAACGCCTAGGCGCTAAAATTCATGCCACGCTGCTTCAACACTGCCTCTTGAGCGCCTGGGCGCTTGGAACTGAGTGCCTAGGCGCTAAGCTCTACTTCAGCAACTTTCAATTCTTTACACTCCAGCTCTTAGAAGACATCGATTTGTACCAAAAGCACTCCATTTCATATTAAAATGCTTGGATGACCTTCAATTCCTACAAAACTCAAATAAACACTATCAAACTACAAAATACTGAGAACAAGACAAATATTAAGCCATTTAGTGTACCAATGAATGAGTCAAAAACTCATTCATCAGCGAGTGGGAAGAAAACTATACGTGGGCCTTGACAATATTGAAATCACTAATGCACCAATCTTCCCTACCCACTGTTATTTTGACTGATAGGGAAAAAGCTTTAATGAATGCAATTGAGACAACGTTCCCCTCGTCGATAAATTTTCTTTGTCGATGGCATATAAATAGGAATATTTTGGCGAATTGCAAGAAACTACTAGGCCAAATGGGATGCGTTTAATCTCTATTGGAATGTATTAGTGATTTCAGTGAATGAGGCAAAATTTGAAGATGGACTTAAAAGACTACAATCTCAATTCAAGGAATTCCCAGCTGCGGTCAAGTATGTAATGGACCAATGGTTGTTGTCGTATAAGGAGAGATTTGTGGCTTGTTGGACAGATAATGTCATGCATTATGACAATAACACAACGAATAGGTATATTTAAATAAAATATAGCTTTCATAACTTTCTCATATTTAAAAATCTTACATACTGTATCTTATTTTTCAGGGTGGAGAGTCAGCACGCAATGTTGAAAAGACAGCTCGGATCGAGCCAAGGTAACTTTGAGACATGTTGGCGACAAATTCACACGCTCATTGAAACATCACACGTTGCAATAAAGGATTCATTCGAGAGGAGTAGGAATGTCGTCCAACATAAATTCAAGTCAAATGTATTTAGGTCGCTCCGAGGTATGGTGTCGGTGGATGCATTGAACAGGATATACGATGAAATGGTTGGTATTCCTGAAACAAGTGTAGACCCTCTATTGTGTTCATGTACATTGAGAAAGACATGTGGTCTTCCTTGTGCTCATGAAATATCTGAATATATCAGATTGGAGGAGCCTATTCCCCTCGACAAGGTTGATGCTTTTTGGAGAAAATTAGATTTCGTACCAAGCAAGGGAGATGATGTTGATGTTGGGGAAGAAATAGTTGAAGCATGGAGTGTACTTCATCAAAATGTCGATATTAAGTTTAAGGGAGCCCCTGAGTCGATGAAGGTAGCAATGTATAAAAGGCTGATGGAGGTAGACAATCCTGTAACAACGGGACTAATTACGTCCGCTCCCGCAAGTCAGACTCGCCCAAAGCCTAAATGTCGCCCTAAGATTGTAAAGGCTAAACAGTCAAAGTCAACCAAATGGGATCCGAGCAAGTTTGAGTACGTGGAATCGATCAAAGATAGTTGCTCGCCGTCGCCGGTTGTTGATGTGGTAACCTATGAAGTAGGTCCATCAAATAAACCTCCGATGTTCACTACTATTCCAAAGTCAAAGATGCAGGTAAATCTTAGTTATTTGGTCAACATAAATCTCACTTACGAGATAATCTTTACATACTTTGTTTTTCAATAGGTTGTTCGCCGAAATACCCGCTTTGGACAGCCTAGTGATTATATCGATCAACTACCGATATGGATTCAAGAGTTTGTCGTCGAGACGAAGAATGTCATTGCAGATGGCCATTGCGGTTTTCATGCCGTATCTGCAGATATATATGACAATGAGGAACATTGGGGTAGAGTTCGAGGAGAACTAGCTATTGAGTTGGACGCATACCGTGGGTTGTACGAAGATGTTTTCGTGGAACGCGGAGCAGTTGCATTAGTTGAAAGTATGCTCCACTGCTACGCTGACTTTGCACCAAAGCAACATTGGTTTCAGACTCCGGAGATGGGTTACTTAGTAGAATCATTCAACAATGTGTGCTTTGTTGTATTTTCAAATACTTCATCTTTGACGTTTTTACCGTTGAGAAGCGAAGCCCCCGACGAACCAAAGTTGATCTGTATTGCATTCGTGAACGGGGACCATTATATTCAGGTATAAAACTCACATTTTGTATGAATATCGTCTGTCACTTATCTAATATAATTGTTAAATTACTGATATAATTTTTGAATTTGTATAGGTCTTCTTGCGCGACGATTCCCCATTACCACCAATCGCAAGCGGATGGACTGATTATAAACAAGCCATGGCTAAAGGGTGGAATACAATTTATAGTGAACGATGGGCTAAGTACAGTGAAAGTGTAGAAAATAGTCGTGTTAGCAACAAGCGTACACCTATTGTATTAGAATAGTAAAGTTTATGTTAGAACTTCATTATGTTTAAGTTTATTAAAATGTTTAACTTAAATGTTATGTATGTTTAAATGAATTTTTATGTATGAACTTCATTTTCGTTATGAAATGTGTTGTTGTTTATGTATGTTTATGTTAGATTCATTTTGTTAGGAAATGTATATGTTTAAACATTGAACAGGAAATTGAACTTGATATGAAAATTTTAGAAAAAATGCTAAGTATGGAGGAGATATATGCAACAGACTGTTTGTACATAACACATACATACACTTTTTAGAATAATAAAGATGTTCATACATAAAATTGTTTGTACATAAACAACCTATCTCATCTAATCACTGTCGTGCATGCCTACGATGACGACTTGAAGGACCCGCCTGATCTGAAGGACCCACATCCCCGATATTAGGAGCCAATATAGCGTACGCTTGGTCAAGGGCTGACCCAAACTCTTCGTATGAGATACTCCTGTCGCCTAATCTATATCTTAATATCGGCTCTCGTATTGCATCAACCACAGACCTAAACATGGTGGGATAATCCAATGGACGATGTACATCTGCGCCAAAAATAAATGTAGATTGGCTAGCTGGATTTTGTATCTTCGGATGTGAATATACTGCCTACCACTGTAAATAGTCATCCGAGCATGCACTCGATGGGATGGCTTCTTGACCGAGGCTATTATCAGATAAAATATGGTTTCGCCATTGACAATAATATGGCACTTGCTGCATTAGCTTGGCAATGTTCTTGTTGTCTCGTAAACCAAGACCAATAGCAATCGGAGGGAAGGGAATCGTCTAGATGTAACCGAATTTCCTAAGAACTCGATCTGGATTGTATGGCTCCACAACACCCGGCGCGGATAAGCATCCATGGTAATAAGCGATCCGGTGAAATGGATAGGACTCGCGTGCCAAAACAGAATACGGAGTCCAATTAACCTACATACATTAAACACAGGAAAAAGTTATTACCATTAACACAGTTAAATTAATATAACATTACTAGGTAGATAGATTAATATGAGAGTTATAATATTGTAATTAAACTCACTTCATCGGCTGTTAGGACATCAAGTCTCTCTCGGTACACCTGCAGTGTGTTATGTCCGGCGCCTCTGGATAATGGTTGCCACTTTCGAGCCAGTGGCTGAGTGACGTCGTACTCAATATTATGTGGAGGTTGAAAACAAGGAAATCTCTCATATATCCAAGCCTGCAACAAAATAATACAGTACATTATCATATAACCGGCCCCCTCATAACAACTAAAAATATATATCTCATTATAAGTATGAATCAAATAAATTTGTTGCCTCCAATAGCGTTGTATATCCCGTCATCTGCCGACACGACTGACGAGATGCCATGCCCAACTGTCGATATAAATAGGCAAGGGTTGCAGCTCCCCAAGCATACTTTGGTATCTTATCGACATTGTCCAAAAATTTCATATAGGCACTAGGAACTCGATTCCCACTCTTATCACCAAAAATGGTGCAGCCGAACATGTACAATAAATATGCCTTAGCAGCACTAGTCTGCATAGCATCATTATCACTCGTAACTTCTTCTTGGAACCTACGACGAAGCCACTCTAACTTGAAAGCGCAGCCTCTCCTACCATGGGTACCCTTAAGCACCTCAGCATTTTGCAAATGCAACATCCACCCAAGCTCCTCAATATGATATCCTAAACTACGTGTATAAACAACAGGCCTCCCCTTTATTGAAAGACCAGTAAGACAAAACACGTCATCCAAGGTGATTATCATCTCACCAAAAGGTAAATGGAAGGTGTTCGTCTCCGGATGCCATCGTTCAACAAAAGCAGCAACCAATGCTTTCGATGACTCCTTATAAGAACACCTAGTCAGCGTAAATAGTCCAGACCTCAGCACAATATCCCACCACATACTCTCCAGCTGTTGCTCATCTGTAAGCGAAACCGACCAACTCAACAACTTATTAGTGTGATTTTGCATCTTCAGAACTGGTCGTTTTATCCCATTCCAAACATACCTAGCTACGTGCGTGTTGTACGTAACTAGTAGTGAACCATCAACCGACCCACCTGAAAATGGGGCTTATTCTTCAGGTAACGTGTTATCACTAGCTCCTTGATCACCAGCCCCTTCATTATCATCATCTTCTTCATCTTCATCATAACCGGCCCCCAAATAATCGGCCCCTGAATAACCGGCCTCCGCATAACCGGCCCCCAAATAATCGGCTCCCTCAAACATTACCAGCCCCAGTATCCGTTCTGCTTCATCGAGGGGATTGGGATATTGTGCCCTCCTAGCGGAAGCCGTAACCCTCCGCATATATGTCCTTCCTGCATCCATTCAAACCAAAGTAATGTAAGAACAAGGAAATATCAATGAAAGGATAGCTACAATGTGAGAGAAAAGGTAAGACATGCAGTATAAGTTGTAAGCTTGCATACATTCATCAAACAGTTGATATGCAAGTTGATTATAGTAGTACTTAAAAAAAAATGGACTGTACGGCACCCTCTGGCCGCACGTTTTAAGGTATGTGCAGCACCCCTTACCGCACGATTTAAGGACTGTGCGGCAACCCCTAGCCGCACGCCCTAAGGTATGTACGGCACCCCCTAGCCGCACGCCCTAAGGTATGTACGACACCCATTACCGCACGCTTTATGGTATGTGCGACACCCCCTGATCGCACGCCCTAAGGTATGTGCGGCGAACCAGTGCCGCACATTCCTTAGGGCGTGCGGTAAGGGAGTACCGCACACTCCATTCGCAGTTTTCTCCAAAAAATTTAAAAAATCATCAAAAAATACAACCAAAATGCGTGTTTCAAGCCTAAGTAGAAGCATGAGAAAAAAACTTAAAAAAAATAAATAAATAAACTTTAAATGAAACACTTACCGAATGGTTCCATTTTTTAACTTTGAAATCTTGGAGCTTGTAGTGGCTTGACTTTGTGCAATTTTTAGGAAGCTAAGAAGTAGATGAAGCTTCAAAGCAAATGGAGAGAAGTATAGAAGATAGAGAGTAGATGACAAAGAGAAGTGGAGAGGATAGAGAGCGTATAAATTTTGGGAGGGAGATGGGTTGGGTAGATAGTGTTTTAGGTGGGTGAGAATTGGGGGGTGAACTTAGTAGATTAGATTGGTAGGGGTTTATTGTTAAAGGGTAAAATAGGAAAATAAGTAGGGGTATACTTAGTAATATAGGTGGTATAATATTTGAAGGGTGAGTGAACTAAGTAAATGAGTATACTTAGCAATTTTGGGCGTGGGAATAGCAACTCTCCTTTTTATATTACTCCTCCCGGTCCCCCGCCCCACCCGCACCCCCCACTCCCACTCCTCCAAAAAGAAAAAAAAATCCTAAAGTTATAAAAATTTAACTATTCTTTGAAAATTCTAAAAGTTGTTATTGATATTAATATTGTATGAATGACCAAAATTTTACTACCTAAAGATAATAAATGTATGTTAAAAAGCGGTTTGATATTATACTAATTGACTTCTTTAAAAAAAAAATAAGACTATTTTTTTTTTTTTTGGATGAAAGAAGTAATTTTTTTTTTCATGATGGATGTTGATTTTAAATATTGTTTTGCCAAAAATTAAAATAAAATAACAGAGATGAATTGAGAAGACTAACCATTGCGATGATTCAAAGAGAGAAGCAAGAAAAAGCTTTTAACTTATTTAGAGATTATAACGAGCAGAAAGTAGTTGAAGCCTTAGAGAGAGAGTTTAAGAGTTTGTAAAGAATAAAAGTGAACGGCCTATATATAGAGAATTTTTTTAGTGAAGTGAAAAGATTATGGCTTTTAAAATTCTAGCGATAATGAAGAAATGTTAGTTCTTAGCCAATTAGTGAAGGTTTTGAATTATTAGGCAGTTTATTTCACGACTTTTGGTGTAAATGAAGCGCACAATTTCCATCATTCGCGAAAATAACCGTTAAAAAATGAGATCCTGTCCTCCGAGGTTGGAGAAAAAGATTTCTTCGTCCAAGGAGATGTGATCCCAATTAGGTCCCTAAAGTGTTTTCACAAGTGGAGGGGTTTGTGTGTTAAGTTTGGGGGTTCGGGGGCGTGCAAAGTGACGCCTAGCTCTTAATTTTGAAAAATTGTATAATTTTAGGTTTCTTTTCCTATTATTTTTTGGTTAAAGTTTAATTATTTTCCTATTTTCTTTTGGGTTTCACTTCCTTATTTGAGAAATTTTAATTAGTTTCCATAGTTAGTGATTTCTTCTTCTTTTTGAATTCTAATTAGTTTCCTTAATTGAAAAGGTTTAGGGTTTTATTTTTCTTTAACTTATAAAAGGCGTCCTTTTATGCATTGTAAGTCTACACAATTTTGAGATTAATTATAATTTGTGAGATTTCAATTCTCTCTTGGTTCTTTGTGAACTTCTTGAACTTATCAGAATTTCCTATGGCGTTCAAACCCTTTTGACTTATCAATTGCATTTTCACCCCAATTGCGACATTATTTACTATACCGAGATTCTTGATCGTATCAAGCATCGGGTGCAGTTATACATGCCAAGGTTTGTGTTTGTATACTGATTTCAACGAGTCGATGTGTCACCTTCCATTGAAATTCCTTAATCCTTAGCTTTTTGTTGTGTGTTCTTCGTGTTTTGTCAAGATTCTTTGGCGAGGTGCGTATCATTTGGTCATTTGGTATCAGAGCAAAGGTTCAATCCATATTTTATCTTTCTTTTGCTTTTTTCGTTCTTTCAATAGTTCTTGTGTCTTGTCAAGATTCTTTGGAGAGGTGTGTATCACAAGGATGGTAAAAGTAGTATTTAAAAAGTATAGTTACCCAGACTTACTTGTTGAGATCTGCAAGGTTTAGCTAATCAGGCACACAAACTTGACTAACACACTAGAGAGGCTAACTCTACTGATTGAATGATGTTTTAGTGTCTGCTAATATGCCTAAGTTTGCTAGTATATCAAACTGTGCTAATGTAATACCCTGGTTCCTCCTATGTTTGACTTGTTTACCATATTGTATCGTTATCATGTTAAGCATATTTGTTAGGCTTGATTGAACAATATGTTGACCTCATTATACATTGATTTCATGTGATTAGAATGCTTTGGTTTGTGATTTAATTCTTGTAAATCATTCATACTTGTAATGCATTTCATTCTTAGCCTTGTTACATGTGTTTTGAATGAGTTTCAAATGTGTTTTAAACTTGGTTAGAGGTTGGAATCATGTTAGGATCTTTTGGGTACACTTAAGAAACATTTTAGAACACTTTTGGAGTCCCAGGTCACGCCCCAGCGCATACAGGCGCGCCTCAGCGCGCAACAACCAGCAATTTTCAGAAAAATCAAACAAAACATCAGGACAAGCCGCGCCTTAGCGCGCATGGTGCGCCACCTAGCGCACATACGGACAGCCAATTTCAAGATTTTGTAATTTTGACCTTTTGACCTTTAAACCTTGGTTGACTTAACTTAAAACGTCCCTAGACCTTTTGACCAACCTTATACACTCTCTAAATCACATGGAAGACCAAAAACACTTTCCTCCATAGAAGTTTTAGAGAAGTAGATATAGAGAAAAGGTGATATTGGTGTGTGTAGTTTATTTTCTCTCAATCCAACCAACCAATCTTTGATCCAAGACCATGCATGTGTTGGGGCTGACTAGGGGAGCATCTTTGAAGGCTTTGATTATAGTTTTGATGGTTTGATTTCCCATTTCAAGTAAGTTACTAACCCCCCCCCCTTTTGTATGCTTTAGGATTTGTTGCATATTAGTTCATAAATATACATGCTAGACTAATTAAAGATGATATTCACATGTCTAATTGTTATGTTGGTATGTGAAAACTATAAGTGTGATATTTGGTTGGTATGAAATGGGTTGCACGTATTATTATTAGAGTATCAACCTTGGAATTGAATTAAGAAGACAATTTTGAGACTTTAGATGGGTGATTTTACATATAACATTTATTCCCAATTTTTATGGAATTGTAGTGTTAAGACTCATCGGAGTCAAATTAGGGAACAATAACATACTCCGAGTAACGTGTTCGAATCTTACGACGTTTAGAACTCGTTTGGTTACGTTTATGAGACCCCGAGTAATTTCAGTAAATGTACACTTGTGATACTTAATCTTTAGAGACTTCAATTGTAATCGTTGTGTGGCGTCTAACTAATTTAGCAAGCCGTATGACCAAGCTTTACGTAGTTCGAGAATTCACTTAATAGAATTATCAACTCACGAAAGTTACTTACGCGCGTGTACGTTAAAACACGGGAATGTTAGATACTAGTACCATAGTCTCGATGTAATAAACGATTATTCGATAATCTTACGCTTCAAGCGTCATTGTGAGTGTTGTGCTAGCACTCGATGTTCTTAGACTAAATTAGTAGTCTTAAGGCATGTTTGTTTAGGAATCAAATGTGTACCTCAATGTGTAGATGTTTATAGACTAAATATGTGGTCTAATTGTTCTTGAGAAGTACTTGCAAACATGTGCTTGTATGACTATGTGATTCAAGACTAAATATGTAGTTTTGAGGTGTTGATTTGTTTACTTCACAAAATGTGGTTGGTAATGTTTGAAGGTAGGATCATTGACCTCCTTAGTTGGGATAAGGTTCACTACTTTTGAACCTTGTTGTTGTTGATATGTTACGAGTAAATATCTACTTGTGCATCGTTTGGAAGTCCAGCTGGCATACTTGATTGAGTCGGCAATGTCACGACACATAGCTTTCGTGGTAAGTGATCGTTATGGGTCGCCTCACTGGCATCCTTCCTCCCCACTATTGGCCCTAGTGGGAAGTTGTCCCATTGTTATAAGCAATACGTGTAACTATAGCAACCAACAGCATCTTTCCTCACTAGGTAAACCGGTGGAGTGACAATAGTATCTTTTCACACTATGTAATCAAGTGAGAAGTAACGATGGTATCTTTCCTCGCTAAGTAGAATAGCGAGAGTAACGACAGTGGGTTCAGTATGTTCCGAGCACGAAATCCGGTTCGGCGACAGTTCGATATGTGTAAGGCTACAACAGCACAGTCAGACAGACAATAACCATATCTTTTTTAAATGTGGTTATTTACGTGTACTTATGTGATCATCACCGTGCTACGTGGTATATATATGTGATTTATGTGCCTATGATTATGTGGTACATGTATACAGTGTTGGTATACTTATAAATGATGCCATGTTATAGTTTTATTATTGAGCATTATGCCATGTCATGTAGTTGCATTTAGTAACTTATTGTGTCTTTATGACTCACCCCGTTTGTTATTTATATGTTTTCTTTAGATCCGAGCCAGCCAGGAAGTCACCGGTGAGGTTGGCGAGATCACAGTTAGCTAGCAGGTTGTCTTTTTAGTTTTGTAGGTCGCGGAGCTTATTTATAATTGTAGTTGGTTTTATTTTGGTAAGGACAAATGGTTATGTAAAGTTCTGTAAACTTTTCTTTGCGTAGTGTTATCGTGTGTTGTAACTCATTATTCTTTTGGACGCCGACATGTGTATGTCGTGCTAGTGTGTATAGTTTCGGTAGTAGTTCCAGTTTTTTTCCCGAGCATGTTTTAGCTCGTGATTTATATTTGTTCTTCGGTATGTTGTGGCCGTGGAGGTTATTGTTGCTTATTTTCCCGAGTTTTAGACTCGTGGTTGTGTTAGTTGGGTTCCGGCAGTAGTGTCGCCGATGATTTGTTTTAATTTTATCAGGTTTGACCATTAAGGTTTTCTAGTAAGTACGGGTGGTTACGCCACGTGCTTTTCTTTTATGTTAGTGTTGGTTCGTTTGGCGCACCGACCTTGGGGTTCCGTGTTGAAATCCGGATCGGGGTGTCACAGCTAATCTACTAAAAGCTAATAGTA
The DNA here is from genome assembly GCA_016624345.1 of Platycodon grandiflorus. Taxonomy (NCBI): domain Eukaryota; kingdom Viridiplantae; phylum Streptophyta; class Magnoliopsida; order Asterales; family Campanulaceae; genus Platycodon; species Platycodon grandiflorus. The sequence goes on along the minus strand of CM028361.1, from coordinate 92,774,907 downwards.
TTTCAAAGTTTGCTGATTCTACTAAAACAAGGTAGAGATTAGTAAGTTAAAGCAATTGAAAGAGTTTAAGTAATAGGTCAAGCATACCAAGTTCTCTTTTTAGTAGGCAAACCTAGCAGTATCAAGTGACTTTGTGAAGATATTAGGAAGTTGTTGCCCAATTGAGATGTACTTCGTGGTAATGTTTCCGTTCTACACATGATCCTTGAGAAAGTGATATCGAATGTCTATATATGTGCTCGGTCTTGGAATGCATGACTTTTGACATACTTATTGCTAAAGTATTGTCGCAAAGGATTGGACATTCAGTAGTCTTTATATCGTAATCCACCAGCTTCTGTTTTATCGATGAGTTTGTGAACGGTAGCTACCAACAACAATGTATTTAACCTTAGTTGTTGAAGTTGAGACAGATGCTTGCTTTTTGGTAGCCCATGACTCTTAAGATACTTATTGATAAAGTATTGTCAAAAAGTCAACATCTGAATAACTATTAAGATTAAAAGAGGTGTCCCTTGGATACTAAATTTTCAAGTTGGTTGCATTTGAAAGATATTTGATAATCCTTTTGATTTCTTGCAAGTCTGATTCCTTTGGATCAGCTTGAAATCAAGCACATACACAAACATCAAACATAATTTCAGGTCTACTTGCAGTGAGATAAAGTAAAGAACCTACCATGCCTTTGTAGAGATCCATGTCAACTCTTTTGCCTTTCTCATCTTTGTCAAGGTGACAATTAGTAGCCATTGATGCTAATGATTTTGAACATGTTGATAAGACATGTGATAATCAATCCAATCCAAATGAAACACCTGCCAACCAACCATCAGCAGAAATCAACATTCATAATCCTCCTAGCTTGTATGAAGAACTAACAAAGTGTAATCATGTTGATACTGAAGAGGCTGTTGAAACAATTTTAACTGAAGTGTTGCAGCCAATTCAACAACTCGTGCTACAACCTCACTTTCAAAAACTTGCTAATTCCTCCACTCATTCGGCTCTAAATTATCATGAGGAAGAATCAAGAAGGCATGATTTATCTGTTGAAGTTAGAGAATTAATATAAATTAGATTTAAAATAATTACCCAATTGTTATAGCGAGCAATCTTTAAAACAATTACGTTTGAATCACGATCACCATAACAACGATTTGCGCAGCTTCTCTATGGTATCCACACGAATAGACTAGACATGATTTGATTCAACACTTTTGTGCTAGACAAAAAAAAATTATTTTTTTTGGTAGATAGGAAAAAGAAGCTAGGAAAATGTTGAATCAAAGTAAGAAACATTCGTCGTATGAAGAACTAATTAAATCCCTACTTTTTCTCTCTAAGAATTTAGTATTTCTCTCAATCCCTAAATTTTAGTGTCAGATTAGGAAGACTAACAAAAGACTCCACATATGTATACTAGAGAGAGAGGGGTGGGGCAGATACATAGCCCTAGTCCTACTAGGGTTATGTCTTGGTCCCTTTATATAATTTACTTTAAGCCCATTAATCCAATTAATGGTCCAAATAAATTCTAGTCCAATTCATTTTAAGTGTGTGACTCAATAGATTCCAAAATTACGTTGGCAATAATTAATTACTATGTATATATAATTAATTATAAACAATGAGCGGTGTTATTCATAAGAGAATATGCATGTTCAAATGTATAATATTCATTTGCATATTTCCTTATTCATATGTTTTGCTTGTACCCATTACTTAGTCTTAGTTAGAGTGGCTGGATGGCATGCGTGTCGGAAGGTCTGTGGCAACTATAGGTTAGAACTTAGGATAACCTTAACAATGATTTGACAAAGACAAACGAAATGTTCTAGTGAACAAAGTCTGCTGAATCAACAAAGACAGAGGCTCTGGTGCAAACACTGTTGATTCAACAAGAAGCTTCAAACATCTCTGTTGATTTTCCAACTACTACATCAAAAGACAAGAGACATATCTTCATGCTTACGTGGATAATGACAAGTCTTATCTCTTCATATATTCCCCCCAGATTTTCTGAAAGTCTTTCTCAGAAATCCGTCATATCTCTTCTATATATATGCACACTACCTAACAAATATTTCTTTTTTTGTGAATAGCTTGTGTGTCAAAGACATTTCATAAAAGCTATCATCAATGTTCGCTACAAATTCTAGGGTATTGTGCGACAACTCATAAAGCAATTATTTAGCCTGATTCCGAGATACATCATCTCTAGGAGACCTACAAAGAAATCATTTATCCATGTGTATTAACTCCAACGGATAAAAGACATTTAATTCTTCCAACTGCCACTTCATCCTTCTTGCCTGTAAAAAATCCTCTTCTATCAAATCCAAAGCAGAAAAACGAAACAGAGTCAAATAGAAAAACTCTCTAGAGCTTTGAAATACTGATCTATGGAGTGGTCTAAAATTTCTTAAGAGCAGAAGATAAACACTTGGTCAAGAACTCACTTTTTGATTTAAATCTTTTAATTCTTTAAAGGACTTAGTCTCTGAACTTCAAACAACATTTGTTGAACAAGAGATCAAGGAAGAAGGAAGCCTTTGACTGGGAGAGAAATCGAGAGAATGTCTGAGAGAGAGCATAAGCTTAATTTTTATATCTTACTAATAATGAAAGACTTACACTTCGTTGTAACATCTACCATGAGTATGATAATATCTTGTCACAACTGGTGATTGAGTTATCCTCAAGCTCTCCAAACATTTGTTGTTTGGAGAACTAATGGAAATCTCAGTTCACCTCTTGCGCTATCAACCAAGAAATGGACCAAAATGATTGACTCCGTCTCACCTTTCTCATCAAAATTGAAATGGATTAATCATTTTGTGTCTAACACCTTTGTTGACCATATCACATCTCATACATGTAACTTTTGCTGCATATAATTCTGCTAAATTATATGCCAAAAAAATCATCATACTGGGGGTACCAAATCTGAGCTTGAACCATGGACAGAGTACGATGCGTGTTGATGTAAAAATTATCGCGGACGGTAAGATATCTGGTTATATTGTCTGTAAAAGTGAACAATCGTAAGAAGGCAGTGAGTTTTCCTCGTCAAAATCTCCAGTGTAATAATCAGCATCTCATTGTAAGAGGTATATATTATGTGTATGGAGAGAAAGAGAGAGTCCTCCAATGTAAGGGAGAGCCCTTATTTATAGGGTGTTGTTACTACCTGAATGGACTGGGTTTATACTTTGTGTATGGGCTTGACTCGTATAACTTAGGGTGTGGGGGTACTCTTTTGGGAGTATACTTTTGGGAGTGGTATATTTTGTGCTCATTAGAAGCATCCCACTCCTTATTTCTCGAGATTATCTCGAGGGTGAAGAGTACTATTTACTTGTGATTCTCTCTTGTTATGTCGAGAGTTTGTGGTTTTTGTCTTAAACTTCAAGATGTGTCTTTGGTTTTGATCTTGGCAGGGAATACTCACATGAGTGCCCGGGTTGACCGAGGCTTGATTGGCACGAGAATACCGAGACTTGCTTGGCTCGGAGATACCGAGATTTTATTTGCTCGGGTTTGCAAGGACTTTGATTGATCGCTCGAGTTTCCTAATGATTAACATGACCTTATCTTGCGAGGTTTATTTACGTTCTCAAGGAGTTCAAGGCTTCGAATTGATTGCTCAGGTTTGCTGAGACGTAGATTGATTGCTCGGGCTTGCCGAGGACTAACATGACCTCGTCTTACAAGGTTCGTTTACTTGCTTGGGGAGTTCGAGGCTTTAATTGGAAAACTATTGAGACTTTAACGTGACATCGTCTTTCGAGGTTAGTTATTTGCTCGGGAGTACTGATGAGCTCAAGAATTCCACGAATTTTCCCTTTAATTTCCTTTTATTTTGTGCTACTTTTGAGTTAAATATGCTTGAAAATATTATTATTTGTGCATTTGTGCTTCAATGTAGGTTTCCAAGGTATTTACGAGCATTCACGGAGTTTAGCACAAAGTTCGAGGCAATTTCAGGCTTTAAAGTTGAGTTTTAAATTATTCCGTCAAAGTCCGTCAAGTTTTCCAAGGCAAAATGTGCTAACGATGGGCTAACGGAGCTAACGGAGGACTAAAATACGAAGCCTGGAGGGGGAAGGACTTCGGAAGGAAGATTCAAAAATATAGGGGCACCGGAGCAATTAGGCAGACTTTTCATTAATTCGGTGGCAGCTTCTTAGGCTGCCACGTGTTGCCCTTTGCCCAACAACCCTTTCTTCCATTCCTGCCCCTTTTTCTCTCCGTTTTGTCCCTTTTTGCCCCTAAAAAGTCCCAAAAGGGGTAGCAGCTCCTCTCCCAAATTCTCTCTTCATCTTCTAAAATGTAATCATCATTGAAGGTTTGAAGCAACAAATCAAGTGCCAAGGAAGCAATTTTAAGTGATTTCAACCATGGATCCTCATTTTAATCGGTTTATTCTATCTAATTTTTATATGTTAAGATTATTGTGTAATTTTCTAGGGTTGAATGAATTTGTAAATTGTGGAATTGGCTTTATGCTTTAATGATTTATGGATAGCAATTATTTTTTTATGTCGTTGTAGTATTTTAATTTTATCTCTCTCTATTTAGTACACAAGCATGCTAGGTTATTAATTTGTGGGCTTAATACTTTTAATTAATTGGCCACTAATTAAATGATTTGAGAAATGTTTGGATCCGCGAGAGCTACCTTGCATTTTGGACCGAACAAATTAGTAGTTGGTACCTGAAAAATACCGATAGCCATGGGAGTACTTGTTTTGTAAAGCGATCACTCCACCGAGAGATAGGAAATTAGGGTTTTTAACCACTTTCGATGTCCCGGTTACCGGTATGCCTTGTAGAAAAATAGAGAGATTATTTCTCTACCCACTATTACCCATGTTCTTAGTATTTATTGTGTGATCTTAATGCTTTTAATGGGAGTCCTGATCTGTTAGATGATTTCTAAAATTATAGGGTAAGATGCGAGAGCCCGTCCTATTAATTCTGATAACACAATAATTATCTATGGCTTGACCGAGAGGTATCGAGCGTTCTTAGATAGTCATGGGGTGCTTGAGCGATAATACGGCTATTCTTTCCTTGCTATAAGATGCGAGAGCCCGTAGTAGGGATTGATAGCTAGACTCGTTATAAGATGCGAGAGCTCGTAGCGAATATCATTAACGTGCGCCCGACTACCAAGACTTAAGTAAAAAGAGAGTAGAGAGAAGATCAAATTAGACACGAGCTAGAATAGAAAATATCGCATTCCTAAAATCCTATCTTTTATCTTGATTTGTTGTTGCCAAAACATTTTGCGACCATGTAAATATTAATTGCTTTCTTTTATTTTTAGTTTTTAGTTTTTATTTTCAATTTATTTTCGCTCAAATATAATTAGCTAGCCCAATTTCGGTACTTAGTAGGAGTGGAAATTAAAACATTCTCTGTGGGATCGATAACTCGCACTTATGTACACTTTATTACTTGATACGGAAGGGTATTCTTGCCCTAGTTGTTGCAATTTAATTTGCAGCACATCAAGTTTTTTGGCGCTGTTGTCGGAGAATGATTTAATTTTCGCTCCTATATGCTAATATCGATACTAAGCGAAGCTAATTGTAATTTGAGCATTTTTTTTATTTAGTTTACTTACTTTTTTATTTATATGCTTGTGTCGCTTTTCGAAGCCTTCCCGAGTTTTATGGGTTTGTAGGAAGGTGTATATAGTGTCCTCACACAAAAATATTTTCTTTTTATTTTGTATATATTTATTTTCATAATTGCTTTCATGCCTTTTTCTTTTGAGCTTGATTTGACACAGGGGTTGAGCATTCAAAGTCGGGGTTGCTTGAGGAATTCTTTGGAGTAGGCTTACTCTCGGGCCCTGACTTCATAAGAAATCAACTTTGAGGGAGTTTTATTTCCTTCCCTTATCCGTTTATTTTAAGTTTGGGGGTTGGGTTTGGATTGGTTGACTTTGAAAATTCTGAAAGTCTTGAGCTTGAAATTCTCCATTTTTTATGCTTTGAATTTTGGGCGCTTGTTAGAGTTATATGTGTATCATTTTCTTGGATTCATTTTTTGAGTTTATTATATGCATAGTTGAGGATATGTGTGTGCTTTTTATGCTAGCTTCACCTCATTCATAATTAATAATGCCTATGTTTGGATTTCGAGTTGAATTGTTATGCTAAGCTCTAACTTGGATAGTGTATGTCGGATGAGTATCATATTCTTGAGTCTTGATGCCGTGAGATGATCTTGAAAATTGTTGATTAAAGTAGCTTGGTTTGGATTTGTGTGCATGACAAGATCATGATATAGGCCATCTTTGGATTGTTTGAGCCATATTGACCTACCCATTTTTTACATTAATCCGTTGTGTCCTCTTTTGAGCTTATTTATAGAATGACGTATGCCTAGAGCACACAATGACCCCCATTCGACTTCTTTTTCTTATACCCACATCATCCTATCCCATGAGCCTATACACTTTTGTCGGCACTCTTCAAGAGAAGCATGATTTGGAATGAATTGTTTTATTTATGAATTCTTGTTGGGAAGTGTGTGCTTCATGAAGTATTGTGTTTTTATTGTTGGTGTTTGAAAAGTGTTGAGTAGTGGTAAAAGAGCTCCCGTGGCAAGCAAAAGAAAATGAAAAGAAAAATCAAAAGAAAAGAAAGGTCAAGGGAGGCAAGAAAAAGAAAAAGAAAATGTCATTGGTCTTCAAATGCTCAAGGTGACATAAGGGTGGAACTTAATTGTGGTGGTAGTGAGAACTTTCTTCAACCTAATGTTTAAAGTTTAAGGGGTTGTTGAAGTGGGTTGTGGTTATGTGAAGAAGTTATGCTTTCATGACACAAGTTATGGTGTGAAGACTTCAAATTCTTCGCTCTCTTGACTTGTTATCTTATCCTTCATTTGTAGCCCAAAACCTTGGCCAACATTACAAGCTTTATAAAGTCCTATTGATATTGTCATATCATGCGAGTCCTTACCGTGTGAAACTTAAAACTTCTTCGGTTTGATTGCTCATTTTTTATATCTCATTGACCGTTCAATCGTTGCTTGAGCTAAGCTATTTTATTGATGGGCGTATGCTATGAATCGTGGGTAAATTGTTTGAGAAAAAAGTTAGCTAACATTAACATCACACCATACCTTATCTATGCATGTTTATAATCTTGATTTTGATTTCCATTATGGTAATGTGCATATGATCTTGAGCAAGCGCCGTGTTCCGCTAAATCCTTGAGCTCATTTTAAAAGTCTTATTTCTTTACTCGGGACGATCAAAGCTTAAGTTTGGGGGTGTGATGAACTCAAGAATTTCACGAATTTTTCCTTTAATTTCATTTTATTTTGTGCTACTTTTGAGTTAAATATGCTTGGAAATATTATTATTTGTGTATTTGTGCTTCAATGTAGGTTTCCAAGGTATTTACGAGCATTTACGGAGTTTAGCACAAAGTTCGAGGCAATTTCGGGCTTTAAAGTTGAGTTTTAAATTATTCCGTCAAAGTCCGTCAAGTTTTCCAAGGCAAAATGTGCTAACGGTGGGCTAACGGAGCTAACGGAGGAATAAAATGCGAAGCCTGGAGGGGGAAGGACTTCGGAAGGAAGATTCAAAAATATAGGGGCACCGGAGCAATTAGGCAGACTTTTCATTAATTCGGTGGCAGCTTCTTAGGCTGCCACGTGTCGCCCTTTGCTCAGCAACCCTTTCTTCCATTTCAGCCCCTTTTTCTCTCCGTTTTGTCCCTTTTTGCCCCTAAATTTTATGTTTCTTTCCCATCTTGCCCTTGGCTTGTTGGAGACTCATTTGCCCTTCACTTTTAATCTACACAGCAGCCCCATTTTTTAGCAGATAGCCCCAAACGGGCTGAAAAGCCCCAAAAGGGGTAGCAGCTCCTCTCCCAAATTCTCTCTTCATCTTCTAAAATGTAATCATCATTGAAGGTTTGGAGCAACAAATCAAGTGCCAAGGAAGCAATTTTAAGTGATTTCAACCATGGATCCACACTTTAATCGGTTTATTCTATCTAATTTTTATATGTTAAGATTATTGTGTAATTTTCTAGGGTTGAACGAATTTGTAAATTGTGGAATTGGCTTTGTGCTTTAATGATTTATGGATAGCAATTATTTTTCTATGTCATTGTAGTGTTTTAATTTTATCTCTCTCTATTTAGTACACAAGCATGCTAGGTTATTAATTTGTGAGCTCAATGCTTTTAATTAATTGGCCACTAATTAAATGATTTGAGAAATGTTTGGATCCGCGAGAGCTACCTTGCATTTCGGACCGAACAAATTAGTAGTTGGTGCTTGGAAAACACCGATAGCCATGGGAGTACTTGTTTTGTAAAGCGATCACTCCACCGAGAGGTAGGAAATTAGGGTTTTTAACCACTTTCGATGTCCCGATTACCGGCATGCCTTGTAGAAAAATAGAGAGATTATTTCTCTACCCACTATTACCCTATTCTTAGTATTTATTGTGTGATCTTAATGCTTTTAATGAGAGTCATGATCCGTTAGATGATTTCTAGAATTATAGGGTAAGATGCGAGAGCCCGTCCTATTAATTCGGATAACACAATAATTATCTATGGCTTGACCGAGAGGTATCGAGCGTTCTTAGATAGTCATGGGGTGCTTGAGCGATAATGCGGCTATTCTTTCCTTGCTATAAGATGCGAGAGCCCGTAGTGGGGATTGATAGCTACACTCGTTATAAGATGCGAGAGCCCGTAGCGAATATCATTAACGTGCGCCCGACTACCAAGACTTGAGTAAAGAGAGTAGAGAGAAGATCAAATTAGACACGAGCTAGAATAGAAAATATCGCATTCCTAAAATTCTATCTTTTATCTTGATTTGTTGTTGCCAAAATATTTTACGACCATGTAAATATTAATTGCTTTCTTTTATTTTTAGTTTTTAGTTTTTATTCTCAATTTATTTTCGCTCAAATATAATTAGCTAGCCCAATTTCAGTACTTAGTAGGAGTGGAAATTAAAACATTCTCTGTGGGATCGATAACTCGTACTTATGTACACTTTATTACTTGATACGGCAGGGTATTCTTACCCTAGTTGTTGCAATTTAATTTGCAGCACATCAAGTACTGAGACTTTGATCACTCGATTAATGGAGACTTTAAAGTGACCTCGTCTTGCGAGGTTGTTTTACTTGCTTAGGAATGCCGGAGCTTCGAATTGATTGCTTGTTTAACGAGACTTTTATATGACCTTGCGAGGTTGTTTTACTTGCTCAGGGATGCCAGAGCTTCGAAAATATTTCTCGTTTAACGAGACTTTAATATGACCTCGTCTTACGAGGTTGTTTTACTTACTCGGGGATGTCGATGTTTTGATTGGCTCAAGATGACCGAGGCTTAGTTGGCTCGAACGTATTGAGGCTTAGCTGGCTTGGGATGAATTGAGGCTTAGTTAGCTCGGGATGATCGAGGCTTAGTTGACTCAGGATGACTGAGACTTAGTTGGCTCGGACGTATCAAGGCTTAGTTGGTTCGGGATGACCGAGGCTTAGTTGACTCAAATGTATCGAGGCTTAGTCAGCTCGGGATGACTGAGGGTTAGTTGGCTTGAACGTATTGAGGCTTAGTTATTTTGAAAGTATCAAGGCTTAGTTGACTCTGAATTACCGAGGCTTAGTTGACTCTGAATTACCGAGGCTTAGTTGGCTCGAGATGATCGAGGCTTAGTTAGCTTGGGATGACTCAGGCTTAGTTGGCTCGAACGTATCGAGGCTTGGTTGGCTCGGGATGTCCGAGGTTTAGTTGGCTCGAACGTATCGAGGCTTAATTGGCTCGGGATGACCAAGGCTTAGTTGGCTCGGGATGACCGAGGTTTGACTTGATTAAGTATCTTAAAATGTAGTAGAGGGCCAATTTGTAACTTTCTAAAAATAGAGGGACCAAATTATAATTTTTTAGAAGTAAAGGGGCCAAATTATAATTCCCCAAATATGGAGGAGTCAAATTATAGTTTCATAGAAGTTGATGGGCCAAAATGCAATATATAAAAAATAGAGGGGCCAAAGTGTGCTTTTATATAAGTAGAAGTGTAATACCCTAGGCTTATTTATGACCTATGTGCTTATTTTTTTGCATGTTAACATGTTAGTATGGGCGTTTAAAGTTTGCTTGAATATCATGTTAGATTAAACATGTTTTAATTCTTGTTGCATTTGTTGGTTTATGCATCACACTCCTTATAATGCATTGTTAAGATGATCATTATGAGTTATGGTGTTTGTTAGATGTGTTATAGGTGTTGTGTAATCAACCTAGGAATGGCCAAGTGATCAAACCTAGGAAATATAGTGAAATAGAGGTGACTGGACTGTTAAAAGCTTGACACGATCGTGCACCTATTCATGGCACGGCCGTGCGAGAGCCAACAGAAAGTTGGGTTTTGAACTGTTGAGCTTGGCACGACCGTGCGCCTTATATAGCACGACGGTGCGAGAGTGGACAGAAACTTGGGTTTTGGCCGTACAAGTTGGCACGACCGTGCGCCTTTTTATGGCACGGCCGTGCGAAGTGTATGGACAGCACATTACTGACTTTGTAAATCTTGGCTTTTGACCCTTGGACCCTTGGCTAAAAGTATTGTACCTTGGTTTGACCTTTTGACCATATTTAAGTCACTCTAGACACAATACACTTCATTCTTACATGTTTCTTCCTTGAAAACCTAGAGAGCTTAAGTGTGGGAGATTGAGTGTGAGACTAGTGTGTGTGTTCTACTCCTTATCATCCACACATTGGATCATCCATGCAAGACCACCAAAGTATTGCTAAAGACTATGAGACTCCATTACCAAGCTTGGATTGTTAATTTGTTGGTTTGATTTTCTACTTTGGAGGTAAGTTACTAAACCCCCTATGTATGTTAGAATTTGTTACATGTATGGATGTTTGTAAACATGCATGACTTGAATTGTTGTTGAATTCATGTTGAAAGGTTATGTTGATGAGAATTACATGTTATTATGTGAAAGACATGGTTTAGTTGGTTTAAATTGTGTAGAGATTGATAATCACCAAAGTAGTGAACTAAAGAACATGTTAGAGGCTTTAAATGGTGAAAATTGCATATAGCAATTATACCCAAATTTTATGAACTTAATGAAATGACACCAAAAGTAGATTTTTGGGAAGATTATAATTCTCTGAATCACTAATTAAATTACTACGAAAATTAGAGTTCAATTAGTGTAGAATTTGGTTCTCCGAGTATTTGATACTGGTATGTTCGAGACTTGTGAATTAGCTCTAATGTTGTGTTTTAAAGTCCTTGAAATTTATGGGTGATGATCACATGTTGTAGAATAATATGAACTACATGTTATTTGTTAAGTTCACTACTTTTGAACTTGACGGTTATTTTCATGAGTAGAGTAAGAATGCCTGCTTATGTGTTGTGCAAGTCTAGCTGGCGTCGTCGTACTAACGTTATGGTGGGACGATATATAGTCTTTACAAATCAATGTTTGTAATCGCTCTATGTCGCCGTACCGGTTATCACACACCCTCTTCTGTTGGCCACAGTTGAGATGTAGCCCCATTGTTGTAGCAATACGCCTGACTTTGGCTTGCTAGTTTCTGACTGGTGTAGTCGATGGAATACTGATACATCCCACAAGAGTATCGGTCCACGTTTTGTTGTTTTCACGTATTGCAGGAGTAAACGTTGAAGCAGAAAGAGATATAATATCCTTTGTAACGTGATTTATTTACAAGCACTTATGTGTTAAACAAGGTGCTATGTGAGTTGAATAATTTGTATATTAATGAAGATGATCCATGTCTTGTTATGGTACATGATTGTTAATACCATGTTATGATTTATATCTTGAGCATTATGCCATGTCATATAGTAACTTATTGAGTTTCGACTCACCCCGTTTATTGTTTATTGTTTTTCCTTAGATCCGAGTCAACCCGGAAGTTCACGGTGAGGTCGAATAGGGTTCGTGCTAGCTTGCGAATCGCTGTGTTTGGGAGCTCAAGAATCCTAATCCTAGGTAGTATTTCTTTTGGTAAGGATGATGGTTATGTAAAGTTATGTAAACTTTACTTGGGTAGTACTTGTTGTGTTGTAAACCATATATTCTTTTGGTAGCCGACATATGTATGTCGTGCTTGTATATTTAACTTCGTAGTAAGTTCAGTTTCTCTTCCGAGCATGTTGTAGCTCGTGGTTTCAGTTTATTCCGGCATGTTGTGGCCGATGTTGTTATCATTGTCGTTATTGTTTTATATCCAAAGTCTTAGACTTGTGGTTTTAGTTGTTGGGGTTCCGGCTGTAGTGTCGCCGAAGACTTGTTTATTTAATCAGGTTTTAAAAGTTGTGTTTTGTCGTAAGTACGGGTGGTTACGCCACGTGCTTTTCTTATTTGGTTGTGTCGTTATGTTGTTTTGGCGACCCGACCTTGGGATTTCATATAGAGATCCGGGCCGGGGCGTCACAAGAAGGGTCTGTTTATAATTCTCTATAAGTAAAGGGACTGCACTTTCCCAGAAGTGGAAGAGTTTGTTTGCAATTGTTAGAATTAGAGGGACGCGTGACGCACGTGAAGGGCGTGTTAGATCTACCTCCCTGGCGCATGAGGAGACGAAGACTGTTTTCGTGGCTTGTGGTGGTGCGGACGGGTGCGTGTGGCGTCGGATGGCTGCGATTTTTTGCGCTGCCATAATTGTTTGGGTGAGACGAAGGCCTCTGTGGTCTTCGTTTGCTGCTTCGCACTCGTCCACAGTGAGAAAACTCCCTTCGACAGCCATGGCAGCGTGTGCGGGGTAAGTGGCAGTGGTTATGGCGTCGTATGGCATTGCCTTGGTGAGACAAAGCTAATTTCAGGCTCATTTTAAATTTCTTCTTCAATCTTTCCTTGCCTTTTTTCTTTTGTCTTTGGTTGCCTCTTTTCTCTGAGCTTCAATGGGGTTTTCTTCCCATTTTTGACGAAAATGGAAGTCCCCTTTTCAGATACCAAGCGGTTTGTAGAAAATCTTCCATAGTTGAGCATTGCGTGTTGATTCCCGCCAACGGAACCAATTGATGATGCCAAAAAATATCATACCGGGGGTGCCGGATCTGAGCTTGAACCATAGACAATGTGCGATACGCGTTGATGTGAAAACCGTCGCGAACGGTAAGATATTTGGCTATATTGTCTACAAAAGTGAACAACCATGAGAGGGCAAGAGTTTTTCCTACCAAAATCTCCAGTGTGATAATCACCTTCTCATTGAAAGAGAGAGAGAGAGAGAGAGAGAGAGTATATTATGTGTGGAGAGAAAGTGTGGAGAGAAGGAAAGAGTCCTCCAATGTAAGGGAAAGCCCCTCTATTTATAAGGGGTTATTACTACCTGATTGTGTGGGTTTATCCTGTGTATGGCCTGACTCATATAACTTGGGGTGCCCTTTTGAGAGTATATTTTTAGGAGTGGTATATTTTGTGCGCATCATAGTGATAGTGATTTGGTTCAATTCGGATGGATAGTAGTGAAGGGGCATGGTGGTATTGGTGGTGGGTGGTGATTGTGGAGTTTGGAGGTGGGTGAGAGGGAAAGAAGACTTCACTAACACTTTTAGCCATAAAAAAGAAAAAGAATTTACTGGCCACCTGTGATATCATGATTAATTGTAAAATGACCAAAAAACCCTAAAATGAACATGTCCCTAAAATGCAATAACATAGAAGAAGAAGAAGAAGAAGAAGAAGCGTGAAAGTGATTAAAATGAAGAGAGTTGCTATTAACACCCTCTAACCCTCCAAGTACACCCTCTCATATATTACAAAAATATTATTATAAATTTGGACTTAAATGTCCTTATTTATTTATCATTTTTATAAGTAAAAAAAAAAGAAAAAAAATTAATTATTGTTCGGCAGCCCCTAACGAACACATCTAAAGATGTTCGGTAAGGGTGTCAAACTACTGTAGTGATGTTTGGTTAGTGGGTGCCGAACACCACTATGGGTGTTCGGCATTTGCCGAGCTACTATAGTGATGTTTGGTTAGTGGGTGCTGAACACCACTATGGGTGTTCGGTCACACAGTGCCGAACAGCTTAAAAAAAAAACCAAGCTCATCAATGCAACGATGGAGATATGAATTCATAGCGGGGGAGGGAGGCGGGCTTGACGGGGGAAGGAGGGAGGGGGAGGCAGGCTTGACATGGGAAAGGAGGAGGAAAGAGGAAGGAGGGAGGGCTGGACGGGGGAAGGGGGAGGAGGAATTAGAGTGTGGGTTTTGTTTGGTTTGGAGTGTAGATAGTAGGATTAGGTAATTTTGTAAAAAATATTTGTAAGAATAAAATAAAAAACAACAGCGCTAAATGACGCACCCAATTGTGCTAAGCGTCGCACCTTTTTAATGAATTTTTATAAAATATGACGAAAGTATCCTTGATTAGTATTATAGTATATAAATAAGATTAGAGTTAATATTAGAGTTTATATTAATGGTATTGACAAATAAATATATTCGTACAATTTGGATAAAGTTAACGGAGGATGCACTGTTTACTTACACAAACAAGCCTTTATTATTAAGTATAAATTAAGATTAGAGTTTATATTAATGTTAATGACTATTTCATGGTATATATTTTTTATTTTTTTCATTTAATTAAGGATTTTTTTTACGAAAAAACCGAGCCGGCCTTATGGGATATAGCCGGCCCGGCTATATTACAAAATGCCGGTCCGACCATTTGTTATATAGCCGGCCCGGCTATATCCCATAGTGCCGGCCCGGCTCTCTCCCAAACGTCAATTTTATATATTTTTTTAAATAAAATTGTCTTGGCCCTATTCTTTTTTTTTTTTTGCTAAATTTTTTATGTTATATTATTTGTATTCAAAATACAAATAATACCTGTTTAAAAAGAAAAAAAAATGGCAAAAAAAAAATACAAATGATACTACATACTTTAATTCAATACGTGTCTAAAATAAAATTATTTTGGCCCTATTCTTTTTTTTGTTTGCTAAATTTTTGATGTTATATTATTTGTATTCAAAATATAAATGATACTATATACTTTAATTCAATACATTTCAGATTTTTTTTTATGTTACGTTATTATTTACAGGATATTCACATCGTTTATGATAATACGAAACAATTACCGATGTGTCTCGTATTAAAACAGTTACGGATGAGTCTCGTATTGGGTGTGTATCAGTAAAGGGGAGTACGGGTACTTAGTGGATGTGCGGGTGTTAGTAGTAAGTCTCTTGAATGAAACGAGTGCGGTAACTAGGAAGGGTTTTCTGTCTGGCTACTGATTGTAACTGGGCATAGTTGAGGGAGGAAAGGAGGAACGGCGGGAGAGAAAATCAACAAATAGGTCGTCGCCCGTCGGTGTATCTGGACGGAGTTTGACAACTGAATCGATAGAGAGAGCTGTGGGAATGTGGCTGGGAGGTGGAGGAAATGGAGTGGCGACAATATTCGTGAGGTACATGTCAAGGGAAAGGGCTCCGAATTTGAGGAAGATCAACCCTAAGGTACCGCAGCAGGAGGCTGTTTCCATTGCAGAAGGTCTCTACAATGTCATCAAGCGAAACGGCCCTCTCTCCATCTCCAACACTTGGAACCTTGCCAAGGTCCTCTCTCTCACCCTCTCCCTCTTCGGTTTTATTTTACTTTTGTTTTTCTCTAAATTAATTTGGATTACCAGAGAACCCATTACACCTTGGAATGATGCAATCTCAAGGCATTACCTTTTGCCACTTGAAATTCAACTAGGGCTCTTTAGTCTCAATTTACCTTTCTATTTGGACTCAAAATAACACATTCATGATTTGAAGTCCAAGGGATATATACTTGGAATTGGGTTTGCATCCAAGTTATTTGAAATGGCCATATTGCAAATAGATTATATTACATTGGGTTCTCTTATTAAGCACGGTGGATATGAGTCTTAGCTAGATGAATGGCCCCTTATCTAATGGATTATAAAAGTTTGGTGGTTATGAGTCTTAGCTAGATGAATGACCCCCTAAATGGATTCAAGGTGAGACGGACGGACTTATTGAGATCCATGTATCTTATATTTTCTTTAACTATCCTGCAATTGTATTGTCTTCCACATCTGTTATGTACTCCCTTCTTTTTTAAAGAGTCCTATATGAAAAGCCCAACCATCTTATGAAATGCCGAATCCTCCTGGAAAATGTTCATTCGTAATAAATTATCTCATAGTATCCTAACTTATTTAATTTCTTTTTCTAATCCCCTGAGATTAGGGTTTAAATGCATGGAAGTTGAAAGCTCGATTCTTGGAAAGAGCCTATCCAAATGGGAAAAAGATGTAGTATGTCCTTCTAGCAAAGTAAGATGGACAAGTAGTCGATGCCTGCACAATTACACTAGGACGAAACTATACTGAAAAGTAGATGTCATGCCTGTACCGTATTCTTCTAGTATACGTAGATTTCTTACATATGGCATAAGATGTTAATTTGTTGTGTCTATTCTATTTAACCTTAAAATTATTGGTATACTTGGTGTTGGACATGGAAGGTTGCTGGGGTAAAGGTTTAGATTCATGGTTACTTCTCAAATTTGAAAAGAGCACAAATGTCTATTTAAAGCTCTTCGGACAGAAAAATCCATGAGCTATAAAATACTCTTGCTTCGACATGGATCAAAGAACAATCCAGCCCTCTCCTACCCCCTGGATTAGTTTGTATCACAGCCAGGCTTTTGATTGTTCATGAGATGCAATCAATCATGCAGGTACTCGGCTAATCTAGTTTTAGCGGGTTGCATTTTTGAAATTAAAACATGTTCTTGATTATTAACTGTTAGAGTAATGCTAGATTCACAGCAGATAACTACAGAAACATATACAGAAAATGATGAGGCACATTAGCTGTACAGCCATGTCACTTTTATAGAAAAAAAAAGGTACGTTAATCAAACCAAAAAAGAAGAGAGAGAGAAAACTAGAAGATAATTCCAAGACGGTTCCCTTGCTCCAATAGACCTCCCTTCCCCAAAGTACTCTGCCTTCTCAGTCACCAACTTCACTGGAGAGCTCCATCAACGATCATGGCGACCATGGCTACTGCAAACTCTTGTAATAGCCTTTCCATTGTATTGCTTAAATTATACAAATCCAAGGTTTCCTTCATGCATCAATCCCCCTTTCTACTACTACGTACGTTTTCTCAACTTCCCAACCCTAGAAATTTCCATCCTCTACCATAGTTTCTGCAATTTACCTCCCTGCCACAAATACGTTCTTGATTAAACAATCAAACGTGGCGGAAAAAGTTAAGCTGAAAATCAGATTTATTTACAAAAGAGTGATTATCAATAATCAATAGTGTTGATCCAACATTTGCCTCACAATCTAATCTCACCAATCGCTAAAAATAAGTGAGCAGCACACATCATTAATACAGCAGTCCGCGCCACACCACCCATACAACCATCGCTGCCACCAACACCACCACCACCACCACCACCGTCGTTGTCATCTCCACCTATTCAAACACTCAAATCCTTTGAAATTTAGAGAGCATCCAAGGACTTTTTGTTAGGAGGCCGGGAGGAACACAGATGGAAAAAGTTCAATTAAGACAAAACTCAGCATTTGATGTTTCTTCCTCCCAAACTCCATCGCTTTTGGCTTCCTTATTTTTCAATTCTTCATGTGCATAATCATTATATTAATTTTGGCCCGTCCTAAATGAAACCCTTGAGAAACCCTCCCCAACTCTGAAAATCAGAAGGTTCGGTGGATCTCAACTCACCCTAAAAGAAATCAAGAAGCAGAAGAAGAAAGCCAAGAGAATGAGATGGATATGAACTAAGCACAAGCGAGGAGTAATTATAACCTGCACTACTCCTCCCCCACCTTCAGTTTCTGGTAGAACAACTCTCTCTCCTTTACTACTTTTTCCCCAAGCGTAAAACTCGTATCAAGTTTACAATGATAATTAATTACTGTACTATTAAATAAAATAAAAATAGTTTTGAACCCTGTTTGACATGGCATGTGCCACGTCAATTCCGTTGACTGATCGGTGAGCGCATGCGATTGATAGCATAATTGTAACTGTTATATAGAGTCTTCTTTTAGGTTAATGGGTATATGAACATAGCACAGCTGTTTTACTATACTCCTATCTCTCGCTCTCTGATCTTTGTCTCTCTAAACTGTTCTCTTTTGCCTTTCTTCTTGAACGTGGGGTTCCGGCAGCAGTGAAAGGCGCTGGCCGTGGTTGTTTAGTGTCCTTTCTTCTCCTTCTCCTTCTCTCTTCCATCTCCTTGATTCCGAGCCTGCGCTCACATAAGTTGCTGCTTTGGAGAATGTTCTTCCTTCAAGCTCAAATCCGACGAGATCTCTGGCTCAGAATTATGACTTGCAACCCTAGGGTGTTTCTACTGCCTCTGGCAACTCCCGATTTTCTTTCCCTTCCCAGAGCTCCAATCTGATTGGAACAGGCTTCTGCCTATTTTGAATCTGAATCTGGGGTTAGATCGGTAAATCTGATGCGATCTTTATCTTTTCTCTTCAAATGAATGCTATACAGTTTCAGCCTCAATCCAGATCTGTCCTGTCGGAGTCTTCTGCAGTGGATTTTGTCAGGTTTATCATGTTTGAGTCGTTAGTTGGTTGGTTTCCTTACAAGGTTCTTAGAGTAGGTGGATCTGACATTTTTTCGTTGTTTCCTGCCGGTGGGCGGTGCGTGGTGGCTGATGAGTGTTGTCTGTTGGTGATTGTTCGCCCTTTGAGCTTGGATGGGATTCTGTAGCTTTGGATTGGGCTTGGGAGTTGCTTGTCTTCTATCTCAGTGTCTAGTTTTTTCTATTTTCTTTCAAGTCTTGTTTTTGTGTATGCTGTCTCTTGGTAGTGTGTATATTTGTGGTCTACTTTCTTGATCGCATCTGGAGCGGCCTTTTTTGGTGGAGGAGATTCTGGCAGCAGTTAGAGATATGAGTGACGAGAAGGCCCCAGGTCCGGATGGATTTTCATTGGCTTTTTTCCAACACTGCTGGGAGATTATTAAGGATGACTTGATGGCATAGTTATTAAAGGCGGAAGGCGAGAGGTACTTTTTCAAGGCGAGAGGCGAGGCGAGAGGCGGGCGAGCAAAAGGCGAACAAGGAGATAATTAAGAAAAAATAATTTAAAAATATTATATGTTGTAGATTTTTTCATAAACTATTTATAAATAAATATACTTTATGTAACTTAGTCCACAAATAATAATAATAACCCTATTTTTAACTTTTAAGTTATGTATTTAAACAAAAAATTACATTTTTTTCTTGAATTTCTTGAAAATTCAAAGGTTAAAAGGTGGATTTTCAAAAATATAAACAATAACCATCTATATCTTCTTCAAATCACCCATCCAACTTTGAATCTGAGCTGTACACTCTCCGGCGACCTTTTGTTCATCCGCGAGATTCCGGCGCCGGCCACCGGCGAACTTTCGGCGAGATCCGCCGTAAAATTACATGGATTTGATCGCCTTCTCAAGGAGATGACGAATGTGGCCTTGGATTGGGCAAATATTTAGTAGATTTGTCTAGATCTAAGAAAATAAATCTAGATCTAAAAAAAAATTTTCGAAATCCGGCCAGAGTTTACCAAGCGTCGCCTTTGCTCGCTTCTCGCCTCGCGCCTAGGCGAAACAGGCGGTCGCCTGGGGTCGCTTCTCTAACATCGCCTCGCCTGAGATTTTTGAGGCGACATACCCTCGCCGCTCGCCTGAGGCGCTCGCCTCGATCACCTTTAATAACTATGCTTGATGGTGGTGTTTCATTTCTTTCATGTCCATAAAAGATTTGAAAAAGTCTTAATGCCTCCTTCATTGCCTTAATCCCGAAAAAGAAAGGCGCAATGTATATAAAAGACTTCAGGTCTATCAGTCTCATTGGAGGGGTCTACAAAATCATTGCTAAGGTGTTGTCTCATAGGCTTAGGATGTCATAGGGAAGGTTATTTTCGGAATCTCATCATGCTTTCGTCAAGGAAAGACTAATCTTAGATACGTCTCGGACTACTAACGAAGCTTTGGATGCTAGAATCAAAAGCGGGATTTCAGGACCATTAGGCAAGCTAGACATCGAAAAGTTATGATCACGTCAATTGAGATTTTTTGATGTACATGTTATCGAGAATGGGTTCTGGGGAGACATGGAGAAAGTGAATTTTCTTTTGTATATCGACTGTGAGATTTTCTTCTCTAGCACAAAAGGACTTCGCCAAGGAGACCCCCTCTCTCCCTTCCTATTCATTATGGTTATGGAAGCGTTCAGTCGAGACTTATCTGAGTTTTTGGAGGATTCATACGGGGATTCACCGTGGGTAGGGGACCGGTCGCAGCAGCAACAATAGTGTCCCTGATGATATCCTTGTTTTTTGTGAAGCTAAGACTCACCAGTTGGGGTACCTTTACATAGTCTTGCTATTTTTTCAAGCCGTATCGGGGTTACGGATCAATATTTCCAAGAGTGAGATTTTACCAGTTGGGAATGTTGAGAACATAGTTATTAAAGGCGACCGAGGCGAGCGTCTCAGGCGAGAGGCGAGGCGAGGGTATGTCGCCTAAAAAATCTCAGGCGAGGCGATGTTAGAGAAGCGACCCCAGGCGACCGCCTGTTTCGCCTAGGCGCGAGGCGAGAAGCGAGCAAAGGCGACGCTTGGTGAACTTTGGCCGGATTTCGAATTTTTTTTTTTAGATCTAGATTTATTTTCTTAGATCTAGACAAATCTACTAAATATTTGCCCAATCCAAGGCCACATTCGTCATCTCCTTGAGAAGGCGATCAAATCCATGTAATTTTTACGGCCAGATCTCGCCGGAAAGTTCGCCGGTGGCCGGCGCCGGAATCTCGCCGGACTGAACAGAAAAGGTCGCCGGAGAGTGTACAGCTCAGATTCAAAGTTGGATGGGTGATTTGAAGAAGATATAGATGGTTATTGTTTATATTTTTGAAAATTCACGTTTTAACCTTTGAATTTTCAAGAAATTCAAGAAAAAAATGTAATTTTTTGTTTAAATACATAACTTAAAAGTTAAAAATAGGGTTATTATTATTATTTGTGGACTAAGTTACATAAAGTATTTTTATTTATAAATAGTTTATGAAAAAATCTACAACATATAATATTTTTAAATTATTTTTTCTTAATTATCTCCTTGTTCGCCTTTTGCTCGCCTGCCTCTCGCCTCGCCTCTCGCCTTGAAAAAGTACCTCTCGCCCGCCTCTCGCCTTCCGCCTTTAATAACTATGGTTGAAAATATTGATTTCCTGGCTGCCTTTTTTGGGTGTAAGGTAGCTTCCTTCCCAAGTTCTTATCTCGGTCTCCCTCTTGGAACATTATTTAAAAACAAGGCTTGCTGGAGTTCCGTGGTAGAGAGATTCGAGCGTCGCTTGCCAGGGTGGAAGAGACCGATTTTGTCCAAGGGGGAAAGTTAACTTTGATCAGGAGTACTTTGTCGAGCTTGCCTACCTATTACATGTCCATTTTCACCATTCCATCTTCCGTGGCAAAGACACTTGAGAAATTGGAGAGGGACTTCTTATGGGAGGGCCCTATGGAGGAACGAAAGTATCACTTGGTCAAGTGGGGTACCGTTTGTTGTAGTTTGAGGGAAGGTGGTCTAGGGATTAAATATCTCAAGACCTTTAACACAGCTTTGATATGCAAATGGCTTTGGAGATTCATGGTAGATAAAGAGGTTTTCTGGAGAAAAGTAGTGGAGAGTAAATATGGCAAAGGTACTCACAGTTGGTTTCTTGACGAGGTTCTCACGGCTCATGGAGCGGGGGTATGGAAAGGGATTTGGAAGAGATGGAATTTGTTTAAAAGGTATATCGCTTTTGAGATAGGAAATGGCACCACAGTCAGATTTTGGGATGATAGGTGGTGTGGGGACACTGATTTGCAGTGCGCCTTTCCATCCCTTTTCAATATTGCAGCTAACAAGGAAGCGTGCCGGTGAGTGCAGTCCTTCAAATTCAAGATGGTGTTGTCCTTTGGAACCCCTCATTCAGAAGACACCCCCAAGATGGGGAGATATGCCCTAGGTCGTTTTTTCGAGCTGTTATATGAGCAGAAGATTACCGAAGACAGGTAAGATAGAGTTTATTGGGTGGGGTCGAACAACAAAAAGTTTTCAGTTAAGTCCTTTTACTTGGCATTGACTAGCGGCAATAGATTTTTTCCATGGGTGAATGTATGGAAATCAAAGGCCCCAAGTGAAGTGGCTTTTTTTCGTTTGGGAAGCAGTCAATGAGGCAATTCTTACTGGGGACAATTTGTGTAGGCGGGGAAAGGTTTACATTATGTTATATGTATAGAGGTGATGGGGAAAGCGTTAATCATCTGTTGATACACTGTCCAGTGGCCAGCGATTTATGGAGTTTTGTGCTGAAATTGTTTCATCTTTCATGGGTTATGCCTATGTCTATTGATGAGCTCTTTAAGTGCTGGTCGTTGTATAAGAGGAGCAGAAGAAATTGTTTTTGGGTAGCTGCTCCCTTGGCAGTGTGTTGGACCGTATGGAAGGAAAGAAATCGTAGAGCTTTTGATAATGAGGAAATGTGCATTGATAGGCAGACTCTTCTCTTTTGGTGCAGCGAGAAGATCACAAACAGGGACGAATTTTTTGTAGAGGCTGTGGATGGTTCTTTTGTTGTGTAGAGTATTTTGTAAGAGTATACTCCCCGTATACAAGGATGCGTCACCTGTTTTGACGCTTTGTTAATATACGTATTATTACCTATCAAAATAAAAATAAAAATAGTGGTATTGTGTCTTTGTCACGGCAGTCTTGTTTCTTATTGGAGTCTATAGTGGTGGATTTCTTAACCACCTCTGCTTCTTATCTATAAGTTCTACTTTTCTATAAAATAAACGAGTATACGAACATCACATAACACTCCACTGTGAGCACACTCTTTCCAATTCTGGTATTTTAATTTTATACAACTCAACTCAACTCAACCCAACCTTTGTTCCGATCACATGGGTCAGTTACATGAATTCTTTTCCACCACTTGATTTTGTCCCAAGGTCGTCACACATACCACACTCATTCATATCTTTCTTTATAATAGATGTCTATGTTAGTTTTGGTCCTCCCCTGCCCTACTTCTAGTGTGTTGATGCTAATACACTTGCACTTCCTAACGGGTGCACTAAGCGGTCTACATTTGATCCCAGACACATTCGTACTCAATCAAAGAAGGCCGTTTGGTCAATTGGAAATTGTCTTTGGTAGATTAGAATTAGTATTATTATTTATTTAGTTGCTTTATTAATTAGGAAACTACTATTATTTCTTAATTGCTTCCACCTTCAATTGGTACCAGTGCTGAGTGCCGAAACCTGGCTTGCTAAGTTTTGGATTAAGGTCATCCTTTCTTTTCATAGTCAAACCCCCTTCCATCTTCTTGTCCTTTTTGCCACCGAGAAAAAGAAGAAAAGATAAGTCAAACAATCCCAAGTCAAAACCTCAAGCCCGAAATCGCTGAGTGACATCATTTTTGAAACCCCGCTCGTGTGAACATCTCTTGCTTCGAGCCCGTTTGGTGCAGTGTTTATAAAACACAGCATTTTTGAAAAGTAACTTTTTTGAAATACAACTTTTTTTCCCTTATAAATGCGTTTGGTGTAGCGTTTTAAAATGCTGCTTTTGCAATTCAGTATTTGTCGACAATGAAACTTTTACCCTTTTGTGTAATTATTTGGTCATTTTAATGGAGTACTACATAATGAAAATTAAAAGAAAAAACTTAGTTAAAGAATTGAAAGTTATAATTTGGCTGGGACTCATGTCACCCTCTCTCTTTGACACGCATCCACTTTCTCTCTCTTCTCTCTCTCTCACGGTAACCCTCTTTTCTTTTTGACAATAGACTTAAAGAGCTCTTTCTCTCTGTTGGTTCATAAAAAAAAAATCTTTTCTCTATCCATGAGTATCTTGAAAAGTCCAGGAATTCGTTGATTTCCAATTTTGCCGGCAATAGACAGATTCAGTGGATGCCCATTGACCTCCAATTTTGCCAGCAATAGACAGATTTACCAGATGCCTTATTCTTTTCGTCCCAAATCCATCCAGAGGAGAGGACAGGGGGGGGGGGAAATTTTGTAGATATTTTCGTCCATCCAGCTTTCGTGAGCGTTTTTGAGGCAGCGTTTCACAAAAAGCTACAAAATGTAGTGGTAAAAACGCAGCACCGTTTTGGACAACACAGCGTTCTAATAAGCACCATTGATATGCAATTGTATGGAAAATGCTATGTTTTGGACCGCGTGTTCGGCCAAAAAGCAACAACAAACAGGGGCTATAACGACATCCTCGCTGGCGCATCATTGAAACCCTAAACCTGACCCCAACAACTTCGCTGTTCGACTGTATGGTCTTCCTCTTAGTCCAGATACACACATCTACCTTGTCAGAACCGTAGCCTCTTCCCGGCGTCAGTCCTAACCTCGCATCTTGTTGATTTCTTCCCGTCGTTCCCTTCTCTCCTTGACCTTTGCCGTAGCCAAATCCCTGGCAAAACCCTTTAATAGCGTCGCCGTGTGCATCTTCCTGGACCTACTCTAGAAGACAACCCAAAGTTTTTAAAACCCAACCTGAGTCTAAACTCTAACCTGGGCCAACTTCGCCCCACCCCCTGGCCCCTAGTGAACCAGTCTTCCTCGACTCCTAAAGTCAGCCTAAACTGGGTCCAACAACCAAAAAAAAAAATCTTTATTTTATTTTCCCAGTCTATTCGCAGTCTTCCCTTCTTTAGTATTGTTTCTACTGTGGCCATGATGAACCCAACACAAATGAATAGTAGGATGGATGCTTTTATCGAAGAGCAAGAAGCCACAAACCGACTCTCTGATAGACTTGATGCAATTGATGCTAAATTTGTTAATTTGGATACTTTGGGAGATTCTATTGTTGCCAAATTATGGACCTAATTGTAAACAAAGGCAAGGACCCGATTCCTGATAGTAGTTCTGCTTCCGTGAATAATCCAATGGGACGTGCACAGTTGTTTCCTGCTACACCGGCGAGCCACGAGTTCAAGAAGATCCTAGATTGCCCGACGCGGACCAAGGTGCTAGATTAGAACGTAAGTCGATTTCATGGTGACCATGATCTTGAGGTTTTTTACTGTTGGGTGTACAATATGGAGGCTTTCTTTCGATGGTATTTTTGATTGAAGAGTGTAAGCTTTTCTTTGCTGAAGCCAAGTTGATGGGCGCCACTAGAGTATGTGGACTAAGCTACAACAAACCCGATCTCAAGCTCTTCTTACATGGGATGAGATGAAGCTTGAAATGATTCAATATTTTGTTCCTTAGAAATATAAGCGGAGAACGCACAGTTTTTCGTAGTTGTATCAGGGAAGCATGTTTGTTGCGAAATTTACTAATAAGTTTTATGCTTTGGCTACACGTTTAGATTTTCCATGGGTTGAAGATGTCATGATTTCATTGTATTAACAGAAGTTAAATTCAAATAATTCTCAAGGATTGGCTTGTGCTCAAATTTATACCATGGATGATGCCGTGCAAGTAGCTTATCAGATTGATTGAAGATGAGTCCAAGAAAAGAAAGGATATCTACGGAGCCTTAAACAAGAAGTGAGCAAACTTTTGTTGATGTAAATCGAGGTAAATCTTTTGATAAGTCTCAAGCAAATTCTTGTAATCTCAATAGACAATCATGTTCTGCATCTTCTCAAGGAAGTTCCCTAAACACCTAGATGTTTTAATTGTCATGGCTTTAGGCATACTTCTCTCAATTGTCATTCCCTTCCATGAAGGTTACTTAAACAAAATTAGTGGCCCTTGTCGAAAAGGAATTACCTAAGGAACCTTGTGAAATCCAATAAGATGAATCTACAGAATCTGTTTGTGACCTTAATGACCCTTTAGATGGTGTTCCTTATTATGCTGATGACTATGTGGGAGTGATTCGTCCCGTTCTCGTTAACAATAACCAAAGAATGATATGCTCAAGTAAAGGGGAAGAATCTTCCAAACAAGAGTTACACTTCAACATCAGTTGTGCTCCTTAGTCATTGATACTGGTAGTTGTGTTGATTTTATTTTCAAAGTGGCTGTGAAGAAATTGGGATTGGATGTTCAACAACACACCAAGGTCTTATGATGTTGCATGGATTGCTAATTCAAAATTAAGGGTGAACAAGCAATGCTTAGTGACTTTCTCAGTGCAAGCTTACTAAAAGGGCTATGTGTGATGTTTTGCCCCGCCAGCCTTTCCATATACTCTTGGGACTTGCATGGATATGGGATCGTGATGTGCCTAGCGTGCCAATACATATTCCTTTGTCACTGGAAAGATCAAATACACACTCGTGCCACAGACATGCCACTTCTAAAATACTTCTAAAATTGAAGAACTCTTTGGTTATTCATCGTGTTTCTAATGAGTTGGGTATTCTTGGCCCCACTCCTAACTTGCCGAATTTATAGCGGAGGAGAGTTGATGTAGGACAGATTCGTACTCCATCAAAGATGGCCTTTTAGTTAATTGGAAAGTGTCCTTGGTTAATTAGAATTAGTATTACTAAAGTATCGCCCTATTTGACTTTTGGTCAAACATGATGTTTTTCAAATGCAAATTTGACGCATATTTTTTTATTTTTTCCAAAATCATAAAACACCTAATTCGTACTATTTTAAAAGTATTACGAATTACGTATTTTATGATTTTGAAAAAAAATAAAAAAATAAGTGTCAAATTTGCATTTAAAAAAATATCATGTTTGACAAAAAAAAGTCAAATAGAAGGAGGGAGTATTATTTATTTAGTTGGTTTATTAATTAGAAAACTATTACTTATTTTTTAATTAGTTGTTTTCCTGGTTCTAGTACTATTATTTCAAACCTAGCCCTAGTCGTAGTATAATTAGGAGAATTTCTTAGCCTATAAATACTGATGTACTGCCTTTGAATTATTTAGAGTTGATTATTAATTTGAGTTGAGCTTTAAGCTAATTGTACTTTCTTCTTTTGTGCTGATTCATCTTATTCTTGATTTTTAATCTTTTCTATTCGCTTCGGCCTTCGATGTTGTATCTGTCCAAACCATCTTATGCCATTTTCTCTCATTTTATCTGCTATTGGGGTGACTTTTATTGTCTCACAAGTTTGTTCATTACGAATTATGTCTTTCCTACTTTTGTCACATATCCATCTCGCATTTCAGCTATACTCATCTTGTTAACACTATGATTAACATAATCTCCCACCTTTTGTCTTGATTAATTGCAACTAAATAATGAGATTTGATCTGTTTGTGGTATTATTTGACAATTAAACTTAAATTTGTGTGAACTAGTACTCATATGGCTAAACTTGCATTCCATGCCATTTTACTCCTACTTAGTGTGAACCCTTTTACTTTTGAAGTGTTTTCTTCACGTTTTCTAGTTTAGCGTTATCCCCGGCCTTCATATCATGAATATTTCATCGTCAAATAGCATGCCCATGTATGTAAATGTCATCTTCTATATGTTTGGTAAATATATGATATATTTACCACTAAAATGAAAAGCTAAGCATTTAAAAGCCGATCCTTGGTGCATTGGTGCAGTCATATAATCAGGAATCACAAGTTTTTCCATTGGTTAGTTTTAACTATAGTCATAGCTCTCTCTTACAATCTTTAATCACAACAAAATATCTTACTTTAACTCCTTTCTTCTCATCTACCCACCAAGTCATCTCTTTAGGCGCTCTTCTCGAATTTAGGTGCTCTTCTTGAAGTCCAAAAAGTGTATATATATATATATATATATATGCAAACTTTCTTTCCTCTTTATAGTTTATATATTTCTATAAGTCTGAAGATTGATGTTCATAAGGATTGGACAGACTTTTATGCTGCTGGTGTCAGGCTAAATGCAACCCTTCTTTTTCTGGGCGGTGTAGAAGTGCGAGTTTAAGCATGACATAGGTTGGAGTTGCAATTCATGCGATAGTAATTACTGAGTCCTTGTTTCTACCGGACTATATTTGCCACCCAAATGCTCCAAGTACACCAAAACATAACGTCCAAACTCCCAATATTACACCCAAATACAATTCCCAAATTCTCCAAATAGACTAAAACATAACACCCAAACTCCCAAAATTACACCCAAATACAACTCAAAAAACTCCTAAATGCCAAAACAGTCCCAAAATTACACCCAAATACAAGCTCAAAAAACTCCTAAACACCAAAACATTCACCGATACACCCCAAACATACATCAAGGACACCTGAAACGGTCCAATAGACCCACTCCCAAACAAGGCCCAAGTCCAACCCCCAATTACTTTTGAGCCGACTAAAGATCTTATATGGCCTTTGACCAACAATTAAAACAAACTTCTCACAATACCCTTTTCAAAACTCACGCCTCAGTCACGCTCTCTCTCTCTCTCTCTCTCTCTCTCTCTCTCTCTCTCTCTCTCTCTCTTGTTGCCATTGAAGCACCGCTCCTTTTTCCTGCCATTGAAGCATGAGTTTGAAGCACTGTTCTCTTTCTTTGTTCTTTTTTACACACACTACCTCTATTGTTTCTTTTTTGGAGTTTGTTTATCATTCGAACAAATTTCTTCGAACGACCCTAGGGTCGTTTAAACGACTTGTTGAATGACTCATGAATGACCCTAGGGTCGTTCGAACGACTCAGTAACGACTCATGAACGACCATGACTCGTTTGAAAAAACCCTAGGGTCGTTCAAGCGACTCATGAACGACTCGTCGGGGGTCGTTTGAAAAAACTTTAGGGTCGTTTGAAAAAACCCTAGGGTCGTTTGAACGACTCATGAACGACCACTTATGAGTCGTTCAAAAAAAAGGGTAATATGGAATACAAAAAAAAGATTAAAAGTTTTTTTTTTTTGGAATAAGTTAGGTCATATAAGAACTTTGGGTTTGACTAGGCTATATATCAAGAAACCCCCAATTAACACCTAACCAAAAGAAACCCTAAGAAGTTCTTGCCGCCGCCAATCATCCACTGCCAAACTCACTGTCATTGCCACTGCCGTTGCTGACCCGAGTCACAACCGTTGTGAATGATGCCTTCGCTTGCACGCCTACATCCTGTCACCGCCAAAGACAAAACAAACCCTCTCCCCCCTCCCCCCCAAAGATCCTCAAGACAAAGTCGTCGGCTGAAGAAGTGGCGGAACATCATGGTAGAAACCGCACGAGATCCTTGCAGACCACCATAGGACACACCCAAGCAAACACCGAAACACCACAACGTCGCACCAATGGAAAGTCCAAGGATGGGTGAAGGAGGAACACCGCAACCTCAATATTCCACTGTCAAATCTGCACTACCCAATACTCCGAACTCCAAAATGGCGAGACCAAGCAAAGTGGCCGCAAAACAAGGAATGAAACATCGAAATCTGGAGAACAAAAGGGGAATGGAGGTAGAGGCTTCATTACATCAGATCTGAGGTGGATCTGGAAACAGGAGAGGTAAAGGAAAATAAAAACGAACTCTAAACTACCACGGCTGGCGGCATAAGCCGCCGCCAGAAGCGGAGGGACGGACTTGCTAGGGAGATTGGGAGAGGAAGAGATGGAGAGAGAAAGAGGTAGAGAGAGAGAGGGGGAGGAGTATTTCATAGCACATGTAAAATGCCAAATTTCATGCAGTACTGTTTTCTGGTCACTTAATAGTTAATTGCATATTTCATACAAAATCATTTTGTAATTTTCTGTCTGAAGTGTATATTTAGCCTTGCAAGTTGAAACCCAGAGCTGATACTCTACTAGGACGACATTTTGTATGCACCTTTCTGACCCAGTTTTCAGCACCTACCTGGAGCTCAATTAATTCCAGCAAAACCTTGTTTCAACTATTTGACTTGGTTATATTAAGCGTGTCATGTTGCGATTACTTCTGGGGCATAGATACTGTTTAAGTTCAGTTGCAAGTCGTCTTGTGTCTCTTTATTTTGGTCTTAACGTGGCATTACAATTATTTGTCAGATCATCCTTCTTGGGTACTGCTGTTGTCAGTCTTATGCTGTACACGTAAAACCTATCTAAGTTGATTTTCTTTGAAGCCTTGGCTTCTTGGAAACTAATAATATTTTGTACATAAACATTGTTACAGGAAGCTGGAGTTGATGGTTTAAACAGCAAAACGCACATGAAGATAATGCTCAAATGGATGAGAGGGAGGAAGATGCTTAAGCTAATCTGCAACCATGTTGGTTCCAGCAAGAAGTTTTTGCACTGTACTCTGCCTGAAGAACCACAAACTGAGCAATCAAAGAACTCTTTGCACCTGAATACACAGCCTGAGAAAGATAATATGAAGAGGAAAAAGGTAAGTTGTTAATATACACCTGAACCGAGCTCTCACCAGACGACTTACTGTTGGGAACTTATATTATTGCTCACTTCTTGTTATCCTTTCTAGCTCTGCTGCTTTTGCTGGTCCACAGCAATAAATAATTCTCTTTTATGGTAATAGGACTCGAGCACTCATTTTGCCTTTCAGATGCTGCTTCTTTTGCCCTCTTCCTTTTAGTAACTATGCAGTATGGTAGACCGCCCTTGTTTTCTGGTTATAGGAGATGACTGATAATTATGATTGGGCCAATAGTAGTTACTATGACATGTAACTGGCTTTTGATCAGCACCTGGTTTAGGGTGGTGAATATGTCCTTTCTTTGCTATCTCGTAGCTATCTAACGTACTGGTTCTGCTACGTGACTGACATCTATAGTTCTCTGAAGTGCACATCTCGAGGCTTGAAGTCTATTTTGACTTTGTAACTTGCGACGGTTTGCAAGAGTAGACAAAAGAGAGCTTGTAGTTGAGGATCCTGGTGCTTTATTTTTGGCTGCATGCATGCGGAAGCCAAACTTTTTTCTTAATCATTTACTCACCTGTGTTCATTTTTGTTCATGTTATTATAATGAACACGGGTGAAATGCTGCCCCACCCCCAGCCCCTTTTCGTTTGGCCTCCTACTTGATTGGCCTATTGCATGACCCCTTTCCTATGAGATTCTGTAAATTTTAATTGTTAATTTTAGGGTAAAATTGTCCTTTCCAAGAATTTTATCCTTAATATCCAAACAAATATCAATGAATGGTACGTGTACTATTTCATCTCTGCAACCAAACAACCCGTAAACTTCCTTCTCAACATCACCAAGTATGTTGCCAAACAAGGGGGGAAAAGAGAATGGAAAATCCTTGTACACATTTTGTTTTCTAGTTTAGACAATAACGAGGACAGAAAAGAAAAAAAAAAAAAACTATAAAAGTTAATGACTAAAGTCACGTTATAAGAGCAACTCCAACCTAAAACACCATATTTGGGCACCAAAATGGTGCAATTTTAGCACCAACCACTATTTCAACTTCAATTCATTACACCAAATTTTACACCAAAAAGAATATTCCATAGCATATTTTATTTTCATTTCTTTTAATTTATTCAACAAAATGTATATTAATTTGCTATTAACTTTTTTAAAAGTAATTATTAAAATTGCACATTTAATAGTTTAGTATATTTAATAATGGGTAGTGCTATTCCTACCCCCAAAATTACTTAGTCTACCCATTTACTAAGTCTACCCCCCCTTCAAATATTATACCTCCTATATTACTAAGTATACCCCCATTTTTTTTCCTATTTTACCCTTTAACAATAAACTCCCAATTCTTCTTCTTCTTTTTTGCTTCTTCTTCTTCTTCTTCTTTTTTGCACTATTAAAAGATGAAATCAAGATCTAATTACCAAGATACCATCAGATCGCCAACACTCAATCCAAATTGCAACAAATCTGAAGCTGTAGATCCAAAATAGAAAGCAAAAGAGATCGAAACAGAAAAAACAATAAACAATGACAATCACAAACAATGAATTTAATCCAATCAAAATTCGAAACCAAGGCTAATTCCAAACCAATCAAAAAAGATCTAACAGCATTTCCTCCATCTCAGGTCATGTCCCCATCATTTCACCGCGGTCTCCGATTCAGTTGATGCAAGGCGGGACCGGTATTCACGTAGTGTGCGGCACCCCCGGCCGCACACCCTAAGGAATGCGGCAGTCCGCCACATACCTTAGGGCGTGCGGCTGGGGGTGCCGCACATACCTTAAGGCGTGCGGCCGGGGGTGCCGCACAGTATCTTAGGTTCTTAAAATTTTTAAGGGTAATATAGTCTTTTAAAATTGTGGCAATTTTGTAATAATGATAAGGGGGTATACTAAGCAATTATGGGGGTTGGAATAGCAATACCCTTTAATAATTGTATGTTTATAATATTATTTACGTAATTAATAATATTTAAAAATTAGTAATTTTGTAATTCAATTTATTATATAATTTGATTAACATACAAGTATTTGAAAATACCATAAAATCATTACAATCAATACAAAATATGATGAAAATCATATCGCTTGATATATAAAAACAAATACATCATGATAAAACAAGCATTACATATATTTTTAGGTTATATGTCGGTGTTTTTCAAGTTGTATGTCATTTTATTTGTGGTGTTTTTTTTTATACGTATGCATTTCTAAATTTAAATGTGAAATTGTTTTTTTAAATATTATAGTATGGTACATTTATTTGTATATTTATTGATAATATATGCAAAATAATTCATAAAAGGTTAATTAATTATAAATATTGAATTTATAATGTTCAATATTTTAAAATAAATCATAAAATTAATATTTATCAATTAGTTATAATATCTAAACTTAGTTATTAATTAAATTAAAATACTTTTAAAATAATAATATCATATTATTAATAATTTTTAGTATTCAATAATTAATAAAAAATTAATAAATTGCATGGGTCCCACAAACACCAAATTTGGTTTTGATGAATAGTGTTACACCAAATTTAGTGCAAAATTCACCACACCAAAATGGTGTAGGTATTGGCGAGTGGGTTGGAGAAGGATTGTTCAAAAATCCCACCATTTTGGTGGGATGGTGAATGGGTTGGAGTTGCTCTAACATAAGAGGTGGCTATGCGACGTGCAAAACAAGTTAGTGGTACTGGAATCAGGGCCATTCCCAGTATTTTATAGGCCCGGGGCAAAGTTAAAAGAAGGGCCCTAATTTAATTATCAAATATTAATCTCATTATTTCTTTAAATTTAATTTCTGAGAGACAAAAATAATTTTTGCTATTAGTACAATTTCAATAACGGGTTTCTACTTAGCTGAAATTAAGTTTGGGGAAACATTATTATCTAGAAAACTGAAAATTTTTTTGCCAAATTTCAGTCTCGTAAAGTAAAAAAAAAAAATTACTCAATTACTCGAATCAACAATCATTGTAAGAATAATTTGGGATTCTTGTTGCTTCGCACTTTCATTTCATGGTTCTCTTATCAATCACTTAGAACTATGACCTCAAATTAGTAATTAACTAAATTGAAAATTCAATGTAACTATGTAAGATGTGAATAAACTATCAAACTCAAAAGTCACAATAAACAATTGAACAAACATAATTCAAAATTTAACAAATAAACAAAGTCAATGTCACTTTCAATTTTTAAACACACAAAAACATTGTAAAAAGAAAAATAATAATTAACAATGTAACAAAATTTAACAAATAAACAAAGTCTCAACAAATAATTGAACAAACATAATTCAAAATAATAACAAAAGCTTTGAGTTTGGGCCTCAGTTCAAGAAATTTGAATACTATTTTTAGTTTACATGTATACTAATACTACAACAGTTAAAAAAAATTGAACCCCTTATTAATTTGGGCCCTGGGCTGGTGCCCAGCCTGCCCGCCCCTTGGGCTGGCCCTGACTGGAATTTGGGCAGACAAGTAAGGAGTGGCACTGGAATTTGGCCAAATTGTTGCGGGGTGATGCTGCATTTTACCCTAATGGATACACATTTTAGGACAAAGGGAGCATTTTTTTTTTTTTTTCATATTTAATGTAATAATTTAAAGGTTTAATTTTTAATTTAGTCACCCTACTTTGCCAAATATTTTGTTAAGCTAATTCTATTACTCCCTCTATCCCTAAATTATTGTCTTATTTAACTCGACACACGAATTAAGAAAATACAATTGACTTAATTATAGTGATAACCCGAAAATTGGATTAAAAAAAAAATTTTGTGGAAACGGGAACAACTTTGTAACGACAGTGGAAGAAACGGAGGTGAGGGCTGGAGTTATGGTCAATAACTCTGAAAAATTTTGTGGTATAATGGCTGGAGAGGAAGTGACTTTTCGGGTGGGTATATGAGGGAGGCGCCAACTATATGAATTGAGATTTTGTAAGAGGAACAAAGGAGAGGATGGGCTGCCATTGTTGAACCTTGGACGAAGGAGGCAGAGGAAGAGACTCAGTAGGACTCCACGCCGAGAAGGGAAGAGAGATCGCTCGCCGAATCGTTGTCAGAGAAATTACCTGACTAGAATTTCCAGTCAAGTAAGTATTATGATTTCGTTCGAGTGTTTCTTCCAGTATGTATGAATTCATATGTAGCTTGAATAGGGTGAGGATATGTGAATATCTATAGATTAAATAGTGAGTTGATCAATTAGTTGTACATCAAGTTCTATTGGAAGGAATAAAAAGGAATTAAAAAGAAAAAAGAAAGACAAGCTTGCAAACAAACCAGCGTGTTGCTGGGTTTGTTTTGATGAGGAAGATGATCAAGTTTCAGTTAGGCCCCTTGTTGTTTAGTTGACTGCGAATTTGACCCTCTTTGTTTCATAAGTTTAAAATAAGCCCTTTTGTTTAGATGTTGTACAAGGGTAGTTAAGTATATAACTATTGCTAGGATTTTGACTACCCCTAAGGTTCTAGAATTTGGCGAACAGGCCCTCCTAGATTTCAAAATGTTTAGCAAACCCTTATTGTATTATGTTTTAATTTTAAAAGAGGATATTGTTGTCTTTGGAATTAGGTGCCGTTGATAGCGATTGGGAAGAAGTACCAATTTGACTTTTGTCTAGCTTGTGTCGAATTCGAGGTAAGGGACTTTCTATTCTATCTAGTTTGTTTTCATCCCTTCGTTTTTATCGAAAAATAAAATGTTTTGTTACATCGTTTTGTTTCAAATGAGCCTATGAAATTGATTTTATATTTTATCGAAAATGTGACGTATTGAAATATCCCAAAATAAGGATCAAGTATATGAGCCTCTGAAATGAATTTGATTTCTGAATTTTTGTTATTGTTTATTGACATTGGAATTTTGTTACAGAATTGTGAACTATGAAACTTTTAGAAATCGATGGTCTGACTATGTATTGAAACTTATGAACCGTCTACTCTACTAGCTAGGTAGACATATCGAACTCTGAAATTATCGAACCGCGTCACAGGGTTGTACTGCGACATTATCGAACCGCGTCACAGGGTTGTACTGCGACAATTATCGACACCGTGTTACAGGGTTGTACTGTAGCCGTAGTCAACAAAGACCATGAAACTTTATTGAAATTGTTTAGCGGAGTAGTGGGTCATGCCACTGGTATAGGACGGTGGTGTAATCGACTAGCTTTGACTAACTCTTGATTTCAAAAGTCTTTTGAAAACTATTGTTTGAACTTAGTGAATTTCTTTTGACGAAACGGTTGGTTATATTACCGATATGGGACGGTAGTGTCATTGACTTGTTTCAAAGTAAATGCTTGCTCAACAACATTATAAATGTCATTTATGAAAATGTGATTTGAAATGCTTCTTATGACTTTTTATGGAATTATTGTTTTCGAAATCCGTGCTTGATCCTCTAGATAGCGTTGTTAGTACCTTGCTGAGCTGTGAGCTCACCCCTTATCATTTTGCAGATCGTTAATGTTGGTGACGGCTTGGGACCACTCAGTGGATGGCTCGAGAGTTTTCTATTTTAGTTTGATTTCTGTTTCGTGCAATTGGACTTGGTTTTTGTAAGGAGCTATTGACTCCCTAAATAATTGTGGTTTTGGAAACTTCATTTGGACTTGAATGGTTAAATAGGATTATGGGCCTCATTGTTTGTGGTTTAGTTTTTATAAAAGAGTAGTTAGATTTGAGCTGCGCAATTGTGTTGGAAGGCCTTGTGGAACCCAAAACCATTTTAGTGGGCCGCGGCCGGTCACCCCTGGTCCATTGGTCCGACTGTGGGTTTGGGACGTGACAATTATTAATATTGGTATAATGTGTTGTTTCCTTTAATGTCCATATGATCCATAATTAAAGTAGAAAGAAAAAGTAAGAGTAAAATGATAAAAGTGATGTCCTAAAAATGAAAGTTTCAAACAAGACAATTATTTAGAGACGAATAAAAAAGAAAAGGAACACAATAATTTAGGTACGGAGGGAGTTTTTTTTTTTTTATATACTTTAATAACTGTGCTTGGTCAAAAATTCACATTCATCACCTAGTCTAGTTTTTGAATGAAAAACTTAAAATATTTATGAAAACTTAAAAGTACCCTTACTACAAAACACAATTTCTTTATTAGGGTGATTTACCCTAATGGCTGCAAACAAAGAAGCAATAAAAAATCACAACTCTGCTCACAAACACGTCTTCTTCTTCTCCTTCTTCAATTACAATCCTTTTCTTGTTATTATATTTCTCAAGTTTTGTCAAAGTAGTCAACACGGTAGTGAAATACAAGCCATGGTATTTATGAGACAATTCGTTGTTAAGAAATGTCTTAACCCAACATTTCTAGTTCAAAATAGCCATGGATGTAGACATATAAATGAGCTGAAGCTTATATATGCAAGAACATAAAAGTAGCACAAATCAGATTTTTTATTTTTTGAATTCTAAGAATGTAAAGTACCCTCTCCTTTAAAAAAAGAAGGAATATTGTGCTCAAAATGAAAAACAAGTACTCCATCCGTTTCAGACAAAGAATCCACTTTTCCTTTTTAGAAGTCAACATGTGACTAAATCAAATCAAAATTTTACATACTTTACTTATCTTTTAGGAAATAAAATTTCATTAATTAAAAACTACCTTAAGAATACTATGATTACAACTTTTATAACTTTGTAAAAACAACAAAATTTATATAAATTTTCAGTCAAACTTTAACTAAGTTGACCTAAAAAAGTCAAAAGTGAACTCCTTCCCTGGAAAGGGAGTAATACGTGTGCTCCTTCACGTGATAGCCAAGGAAATGATGAGTTGTCTAGCGTTATGAGATATGGCATAGGAGGCGATTCTTTTGACGAGGGCTAGGTCGATTGGTCCATAATGACATCTAAACTCGAATACGTAAGTGCCCAAATGGGGATTGCGATGAGAGAGAAATTGGGTAACGAATTCGGGAAAAATTGGATAGTTTACAGAATTGCTGGTGGTCGAAAATGAGGTGGGGGAGTGATTTCCATAGATGCCTTCATCTGGTGGAGAGTCGGCCGGTTTAAGCGACTTCAAATTTGTCGATTACAACTCAAGGATGGATTGAGGGAGGGAGAAAGAAGAGATGTTGGCGGGGAAGGAGACGAAGGAGGAGATGGGGGTAGTAAAAAGGTTTATCATTTGGTGGGGTGGTAGAGGTGGAGAATGGGATTTTGGGGGTGGGGGTTGAGGGGAGGGGGCTTCAGTTGGAAGGGATAGTGTCTTGTGGGAAGAATGGTTGGTGGAGGCTGTGGCAATTAGGGGTAGCAGTTAGAGCTGGCAAAATCGGCCTGGCCTAATGGGCTGCCCAGCCAACCCAACTTTAGGACTGACTGGGCTCTAATTTTTGAGGCCCGATGCAAATTTGGGCTGGGCTGGGCTGGTTTGATTTTAATACTCGACTCGATGGGCTTGCGTGCGAGCTAACAAAAATGTCAAAATTAGTGCAAATTAGCCTAAAACAATGTGTTGGCCTGCGCGCTAGCCTCGCTAGCCCGATATTAAGATAGGTTGGACTTTAATTTTAAAGGCCCGATGCAAATTTGGGTCGGCCCGCCAGACCCAATTTTAAGGCTTGGCCCGGTCCAGCCCATACTCCTTTCTCTTAGTTTTAGGCATCATTGTATAATATCACAATGTTTACATGCTATATTTGTTGTAGACGAATTATTCTCATGCTATTTGTTTTGTATTGCTAGTTTATCATTAATTTCATTGTCTCTGAGTATTATTAGCTTATCGAGGTGTGTTGATGTTGTTGTTGTTGTGATTATTTATCTCCGAGTATTATTAGCTCGTCGAGGTGTGTTGGTGTTGGTGTTGTTGTTGTTAGGCTCCAAGTATCATAGGCTCGTCGAGCATGTACTTGTTAGTGTGGTTACTTCGGCCCGTAACTTGGCCATCGAGGTTATTGTTGTTTGTTTTACTCACGATGAGCTTGCGAGATTGTTATGTGTAAATAGATATACTGAGTAATGGGTATTGAGATTAACATGGTTAAAATAAAACGACACTACGGTTCGTCTCGATGACCCAAAAATTAGTAATGACTCTAGGAAGTCAAATAAGATATAATAAAATTATATCAAACACTATACGAACTGAGTATTAGTCGTGATTGACTCTGGCAGAGTCGAATAGGACGTAACAAACACATGTCGGATAATATGATAAACTATTTAATGGGCATAATTGACTCTACGACGTCAAGTGATGGGTAGTATAAATTACTATGAGATGTATAATAGTCCCTTATGATGTGGGAAGACGAATTGATGTGTTTACGACTTAATAGAGCATTGAACTATTCAGACATTAGTTGACTACATGATTAGTTGAATTGATGGATTATTCCCTACGCCTAACCAAGGGTTAGTCTACATACTTGTTATCTCGTAGGAGTAACAATGAGTTGCGTACCATTGTGCGTGACACTATACACGAGACGATTGACTACAATAGTCGTGTGACGAGTTGGTTGTATTATAGGTATTAGTGACATACATTTGTTATCATTCCAATATGGATGATGAGACTTGTAATAAATCGTTATGTACATAGTACATGACGAAGATGATATGTGACTGTTGCGTTACGCATGAGATAAAGTGTATTGTATGATTATAGGATACTGTAGTGATCCTAAGTTAACGTAGTAGATACGCGTTGATTCGATGATAGTAAGTACAAACCAACTTATGAATGTTAGGGATTATAATGTCTAGCATGAGTAGACTTAGTTGGATAGATATAAAAATTATTGCATGCAAATAGTTGCGTGTTCACCTTGATTGAGAATAGGACTGACTAGCCTACCCTTGTGTGTTTCACATTGTGGACACCTTAAGATTGTTGATTTCACGGTAGGAATACCCTGCCTAAGATTGTGGCTGTGTGTGTGTATAGTTATTGCGAACACCGTTGGATTATTAAGTTATATAGTACGACTAATTTTCCTATTGTCGTGGATTAGAGATGTGTTCAGTGATTGCGAACACAGTATGATTGTTCTAGTATGTAATAGGACAATCATCCTATTTTGATGATTGATTGTGTGTTTAGTATTTACGAACACTTTTTGATGACTTGGGTTATATGATTCATTAAAGAAACATCATGATTTGATATCATTTAGTTGTGATTCAATACAAACACATCTTGATTTGTTTAGCATGATGAATAAATATCTACTTGTTCATTGCATAAAGTCCAGCTAGCATTTGTGTTTTGGAGGTGTATTGGCGTACGACTATTGTAGGAGCTGGGGCTACGTAATAGTCGTGGTGTCCTATACATTGGGCCTCTCACCCTGTCGTTGGCCACGACAAGGATTTTGAGCCCCATTGTTGTATGCCATAATTAGCGCAACTTTGGTAAGCTATTTTCGTGTGGTATCTCGAGTCATAGAAGGATCGAGTGCATGCATGAATACGAATACCGGTTCGCAGCGGGTACTTGTAGTTCGTGCTTGATGCGAACGGGTACATTATTTGTTTTAGGACACGATTATTGGTCCTTCATGATTTGTGTACAGCAGCAGCAGTGTGACGCCCCGACCCGAATTTTCATACGAAATCCCTGGGTCGGGTCGCCAAAACTATTAAACGAGACAACCAACGAAAAGCACGTGGTGTAACCACCAGTACTTACAACAAAACACAGCGGATAAAACCTGATTTAAATATTAGGCAAGTCATCGGCTACACAACGCCGGAACCCAACAGATAAAACCACAAGTCTAGGACTTGGGAAACAACCAACAACAATGACAACAACAACATCGTCAGCTATAATATGTCGGAAGAGAAACTGAACTTACCAAGAAGTTAAATATACAAGCACGATGTATATGTCGGCTAC
Organism: Platycodon grandiflorus; assembly: GCA_016624345.1. Lineage (NCBI taxonomy): Eukaryota > Viridiplantae > Streptophyta > Magnoliopsida > Asterales > Campanulaceae > Platycodon > Platycodon grandiflorus. Next base: position 92,734,635 of record CM028361.1, on the reverse strand, counting down.
CAAAAGAATAATACAATAACCAAGTATAATTCTACCCCAAAGTAAAGTCTATATAACTTTACATAACCAACGTCCTCACCAAAAGAAATACTACTAAACAACATCAAGCTTCAAGAGCTTCTAAACCAAAATACAACCTGCTAGCAAACCGTAATCTCACTGATCTCACCGAAAACCGCTAGGCTGGCTCGGATCTAAGGAAAAATAATAAACAAATAACGGGGTGAGTCATAATGACACAGTAAGTTACTAAATGCAACTATATGACATGGCATAATGCTCATTTTTAATCATAACAAAGTGATAGTATTTATATACATCACAACTCAACATGAAATATCATCCATGATATACAACTCATGTTAAACACTTAGCACTTTGATATTCACATAAGTGCGTATAAATAAATCACATAATAAAGGATATCTTTCTCTTTATCTGTCTTTGTGTTGCTTCTGCAATACACAAAATAACCAACGTGCATCGATACTGGTGTGCGATGTATCGATATCTATTCCGGCAAAATCCATCGGGTCCCCCGACAAAATCCATCGGGTTCTTCTAGCAAGCCAAAATCATGTGTATTACTACAACAATGGGGCTACTTCTCAACTGTGGCCAACAGATGAGGGGTGTGTGAACTCCGGTACGGCGACTTATAGTGATCACGAAACAAATTCGTAAAGACTATAGGTCGTCCCACCTGATACAACAACAATGCCAGCTGGACTCTATGCAATGCACAAGTTGGTATAATACTCATCTTATGCAAATAACCATCATGTTCAAAAGTAGTGAACTTGACAAATAACACGTAGATTATATTATTCTACCAAGAATTCTCATCAAACATATTGTTTCAAGAACTTCAAACAATCAATTTAGAGCTATTTACTAGTCTCTAATTCACCAGTATCATTTACTCGGAGGACCAAAACACATATCATACGAACTCTAAATCTCATAGGATTTCAACATGTTATTCGATAATTGCTATTCTAACTTAAAATCAACTTCTTAGAGTCATTACTACACTTCTCAAAATTTGGGTATAATTGTTATATGCAAGATTTCCCATTTTAAATCTCTAACTTGTTCTTGTGTTCAATTCCATGGTTGAGTGTTCAACACCAACATGCAACATCATCCAAACACCACACATAACATATAAACATGTTATACATCTCAATACATCATTTAAACATGAAATCATCAAGTAAACAAGACATGCATGTTCACTATATCAATATTATGCAGCAAATTCTTAAGCATACATAGGGGATTAGTAACTTACCTTAAATAGACAAATCCAGCCACTAAAAAGAGAATCAAAGCCTTCAAAGTAGTTCTCCTAGTCTTAAGCAACACTTGGGTAGTCTTGCATGGAAGATCCAATGGTTGGATGGGAAGATGTGATCTACACACACTAATCTCACTCTCAATCTCCCACACAAGCTCTCTAGGTTTCCATGGAAGAAAATATGAGAAATGAAGTGTATTGGAGTCTCTTACATGGTTGAGAGTAACTTAAGGCTGGTCAATAAGGGTCAAACCAAGGTACAACACAATCAGCAAAGGGTCCAAGGGTCAAAAGCCATAATTATTAAACAAGTCCATATGTTGTCCGTACATTCGCACGGTCGTGCCAATAATGTGCGCACGACCGTGCCAACTAACACGGCCAAATCTGAAGTTTCTGCCCAGCCTCGCACGGTCGTGCCAAAAATGTATGCACGGTCGTGCCAACTCTCAAAGCTCAATTCTGGACTTTCTGTCCACTCTCGCACGACCGTGCCAATAATGTGCGCGCGGTCGTGCCAAGTTTCACAGCCTAAGTCTCAACTTTTTGTTTGCTCTCGCACGGCCGTGCCATGAATAGGCGCACGGTCGTGCCAAGTTTTAACAGTCCAGTCTCACTTCTATTTCACTCTATTTCCTAGGTTTGATCACTTGGCCACTCCTAGGGTTGATTATACAACACTTATAACACATATAACAAATATCATAAATCGCACTAATCAACTTAACAATGCATTATAAGGTGTGTGATGCATAAACTAGAAAATGTAACAAGAATTAAAACATGATTAATCTAACATGATATTCAAGAAAATTTAAACACTTATAATAACATGTTAACATGCAACAAAATAAGCACATAGGCCATAATTAAATTCAGGGTATTACAAGCAGCACAGACATCTATTATAGCATCGTGGAATTCAGTAGCAATGTCACGAATTTGAAATGGAACGATGAGGTCGAAAGTGTTTGTTTGGGGTCGGAGGTGTACCTCAATCCTCTCATATCCTCTATTATGTGTTTACTTTACCGCTTCTTGTGTGCTTCCTATACGAACGAATGTCAGTCGCAGTACCCAACTGGTATGGGACGATTGGCGGCAGTTGAGCCTCTCTTTAGTATAGGGTTGGTTGCTATTATGTGTCATGTGTTAGATGTTTTATACCCTGCTATACTGGTGTGCGTAATAATATGCCATATTGCTGCATTTAGTAACTTTCTAAGCTTTGTCTCATCCCACGCCTTAGTTTTTCCTTAGTTTGTAGGTTATAAGTTTCAGCGCAGAGAGGCCTTATAGTTTTGGAGTTAGCAAGTTATATTTTAGATTATATTTCGTATTTATCTCTTGTAATGTGAGAACGCGGGTTAAAACTAAGTTATGTAAACTTGATATCTCGGGTAGTGATGTTATGTATTTTGTAGACTTGTATTTTGGTGCCGACCTGTGGGGTCGAGCTATTGTATTATTAATGTAACTCGGTTAGTCATGTTTATTCTCTTGAGGCTTCGAATCGTTCCCTATTAGTTGGTTCTCGAACGTGTTAGCTGATGTACTGCAAATTAAATTGCAACAACTATAGCAAGAGTACTCTGCCGTATCAAGTAATAAAGTGTACGTAAGTACGAGTTATCGATCCCACAGGGAATGCACGTAATTTTCACTCCAACTAAGTACCGAAATTGAGCTAGCTAATTATATTTGAGCGAAAAATAAATTCAGAATAAAAACTAAAAAAAACTAAAAATAAAAGAAAGCAATTAATATATACAACGTGGCAAAATGGTTTGGCAACAACAAATCAAGATAAAAGATAGGATTTTAGGAATGCAATATTTTCAAGTCTAGCTCGTGATTAATTTAATCTTCTCTCTACTCTCTTTTTACTCAAGTCTTGGTAGTCGGGCGCACGTTAATGATATTCGCTACGGGCTCTCGCATCTTATAACGAGTCTAGCTATCAATCCCCACTACGGGCTCTCGCATCTTATAGCAAGGAAAGAATAGCCGCATTATCGCTCAAGCACCCCATGACTATCTAAGAACGCTCGATACCTCTCGGTCAAGCCATAGATAATTATTGTGTTATCCGAATTAATAGGACGGGCTCTCGCATCTTACCCTATAATTCTAGAAATCATCTAACGGGTAGCGAACCCATCGGAAGCATTAAGAGCACACAATAAATACCAAGAATATGGGCAATAGTGGGTAGAGAAATAATCTCTCTATTTTTCTACAAGGCATGCCGGTAACCGGGACATCGAAAGTGGTTAAAAACCCTAATTTCCTACCTCTCGGTGGAGTGATCGCTTCACAAAACAAGTACTCCCATGGCTATCGGTGTTTTCCAGGCACCAACTACTAATTTGTTCGGTCCGAAATGCAAGGTAGCTCTCGCGGATCCAAATATTTCTCAAATCATTTAATTAGTGGCCAATTAATTAAAAGCATTAAGCCCACAAATTAATAACCTAGCATGCTTGTATACTAAATAGAGAGAGAGATAAAATTAAATCACTACAACGACATAGAAAAAAAATAATTGCTTTCCATAAATCATTAAGCACAAAGCCAATTTCACATTTTACAAAATCATTCAACCCAAGAAAATATCTAAAATATAAATCAGAAGAATTTAACCGACAAAACCGCGAGCAATGCCGAGATCCGGGGTTGAAATCACTTGTAGAAGCTTTGTTGGCCCTTGATTTGAAGCTCCAAACCTTCAATGGTGATCAATCAATGAAGGAATGGTGAAAAAATTGGGGGAGAGAGCTGCTGCCCATTTGGGGCTTACAGCCCCGCCTGGGGCTGTCTTTCTGTTTGGGGATACTTGGGAGATATTTAAATGAGGGCCAAAGAGTATCAAGGAAGCTAATGGCAAAATAGGAATTAAATGGAAGCTTCAGGGGCTGCTGGAACAGAGGGAGAACTGCTGGGGGCTGAACTGGAGAAAAAGGAAGTTGCTGATCCACGGCCTTGGCTGGAGTTGGGCTGATCTGGATGGGGATGGCTGATGGGTGATCCAAGGATGGCTGATGGGCTGAAATGGGAGAGGGAAACGGGCTAAAAGGATGGCTGGTGGAGCGGGTTGCTGGGCCGGATCAGCCAAGGTCTAAGGAGGGAACTCGCGGGTCAGCTGTTGGATCATGGGACACGTGGCGCGCTGATGGGGTGCCACCACATTAATGAAGACTCTCATTAATTGCTCCGGTGCCCCTTGCCTTCTTATATTGACTCCCAAAACACAATCCTCCCAGGTTTCTCATTTAAGTCCTCCGTTAACTCTGTTAGCCCACCATTAGTACATTTTGCCTTGGCTAACTTGACGGACTTTGACGGAATTATTTGTAGCTCAACCTTAAAGCCCGAAATTGCCTTTAATTTTGTGCTAAAATCCTTGAAAACTCGTAAATACCTTGGAAACCTACAATGAAGCACAAATACACAAATAATAATATTTTCAAGAATATTTAACACAAAAGTAGCACAAAATAAAAGGAAATTAAGGAGAAAATTCGTGAAAATCTTGAGCTCATCATTAGCTCATGGTGGTTTATCGTTGTACTCCGACTTGTGTTTCAGCTGTTGAGGTCTTATTAGTTGTGGTTTGTTATTCGAGCTTTTGAAGCTCATGTTTTATCAGGTTTTCCGCTGCTTAGATTCATTTTGAGTTTGTGTGGCTCGTTCATATTTATTGATTTCAGTTGTTTATGTTAGTTTAGCACACCGATTCGGGGTTCCATATCAGATCTCAGGTTCGGGGCGTTTCAAAATGCTCTTGGTCTGATTGGTCTCTTTCTCTCTCTCTCTCTCTCTCTGTTCAAAGTGTAGCTTTAATAGGGGATAAAATCCTCTTTTTCAAAAAGGTATTTCATCTCTTATTCCAACTGTCGGATCTTCGCCACATGTGCATCAAAAATCAAAAAATAATTAATGTTGTTTATTTTCATGCTTATGTGAGGAGGATTCGACGATTGGAATATGAAATGAAACACTTTTTTGGATAGAAAGATCTTATCCCATTTTATAGTAGTAGTCTTGATATTGTATAGAAGAAGATAGATTCAACCACTTTAGATTTAAATTTTGAATGCATCAAAAGCAAGTAGTTGTTGAAGATGGATTCTATTGGTTGAGCTTTTGATAACCCCTAACTTTAAAAGTATTTGCAAATCAATTACAAAGTCAGTTTTACTCAGTTTGACAAAGGCAACTTTTACTACAGTAGTTGGTCAATCAATCGTACTATTTGAATTGTTGCCAAAGAGGGAAAGTACCTTTTTGCATACCCACGTGATATATGTAATGTTCCAAATGAGAGGAAGGGAATGGTAAAAGAGTAATGCTAGAGCAAAAAAATTAATTTGTAAATTTAATATACAAAAATATTAAATTATTATACAATATAACTACTAATATATTTATAAATTATACTGTACAACAATTCAATACTTGCTATAATCAATGAATCTTGTTAACTTGTGACCTAAGGGGTTGTTTAGTAGCCCGAATTAATAGGCAGATAACATCATATTATCCTAATTCGGTGTTTGGTAGTTATTCTTCATTGCGGATAAAAATATCTAAATGGGTGGATAAACCCTTTATCTCCAACTAAATAATACATGTTGATCATTTCTATGATTTACTTAAAACCATTCTAAGTTATTTTGAATCACCTTAAGATCAGCCAAGCTTCTTATTACTGTTGACTGATCAAGTGACTAGTCATCCTTATAAGTAAAGATGACTAATCACATGGCCAGCCATTCCAAGATGGCTGATGATGACTAATTTACTCTGTAAATCAGTTAAGCTGATTCCGCGTTATATCTATGACTGATAAAAACTTAAATATTTTCCAAGTCAGTCATTGATGTATTGACATAAGGACAATAGATTGATATGTGTTTTTGTCTTATCTCTTGAAAGTCTACTGATCCTCAAACGGAAGCTTCCGTGAGAAGCGTCCGTAGTTATTTTGAATTTGTGTCAGTACTTAGCATGTATTGTTTTCAAACATGCTTTTTATTTTTTATTAAATGACTATCCTGACACACTTTCTATTCTTAGCTTTTTGTTTTATTTCATAATGAAATGACAGGTTCTACCTATCTCTTATGTGATAACACAAAGCTCGAGGAATAGTAGTTCACCTTATTTGACCTGCTCTGCATCAGAATATTTAATGCAACGTTAACTACTCTCAATTGTGTCCAACGTATATTTCTCTATCTCTGCCTATTTAAAGCCGAAGGAGCATTGAAGAACGGTTGACCCTAACTATCATATTGAAGTCTCTCATAAATTCTCAAGCATTCAATACTCTCAAGATTTCTGGAACTTTATTGAAGAGCATTTACTTAGAACATTTACTTCCTATTTTGTTCTATGTATTTACTCTTTAGTTCAATCATTATTTGAATCTCTCCCAACTACTTAGTTATTGAGAGATCATTGATTGTAACACACGAGATTGTTTGGTTCCTTATAACATTCAATCTCCATAACTCACTGGTCATTGTTGTACACTGATTCGTTAGTGATTACTTAGATTATTAATATTAGTGCATTTTAAAAATTTAAGTTTGACCAACTTGGTAGTTGACGTAACAATTTTCATACTGTGAGCTATTTTACATCTTCTGTTCATTATTGCTTGTTTCATTTGACCAAACTAACCAAAACTTTAAGCATTTCAATACTTAAAGCTTCAGTCAGCCTTTATTACATAACTTCAGTCATACTGTCAAAATTGTTCATAAGCTTTAGTCATCAGATCACTCTCATTGATTAGCTGACTGATTCATTAAAATCATTTTTTCGCTGCCAAAATCTTAAAATGTTTTAAAGCTTATAAAAAGTTTTTATAAGGCTATTCAACCCCCCTCTAACCTTATTATTTACCTCAAGTGAACTTACAATACCTCCTACCCCCTATTATAATTTAATCTGAGATAAGAGATAACTATTAACATTCCCAAATTATCCTCTTGTATATAATCCCAAAAGTAAACTAACCTTAATTTTCTCTCATTTAGCCAATTTTTTCACCACAAGGATAGGAATTTGGTGATGGGTCCCCCCTCCCTTAGCCCAGGGAAGCGTAGGGATGTGCCTTAACGAAGGTTTGAACGAATCTAGCAATCACTCGCTCTCCCATAGGTCTTCAACACAGGTCTGGATTGCAAATACGATACCTCTGATCAATGTTGTGCCCTTAGCACCTGGTAAGGAGACCATGGCGGCCATAACTCTCTCCAAGGAAGAGAGTTTGAAATAATTCTTTTTTCACCCATGGCAGCCTTCGGCAGAAGCTCTACTTCAAGAAAGTATTATAACCTTTCTGTTTGTCATTTTCATACAAACTCAATTTAAAAGGGTATATTTAGAAAAACAATGCAATACTTGATTTAATCTAAGCTACCAAACATCTGATTGGATAATAATCGGGATAACTTAATCTTATCTATAATTTATCAGATAACTTAATCTTATCTGTAATTTATCAAACACAGTATAAATTTATATCCAAGATAAAATAATCTTGTATAAAATAATTATTTTTAAGTACTCCCTCCGTCTCGAATAAATATTCATGCTTTATATTTTGGGATATCCCAACTAATGGTTCCTAAAGAATTTTGATCTACCTATTCTCTATCGTTCTTCCTAATATACCCTTAAAGTTTCATTTAATATAAAATATTCCAAAAAAATTAATTATTTAAAATAGTTGAAGTGGATTAATGTTCATCGATATTGTCGTCATAACATATTTTACAATAAATTATTAATTATATTTCTTAATTCTTGTATTTTATCCACTAGAAATATTTATCTGAGATGGAGGGAGTATTAATTAGTGTTATCCTTACTTTTTCACGAAATAACGTTTAAGTGCATATGTTAAGGAACATTTATTATGATAGTTAGTTGTGAAAATTTGAAAAAATAGTCATTAATTATTGTAATTGATAGGATGATTAGTGTGAAATTAGAGTATTTAATGTAAAAATAAGCACTAATCAATTTAATAAATACTCTTTAACATATCTCCGTATAGAACAAATTAAGAAGACCTATGATCATTTCTTTTGTTCTACTCCGTCCATCATTAAATTATTATCTTGATTGACTCGGTATAAGAATTAAGAAAAATTAATTAACTTGATTATTAATATTGATATAATGTATAATTTTCATTAACGTCTATATGTATATAGCTCATAATTAAAATAAAAAATAATAAAAATAAAATGATAAAAATATTACTCTAAAATTTTTTTTAAACAAGATAATTGTTTTATAACGAATAAAATAAGAAAACAGTACAATAATTTAGGGAGCCGGTGAGTATCATTTTCCGAAGTAAAAGTTGGGAGTAACCAATGACGTCGAGTGAGGTAACCAATGACGTCCTTCCGTTAGTCAGTGTGAAGCACTGTTTGCTGTTTTGCATCATCAGCTCGCTTGCTGTTGCTCTCTCTCTCTCTCTCCACACACACACATATATTTATATATATATATATATATATAGGGAAGTATTTAATAATTATTTTTTTATTTAACCATTAATGGTTACTCTCATTTTCAATTATTGGATTAAAAATTAAAAGTTGAGATTTAATTGTTAGTTAGAAAATACAATTAATGCAAGTAGGTGAGTCATTTAATGCATTAAATCTCAACCTTTAATTTTTGATCCAATAGTTAAAAATGAGGGTAACCATTGATAGTTAAATAAAAAAATAACTATTAAATACTCCTCCATATATATATATATATATATATATAATATGACTCACCTACTTGCATTAATTGCATTTTCCAACTAAGCATTAAATCTCAACCTTTAATTTTTGATCCAATGGTTGATAATGAGAGTAACCATTAATGATTAAATAAAAAGTAATTAAATCTTCCCATATATATATATATATATATATATATATATATATATATATATATATATATAGGCAGTAGACAGTAGACTTGAAGCAATTGCAATTTCGTCACCGGGCAATAGTATAAAAAAGGGGCTTTTCAAAACTCTCTCTCTCTCTCCATTATCATCATCAGTCATATCCTACCTTACCTGTATCATAGTCGTCTTGAGGTATATTCCAAACTCCCCATCCCAACCCTGTTTATTTCCTGTTTCTCTCTCTCTCTCTCTCCCTCAAAGTAGACTTGAAGCAATTGCAATTTCGTCACCGGGCAATAGTATAAAAAAAGGGGCTTTTCAAGATTCTCTCTCTCTCTCTCTCTCTCTCTCTCCATTATCATCATCAGTCATATCCTACCTTACCTTACCTGTATCATAGTCGTCTTTGAGGTATATTCCAAACTCCCCATCCCAACCCTGTTTATTTCCTGTTTCTCTCTCTCTCTCCCTCAATTTTCTGGATCGTTATATATATATATATATATATATACATATATATGACTCCATCAATTATATGTATATATGGATTTATTCATCAATTATATGTATATATGGATTTATTCATCATCGATTCAATTGTACCCCAGAATTATACTCCTTAAAAGTGTTTGTTTTTTACATGAAATTGAATTTTAGGACTTTTTTTTTTACCAACTATACATGAATATTCTTAGTATCTATTTTATGCCATTGCGAGTGAACACTAAAACTTGGTAATTAGCAAATGTGAGTAAAATTATACAAAAATAGATACTGATTTTTGGAACAAAGAAAATTTTAAAAATTGACTTTTATTTTGAAACGAAGGGAAGGAAGTACTAGTTTTGCTACTTGCATGATCTTCATATAATGCCTCCTGATCTGGCGAAAACCAATGCGTTCCTGTTTTGGATTTTATTTATATATATTCCTTTCTGGTGATGCTCCACAAACAAGGAAGGAAATAGCGGAGGAGCTGTTAGTTGGATTCCTCATCGTTGCCATTATTAATTTCCGTTAATCTGATATGCTTAACAGGTCAACTCTTGTGCACGGTGAATTTATATCATTAGTTGTATTTACACTTGCATAACTTTCAATCCCATAGGCCATATGTGTGTTAACGTTCAAATATTAGACACTGGTTGTGTTCCAACTTTTACCATTACATTCACATGCTTTATCATTGAACAGGTTGCTCGACTATGACTTCCAACATTGCTAACAATGACTGCCTTGCATGGGCAGCCAGAGATCCATCTGGAGTTCTGTCACCCTACAAGTTTAGCCGCAGGTATCTTCGACATATTCCCTTTCTCATAAAACAACCACTACTATATGCTTTTCTCGTTTCAATTTGGATTTTGGACTGTTGCATGCACAGCTATTTATATAGTATACTCACAGTTGGAGATATCCCCAATTTTCCAACACTTGTGATGGTCCTTAACTGCAGTTTTTTGAAACAATGGTACCTAAGATTTGTGTATACGTGTCCTTGGATAGTTATATCATATGATAAAACAGTACATGTTGTTAGAGAATTTTTTTGTGTAAAAGTTGTGCTATATGCTCTTGAGCCTTTGAAAATGGGCACGGTTTGGAAAGGATGACTGATGTCCTTTGCTGTCACTAAGTAAAAACAAATGAGTTGTAGTGTGGACCTTGTTTCGACTTCCAATTCATTCTTCTGATTTGACGTTCTCTTGATAAACTGTTATGGGTGACAGGGTTGTTGGGAGCGACGATGTTTCTCTAAGTATCACTCATTGTGGCATTTGTTATGCTGATGTTATGTGGACTAGGAATGTGCTTGGGCACTCCAACTATCCTCTTGTGCCTGGGTATGATGCTATTTTGATAATTTGAAGTGAAAGTGATTTTGTTTATTTAAAATTATGGTTGACGGATACATGATCTTGCTGTGTAACAGTCATGAGATTGTTGGAATTGTCAAAGAGGTTGGTTCAAACGTTCAGCGGTTCAAAGTTGGCGACCATGTTGGAGTGGGAACGTATGTCAACTCCTGCAGAGAGTGCGAGTATTGTAATGACGGGTTAGAAGTCCATTGCTCAAAAGGAGCAGTATTTACTTTTGATGGTATTGATGTGGACGGAACCATCACCAAAGGAGGATATTCCAGTTATATTGTTGTTCATGAGAGGTGAGCAGGTGTTACTTTCCATACTAATATATATCAATAAATGGAACAAGTTACACGATTATAATGTTCGTTAACGCACAGGTACTGCTTTAGAATACCCAAGGATTACCCACTAGCTTTGGCAGCGCCTCTACTATGTGCTGGAATTACTGTTTACACCCCCATGATTCGCCATAACATGAATCAGCCTGGTAGGTCTCTTGGGGTGATTGGGCTAGGTGGTCTTGGCCACTTGGCGGTCAAGTTTGGAAAAGCTTTTGGGTTGAATGTGACGGTTTTCAGCACGAGTATATCCAAGAAAGAAGAAGCCCTGAACCTGCTTGGAGCAGACAAATTCGTGATCTCATCTGATGAACAGCAAATGACTGTGAGATTCCTTATCCTAGCACAGCAGATCACTTAACGAACAACATAGGTGAAGATTTCAGCCTTTTGGCAGTACTAACTGGACATTTGTTTCATTGATGCAGGCTCACGCTAAAACGCTTGACTTTATTATTAACACTGCTTCGGGTGATATCCCATTTGATCCATACTTGTCGCTGTTGAAGACTGCTGGTGTATTTGCCTTGGTGGGGTTCCCAAGTGAAGTGAAGTTCAGTCCAGGAAGCCTTAATCTGGGTATCGTATGCTAGGGAAAACGCTTATTGCAGTTTTTATTTCATCTGACTTTACCAATTAGCAGTAATAGCTTGGTAATACAAACTCGTTGACATTGGCAGGTATGAAAACCATTTCTGGGAGCATTACTGGGGGTACGAAGCTGACGCAGGAAATGTTGGACTTCTGTGCGGCCCACAAAATTTATCCAAATGTGGAAATTGTCCTGATTCAGGATGCCAATGAGGCTCTTGAGAGATTAATAAAGAAGGATGTGAAGTATCGTTTTGTGATTGATATTGAGAACTCCTTCAAGTGGGATGCTTGATGACACAGATGGATTTCCCATCCTTTTATTGGAACTGAAGATTTGAATTTGAAATATGGGGTGGTTTTATACTTTTTTGATTTTGTACTCTCTTTGTTTCTTTCTTTTTTATATTCCTTAGTATTTACTTTGAAAGATAAATAAACATGTTCTCTCATGAATTTGTGATCCAAGCACAATACTTTGAATCAGTACCTTTCTATTCAATGTTTATCACTGACAGACCGAGGAAAGAAAAGAGAGACATTTTTATGTGCTCACAAATTATACAGGTGTTTCCTGCAGAGTCTTATTATCTTGACAATCATCGCTGCTTTTTGTGTTCTCGCTATGTCTTTGGACTACATTGTCGGTCCTCTTCCCCCATAGAACGCAGTAAAGACCAACAATGATGAGAACCGCTCCTATCAAGCTATGCAAATCAAAGAACACCTCCCAATGTCAGTAAGACAAAATACGGATGCATACCAATCCAAGATTGAAATAACAGACTGCAATCTGTTGAAAAAATACTGCTAGCATACCAATCCAAGATTGAAATAACAGACTGTTGAAAAAAATACTGCTACTCGCCATGTTATTCAGGTGGTAACTGGCTTTTCATCTGGAATCAAATTAAAATCCAGTAGCTCACCTTCTCAAGTGAAGCTGCTCTCCAAAAGCAATTGCGGAGAATATCCCCACAACAACAAGCAGTAGTGGGCTAAACATTGCGGCAAAAACTGGTCCATTCATGCTGATACACCATGTCTGTAGGTAGTATACCAATGCTGATATCACAACCCCCTGTAACAGCAACAATAATTTATTTAAGAATGTGGTAGTAGCTGCAAATATTCCCCCGGAGGAATCAACAAGGAAACTCACACAATAGATGATGGTTAAGAGCTGTGTGTTCCACTCCAGTCTCCACAAGTTTCGATTTCTAGCGAAAAATAGTGCAAGGATAGAAGATTGCAAAGATGCAAAGAAACAAATCAACACATTCATCGACAATCGAGCTGGATATATCTTGTAGACCATAGACTGTGGAAATATTAATGGTTACAAACTGATTCAGGGAAATCAATCTTCTCCATGTATTTTTTAGAATATAAAGGCATTCAGATGGTAAAATGGAGTTTGTAAAGACCTGGAGAATGAGCCATGCACTCCAAGCAATGTTGCTGGTCAAAATGAGGGCAGAGCCTTTGATCCAGTTTTCTTTTCCATGAGTTGAATCATTAGCAGAACCTTTAGTAGTAGTATCATAGATGTCAATTAGTGGCCTATCCACAAAGGCCTTGAATAGGTAGCCTCCTTTCCAGAAGGTGAAAATAAGCGATCCACCTATGCAGGTAAGTGTACCCAGCACCTTTGCTTGCCCTCTTGCAGTCCCAATGCTCACTCTCTCCATCCTGCACCAAATCTAACCGACAAGTGAATCATGAACTAATAGAATTTGGTAACTTGAAAGTATATATATATATAGGCAAGTCACTTGAAGGAGATCTACTAATTGAGCTGGTACCCTAACAGAAGTGCCATGATAAATGTCAAACTGGGAATGACATTACTTAGAGCACTTGCAACAGTTGGAGAGGTGTATCCTAATCCAGCATAGTAAACATTCAGATGGATGGTAGTTCCTAGAGACGCGAGCACAAAAATCTTCATCATCACTGAGAAAGAGAGAGAAGGGCGTTGTTTCCTGTAACGCAAACAAAAAATTGTAAGAGATTGCCACAATCAAGACGTCTCTGTTTGAGAAGAGGGGGTTTGGGGGAGACTAGTGATAGATAAAACAGCTAAAAGTTTGTTCACCTTTCAAGGACATATGCCAAAGGGCCTAAAAGGAACATGGCTATTATGTGGCGGTAGACAACAAAAACTAGTGGGTTAAGTCCCTCCTCCACGGAGATTTTCATCAAGATATTTGATCCACCGTAAGCTAGCTGAACGAGCACCATTGCTGCATAAGGCATGCATGTTTTCATTGTCCTTAAAACCTTCCTTTATGTTAGTGTGTAGATTAATGGAAGGTTTGGCTTATAATGGAGTTGGATAAAGGTGAGTCGAGGCATGTAGTTTTAATACTTAATTAGTTGAGTGGAATTCATAATCAGGGAAGCAATACATGCATGATACTGATAGAGAAAGCATGCACCATCCAGCACCACTACAGTCTACACTAACTTATCACTATATAACCTAACTAAATGACCACATCGATCTCATCCACATCACATGCGAGTGGGAGATCAGAACAAACGTACATTATTAATAACATACGCGCTAAACGCAGCCCCCCTTAATGCGCTAAACGCAGCCCCCGGCGAAATTACTAACTTGCCATTTTCTCTATTTTATTTTTAAAATTTTTAAAAACTAAACTTTAAATTACAGTTTTCCCCCTAATTTTAGAAAATTTAAAACTGCCCCCTGGACTTTTTTAAACTTACAGCCGCCCCCTATTCAACCTGAGAAAATTACTAAATTGCCCTTGATTTTTTCTGAGAAAATTACTAAATTGCCCTTAATTTTTCTATATATAGAAAGGACTTCTAACCTAACAAACTCACAATTTTCAGTTTATCTCTCTAAACTCAACATATTCTCTCTCTCTAGAAAGTTCTTCAGCTCTCTCTTTAGTTTTCTGCATTAAATGTATGTTTTTCGTATACTTTGTATTAAATAAATTTTTTATTTAGTTATTTGTTTTGAATATATATGTTTGTCGCATATTTTTGTGTTAAATATGAATTTTGTGTTGTTATTGTTGTGTTATAATGTACCATTTAGACAAAAAAAAAAAAAAACTGGGGTATATGCGCCTGTACCATGCGCATGTACAGGATGACATGCGCATGGTACAAGCGCATGTTGCACGATTTATTCGAATTTAATTAAAAAAATTTAAAAATTTAAAATTTTTTGCCACATGCGCCTGTACCCGGCGCATGGAGACTTGTACATGCGCATGGTCTGGGCGCATGTACAAGCCTCCATGCGTTGGCATGCAAATTTTTAAATTTTAAAATTTTTTGCACTTTAACCCTTTTATTTGTCCTTTTTTTGAAATTGTTTCATTTCACCCCCTGAGTTTGTTAGTTTCATTAAATTGAATGAAATTTTGCATTTTGCCCCTTGAGATTCTTAGTTTCGTTAAATTGAATGAAAATATGCAATTTTACCCCCTGAGTTTGTTAATTAAGTTAAAATTTTGAGGTATATGAAAATGTTACACTTTTAATAAATTATATGGTTAAATAATTATTAATATCTTAATATTAAATTTTTATGTGATTTATTAAATGTTACACTTTATTCCTAATTATTGCATTATGCTTAAATAATTATTAATAATATCTTAATTATTATTAAATGTTACACTTTATTAATATTTAAATATTAATAATTAATAATATTTATTTTTTATGCGATTTATTAAATGTTACACTTTATTCCCAATTGCATTATGCTTAATATATTATTATGAGAATATTATATATATATATATATATATATATAATCATTTTTTTTGTTCATGTAGATGTCTGATGATCGTGGAAAGAGGGTTATGGAGCATAGTTTGGATTACGAAGGGCGGGCCAAAGATCGACGTGTATTTGCGTCTGCACGAGCGAGAGAGGAACGCCGGAGACAGAGACAGCGACAGGCTTTGATGGATGAGCCGCCGGTCCCGCCTGTCGTACTTACCCTAACCCCTGTTCAGTGGCACGACTATCAGCCTACTCCGGTTTCGTTTGGGGTAGGTTTTGATGCAACCTCCTCAGTTGGAGATTCAGCTTCATGGGCTGAACATCACTCGCATTCTCCCGCAACGACCAATGAGGAAGATCGTCGTAACGAAGAATTTATTCGGCAGTTGGACGACAATATTGAGCCGGATATTGACTTACCTGAACCAGTTCCTCGTGGTCGTCGTCGTCGCCCTAACCCTAGTAGAGCTGGCACTAGTAGTGGAATGAGCGGCAGTGACGATTGGAGGTTGAGGGAGCCACAAGACGGAGGCCCCCAAATCATCGACTTATTGCCTGGTTTTCTTGGGCATATCTCATGTGCTCTATGGACCCGACATATGGTAATCTTTACTATATCTAATTTTTACTTAATTCGAATTATATTTGTCACTACATAGAAATTATATTTTTATTGATGCTAATATGTATTTACGTTC
Organism: Platycodon grandiflorus; assembly: GCA_016624345.1. Taxonomy (NCBI): domain Eukaryota; kingdom Viridiplantae; phylum Streptophyta; class Magnoliopsida; order Asterales; family Campanulaceae; genus Platycodon; species Platycodon grandiflorus. The sequence goes on along the minus strand of CM028361.1, from coordinate 92,718,130 downwards.
TTTTTTTTTTGTTTAACAGAATAGACCTCCTTTACTGGGACTCCACAGTGGCGATCGGATGTATAAGTAGAGTCTAAACAATTTTAGGGCCACAGAAAAGTTTGAAGCAACGGGCTTGGCGCATTTACAGAAATGCATGTTTCCAAACGTGAACATGCCTTTGATTTCTGCTTTCGTGGAAAGATGGTATCCAGAGACCAACAGTTTTCATCTTCCATTTGGGGAGATGATGATCACTCTCCACGATGTCTGGTATCTTTTACAGATACCTGTAGCTGGGTTCCCTGTTATGGGAGATAGCAGCTTATCTGAGTTGAGGCCGAGGATAGGGGGTCTATTAGGGTGGACGGCTGACCAAGTGAATGTTGAATTCAAGACTCATTTGATCAAGCTTAACACCATCCAAAGAGAGTGTGGTACGAGCGGGCCAATGGTCGGTCCAGAACGAAAAGCGACTGCATATTTGTTGTGGACGTTGGGTGCGTCACTCTTCGTCGACAAATCAAAAACTTCAGTCACCTCACAACTTTTGCCGTTCTTGGACCCATTGGAGAAGGTGCCCAACTATGCTTGGGGCACAGCTGCGTTAGCATATCTATACCATCAGCTCGGTATAGCATCTCGTCGAGATACAACGCAGATGGCTGGATGTCTGACTCTGTTGGAAGTAAGTTTTACTTGTTGGTTTAATTTATTAATTTGGAATCATTTGTATTTATTTTAATTTATTATTTATTAAATTGTTTGCGATTAGGGTTGGATATATGAGTACTTCCCGAGTTCATCCGGGCATGTAGAAAACGGACAACGGCAAGTCCCTACGTAGCTCGTTGGCGCACGGCTACGTCGAGAAACAGGGAGCCCATCGGTACTTTGGATATGTACCGGAGACGACTTGATCAGTATACTGCTGAGGAGGTAAGATAAAATACCCCCCTATAAATTTAAATTATTGAGTTTCTTATTTTTTTTATTATGTTAATATATAGTTATTTTTTTTATTAAGATGTTAATTTATTTTATTCAAATTATATGTTATTAATACAGGTTGTATGGCTTCCGTATCACCATGACCCGACAACGACCATCCCGATTAGTCTGTTTTGCGGTATCATACACTATAGGATTATTACGGAGGCATACATGCCCGAGCAGTGTTTACGACAATTCGGGTATGTTCAGACAATCCCGGCTGCTCCTCAAGTCCCTACTAAGGTATATTTGGGTTTGAACCCAAAGTTATATGTGGTGGAGCACGATCCAAACAGGAGAAATTGGGATAGGTGGCAAGCCCACTGCATTTCGCCCGAACGTTTTGGGTCATTTAGGTGTATTAATCCTAGTGATACGATGCCCGGGTATATGAGGTGGTTTAGGGCCCGATCTCATCTCGGGTTGTCAGACCTGAGTATTTCTTATCGACATATTCCCAATCAGATGGGTCCCTCTTCGTTGACTTCCTGTTGGGAGGGTGCCCTTTGTGTTTCTTATCCGTATCATGTTCCCCCAACTCAGACGCGTGTCTACGAATGACATTCCCTATCCTGGTAGAAAGCACGACCTTGTCAATATCTGATTGTGGACCGATATCAGACAACAGATCTTTGAGCAAATCATCACCACTGCGTCTCGTCGTGGATAATTCCTCAGTCGCCTCCATATCTAAAGTCCTCCAGAAAATATTGATATCTGTGGGATCAAACGGGATTAGGTTGCGTTGCGCCTCAATCATCTCATGAAGACATGGTAAGCCGTGGGACGATCACAGAATGCATCGATCGATGTCATACCCTTCGAGTTTGTTAGCCTCCTTTAGTGTCTCTAGCTTAATACACTCCTCGTCCATCAACTCGAAAGCCTTATGAGATACACTGCATGAAAGTTGTCGAAACACGAAGCTTTTTTCAGTTAAAGTATGGACAACTGTGCGCGATTGCTCGAATTGAGCCTTTATCTCGTTCAGTTGTAACTCAATATTGTTGTGTAGCTTCGGGAATATTGTGTCGAAACCCCCAGTGGCTGAGACTAACCATCTCTTTAGCTGCGAATGAGTACTCTCGACCCTAGATGACAAAATATTGGACACATTTATTAATATGAGATGATAAAAATGTATAATATAGTTTAACTTCTAATAAAGAAAAATTCATTTCAGTTTATATAAATTAAATATAATACCTGTTTGTCGTAGTATTCCCAAAATGTAAAATATCTTTGGTCCACGCACAACAGAATTTCTTCTTGTATGGTACCAACCATTCTCTCATCACGTAATTAACTAACCCATACTTGTTAGCCCATACTCCTACCAACGCAGCCAGATGTGCTTCAAATTTCTCCTCTGTTCTTGCATTAACAATTTTATGCCACCTAGACATAAATACTGGAGAAAAGTCTTTAGTCTTCGTGCACTGAACCACATGCTTCTCCACATTCTTCGAAATATGTCTTTTACACAACATATGTTGGGCACCGGGAAAGAAATGCTGAATTGCTTTCATTAAAGCCAACTCTCTGTCAGTGAGAAAAAGCTTTGGATAAATCTCCAAAAGTGTAAACAACTGATGCAGCGTACCCAAAACCCACATGAAAGAATCAGTGGTCTCGTCATGAATGAAGGCGAAAGCAATGTGGAAATTTTTATCGGTAGATGCCACCCCTATGATCTCCAACAACGGCAAGTTGTACTTATTTGTTTTGTACGTTGAGTCCAAAATGATAACGTAAGGAAACTTTTGTAACAAAATCACTGATGTTGGGTGCATTAACATGACATGTTTCAGAGTAACATCATCATCTTGAAATTCTTCCCAATGGTGGTAGCCATTGTCATACATCAGTTTGAAGAAATGTTGCATTGGTGTTGCTTCACCCATGCCATCCCTTTTTATTTTCTGTACCAAATTCTGCATTTGACGTAGCGAGCTAACATTATCGGGATCTGTATTATGCAGATGATTGAGAATTTGCTTCGGCTTCATATTGTCTTGTGTAAGTTGTTTAACGACTCCATAATCGTCTTTCAGTGATGTTCTCGATCTGTGCCACTGTCCATACTTAGTAAGTGGGTGGTTGTGTCGACGATTCTCGTCAATGTGCACTTTCCAAAGATTACCACCAAGTTGCTGAACTGCAGTAACCTCAAATGGACATCCTATTTTCTTCGAACCGCATTTTTTTCTTTGACTTATATCAGCATCTCCAGTTACTCTGGGAATTCCACTTCTTTCGCAACCAAAACAAACAATTTTCTTTTCATTTCTACTTCTATGCCGCTTAATTATCATATGCATGTTATTTAGATGTCCTGTAAACAGAATCCATTCCCCCACCAGCACTAAACTCTGAAATATTGTTTCTGTAACAAAGCACCCGCTAACATCCGGATAAATTGTTTCATCTATAGGGGAACAATCCTGTAATTATTTAACCGTGTGTAAGCAAAATTTAATATTAGTATTAATTCAATTAATCGGCCCAAACAAATAACATAGGCCACAAATAATTATTGTTTAAGCAATTATAATCAACATTTAATAGTAATTAACAAAATGTAAATAATACAACTAATAATATTAATTCATTTAATAGACCCAAAACTAATAATTATGTAACATAAAAGTTAACAAAGTTAAATTAAGAGGGTAAATTATAAATTTCTATTTACTTAAACATTTAACGAAACTAACGTACTCATGGGGTAAAGTCAATATTTAAATATTAATAAAGTGTAACATTTGAGGCTAAATAATTATTTAAGCATAATGCACAATGCAATAGAAAAAAACAAAGTGTAACATTTAATAAATCACATAAAAAAAAATTAAGCTAAATTACTTAATAATGCAATGAGTAAAAGTGTAACATTTATTAATAAATCAAATAAAAATTAAATATTAAGATATTAATAATTATTTAATCATAATGTTATTAAAAGTGTAACATTTTCATAAACCTCAAAATTTTAACTTAATTAACAAACTCAGGGGGTAAATTGCATATTTTCATTCAATTTAACAAAATTAACAATTTCAAGGGGTAAAATGCAAATATTCATACAATTTAACGAAACTAACAAACTCAGGGGGTGAATTGAAATAGTTTCAAAAATAGACAAATACAAGGGTTAAAGTGCAAAAAAAAAAATTAGTGCTACATGCGCCTGTACCAGGCGCATAGAATCTTGTACATGCGCCTATATCATGCGCATGTACAAGATTTTATGCGTCTGGTACAGGCACATGTAGTTTTTTTTTTTAAATAAAAATTCTAAAAACGTGCAACATGCGCTTGTACCATGCGCATGGCATCTTGTACATGCGCATGGTCCTGGCGCATGTGGCCTTTTTTTTTTTTTGTCTATTTAACACAAATAACTAACCCAAAAAATATACAATTTCGAATCAAATAACTCAAAGCACTCAATTTAATTAACACAAAGTAAAAAACATACATATTAACTGAATAATTTAAACAAAATTACCTCTGAATTGTCTGAACTGGATCCCCCTTCGAGTTATTAGCCGAATTATTAGACATTTGGACAAAAAAAAATTAAAGTGTTGAGAGAGAGAGAGAGAGTAATCAGAGTGATAGATTGTAGATGAAAAAAAAATTTCATCCATTCCTTTTTAAAAAAAATTTAAGGGGTCTAAATGTTAAATTTAAGGGGGCTATTTTAAAATTTTAGGGAGCCTAAGTTATAGGGGGGCGGCTGTAAGGCTAAAAAGCTCAGGGGGCGGTTTTAAATTTTCTAAAATTAGGGGGGAAACTATAATTTAAAGTTTAGTTTTTAAAAATTTTAAAAATAAAATAGAGAAAAGGGCAAGTTAGTAATTTCGCCAGGGGGGCTGCGTTTAGCGCATTAGAGGGGGCTGCGTTTAGCGCCACTCTATTTATTAATATTCCTGTTCCATTCGATCCCCCTTCGTCTGCAACCAACGTTATCTTTTTGTATTGTACATGTTGTAATTTTCCGTCGTTTGCGCACGAGGAGTAAAAGTACAAATACAACTTTAAATTAATAAAAGTCTATACAACTAATCTATGAAACCTCACCAAGACGCTCAAATAGATTACAATAAGAGCTGGGATAACAATTTATCTACCCTATGCAAATTTATCTGATACTATAATTTATAATCTCCAAATATCCTGCAAATAACAAACAAATTAGTATACTTGCAATAATTGAAGAAAGTAAACACAATAGTATAAAATAACTGAACTAAAACAGTGAAGAAGAGTTTCTCTTCTTCAATAGTTTCACAGGCCAAAGCCTCAACCGAAATCACCACAAGGCTCAGTATTCCATTTCTCAACCAAGTCCACCGAAGTAACACACGGGGAGAAACATGCACTGTCCAAAAAAGGTGAAGACCCAAGCTTTTTCCGGCGACAAGCTCCGGCAACCCCAACACCCAAAAATCCGGTAACCCCAAGTCACCGTCACAAGCTCTGAAGCTCACTACCGTCTAACCGGAGTTCAAGACTCCAAAATACCACCAAACCAAAAGTCCTCACTCACGCACACACTCTTACATGTACAGTAAAGACATAGTGAGAAGAAGATAAAGAGGGCACTAATTTCGTTTAGAGAGAGAGAGAGAGAGAGCTTCGTCAATGTTCAATCGGTCGTGTTCACGCCACAAGCCCCAGCTCACGATGTAAACCACCGGAGTTAACAACTCCAAGAAAACCCACCAAACAAAAATCACTCTCACATACACAGCCTCACATAGTAGCACACAGTGAGGGATGAGTGTATACTGATTTTTCGTTTGTAAAGGGAGAGAGATAGAGTAAGCCAGGTCCACCAAAGAAGAGACGGGCAGTGTATAAGAGGGAGTATTACTGGGAGAACGAACTAGGTTGGGGGAGAATCAAAGGGCCAGTCAATAGGGGAGAAGAAGGGGCAACGATGGAGAAACAGAGGAGCGATCTCCAGTTTGTGCAAGGGGTTTGGGCGGGCCGCCAGGGAGCATAGGCTTCGACCTGGGCTTGGGAATAGGTTGCCCATTTGGGCCTTCCAATATTTCAACAATCTCCACCTTGGAACAAGTGCTAGTTCTCACCACATGGACTCACATGGCTTTATAATAAATCGGAATCATCATCGCCTTAAACCGAAATAGAACTTGTTCCAACACTAAGTAAAGAACAAATCACAAGACAACATACACAAAGTATGCAAGGAAAAACAATCTATCTTGCAAAGTAAGCAAGGATTTTAGCAATCTATCTTGCTCCACCGCACAAAGTAGGAACGAGATAGACACCACATCAAACACTAAGTATGCAAGGATTTTAGAGGGTAACAACAGCACACATGTATCAATCAAATTTCAAAATATTTAAACAAGTTTAAAATTTGGTTATCGCCAAACATTTTAACTCCCAATAAAATTGGGCAATCAAAACACATTTAACCCTAATCCCCTCATGAAATCATTGACCGATGTCTTCTTTTAAAAAATCATGGGTCAAATATATTCACTCAATGACAACGCAACCTCACTGTTGCTGTTCTTGAAACTCAAGTCCTAAATTGGTCTGGAGTTCTCTTCTCATTCATCAGTCAAGCCGTTCTAAGAGGCAGTTGGTCACAGCTTGTGATCATGCAGTATGCGAGAATTATATCCTACTTTCTGTGTTCATTTCAGTCAATTCGTGACTTTGTCCGATCTGAGGAACAATTTCCCATCACCAATGAGCTGCTAATCACTCGTGAACTTTTCTGCAGAGGTGACTAAGAAGAAAACCCCATCTTAGGAAGTGGAAACTCTGTTTAATCTTATCTTAAAAATTTTGTAATTTGTTTTACTCGAACATACTTTCCCTTGAATGAAATTATGTTTGTTTACTATGAGAAGTTTTTATTTATTTTTTGCTGATACTCTCTTATCGCTAATATTTACTTAAAGTAATATTAATTTCAAATAAGCACAATTTAAGCTAGAAAGTTCGAGGATCATAGCATATGAGGCATACTCTTGAGAAGATGAATTAGCTTCATTTATGGCAAAAGGATGATCAGACATGCCTTTTTCTCTAAAACCATTATAAGTCCATCAAATGGCTGAAGGACGGACTTGTGCGGCTCATTAGTAAAAATCCTTCGTAAGTCCTATAATTATATTCCTCAACATTAAATCAGACATGAAACTCAGGTATGTTTTCCTACAACCTGATCTCAAACACAAAAAGGGAAGAAAAACTCTTGGACAAATGTCAAACTTCCAAGATGTCTTTTCATATTAAAATTTTTCTTTACCCTCCCCCTTTTTCTTCATGAATACATTGGATAATTCCCTTAAAAACTCTTCAAATTCTCAAAATTTTAAGAGACATTTTTTTTTTTAATAAAACGAGATATTCATTCTCTTCAAATCTTCAACTCCTATCAGATCTTTTCAAAAGAAAAACTTTAAAAAAAAAAATTCTTCATCGTGTTACACCTTTTTTTTTTTTAGGAAACAGGACGGCACCCCGCAAAATTTTATTAATCAAAAAGAATACAAACATGAGGGGACAACCAGCCTTGCCCTTATAAATGGGAGGACAGAGGAGCCTAACCTCGAAAAGGAAATAACAGCTATTACAAAAAGAAACAGAAGAACAACTAAGTCCTATAATTAAACAGACCTAACTCGTCATGGCCAAGAGCCGCAAACACTAACAGGAGGGATCCCTTGGAAGAATAAGAAATAGAAGTACTATGGGAATAAGCATGAGCAGCTAAACGATCCGCGACGTGGTTCACTTCTCGAAAGGCGTGATGCAGCTGATACTCACCCAACAAAGCTTTACATATTCTAATCTCATAAGCCCACATCCATGGAGTATTACAAGCTCCAGAAATACTCGAGACTGCCACAAGGGAATCTGTTTCAACCTCTACGTACTCAAATTTAAACTACGACAAAGCCGTAAACCATCTCGAAGGGCCAAGAGCTCCGCACCCATATTGGTTCCAGGGCCATAATAGTTCGAGAAAGCCCGCACCATTTTACCCTGATTATCTCGAATAATACCACCTCCTGAGCAGAACCCACCAATAGCTGACCCATCAGTGTTTAATTTAAACGAAGCCGAAATCGGAGGAACCCAACGCAACCATTGACCACGCCGCAAAGGAATATCAATAACCTGAAGCCCCAGAGTTTGTAACGAAATAGAGCTCAACCTACCCATGAGAGTCTTGGGACAGTAAACCATAAACATATCCTGCAAATCTTGAACCACATTACGAAAAATAGTCCCAGCAGACATCGGAACATTATCGAAAACGGCCTTACACCTAGCTTTCCAAATCTCCCAACAGGTAAAAACCATGACACCAATTTGACAAGCCCCAAGCTGATTTCGAACTGAAGAGTGTTCCATCCAAGTACCAAAAAGATGATGAATGGAAACATAAAAACTTACCTTGTTAAAAATAGTAGCAAATCTCCTCCAAAGCGTCATAGCAACTTCCGAATGAATGAACAAATGTTCTAAAGATTCACAAGCTGGACTGCTAGTGCAACAAACACACTTTGACGTAAGAAAAACTTTCCAACGTCGCAAGGCCATATCCACCGGAAGCGCTCCATGAAAAAATTTCCACATAAAACCACTCACTCGCAATGGTAACCATGGCTGCCACAGCTTCGTCGCCCAAGACAACTGCGGTGAAGCTGTTCTGATATAGTTCCAATAAGCTGCAGCTGTAAACTCTCCCGATTTCGTTAGACTACATATCATCCTATCCTCTTCACAAGGATCAAGAACCACCTTGGCGACAGCGCTACGCAATCTCTCCGGAATGAAATCCATAAAATTCGAGAGCTGAGACAAGGCTTCGCGCACTGTTAAACGAACATCTATGGGATGAGGGCCGGACAAGACTTCCCCACACCAGTTTGTAGACCAAAAAGAAATCTCACCACGGCCAATAACCCACTGAGAACACTGTAAAACACGAGGCAACTGATCCATTACAGCTTTCCAGATGTGAGAAGCCGAAACAGGCAAACCAAAACCATTACAAGAACCATATTTAGATTTGGCATAAACAGCCCATAAACTCTTCCCTTGAAGCACCCTCCAAGCTAACTTAGCATGCAGAGACTCCATTACCTGAAATAAAGATCGCAGACCCAAACCTCCTTCATTTAGCGGACGGCATACCACATCCCAAGACATCCAGTGCGCACGATGTTCACCAGCAACCTCCCACAAAAAATTAGCCAACATAGATTCTATGTTACGAATGATCACCTTTGGGACTTTAATGGCAGCTAGAGTATATATAGGAATGCTAGATAGAACTGATCTAAGCAAAACCAGTTTAGCTCCAAAAGAGAGAAGTTTGGACTTCCAGCCATTAATTCGGTTATAGATTTTCAAAACTACATTCTCAAAATAACAGCGTTTAACTTTCCCCTTGAACAACGGAATGCCCAAATACTTCATCGGGAAGAAATGCCGCTTGCAACCGGACCATGTAGCAATATTTCGAGTGCGAGGAGAGCATTTGGTAGAGACATAGAAGCCACTTTTGTCAATGTTAATAAGCTGCCCGAAGCCTTTTCATACTGCGATTAGATCTTTTAAAGCCGTAATAGAACGACGAGAACCATTGGTAAATATAAGCATGTCGTCCGCATACAATAAATGAGTAACGACCATCCCACCTCTCCCATGAGCATAAGGAGTAACTTTTCCAGCTAAAACTGCTCTGTTAATATTATGAGTCAATACCTCCCGAGCAATGATAAACAAGAAGGAGACAAAGGATCCCTTGACGAACACCCCGAGAAGATTTGAAGAAGCCACACCCCTCCCCATTAATACGAAAAGAGTACCAAATGTTGCTTATCGGTCGTATACCAAATCACAACTCATATCATCAAATCCAATAGCTTTCAAAGCACGCAATGAAAAGGCCATTCAAGACGATCATACGCTTTAGACATATCCAACTTAAACACAACATTACCACCCCGACTTTCGTATCAATACGGTGAATTAATTCATGAGCCAGACGATATTCTCTTGAATACTTCTACCTTTTATGAAACCGATTGCTCCATAGAGATCACTTTAGGGAGGAAAGTTGCAATCCGAGATGTCATGATACGAGATATAATTTTGCGTAAAAGTTACAAAGACTAATGGGTCTCAAATCTCCCAAACCATTCGGATTAGCTATTTTAGGAATAAGAACCACAATAGTAGAAGAAATACCTTTAGGAATTTGGCTCCCGAAAGAAATCCGCACCGCCGCAACCAAATCCATCTTAATAATCTCCCAACAAACCGATAAAACCACCTGTGAAACCATCACTTCCAGCGCACTATTAGGATTTAAACCTTTGATACTATCAAAAATCTCACCTCGTCCGAATCCTATGCAAACCGTTGTTATCTTGACCATTTAAGTCGTTAGGAAAGTCTTGAAATAAATCCTCATTCTAAACAGACGGGAAGTGGAAAATAAATCGTAAAAATTCCACGACCATATCCCCTATCTGTTTATTATCAGTACACCAAGATCCATCCGAAAGCCGCAACTTTACAGTATTAGTACTAACACGCTCCCGAATACTAGCATGGAAGTAAGAAGTGTTACGTTCTCCATCAGTAATCCATAATTGCCGAGATTTTTGTTGAAGAAGCTCGCCTCCCATTTCATGAGTGACAAAGATTTTTCTTTGCATTAAAAAGTTGATCGAACCCCGATCCCAACCTTGCCGTAAAACCACCTCTAAACGTAAAATAATGTCTTGTGAATAGCAACCTTCCTTTGAACATGACCAAAAACTTCCCGGCCCAATGACGAAGCTTAGCTTGTAAATTCAAACTTCTTCCATAAGGTATCCATAGCATTGCCTAACACAGAACCCGCCATTGATCACGAACAAACCGCAAGAAATCGGATGATCTAGCCACATTCTCTCGAAAACGAAAGCAACCCTTCGGCCGGAAAACATGAGAAATCAATAAGAAGAGGCGAATGATCGATAGAACACGACAAAGATGCTCAACACGTAAACCAGGGAAACTAGCTTTATAAAAACCATTAATCAGAACTCTATCCAGACGTTGCCAAATGCGATCCACCCCATCTTGATTATTACACCAGGTGAAGGCACTACCCTCATAACCTGCATCAACTAAACCAGCCTGCTAAATAAAACCATTAAAGTCATCCATAGCCAGAAAATCACACAAAGCTCCACCCAACTTTTCAGAAGAATGAGAGATAATATTAAAATCACCACCCACCAGCCACGGTTCAGTTAAAGACATAGAAAAATCAAGCAAATCCCTCCAAAGATCCTGCCTTTCCCCTTTAGTACATTTCGCGTAGACAAAAGAGAACAAAACTGAGAAGCTATCTCCAATTGTAATGCGAGCAGTTATAAATTGAGACGTAGCACGAACTACATTAACATTAACCCTGTCATCCCAAAATAACCAAATATGCATATTCTCTGGGTCTTGATGAAGAAAACCCTTATAACGTAACTTCTTAGCAACTTTATTAATACGAGAACCGGGAAGTTTTGGTTCCAGAATCACACAAAGAAACGGGTTGTGTTGCGTTTTAAGCAAACGAAGATACTCCACCGTCTCTTTATTACCCACACCTCTAGCATTCCATATTAATGCAAACATGGAAGACTAAATTAAAGAGTAACCTGATGGGCTCTAGAAGTAGCCCTAGTCATTCGTCTATTCTGATCAAGAAAGATTTTCTTTTTCTTACGAGCAAATAAAGTACGACACTGTTTTTGAAAGGCTTGATTACTTACCGAAGCAAACGATAACTTAACAATATCGCCAACTGATGATGATCTTTTCAACTGATCGTGATTACTGACATAGCTGCTCCCACCCGTGTTAGTCCTAGGAACACTTCGAGATCCTGATACATCCTTAGGAATTTCCATTGTATCCAAACCTCTGTTGCTATCAGGAACAGCTCCATTCCCACCAATAACAGCTGTAGACCCATCAGTCTTGCCAAGCACGACAGGCCTCATGGAATTATGCACCGCATCAGGCACGTCATTCACCACCTCATAACCCAAACCAGCAGCAGCAACGACGACTGACCAAAGATCCACAACAACCTCGCCCTCTTCGCAATCACCCAAGTCAGATAAAACATCAAAATTATTTTGAGAAATAATTTGTGTACTATTACCTGCCTTGCCTTACACACCGAGAGCCTGTTGCACCTTGCGACTGGACTGATTTTTATGCACCATCTTAACATTCTGAAGATGGAAATCAGTAGAACCACCAGCAATCTCTGTAACACAACCTTTACCCTTGTCTAAATCTGGAGAACAGCCTTTAGCATTGTTTAAATCGTGACCTCTAGTGTACCAACATCAATAATTTCAATCCCTTGGGGAACACCATTCACATCCTTTGTGTTCGAGGTAGCACCTTTAACAGCACCTGCAGCCTTATTAATTGGCACCCACATCTGATCTTTTTGTGTGCATGTAGCTTCAGCTCTATCCACCCTTGTATCCTCCTTAGTACCTTCTTCCTGAATCGTCGTTTCAGTTCTAATCGGTCCTTTCGTCCTTACTCGTTTCTTACGACAGTCCGTCGCGATATGACCCAGCAAACCACAATTACCACAATAAGCAACATTACCTTCAAACTCCAATGATTGCCAAAATCCAGTTTCCTTTGAAGTACCAATCCAAATCCTTGAAGGATGCGGTTTAGAAACATCAACCTCCAAACATATCTCTAAAAATTTTCTCTCTCTAAAAAATTTTCTTTCTCTGCTGTCGGCCCTAATTAGGGTTCCTTCCCGGTGTGGCTATGCCACCGGATGATGTACGGTTGGAGGGATCTTCCCCTCCGGGTGGTTCTAACAATGATAAGGTAATTAATACTAATCAAAATCTTTCCTATGCTGCTGCTGTGGTTGGGCAGAAACAATAACTCGTGGGTGCAAATCCTAATGTTGCTCCGGTCTTGCAAGATATCACACTTGCCCCACGTCAACCCATTACAATCCTTGATGAACCTGGTTGTTTGTTTACTTCTTTGGAATTAGAGATGCTTGATAAACAGTTTAAGTTCACTTTGATAATGAAATTCTCGGTTGGGCGTCCACAGATTCATGTTATTCACGATCATGTCGTCAAGAACGGGAGACTTACGGGTTCTGTTATTGTAGGTCTGCTTGACCCTCGACATGTTATGATTCATCTTGCTTCGGAAGAGGATATGGTGCGGGCTCTTTCCAAGGAATCGCGTATGATTAACATGTGTATGTTTCGGCTGTTTCGATGGTCTCCCGATTTTGCTTTTAAGAAAGACACCCGTTTGTGGTGGTATGGGTTAGACTTCATCAACTCCCTTTGACATATTTTAATCCATCATCGCTACGAAGGATCGGACAATCGATAGGAAAGTTTTTAGGCGACGATCGCACTTTAGCATTGTCCCATCGTGTTACACTTGAATCTTCAAAATGATAACTCTCTCTCTCTCTCATGAACTGATCTTATCATTTTATCTATAAGTTCATGCTAATCTACACTACTTATTATATCAGTCACCTCTTAAGTATCACTTTTATCTAATTGATATAATAATCAATGTACCTTCTTGTGTTGTCTCAATTGTTGGCTTACATCTCTCACATGTTATATCTTTTTAGACAAAAAATACAAGTTTAGCTGGTTCTTCATTTTGTCCACTCACTCATACTGAATGGATCAAACAAATGTTGGCTACTGCAACAAGGCCTCGAACTGCTAGGAGACGTCCTCGCATCAGTCGAAGGCTACAACAGAGACAAGGGGATCCTAAACAATATCTCCAAATTCATTGACTGGGAACCAACTGTAACACCTGAAAATTTTGCATTAGTGTTAACTTGGTTACATTCATCTTTATCTATGATTATGCATCATGTTACTTGCTAATTGGTATATTAGTAACTTAATTTTCTAGTTGTGGTGATGTGCATTCATATTATGTACTCAGATACATGTTTGGATTAGGATCTTGTGGTTTGATAAGTGTTTGAATACTCTTTGGTCTTCATTTTAAAGCTTAAAACAAGTTGAAATGTGAACGACCTCAACCTTCAGCTGGGCACGTGGCATGCATTACGGTTTTATAAGCTCCAGCTGGACAAGCGCCAAGGTGGCATACGTCCACCTCGATCATGACGACCTAGAAGTTACCCTATGACAGGTCGCCCACTTCACCAGTATACTCTCTCAGCACGCTAACACAGGGACCCACAGAGGAACCTGGGGACATCCCAGGTCGACCTCACCGACATCAAGCGACCTGGCGTATGCCAGGCCGACCTCGACTACATAGAGCGACCTGGAAGCATCCAGACCGACCTCGGCATAGTCCCTTCAGCTCGGCAAAGCAGTATCCTATACGGAGTCATACCATGCCTGAGAAGAGTCCTGTTATAATTCTTCTTGTACACAACAGTCCTCAGCATATAAGGTAACGTAATTCGAAAGACACGGGAATCACTCCTAGTCCGAATCTAATAAGGATTATGACTTACCTCCCTATAAATAACACCCTCAACAGGCCTCATAAGGTACGCATATACAAATTACTTGCTTACGTATTTTTCTTAGCAGCTTTACCTCTCCTACGACGTATTGCTAATTCTCACGCCTGAGGGTTATTGCTGGGACAACCCAGCACCCCTTACGGTGTTCTTTGTTGATCACAAGTGTCAAGCAGTTTACACTTCAAGGACAATCCCTGCAACATAAACCGGAATCCAACCTAGACTACACACGTGGACCAAACACGATTCACAATCCTTTTTTGGCGTGATCAAAATGAAGAAATTATAAACTTGTTAAAAGCTGTTTAATTCCCAGGGTGTGAAATAAATCGTGACCAGGGTGCGAATGACTCTGCCTTCAATTCAAATATTTGTTTCATTTCCAAGATTTTTCAACTTAGCCCCTATAGTTCATAAAATTATTCATTTTAGCTTTGATTAGGTTGTGATTAGTATAATTAATCATGAGTAAGTGTAATTAAGTATGATTAAGCCTAAAGACATTTAGTTAGTGTTAAACATAGTTAATTAGACCTAATTATTGGTTAATTAAGTCTAAACACTTGATTAAAACTCACCAATCATAAGATGCCATGGATTAAGTGGGAGGCTCTCCTTATGATACCTCCTACTTCATTAGAGAGACTTGGCATGTGGGTTTGGCTGAGAATGAAGTCTCCAAACCCAGCAAAAATTCACTTCTCCTCATCTTCATCCAAACTTAGAGAGAGAAAGCCCAAGTCTCCATTGAAGGCTTGAGAGAGAAAACTTGACTTGTGAAAGATTGAAGCTAGAGCCTTGCAAATTCAACAAAGGGGACTCTTAATAAAGTGTTATAAACCAATTTAGAGTTAGAAGAATAAATTTTAATCGGTGGAAATCGTCAAATTGGTAAGTTATTACATGATTATATGTTAGAGTTTAAATTAATGAACTAAGTTATATGCACTGTTTTGTGCCAAGTTCAAAATTTCTGTGCAAAATATACTAATGGTAAATTCATGATTTTTGGATATGTTTTACTTTAATATGTCTTTTATTATCTTGGAAATTTTCATGAAGTTTCGACATCATTTCCCAAATGAGTTAAGAAACACTGCTGTGTTTATAGACTATTATAAATCTGTTGCTAGACTCCAAAAGTTGCTGAGGAAAATATACTCATTGAAAATTCATGATTTTTGGATATGATTCACTTTCGTGTGTCTTGTACACTCCTATAAATTTTCATAAAGTTTTGACATCAGGAAGTACCCCAAAAGGTTTATGGAATTTTCCTGTGTTGGGTGAACTATTATAAAATTTGTTGTAAACTCCAGAGATTTCTGTGCAAAATCTATCCATGGAAAAATTATGATTTTTGGATATGTTATGGTTCTAGACGTTGGGTACCATCCTGGATATTTTCACTTAAGTTGGTGGTCTTTAAGTACCAAAAAAGGGTTACGGAACATCGTTGTGCTGGGCGGACTGTTAGCAAGAATTCTAGACAGTAACTTGAACTTTAAGTGCTCATTTCTTGATGATTATAAATCCGAATGGAGTAATTCAAAGTGGTAAACTATAGTTCAAGATGTCTAGTTTTCAAATACATAAGAATCAAAATATTTTGACTTGGGTGGAATATTTGGTAAATTTAATAACACTACTGTGCATAGGTTGATAAGTGTTAGATTTGAATTATATTTGGGTGTTTATAGTGTAGGTGATAATTGGGACATTGAATTATATTGAGATGTTGTTATATGAGATTTAATACTATAGAATATGTTTCCATCAATTTTTTTTTCCAAGAAACAGGGGCGGCACCCTGCTAAGTTTTATTAGAATAGAAAAAAGCTACAAACTTGAGGGGGACAACCAGCCTAGCCCTTATAAACGGGAGGACAAAGGAGCCTAACCTCGAAAAATAAATACAAATCCAAAAATAACAAAGGGAAAGCATTACTTCCTAAAGCTATATAAACCTAATTCATCATGCCCTAAAGCCTGCCAAACGCTTATGGGGAGAAAACCTTTGCTAAGGAACGAGGTAGAGGATTTATGAGAATAAGCATGAGCTGCCAACCGATCAGCCACATGATTTGCCTCTCTAAAAACATGCTGAAGCCGATAACTTCCCAGCAAGGACTTACAAAGCCTAAGATCATAAACATAAGACCACGGAAGGAGAGACTTCGCAGAGATGCCCATAACTGCCACTAGAGAATCTAATTCAACCTCAACCAAATCCAGGTCAAGATGGCGACAAAGAAGCAAACCATCTCGAAGAGCCAAAATCTCAGCATATGTGTTAGTGCCCGGACCATAGTAATTAGAAAAAGCACGAACCATTTTACCACACCTATCCCGAATAATACCTCCTCCCGCACAATTACCATCAACTGCAGAACCGTCGGTGTTTAACTTATACATGGCTAACAAAGGAGGGTTCCAACGCAGCCAAGTCCCACGTCTGATAGGAACATCAAGGACCGGTAACCCCAACAGCTGCAAAGGAAGGGGGCCAAAATGATCCATAGAAACTTTGGGCCGATAAATCAAAAACATATCTTGTAAATCATGAAGAACATTGTTGAAAATCAGGGTCGAATTCATAGGAATGTTTTCAAAAACAGCTTTGCATCTAGCTTTCCACAACTCCCAACAAGTAAAAACCAAAATACCAATTTGACAAGCTCCAATCTGACTACGAACCGAAGCGCGATCAGCCCAAACCTCAAAGAGATGTTGTAACGAAACATACCTATTTACTTTATTGAAAGCTGTAGCAAACTTGCCCCAGACATGTATTGCAACTTCCGATTGTAAAAACAGATGAACCAATGTCTCACATGCAGGATGCGTAACACAACAAACACACTTCGAAACAATAAAGATCTTTCATCATTGTAAAGCCAAGTCCACTGGAAGAGCTCCATGGAAAAGCTTCCACATGAAGCCACTTACTTTCAATGGTATCCAGCGCTGCCATATTTTCTGAGCCCAGCGCAGCTGGGGGTTGCGAAGCCGAAAGTTCTCCCAAAAAGTCGCAGCAGTGAACTCCCCAGATTGCGTTAAGTTGCAAACCAGCCGGTCCTCCAGATCTGGATCGAGCTGGACCTTAGAAATCCACCCATGTAACCTGACGGGAATGAAGGACAGAAATTCGGGGAGCTGTTCGAAGGCCTCCTTCACAGTCAATTTGATGTCTAGCGGCTGAGGACCACACAGAAATTCGCCACACCAATTCTCATTCCAAAATACCTTTGAGTTCCAAGAGGTTGAATTATGTGTGTATATGTTTAATATGTATAGTATGACTTGAATTGTATAGTAGGTAAGCCATTAGTGATAAATACCTTGGAATTGACTGGAATTTAGTTGGTAATTTGTTGAAGTTGTTAAATCTCCTCTTAGAATTGTTAAGTTAAAAGGGGGATAAGGGTTCCACGTGTTATAGTATGAAAATAGATTAGTAGTTGCAAGTATATTGCTAAATTGAGACTTGGCACCATGTTATATGTATTGTAACTTGAACTTGGGTTGGTTGTAGAGTGATTGAAATGTCTTCACGTAGGACATAAGGTTAAATAAGTTGGTTTATAAAGAGTTGTAGAAATATCCGAGTATATAACAAGAAGTGGAATGCTAGGTGTACAACAAGTGGAAGGTTATGTAGATAACTACAAGTTGACGGTTACATGCTTAACAATAAGATAAAGGTTGTGGATATAAAAATAAGTTGAATATTATGTGTATAACAACAAGTTGAATATTATGTGTACAACAATAAGTTGAATATTATGTGTTTTATATTTGATTAATGTCTTCTTGATTGGCCTAAGCTGAACAACACCATGTTGGTTGTGCCTACAATAATAATGTATTTGTGAAGTGTTCAATAACAAGTTGAAAAGCATATGTGAACAACAAGTTGATGGCTATGTGTTAATAACAAGTTGATGGTTATTTGTAACAACAAGTTGGGGGATATGTTGATTATAATAAGTAGTTACATGAACAACAAGTTGGTATGTGTTACATGGGATCCTAAGAGTCAGTCGAGGGGCTATGGAGATCATCAACTATTGTCACGGGACGGAGAGTTAGTCGAGGGGCTATGGAGATCATCAGCTCTTTACCGCTATTGGCCATAGTGGGAACGTACTATTTCCCATAAGGTGGGAATAGGTGGCGGTCTCGGTAATGCTCAGGTTGTAGGGACTGACATTGTGCGAGCATTTAACTAACAAAATTGCACACTACAACAAAGATCGTGAAAAGGCTCGAGCATCTTCAACAACATGGTATAAGGTGTCATAAGGTTGGGGTGTCGGAGGTGTACCTCGACCTAGTATCTCTTTATTATATGTTTAGTTCAGTTGAATAACATGATATTCAATGTGATATGTGTAACTTCAAGTTTTATAACTATTAGATGTATTAATGTTTAACTTCATGTTATGGTGAGCGTTGCATAATTTCATGTTATACTATATCATGTAGATGCATGTAATAGCTTGGGTCTTCGACTCACCCTTTGTTATTTGTTTCCTTAGTTGACAGGAATATAAGTAGAGAACACTAAGGAAGTAAAGGAACAATATTTAAGGTGGCTGATTGTCTTATATAGATGATGGTGATGTAGCTAGATGTGTAAGATTTGTAATATAACTATATATGAGAGTGGCGCAGAGGAAGTGTGGTAGAATGAATGTAAACCATTGTGTAAACTCTAGGTTGTGTATCCTGTTGGTTTGATGTGTATAGTTGTTACGACATGTCCGGTAGTGGTTGGATCGGTTGTTCCCAAGCATGTTTAGCTCGTGGGGTTGTGTTAGTTTTATAGTTACTATGTTGAAACAAGTTTATAATTGTTAAATAGGGTTTCACACCCGGTTTAGAGTTCCAGGTAAGGGATTAAATCGGGGGCGTGACACCAACAATAATTACAGAATCAGTTACCTCTTCAGGTTCTTCAGTGCCTCTTTCCTCTTCTTTTTTCTCTTCTGTTGCCTCCAACGTTGCCTCCGATGTGCTTATGCCCATTAAGGAGGAGAATTCTAACATTAAGGAGGAGGATATTAAGGAGAACGAAACTATTAAGGATGAGAATGGTAAGATTGAGGATGAATATATTCTAGTGGAGAAGAATAATCAAGAGAGTACCAAGGAGGAAAATGAAGAAAATGACTGATTTAAACAATTGAAAAGAGCTGATTAAATCAGTCATGAGGAGAAAAGTATTCTTAAATATCACTGTTTTCTTTTTTGAGTGATATTTTGAAATTTTACAAAATTGGTATTTTTGTTGTTGTTCAATTAGTATCACTATTTTTTCATAAAACTCTGTACGATTAAACCTCTAGTTTGAATGACAGTGATTATGCTTAAAATCATGCTTATTATTTTGTAAGTACTTAGCATAAGAAAGCACTAAGCTACAATGTAAGTTTGACTTAGGACGTGTTTGCTTATAAAAGGGTCAATCCCACAAAAAACATCATTACTAAGATCAACATTAGTTCTATGTGCTAAAGTTATTGGTAATGGTCACAAGAAAATAGGAGGAGATTGTTAGGAATACTCACCTATTCACTTATTATAATATCTCCAAGTGAATATTCCTTATTTACTTAAAGATTTGCTTGTAATCATAAACCAGAACTTGTCTAGGCTAGGATAATTTGTTTAAATTTGATTAGTAGCCTGCGTGCTAATACTCAGTTATTCGGCCTTAGACCATGTGACACCCTAGTTCTCTTAATTGCATAATTTGCATGTTATATATCTTGTTTGCATGAATAGAAATGCCATGTTATTATAATGTATTATAATTTGATAATTTCTGCTTGTTTTAGCTTTGTTTACTTGTGTTGCTCATACAAAAATGATTTGGTATGATTTTTAGTAACCAAAATGACTTTGTGCTCAGTGAGATGCATACTGGGTACAAAGCGATCGCCTTGTTTTTGGACAGAGCGATCGCTTTGTAGACGAATGTACTATTGAGCGGGTACAAAGCGATCGCTTTGGTCCTTAACAAAGCGATCGCCTTGTAAGCGAATGTCAAAGCGATCGCCTTGCTTCGTGGGAGGCGATCGCCTGTTCTGTGAAGCTTTATTTTTAATAATTGTTGACTTGTGGACTGTTTGTTTAAGTTGGGACACGTCCCTAAGTGAGAGACCAGCTCACTCATACCTTCCTTACTTGCCTCAACACCTGGGAATGACCCTCCACTTCACCCACTTCACCCAAAACAACTCTAAGAACAATTGAGAGAGACTGTGTGTGTTCTTGGTGAGATCACTGTGTGTTTTCATCTCCTCCATTTCCAACCACTCAAACTTGCATGCAAAGCCATATTTGTGTTCCTTGAGACTAGAGAAACAACTTGGGAGGCTTTGATTCTTCTTTTGTTGGTTTAAATTGTGTGTTTGAGGTAAGTACCCAATCCCTTGTCTTGTATGCTCAATATCAAGTATGCTCCCTTCATGATAGTTTTAGTTTACATGTTTAAGAAGACATGCATCATGTTAAAAACTTGAAATTCCTTAAGTAAATTTTCGTGAATTTTGGATTAATGACTCATAATTGATAATTTGAACTTGTGTCAAGTATGAATAATGTTCTAGGATGAACTTGGAATAACTTTTGTTCTTGGACTTGTTATAATTCATCACTTCGAAAATTGATGGACATGTTAGGGTTCACAAGTGTGGAACTTAAATCTTGATGGACTAAAAGTCACGAATGACATATAGTCTAATTGCATATGAATCGAGAACTTAGAAAAGAGCCATGAATTGCACATAGCATTCATTCGCTACTTAGGAATATTTTAGCAATAACTCATCGGAGTTGCGTTAGAGAGTCATCGAACAATACCGACTCTACAAATAAATCCCTACGACGTTTAGAGTTCAATCGAATTGTAAATTTGTTCTTGGGAATTATTGACATGATTGATCTATTGCTCGACTTGTACATTATAGAATAACATGCCTACTTGATCGGACGAGTCGCTCTTGTCGACCTCGCTCCATTACTTGATTATTACGTGAGTAAACATCTACTTGACTCGGACAAGTTCGCTCTTGTCGAACTTGCTCCTTACTTGATTTGTATGACAAGTAAATATCTACTTGACATACCATTAGTCCAGTGGCATTAAGTGAATTGTATCGATGGTCAACGATGCATCATAGTCATGAATCATGAGGTTCATGATGATGATGGGTCGCCATACCATAACTTGCACACACCCTTCACTACGATCACGGTGGAGAAGAGTACCATGTCGTAACCAAAAGGGCGCTTGGAATAATACTAATCGTGGTCGATGTATCATACACGTGCATCCGACAAATACAATCGTTATAACCTTGTCTATTTCGGGGACTACGGCGGCACCGGTTCTATAACATATCCTAATCCTATGTGATTTAATTACGCACCTATGTGAAAACAATGTGCATCGCGACATGAGAACTACGTGCTAACATGATCTTGCTTGATACGTGCTATGTATGCCTTGCATTATATCTGTCATGCATATTGGTTACTTACAAAGTCTTTATGACTTACCCCTCCCTTTCTTGTTTTAGATCCTAGTCGTCCAGGTCCGTCTTCTCGAGGTTGATCGTCTTCTCGTGCTCGTGATTGTTCACCTAGAGGTGGTAGCGTTGGCTTTTGGTTTCTTCTTTTGCAAGGACGTTGGGTTTAAGCAAGTCATTTAGACTTCGCTTGGGAATGTGTAATCATAGTAACTTGTACTTGTTGTAGACTAAATGAATATTCTACTTATGTCTCTTGTTATTTGCCGGCACTTGTTGGCCGAGCCTTGTTTACATGTATATGGTTCACTTGTTAAGACTTCCGGAGCATCCCTTTAGCTCTTGTTTATTGATGTGGTTTTCTCCGGCATGTTTAGCCGTCGAGGTGTTTATATATTAGCATGACTTGTTAGTGTTGGGTTCCTGTAATTTCGCCGATGACTTGGTTTACTTGTTATTAATTGTTATATCGGGTTTTGAAGTTTTAAATATTCCGGCTTTTTAATGCCGAGTTTTATTTCGTGTCCAATGTTGCGTCACGTTAGTTGTGATAATCGAGTCCTTGCATGATTGTAGTCCTTATTTGGACGGCTCGACCCGCGTTCCCATCTCGGGGTCGGGGTTGGGTCGTCGTTGGTATCGAGCTTTATAGGTTAGCTATCGGCCGGGATAGGTTCCATGGCCTAGTTGGGTTAAGTTCTTGTGTGATGTTCTAACGTCGAGTGATTTCTTATAGGTGTATCATGGTGCGACCTAGACCGGGGGCTAGTAGCGGTGGAGTGGTATTGGTCGAGGTAGAGCGGGCCTAGAAGGGTTCTGCCGAGCCGAGGCTAGAGTTCCGAGAAGAACCGAAGTTGAGGTACCCCACCTCGAATCGGGGTGATGAGAATGCCCGTATGGCGGGCTTGTTTCGTAGAATGATGACTGTTATGACCGAGTTGGCACAAGAGGGTCAAGCGGGAGGTGTACCACCTCCACCACCACCACCGAACCGAACCGAGGCGGAAGTTTCACCACCTCGTAACGAGGCACCGCCGGGACCTAGAGCTAGAAATAATACTACTTTGGAGAGGTTCTTGAAGATGAAACCTCCATCTTTCGAGGAGAGTCCGATGCTAGTAAAGCGAGTTATGGTGGAGGACTTGGAGAAAATCTTTGCGGCTCTAGGCGCACGGAAGAAGAGAAGGTTGTCTTAGGCGTGTATATGAGAGGGCGCGAATCATTGGTGGAGAGTATTGTTGGCAAGTGGGATCTTAACCGGGTTCCAAAGATTTGGTCTAATTTCGAGAGGGAGTTCAAGGCTTCTTATGTACCTATGGTGGTGAGGAGAAAGAGGGAGAAAGAGTTCCGGGATCTAGAACAGGGTTCTATGACGGTGGCTCGATATTCACCAAGTTCACCGAACTGTCTCGTTATTGTGCACATCTTGTACCCGATGAGCCCATGAGGGTGCTCAAGTTCGTTAAGGGTCTAAAGGCGAGTATAGAAGGCAGCTCTTGTCATTGCAGTTGACAGACTATAGGGGTGCAGTTGATCGCGCCTATGAGATCGAGAGAGATATAGAGGAGCACAGCGGCTTCTTGTGTGCGATCCTCGCATCGCGATCATCGCAGCGATCATCTCGGTGACCTCGCGGCATTCGGGAAGGGTCGGTTTTGGGTAATCGGTGCAGTCGGGGCAACCGCCGTAGCGGTGGTCGATCTAGGCGCGGTCGGATGGACAGCCTAGGCGTACTTCGATAGTCGTGATAATCGTACTCGGCCGAGGGCGGCAAGGCCGGCGGAGTGAGCTGTTGAGTGTTCTTTTTGTCACAAACTGGGGCATTCGTACAATGAGTGTAGGGTCAGACTTGGGCAGTGTTTGGGTTGTGGAGATTCAAGTCACCGAGTGAAAGATTGTCCCAAGTTTAAGACTACTCAGTCCGTGGGTTCGGTTCAGATCGGGCACCAAGAGGGATAGTGATGGGCGTCCTAAGGCCCAAGCTCGTGTTTTGCGCTTGACCGCGTGGTGTTCGAGTCGACCTCGGTTATTGGAGGTATTCTCTCAGTCTTCGGCCATAGGGCTCGAGTTCTTATAGATCCGGGGTCTTCTCATTCCTATGTTGCATCGCATTTCATTGAGCATTTGTGCGTGTTACCTTCTCAGTTACCTTATGTGCTTGAAGTGTCTACACCGTTGGGTGATCAATTATTGGCGTCGGAAGTTTATAAAGCTTGTGATGTGCTTGTATGTGATCGGGTCTTGCATGCGGATCTAGTAGTTTTGCCTATTCGGGATTTTGATTTGATCTTGGGTATGGATTGGTTGTGCACTTATCATGCTCTAGTTGATTGTCGTCGTAAAGAGTTACTTTTGCCATGCCGGTATTCGGAATTTGTGTTTACGGGTGATCATGCCATGAATAGTATACATATCATTTACGCTGCGGGCTAGGAAACTTCTATCTCGGGGTGCACGGGGTATATTGCTTGTGTGCTTGATACTAGCATGTCTTGTTAATATAGAAGATGTACCGGTAGTTAATGAATTTCCGGATGTCTTTTCAAATGATTTTGCATTACCTCCCGACCGAGAGTTAGAGTTTTGCATTGAACTATTGCCGGAACTTCACCAATTTCTAGAGCACCTTATAGAATGGCCCCAGTGAGTTGAGGAGTTGAAAGACCAATTGCGGGAACTTCTCGATAAGGAGTTCATTAAACCGAGTGTGTCTCCGTGGGGTGCACCGGTATTATTTGTGAAGAAGAAGGATGGTAGTTTGCGGTTGTGCATTGACTATCGCCAATTGAACCAGGTTACTATCAAGAATAGGTACCCTTTACCTCACATTGATGATCTCTTCGATCAACTTCGGGGATCCGTGGTGTATTCCAAGCTAGACTTGAGGAGTGGTTATCACCGGTTGAGAGTTCGGGCGGAGGATGTCCCAAAGACGGCTTTTCGGACACGTTATGGTCACTATGAGTTTGTGGTGATGCCGTTTGGGTTGACAAACGCGCTGCGGTTTTCATGGACTTGATGAATCGGGTGTTTCATGAGTATTTGGATTGCTTTGTTGTGGTTTTCATCGATGATATTTTAGTGTACTCAAAGTCACGAGAGGAACATGCTAACCATTTGAGAGTGGTTCTTTCCTTGTTGCGAGAAAAGAAACTTTATGCGAAATTTAGCAAGTGTGCATTTTGGCTTGAACAAGTATCTTTTCTTGGGCACGTTGTTTCTAGTGAGGGTATTGCGGTGGATCCTTCTAAGGTGGAGGCTATTACTAAATGGAAGACTCCTAGAACGGTAACCGAAGTTCGTAGTTTCTTGGGCTTGGCGGGTTACTACCGTAGGTTCATTGAGGATTCTCCAAGATTGCTACTCCCATGACTAATTTGACTCGAAAAAGTCTACTTTCATTTGGAGTGATAAGTGCGAGGCCGGTTTCCAGAGTTGAAGAAAAGATTGACCACGGCTCTGTTTTAGCATTGCCTAATGGATGTGATAACTTTGTGATTTATAGTGACGCTTCGTTAGAAGGCTTGGGTTGCGTGCTTATGCAAAACGGGAAGGTGATTGCCTATGCTTGAAGAAGTTGTCACCATATGAACAATTACCCAACTCACGACCTTGAATTGGCGGCAATTGTTTTCGCTTCACAAGTGGAGACATTACTGTATGGAGCGAAGTTTGAGGTGTATACAGATCATAAGAGTTTGAAGTACCTCTTCTCGCGAAGGAGTTGAATATGAGACAGGCGTTGGATGGAGAAGCTTAAGGATCATAATTTTACTATTCTTTACCATCAGGAAAGCGAATGTTGTTGATGCCTTGAGTAGGAAGGCTTATATGTCTTGTATGATGATGAGGGAATGGAAGATGCTAGAGGATGTCCGGGAATGGAGTCCTATTGTAAGTGGGCGTAGTGTTCTATTTGCTAATGTTCGTGCTACGCCGGTTTTATTTGGGTTGATTAAGGAGGCTCAAGTTATTGATCCCGAATTGAAGAAGATTATTGATCGATTGGGAGAGAATGCTACACCGGGGTTTGCGATGAACAGTGATGGGATCTTGACATTTCGAGAATAGGGTTTGTGTTCCTTCTTCCGATGAAGTGAAACGTATGGTCCTTGATGAGGCTCACAAAGCCAAGTACACGATACATCCGGTAGTACTAAGATGTACCGTGACTTGAAGAGGTTTGGTGGAACGGTATGAAGAGGAGATAGTGAATATGTTTCTAGATGTTTGACATGTCGGCGAGTTAAGGCGGAGCACCGAGACCTGCCGGTCTACTTCACCACTTGAGATTCCGGAGTGGAAATGGGAACATATCACGATGGATTTTGTCACGGGGTTGCCGCGTACTCGTAGAGGCTTCGATCTTTTTTGGGTTATTGTGGATAGGTTGACGAAGTCGTCCCATTTTATTCCTATTGCGATGACTTACGGTTTGAGTCGGTTAGCGGCATTGTATATCCAGGAGATTATCGGGCTACATGGTGTCCCCGTTAGTATTGTGTCGGACAGAGATCCTAGATTCACCTCGAGATTTTGGCATTCATTACGGAGGCCTTGGGTACCAAACTTAACTTGAGTACAGCTTTTCATCCCCGATCGGATGGACGGTCGGAGAGATTGATACTGAGATATTAGAGGACATGCTTCGTGCTTGTGCTATGGATTTCAAGGGCAATTGGGATTCACATCTACCGTTGGCGAGTTTGCATATAATAACGATTACCAATCTAGCATTGAGATGGCTCCTTATGAGGCTTTGTATGGGCGTAAGTGTCGTTCACCAATTTGTTGGGACGAAGTTGGAGAAGCTAAATTATGGGGTTCGAAATGGTACAACAATCGGCCAAGGATGTCAAGTTGATTAGAGAGAGATGCGTACGGCTCGAGTAGGCGGAAAAGCTATGCGGATAACCGGAGACGCGATCTTGAGTTCCAAGTTGGAGACTTTGTGTTCTTGAAAATATCGCCGCGGGTACTAAGAGATTTGGTAAGAAAGGGAAACTTTCACCAAGGTATATTGGCCGTTCGAAATTCTTGAGAGGGTTGGTTCTTTAGCTTACCGGATTGCATTGCCACCGTCTATTTCGGGTATTCATGATGTGTTTCACGTTTCTATGCTCCGCAAATATATGAAGGATGAATCACATGTTCTTGCCTATGAAGAGATTACCTTTGAACCCGATCTTTCCTATGTTGAGAAGCCGGTGAAGATTCTTGATACCAAAGAACAAACCTTGAGGACTAAGAGGATACCACTAGTGAAAGTTTTGTGGAAGAATCATTTGATGGAAGAAGCCACTTGGGAAGCGAGAGTGAGATGCGAGAGAAGTATCCATACTTGTTTGATTAGATGGTAAGTGAATTTAGGGACTAAATTCCTTTAAGGAGGGAGGATGTGACACCCTAGTTCTCTTAATTGCATAATTTGCATGTTATATATCTTGTTTGCATGAATAGAAATGCCATGTTAGTATAATGTATTATAATTTGATAATTTCTGCTTGTTTTAGCTTTGTTTACTTGTGTTGCTCATACAAAAATGATTTGGTATGATTTTTAGTAACCAAAATGACTTTGTACTCGGTGAGGTGCATCTTGGGTACAAAGCGATCGCCTTGTTTTTGGACGGAGCGATCGCTTTGTAGACAGAATGTACTATTGGGGTACAAAGCGATCGCTTTGGTCCTTAACAAAGCGATCGCCTTGTAAGCGAGAATGTCAAAGCGATCGCCTTGCTTCGTGGGAGGCGATCGCCTGTTCTTGAAGCTTTATTTTTAATAATTGTTGACTTGTGGACTGTTTGTTTAAGTTGGGACACGTCCTAAGTGAGAGACCAGCTCACTCATACCTTCCTCTTGCCTCAACACTGGGAATGACCCTCCACTTCACCCACTTCACCCAAAACAACTCTAAGAACAATTGAGAGAGAGACGTGTGTGTTCTTGGTGAGATCACTGTGTGTTTTCATCTCCTCCATTTCCAACCACTCAAACTTGCATGCAAAGCCATATTTGTGTTCCTTGAGACTAGAGAAACAACTTGGGAGGCTTTGATTCTTCTTTTGTTGGTTTAAATTGTGTGTTTGAGGTAAGTACCCAATCCCTTGTCTTGTATGCTCAATATCAAGTATGCTCCCTTCATGATAGTTTTAGTTTACATGTTTAAGAAGACATGCATCATGTTAAAAACTTGAAATTCCTTAAGTAAATTTTGTGAATTTTGGGTTAATGACTCATAATTGATAATTTGGACTTGTGTCAAGTATGAATAATGTTCTAGGATGAACTTGGAATAACTTTTGTTCTTGGACTTGTTATAATTCATCACTTCAAAATTGATGGACATGTTAGGGTTCACAAGTGTGGAACTTAAATCTTGATGGACTAAAAGTCACGAATGACATATAGTCTAATTGCATATGAATCGAGAACTTAGAAAAGAGCCATGAATTGCACATAGCATTCATTCGCTACTTAGGAATATTTTAGCAATAACTCATCGGAGTTGCGTTAGAGAGTCATTGAACAATACCGACTCTACAAATAAATCCCTACGACGTTTAGAGTTCAATCGAATTGTAAATTTGTTCTTGGGAATTCTTGACATGATTGATCTATTGCTCGACTTGTACATTATAGAATAACATGCCTACTTGATCGGACGAGTCGCTCTTGTCGACCTCGCTCCATTACTTGATTTATTACGTGAGTAAACATCTACTTGACTCGGACAAGTTCGCTCTTGTCGAACTTGCTCCTTACTTGATTTGTATGACAAGTAAATATCTACTTGACATACCATTAGTCCAGTGGCATTAAGTGAATTGTATCGATGGTCAACGATGCATCATAGTCATGAATCATGAGGTTCATGATGATGATGGGTCGCCATACCATAACTTGCACACACCCTTCACTACGATCACGGTGGAGAAGAGTACCATGTCGTAACCAAAGGGCGCTTGGAATAATACTAATCGTGGTCGATGTATCATACACGTGCATCCGACAAATACAATCGTTATAACCTTGTCTATTTCGGGGACTACGAAGCGGCACCGGTTCTATAACATATCCTAATCCTATGTGATTTAATTACGCACCTATGTGAAAACAATGTGCATCGCGACATGAGAACTACGTGCTAACATGATCTTGCTTGATACGTGCTATGTATGCCTTGCATTATATCTGTCATGCATATTGGTTACTTACAAAGTCTTTATGACTTACCCCCTCCCTTTTCTTGTTTTAGATCCTAGTCGTCCAGTCCGTCTTCTCGAGGTTGATCGTCTTCTCGTGCTCGTGATTGTTCACCTAGAGGTGGTAGCGTTGGCTTTTGGTTTCTTCTTTTGCAAGGACGTTGGGTTTAAGCAAGTCATTTAGACTTCGCTTGGGAATGTGTAATCATAGTAACTTGTACTTGTTGTAGACTAAATGAATATTCTACTTATGTCTCTTGTTATTTGCCGGCACTTGTTGGCCGAGCCTTGTTTACATGTATATGGTTCACTTGTTAAGACTTCCGCTGAGCATCCCTTTTGCTCTTGTTTATTGATGTGGTTTTCTCCGGCATGTTTAGCCGTCGAGGTGTTTATATATTAGCATGACTTGTTAGTGTTGGGTTCGGTTGTAATTTCGCCGATGACTTGGTTTACTTGTTATTAATTGTTATATCGGGTTTTGAAGTTTTAAATATTCCGGCTTTTTAATGCCGAGTTTTATTTCGTGTCCAATGTTGCGTCACGTTAGTTGTGATCATCGAGTCCTTGCATGATTGTAGTCCTTATTTGGACGGCTCGACCCGCGTTCCCATCTCGGGGTCGGGGTTGGGTCGTCACAGACCATCCCAATTTGATGAACTCAAGATTTTCACGAATTTTTTCCTTTATTTTCTTTAATTTTGTGCTACTTTTGAGTTAATTATGCTTGAAAATATTATTATTTGTGTATTTGTGCTTCAATGTAGGTTTCCAAAGAATTAATGAGCTTTTAAGGATTTAGCACAAAGTTCGAGGCAATTTCAAGCTTTAAAGTTGAGCTTTAATTTATTTCATCAAAGTCCGTCATGTCAGCCAAGGCAAAATGTGCTAACAGTGGGCTAACAAAGCTAACGGAGGACTAAAATGAGAAGCCTGGAGAGGGAAGGACTTCAGCAGCCTATTCTGAAACTTCAAGGGCACCGGAGCAATAAGGGAGACTCCTTATTAATGCGGTGTCAAGCCTTTGCCGCTACGCGTCCTTCCAACCCACCGGAAACCCGTGTCCTCCTTCATGGACCTGCGATCCGGCCCATTCTCAACCATTCCCTCACATCTTTACCCATTTTCCCACCGTGACCCATGGTTCAGCCATCCTCCACCCATTGGACCAACTATTCTTTAGCCGATCCACCTCCGGATCCACACCTAGCTCCTCTCACAAGGCGGCTGCGAATTCCCCTTGGGTCAGCCCACTTCCAGCCGTGAATCAGCAATTTCTTTTCTTTAGTTCAGCCCCTAAATGATTTAATTCTTCCCCATTTTGCCCTTAGTTTCCTTGATACGCTTTGAGATTTCCTATATCTCCAAGCTTCCCCAAAAATTAGAAAAAAAAAGTCCCTTGTTAAGGCAAAACGCCCTTTTAGGGGCAGCAGCCTTTTTCCCAATTTTCTCTCCTTCTTCCATAGATTGATCACTGTGAAGGTTTGGAGCTTCAAATCAAGGGCCAACGAAGCATCTACAAGTGATTTCAACCCGAATCTCGGCATTGCTCGCGGCTTTGTCGGTTTAATTCTTCAATCTATATTTTTATATTTCTAGGGTTGAATGATTTTGTAATTTGTGGAATTGGCTTTTTGCTTAAATGATTTATGGAAAGCAATTATTTTTCTATGTCGTTGTAGTGATTTAATTTGATCTCTCTATTTAGTATACAAGCATGCTAAGTTATTAATTTGTGGGCTTAATGCTATTAATTGATTGTCCATTAATTAATTGATTTGAGAAATGTTTGGATCTGAGAGTTACCTTGCATTTCGGACCTAGCAAATTAATAGTTGGTGTTTCGTGACACACAGATAGCCATGAGAGTACTTGATTTGTCACGGGTTCGAATCATTTGTAGCCATTGCTAAGTAGGGAGATTCGGGTTTAATTACCCCTTTTGATGTCTCGGTTACCGGCATGCCTTGTAGAAAAATAGAGAGATTATCTCTCTACCCATTATTACCCATTATCTTGGTTATTATTGTGTGCTCTTAATGCTTTTGATGGGTTGGCTACCCATTTGATGATCACTAGAATTATAGGGTAAGATGCGAGAGCCCGTCCTATAATTTAGAAAATCACAATAATTGCCTTTGTGATGCCAGGCTGAGAGATAACGGAGCGTTCTTAGATAGTCATGGGGTGCTTAATCGATAATGCGACTATTCTTTCCTTGCTATAAGATGCAAGAGCCCGTAGTGGGGATTGGTAGCTAGACTTACTATAAGATGCGAGAGCACGTAGTAAATATAATCAGCGTGCGCCCGACTACCAAGACTTGAGTTAAAGAAAAGTAGAGAGAGGATTAAATTAATCACAAGCTAGACTAGAAATATTGCATTCCTATAATCTTATCTTTTAAATCTTGATTTGTTGTTGCCAAACCATTTTGTGACATTGTAAATATTGATTGCTTTCTTTTATTTTTAGTTTTTAGTTTTTATTCTCAATTTATTTTTGCTCAAATATAATTAGTTAGCTCAATTTCGGTACTTAGTCAGAGTGAAAATTATGTACATTCCCTGTGGGATCGATAACTTGTACTTATGTACACTTTATTACTTGATACGGCAGGGTACTCTTGCCCTTGTTGCATTTATTTGCACAATCAAGTTTTTGGCGCCGTTACCAGGGATCGAACCCGGGTCACCCGCGTGACAGGCGGGAATATATACTTACCACTATAGAGTGATACCCAAAGACTCAAGACTGTTATTGATCTCTTTGGAGCACCAAGCATCAACTGATAGAAGAAATTGAAGAAATTCATAGAAGCCACGTCACAGAACGATATCCAAGGCAATGCTCAAATTAACTCTCAGCAACTGATGCGCAGCCCAAAATTCCAGAAACTCACATCAGTTGATGAAAACTTCAACGTCAAAAAGGAATATATTTTTAGAATCTCTAAAAATATATTTTCCACACTCAACTTGATCTCAAAGTCTTGTTTTCACATGGCCCGACATAAAGTACTCTGTGATGTGACAATACCTCAAATCTTTTCAAACATGTAAAAGTCTTCTCCAAAGAAGATTTTACCGTCCTCTTCAAAAGCCCCAAATCCCGGACTCAGCCTTCAAGGTTTTGAATTCAACCACTACAAGACAAAAATCCAACAGTTAGATTAAAACATCTCTCAACGGCTACCCTTATCTTTCTCCCTATAAATACCCAGGCATCTACTCAAATAAAAAGAGGTGGATAGCGGTGATATAATGATATACTCAAGAACATAATGAAAAATACTTGAACTAGTATATCACAGCAAGTGCTTGTGGGAGAAAAGAAAGATAGAGGTACGGAAAAGCAATACACTTGTGAAGTTAAGAGTTTATTCAAGTGAGCCAAATCAGTCATCTACCGATTGCCCTTGAAGCTCAACTCCATCAGCTTTTCAAAAGTCTGAAGGATGAAGATTTCACGTACCAAGTGTATAAGGAGAAGGAAGAGAGAAGGAAAATAATGTCCAAAGAGATCTAATATGTTAGCGTCTAGTCCAGGGTCTAGGTCTTCACTCCTTATCTTATCCACACATACAACCTTACTAATTTTTGTAATGGTTGGTGTGGATTACACAACCTCATATGAGTCGGGATATCCCTAAAAAGGATGTTCAAACTTTTTAGTTTGAACATCGCTTTTAATATTCTAACTCATCTCACTTGCTTAAGTCTCCGATCATCGAAACAATTTTCCCAAACATTTTTAGATGATGGTTCCGAGATGGTAGCAAGTGAAATATAAATGGATAAAAACATCTATTTGCAAATCCCATTAGGAATAGGGCCTATAAGTTTTCCTTTAAACAAATTAATTTAATTTTTTGCACTTAGGCAAGTTAGCTAAACATGTATAACTTGAGTGAATTCTGTTAAATGAAATATTTTATGCAGTGACTATTCTCCAGTCAACTGCTGAATTCAATCTAGTATTTCATTGCTTTATATATCATTGCCTACTTTATTACTTTAAGTAAATTGCTCCTACTTGTGAACTAAACTTACTTGCATTATTATTTCATGTTTAAACTATCATACTAAAAGCATCAGTAAGTATTAAGTGTCTAAGTCTCTTCATGTTTTATATCCCACACTCATCATTTAGTTATGACTGATCCTCAGCTAACTGATCATTCAACTGTCAAAAGAACTTCTGCTGCCCATACTGCTCATTCAGTATGCATATTTTGATTCAGTTGAAAGCTTGCCAACGATCAGCTGATTAGACTGACTCATTAACTGATGAACGTCTATTCTTCCCTCATACTGATCTTTTTACATTAGTTAGAGTTGACCTAACTTAAAGTTTCAGCAAGAAATTTTAAGTCTCGAGAATAGGCTATTCACCCCCCGCTAGCCTATTCCTGAGCTCTATCCGTTACGAAATCGAGATCTACAGTAACCAATTAATTATGAGTAATGGAACATATTTTTACACACACATGTATTTAAAGGAAATGAAGAAGATGTTTAGTATAACAGTAATTGTAAGCCAATCATGTAATAACCTGAACGAAGCTGAAAAATTTGGCATTCTCAATGCTTAAATGGTCGTTTACCTTCCCAAGTGAAGCCTCTCATGAAAAGCAACTGATGCAAATATTCCCATGACAACAAGTTGTAGCAGAGTAAATGATCTTTGCAAAAGCGGTCCCTTTTACTTATACACTATATTCGTGTGTTGTACACTAGTCCTGATATTACAACCCCCTATCACAAAAAATAATTGAAATGATCATGTGTTAACTCAAATTAGTAAGTGCAGCAAAGTTATGCGATTCAAATTATGTGCCTAAAAGTTCCTATAAATGCAAATTCTTTAATGTAAATTGATGGAACCCTACAAAAGACGTCCATCGTGGTTGGGCCCCATACCACGTCAGGACATGACTTGGCCACAAATACCAGACCATCCTCTCTGAGGATCAGCGACCGTGGAAGGGCTGAAGACCGAGGATAAAGCCTTGCATCGTCAAGATGGAATGGTGATAAGTGACTATTATATAGTCATTTATCCTAAGTTTTTATGTACTTTTACTCAGTTAAATTACCATTTTCATCTCATTTTAAGTACATTTTAGTTCCTTTTTCATATTTATTAGATTTTACGCTTTTTGGTATATTTCATGCATTTTTAGACAGGTTTTGGAGTCTTTTTATGATCAAAGAATGCTTAGACACCTTTTGATGCAAAAGCATGGAAGAGCAACAAACAAATCAAACTCACAAACCAAAAATCGATGGAGCGCCGTGCGGCCAAAAGTGGCGGCCGTGCACAAGGCCATTTTCGAGGCCATCTTTGGTCTCGAGCATGGAGCGGCCGTGCGGCTTAGAGTGGAGCGGCCGTGCAAGATGTCCAAAATCAAATTCAAAGCGGCGCCAAAGAGCACGGCCGTGCAACTCCTTGACTCGGCCGGTGCGGTCGCGTCTGCAGATTTGAAAGGCACCTTTGGAGGCACCTTCTTGAAGAGTTTCCTCCCATTATAAAAAGACCCATTGTACCCGGTTTAGATCATCCGAAAATAGTCAAAAACACATCCGAAAGGATCATATTATACTTAGAATATATAGCAAAATACTCTAGAAATTTATACACAATGTTCAAGGTGTATCAATGATTCGTGACAAGTCTTGTATACTCTTGAAGATGGTGAATGCAATACAAGGGTTATTTTCCAGCCATTGTCTCTCTTTTTATGAATAAGTATCTCTTTCCTTATCTCTATTTCTTACTTACTTCTTTCATTATTTCAATGGTTTGAGTAATCCTCCATTTCTCGGAGTTGGAAACTCAATTATTTATATTCATGCTTCTCTTACTTGTCATTTCAATTCTCTTCTTAGTAATCTTAACTACTTGCAATTAGGGAGACGTTCTTAATTGTATAGCCTTAGTTAATCGAGAGAAGGACCTAGCGGAGAATCTCGATTAGCGGAACTCTAAGAATGGAACTAGGTCAATAAATTACGGAAAGTAATTTAAAGACCTAGGGATGATCCTTTAGTGGAAAATACGTGAGATTGATAGACTTAATGGATTTTGATTTATACGGTACCCTCGAAGGTGAGTCGGATTTCCGCGTGACGAACGGGATTACACTAAGCCGGACCCTCGAGAGAAAGGCCGGTAAATTTTAAAATACGTGTGCTAGTTAGCACAACTTAGCGTATCATCCTTGAACTTGGCACTTTTATCTTAAAACAATTTCTTTATATTATTCTTAAATTGCCTGCAAATATGAAGACGTTTATATTTGTGGAATCCTAGTTAATTGAGAGAAGGACCTAGCGGAGAATCTCGATTGACGAGAACCATATAAAGAAACTGGGTTCCATTGATCACGAAAGTAGTTCAACGGCCTAGGGATGTTCCTTTAATGGAAAGTATGTCGACCTTCGTTCTTAATGGACTCTTACTAATTATGGTCAGCTAGAGATAAGCCGGAATGCCCGTTTGTGACAGGGCGGGAGTACCATAAACGGAAATCTCAAACAGTTAGGACATAATTAGTGAAGAATACAACGCTACTGTCTTAACCCGAAGTAGTGTAGGCCTAGCATACCATCCTTGTTATTTTGATAAAAGCCTTTATCTAAAGCATATTTATTTGTTTTCAATCCCAAGAATAATATCATTATATGTTAGAGTAATTTCTATATCTTCCTAGTATTTTCTCTTACAAATTCTTATCTCCCCCGATCATTTTATCTATATATTTATATAAAGACAAATATCATCCCAAAGTAAACTATGTCTCTGTGGGATCGACCCGTACTTGCACCCGCTATATTGCAATAGCCCGTGCGCTTGCGAATATTAAATAAACCGTTAGGTTAGAAGCCTACCAAATGGCTGTCGAGGATCGAGTGTGTAATACCTTAGCTCTCCTATGTGTTATTTGCATAATGGTATGTTTTATTATCATGTTAGATATACATGATAGGATTACTTGCATAACATGGTAAAAATAGAATGCTATGGTGGTGATATGAATTATGGTTATGTATATTGTTATGTTGACATGTATTGATTGTGTTACAAATTATGTAATCTTTGTGTTATATTTCTAGCAGGGTTTTTAGACTTTTTGGGAGTCCTTGTTAAGTGTTTTGGCCTTGTAAACTTGTTAAAATTACTTAAGAATTATTTAGGATGACTTTGGATACATTTTGAGCTTTATACTTATCAATTATCAATATTAGAGAAAAGCGATCGCTTAGGCAAGGGCCAGAGCGATCGCCCTGTAGACAGAAAGTTGGAACCTGGGATCTGAGGTTAAAGCGATCGCCTTGACTTACCCCAGAGCGATCGCCTTGTTTCGTTATAGAGCGATCGCCTTGTTAGCAGAATTGCTACACATGTTTTTTTTATTATTGTTTTAACATGCAAAACTTTGGATATCAAGAGGACACGTCCCTAGGGAGTAAACCAGCCTCACTCCACCTCTTCAACACCTGAGAGAGTGAACAACATACTCCCATTTCATCCTAGAGCCCATTTGGTTGAGCGTTTTGGCTAAAACGCAGGGATAAAATGCAGCTTATTTGCAAAAATGTGTGTCACGACCCGACCCGAGATCCTACGTGGAATCTCGTCCGGTTCGCGAGACGGGACACAAAATGCACAATTTCAAAATCACTTTTCGTGTAAAAACCCTGTAATGCAAGTGTATGTTTATTTTAAAATTTAAAACAACACTTCACGGCCACACAAAAGCCCGAAAAGAACACATAATATAACCAACAAATCCACGAGCTAAGAAGCTCGGGCTAAACAAGTAACATTATCGAGTGCACGGAATATGAAAGTAAGTAACATTTACAAAACACGACAACCATGTCGGCATCTACAAAAGAATATGAATGAAACAACAAGTACGGGACTTCTACCCAACTTTACAATGTTTAAGTAACAAGTGTACCCTCGGCCTCACCAAAAGAAAATACCAAGGCTCAAGGAGCACTACCAAAAGAAGGACGACTACAGGGTGACGACGGTCACCGAGGGTCTCTTGCGAGCTCGGGATCTAAGGAAAACAATAAACAATGGACGGGGTGAGTTATAAAACTCAATAAGCTACTAATGCAACAATATGGCATGCGAGATGCAAAGATAATAAGAATTACATATAACATGGTTGGCATAATATAGCGATTCTCAATCATCATCAATCACGTAACTCATGTCACAAGTCAAGTAGCATGTATCTCACGTAGGTGCGATATATAAACACATATAAAAGGATACCGTCGAGAAATACCTCCGACATAACAACTTCCAACCAACCAACCAATAATACCAATGTAGATACCGTTGATGTCGTACCCGATCATCGAACCAAGAACCAAAACCAAAGTGAACCGTTTTCCGTATCCACGTCGACGTGAAGACTCGGTCCCCACGACCCGAGAAACAGTCACGGTATAGCCTACCAAGGTCGCGTTTATTCCGTACAACACTTAGCGCTATAACCCCTACCGTGGCCAACGGTAGGGCGAGGCCCAGTGTATTGGCCTTCGGTTATTACGTAGCCCCGGCTCACGCAATAACCGAGCGTCAATACACCTCCAACAAATATGCCATGGACATAAACAATGCTCAAGTATATGTTTACTCGACACATTAACCAATTAACCAAATGTTCAAGTAGATGTTTACTTGACATTAAATAAAAGTATTATACTCCAAAGTAGGGAGTATAACGACCACAGCAACAACATGTTAAAGTATGCCATATAATGACAATATCGAATTCAACACAATACCATTATACGTGTATCGCATAACCAATCGCCCAACGGGTCTCTCGAGCATCCAAAGAGCTCACAAAACACACACGAGGTCACATTTATTATCAAACCTAATTGACTCCGTTAGAGTCATTTTAGGTTACTAGTGATGTCGAGTTACGAAAATGGTCTTGCACTTTAATCCTAGCATATTAACGCCCAAATTCGAGTTCCCAACAACAAACTACAAGTTATAACATATTTCACAAGGCCAAAACAACATTTCATGGCATGAATCATAAGTTCACAACTCTAGCATGGTATTTTTACTCATTAGAGGCCTAGAATGGCATGTGAGACATAAAACAAGAAGAAGAGGGGATAGTAGCTTACCTCTTGTCGGAAAAGTTGGGAGAAGACAGAAATCTATTCGGTGGGAAAGCTTCTCCCCGGCGAGACCTTCGCAACGGTATGCTCGGATCGTCGAGATTCCTTCACAATCTCAAGAAATCTCCACTTCTCTCTCTAAACCCTCACTACTCTCTCTCTCTATTCTCCTCTTGAGTTCTATGGTGAAATGAGGGAGAAGTGAGTGACTCTAAGGGCTTATTGGGGTGTTTTAAGTGGCTGAAAGAGAGAGTGGTTCGGTCTAGTGACGTGTCATAACTAGGACCAATCAATCTTTTAAATTGAGATAAGTTAAAATTTCCCGGGTGAGCAGTTCAGGGCGCAAAGCGATCGCTTTGCCCCTAACAGGGCGATCGCTTTGTGTTCTGGGTAAAGGGCGATCGCTTTGTTCAATACAGGGCGATCGCTCTGTCCATTAACAGGGCGATCACTCTATGTCCAGTACCTATGAACCCTCCGAAAAGTCCTGAAACACTTCCGAAATGACCCCAAGTCTAAGGGAAGGCTCTAAACACTCGAGAGAGAGGTTCTCGAAAAGTCCAAAAACGACGTTGGGGATTCCATGCATCTCGAGCAACAACAATCACAAAAATTAAGCAATGATTTAAAGCACATAAAATGCATGGAATGCAACACGAACATGCTATATGTCATATATAATATGCTCAAGAAATGTTCATGGCATTATTCAATATGTCACGTGCAATATTCGTGAGTGATATGAATGACGTGTAAGATGCAAATGAAGTGGGCGTTACATTCTCACCCCCTTAGAATAAATTCCTCCGCGAATTTACTTACCTCCATTGAACAATGCGGGATACTTCTCACGCATCTCCCCTCGGTCTCCCACGTGGCCTCCTCGACATTGTGATTCCTCCACAACACTTTCACGAGGGGTATAGTCTTCGTCCTTAATACTTGCTCCTTTGTATCCAAAATCCTTACAGGTTGCTCGACATACGAAAGGTCGGGCGTCAAATCCACCGGCTCATACTCCAACACATGTGAGGCATCCGTCAAATACTTCCTCAACATCGACACGTGGAATACCTCATGAATACCTGACATCGATGGCGGCAAGGCAAGTCTATACGCCAACTTTCTAACCCGTTCCAAGATCTCAAACGGTCCAATATACCTCGGGGCCAATTTTCCTTTCTTACCAAACCTCTTAACCCCAACCCGAGGCGAAACCTTCAAAAACACATGATCACCGACCTCAAATTCAAGATCCCTACGTCTATTGTCGGCATAACTCTTTGTCTACTCGGGCCATTTTCAATCTTTCCCGAATAATTTTCACACTTTTCGCCGATTCATGAACCATTTCCGGACCCCACAACTTCGCTTCACCGACTTCATCCCAACAAATTGGAGAACGACACTTCCTACCATAAAGTGCCTCATACGGAGCCATATCAATACTCGACTGATAGCTGTTATTGTAGGCGAACTCAATCAACGGTACATGCGAATCCCAAGTTCCCTTAAAGTCCATCGAGCAAGCTCTCAACATATCCTCAAGTATTTGAATCGTTCTCTCGGACTGTCCATCGGTCTGCGGGTGAAATGTTGTGCTCAAATTCAACTTCGTCCCCAAGCATTCAGTATTTGCCAAAACCGAAGTAAACCACGGATCCTGTCCGATACAATGCTCACTGGCACCCCATGCAACCTCACAATCTCCTGAATGTATAACGAAGCAAGCTTCTCCAACGAATCCGTAACTGCAATGGGAAGGAAATGGGCTGACTTAGTCAATCTATCGACAATAACCCAAACCGCATCATGACCTCGTCGAGTCCTCGGTAACCCTGTCACAAAATCCATTGCAATATTCTCCCATTTCCATTTTGGAATTTCCAAAGGTTGCAACAAACCAGCTGGCCTCTGATGTTCTGCTTTAATCCATTGGCAAGTCAAACACTTCGACACAAACTCGGCGATTTCCCTTTTCATTCCACTCCACCAAAAATTCTTCTTCAAATCCCGATACATCTTGGTACTCCCAGGGTGAATGGTGTATTTAGACTTATGAGCTTCATCTAACACTTGTCGCTTCACTTTATCAATCGCCGGTACACAAACTCTACCCCAAAACGTCAAAATACCATCACTATTCTTGGCAAAATCTGGGGTCTTACCTCCACCTAACTCATCAATCAATTTCTTCAACTCCGGATCACTCTCTTGAGTCTCCTTAATCCGTTGGAACAACACCGGAGTAGCCCGAATATTAGCAAAAATCACCCCATGGCTAGATTCACTAGGACCCCAATCACGAATGTCCTCTAGCATCTTCCACTCCCTAGTCATCAAACAAGAAACATACGCTTTCCTACTTAGCGCATCCGCCACAACATTGGCCTTTCTCGGGTGATACAAAATAGTACAGTCGTGGTCCTTCAAACGTTCCATCCACCTACGCTGCCGATTATTCAACTCCTTCTGCGAGAATAAGTACTTAAGGCTTTTATGGTCCGTGAACACCTCGAACTTAGCCCCATACAAATAATGCTTCCATTTATAAAGAGCAAAAATAATCGCAGCCAACTCGAGATCGTGTGTCGGGTAGTTCTGTTCATACTGAGTCAACTTCCGTGAAGCATACGCAATGACCCTTCCATTCTGCATCAAGACACAACCCAAACCTTCTTTCGAAGCATTGCTATAAATCACAAACCCATCATGTCCATTCGGCAATGCTAAGATAGGAGCCGTAGTCAACTTTTCCTTCAATTCCCGAAAACTCGTCTCACATTTATCATTCCACACAAACGGCTTATTTTTCTGAGTCAAGGTCGTCAAAGGGGTTGCAATCTTAGAGAATCCTTCTATAAACCTCCGATAATAACCCGCTAGTCCCAAGAAACTCCGAATCTCCGTCACCGTCTCGGGTCTCTTCCAACTTACCACGGCCTCAATTTTTGTCGGATCAACTGAAATCCCCTTGCCTGAAACTACATGACCCAAAAATGTTACCTTCTCCAACCAAAAGGCACATTTGCTAAACTTAGCATACAACTTCCTTTCCCTCAAAACCGTCAATACAATCCTTAAGTGTTTCTCGTGCTCTTCCCGAGACTTCGAGTACACCAAAATGTCGTCGATGAAAACAATCACAAAACAATCAAGGTACGGCAAGAACACCCTATTCATCAAATCCATAAATACCGCGGGTGCATTAGTCAACCCAAAGGGCATAACCACGAATTCAAAATGCCCGTACCTAGTCCTAAATGCCGTCTTAGGAACATCCTCCTTTCGAACCTTCAACTGATGGTAGCCACTCCTAAGGTCGAGCTTGGAGTATACTACAGAACCTCGAAGCTGGTCAAACAAGTCGTCAATATGTGGGAGAGGGTATTTATTCTTAATGGTAACCTGATTCAACTCCCAGTAATCGATACATAACCTCAACGAACCATCCTTCTTCCTTACAAACAATATCGGTGCACCCCATGGCGATACACTCAGTTTAACGAAACCCCGATCAAGCAACTCTTGCAACTGGATCTTTAATTCCTTCAGCTCGGCCGGCGCCATGCGATACGGTGCTTTCGATATAGGTGCGGTACCCGGTAATAACTCAATACAAAATTCCAATTCTCTATCAGGAGGCATTTCATAGTCATCAGAAAAGACATCCGGAAATTCACGCACAACTGCAACATCATCCAACATAACCACCCTTTTTGATTTATCTACCACACAAGCCAAATACCCCGAACAACCACGAGATAACAACTTACGGGCTTTCAAAGCCGAAATAAGTCGAACACCACCCATGCACTTATCACCAACAAACACAAAGGACGACATATTCGGCATATCAAAAGTAACAAACTTCTTACGACAGTCAACGACGGCATGGTGTGCATGCAACCAATCCATTCCCAAAATCACATCAAAATCCCTTATGGGTAAAACAACCAAATCCGCAGGCAAGAGATGATCATCAACAATCACATCACAATTACGATAAACATCCGAAGCTACTTGGCACTCTCCCATCGGAGTAGACACCTCTAGCACATACGGCAATGATTCAGGCATGGTATGTAAATGATAGGCAAAATGAGATGCGATGTATGAATGCGATGACCCTGGATCTATGAGTACTCGGGCTTTAACACTAGAGACAAATAGGGTACCTCCTATGACGTTATTGGCTTCGGGCACTCTATTTTGGTCTAGGGCGAAGACCCGACCCTGGACTCTAGGGCGACCCTCATTGTCTCTCTTGACGCCCGTATTCTGTTGCGCACCTCCCGGTTGAACCCCTTTATTCTTAGGGCAATCCCTCTGAAAGTGCGTGCCATCCCCACAGAGGACACACTTCCCCTATTTCCTCCAGCACCTATCCTCCGTATGACCAGTCCTCGAACAAAAATTACAAGTCATCCCCTGGGCCCGCTGCCC
The DNA here is from genome assembly GCA_016624345.1 of Platycodon grandiflorus. NCBI lineage: Eukaryota > Viridiplantae > Streptophyta > Magnoliopsida > Asterales > Campanulaceae > Platycodon > Platycodon grandiflorus. The sequence continues at coordinate 92,675,209 of CM028361.1, read as the reverse complement.
CTGTGCAGTGTTTCCCTGATTCCCCGTTCTCTGTTGATTCTGTCCTCCCCTACGATTATTATTTCCCTCCTTGTTGCCAGTCCCACAGTTATTCTGATTCCTCCATCTTGACTGCCCTGATTGTTGAGTCCCACTAGTATTTCTCCGTTGATTCCCACTGGTATTTCCCTGTTTGGTACGGTGCTCTTTGATGTCGTGTTCGATTCTGTAGGCCTTATCCACTGCTCTCTGGTAGCTGGCCAACTCGAGTGGTATGAGTTGCTTCCGATATTCCGTCCTCAACCCCTTCACAAAACGGTAGACCTTCTTCTCCTCCGTCGGTAGTAGGTGTGTGCAATATCGGGATAACTCAGTAAATTTGGCAGAATACTGAGCTATCGATAGACTCCCTTGCTCCAGGCTGAGAAACTCCACTTCCTTCCTCGCTTGTATCACATCCGGAACGAACTGATTCCGAAACCGCTGCAAAAAGAGATCCCATGTCCTCACTGTCTGATCTTGTACCCAACTAGCTTCCAATACCTTCCACCAATGTTCGGCTGCATCCTCTAGTTTGAATGTGGCGAACTTGATCTTCTCCTCATCCGTGCATCCCAACGCTGCAAAGATCTTCTCTGTCGACTCAATCCATCTTTCGGCTTTCTCCGGATCCGGTTCACCATTGAAGCTCCTTGGTTTCATCTTCAAGAACCTCTCTAAACGGCGATCATTGTCCCCGATTCCCCCTGCCGGTTGCACTACTCGTTGACCACCCACTTGACCCTGTCCATCCATGGCCTGTCGATTCATGTCCATGGTCTAGCGGTTCATTTCCATCATTGTCTGCATAAACCCCTGCATGGTATGCATGAAGGCTTCATTCTGATTTACATGACTCTCTGATGACTGCCCGGTAGCTTGGTTAGGAGATGGGTTAGACGGCCCGGTACGCCCAGCCCTACTCGTACCAGCTCCATTTCGTGTTTCAACCATGATTGTTCACCTGCAACAAACACTCGTCGTTAACGACTCAAACACTCAACCAACCCCCGCCTAAGCCAAGGATACCAAATCCCAGCGAGCTAACTTATGCTCTGATACCAACTGTCATGACCCGACCCGAGATCCTACGTGGAATCTCGTCCGGTTCGCGAGACGGGACACAAAATGCACAATTTCAAAATCACTTTTCGTGTAAAAACCCTGTAATGCAAGTGTATGTTTATTTTAAAATTTAAAACAACACTTCACGGCCACACAAAAGCCCGAAAAGAACACATAATATAACCAACAAATCCACGAGCTAAGAAGCTCGGGCTAAACAAGTAACATTATCAGAGTGCACGGAATATGAAAGTAAGTAACATTTACAAAACACGACAACCATGTCGGCATCTACAAAAGAATATGAATGAAACAACAAGTACGGGACTTCTACCCAACTTTACAATGTTTAAGTAACAAGTGTACCCTCGGCCTCACCAAAAGAAAATACCAAGGCTCAAGGAGCACTACCAAAAGAAGGACTGACGACTACACCGGGTGACGAACGGTCACTGAGGGTCTCTTGCAGGCTCGGGATCTAAGGAAAACAATAAACAATGGACGGGGTGAGTTATAAAACTCAATAAGCTACTAATGCAACAATATGGCATGCGAGATGCAAACAGTAATAAGAATTACATATAACATGGTTGGCATAATATAGCGATTCTCAATCATCATCAATCACGTAACTCATGTCACAAGTCAAGTAGCATGTATCTCACGTAGGTGCGATATATAAACACATATAAAAGGATACCGTCGAGAAACACCTCCGACATAACAACTTCCAACCAACCAACCAATAATACCAATGTAGATACCGTTGATGTCGTACCCGATCATCGAACCAAGAACCAAAACCAAAGTGAACCGTTTTTCGTATCCACGTCGACGTGAAGACTCGGTCCCCACGACCCGAGAAACAGTCACGGTATAGCTTACCAAGGTCGCGTTTATTCCGTACAACACTTAGCGCTATAACCCCTACCGTGGCCAACGGTAGGGCGAGGCCCAGTGTATTGGCCTTCGGTTATTACGTAGCCCCGGCTCACGCAATAACCGAGCGTCAATACACCTCCAACAAATATGCCATGGACATAAACAATGCTCAAGTATATGTTTACTCGACACATTAACCAATTAACCAAATGTTCAAGTAGATGTTTACTTGACATTAAATAAAAGTATTATACTCCAAAGTAGGGAGTATAACGACCACAGCAACAACATGTTAAAGTATGCCATATAATGACAATATCGAATTCAACACAATACCATTATACGTGTATCGCATAACCAATCGCCCAACGGGTCTCTCGAGCATCCAAAGAGCTCACAAAACACACACGAGGTCACATTTATTATCAAACCCTAATTGACTCCGTTAGAGTCATTTTAGGTTACTAGTGATGTCGAGTTACGAAAATGGTCTTGCACTTTAATCCTAGCATATTAACGCCCAAATTCGAGTTCCCAACAACAAACTACAAGTTACAACATATTTCACAAGGCCAAAACAACATTTCATGGCATGAATCATAAGTTCACAACTCTAGCATGGTATATTTACTCATTAGAAGCCTAGAATGGCATGTGACACATAAAACAAGAAGAAGAGGGGATAGTAACTTACCTCTTGTCGGAAAAGTTGGGAGAAGACAGAAATCTATTCGGTGGGAAAGCTTCTCCCCGACGAGACCTTCGCAACGGTATGCTCGGATGGTCGAGATTCCTTCACAATCTCAAGAAATCTCCACTTCTCTCTAAACCTCACTACTCTCTCTCTCTATTCTCCTCTTGAGTTCTATGGTGAAATGGGGGAGAAGTGAGTGACTCTAAGGGCTTATTGGGGTGTTTTAAGTGGCTGAAAGAGAGAGTGGTTCGGTCTGGTGATGTGTCATAACTAGGACCAATCAATCTTTTAAATTGAGATAAGTTAAAATTTCCCGGGTGAGCAGTTCAGGGTGCAAAGCGATCGCTTTGCCCCTAACAGGGCGATCGCTTTGTGTTCTGGGCAAAGGGCGATCGCTTTGTTCAATACAGGGTGATCGCTCTGATCCCTGGTTGAAGGGCGATCGCTCTGTCCATTAACAGGGCGATCGCTCTATGTCCAGTACCTATGAACCCTCCGAAAAGTCCCGAAACACTTCCGAAATGACCCCAAGTCTAAGGGAAGGCTCTAAACACTCGAGAGAGGTTCTCGAAAAGTCCAAAAACGACGTTGGGGATTCCATGCATCTCGAGCAACAACAATCACAAGAATTAAGCAATGATTTAAAGCACATAAAATGCATGGAATGCAACACGAACATGCTATATGTCATATATAATATGCTCAAGAAATGTTCATGGCATTATTCAATGTGTCACGTGCAATATTCGTGAGTGATATGAATGACGTGTAAGATGCAAATGAAGCGGGCGTTACAATGTGTTTCAATACTGCGGCAGAAAACGCAACGTTTTCAAAACGCAGTTGCGTTTTAAAACGCTAGAATTCCCAGCCTTTTTCCAAAACGCAGATTTTAAAACGCTTCTAGGAAAAAAGGCGTGTGTATTGAAGTGATATCCCAAACGTATTTATAAGGAAAGACCTGCGTTTTTAAACGCCGCATTTTGTAAACGCTGCACCAAACGGGCTCCTAGATCACTCAAGAACACAAGAGAGTGGTGTGTCTTTGTTCAAGGTGAGATTACTATATGTTTTACATCTCTTCAAGATTTAGCCATCCAAATTTTAATCCAAGACCAAATTTGAGTTGCTTAAGACTAGGAGACTCATTTGTAAGGCTTTGATTTTATTTCTAGTGGTTTGATTTTCCAAATTAAAGTAAGTTGTTAAACCCCTTGTATGCTTAAAGCTTCATATCATGCTAGCTACTTAAATTACTTGCTAGACATGTTGGAAATGTTGTTTCCATGGTGGAATGTTGTATGAATATGTGGAAGCCATGATTATGTTATTTACTTGGTATGAAATGATTTAATTGGTGAAGTTGTGATGTTGTTGAACTTAGAATTGAACTAAGAGGAGAACAAAGACTATAATTGGAAGGAAGTTGCATGTAGCAACTATACCCAAAGTGAACAATTGTATTAATGAAATCTTGAAGAAGAATTTGGGAAGAACAATATACACCAAATATTACATTAAGTTCCTACGAGAATTTTAGTCCGTTTGAGTAGGATTATGAACTCTCAAACAAGTTGGTTAAGTAAATGGTTGATATTTGGGGATTAGAGACTTGTAAATTGGCTCTATGTAGATGAATAAACTTTGGCAAATATGTGCTTGATGTTAAAATGTTATTGAGTAATATGAATTACTTGACATTTACCAAGTTCACTACTTTTGAACTTGGGGTTAATTTGCATAAGATGAGTAGACACCATTTTGTTCATCGCATTGAGTCCAGCTGGCATTTGTTAATGAGTTAAGGTGGGACGACATATAGCCTTGACAAATCAATGTTTGGAATCGCTATAAGTCACCGTGGAGTCCACAAACACCTCACCGTGGCCGCAGGTGGGAGGAAGCCCTACTTTGTTGCAATACGCGTAACTTTGGTTGCTAAGACTCGATAGGTTTTTGGGGAGACCCGGCAGGTTCGGGGATGTCGATACATCATACACGAGTATCGATACACGTTGGTTATTTTGTGTATTGCAGGAATAACGCAAAGACGGATAAAGAGAAAAGATATCCTTTATTATGTGATTTATTTACAAGCACTTATGTGAACATCAAAGTGCTATATGTTTAATATGAGTTGTATATCAAAGATGATATTTCATGTTGAGTTGTGATGTCTAGAAATACTATCACCATGTTACGATTACAGTTGAGTATTATGCCATGTCATGTAGTTGCATTTAGTAACTTATTGAGTTTCGACTCACCCCGTTTGTTGTTTAATTATTTTTCATTAGATCCGAACCAGCCAGGCATGTCGCGACCCGCACCCGGACTCCTACATGGAATCCCGAGTCGGACCACGAACGGGACTCACGAAATACGCATAATAAAATTTCTATATGCAATAGATGGAAGTATGAAGCATATGCACAAAACCCTGTAATGCACGTGCGATACTTTTCTTTGAAAACCATGTCAACACATAATCGGCATTATTAACAAGCCGGAAACGGAACTGATTTAAAACTTGGTTTGAATGTAAAATCAAACATATAACATAAACCTCCACGAGCAACGAGCTCGGAGAACCATAACAACTTCAAATCAGAGTATGCGGAAGTAACGAATATTAATAATTACATCACGCACGACAACCGTGTCGGCACAAACAAAAGAATATTACAGTCATAAAGACCACACACTACCCAACATTACAAAGTTTAAGTAACATTGTATTCCCTCGGCCTCACCAAAATAAATACCAATGCCCAAAAGAACAACCTGCAGAAAATGCCGAGACGAAGCCAAGACTCAACTAAGGGTTCCTCGCCGGACCGTGATCTAAGGAAAACAAATAAACATTGAACGGGGTGAGTTTAAAACTCAATAAGCTACTAATGCAACAATATGTCATACGAGATGCAAGACAATAATAAGAACAAGTAATACAGGCTATAACAAGATTACATCAATCTTCATGCATAGCAATATAAGCATCTCATAACAACACGTTACCCTACACTACACGAGAGGCTCAACGATCGCCAACCGACCCATACCAGTTGGAAACCATGACCAACATTCGCATATGTAGGAACTATATAAGTGCGATAAGTAAACACATTCTAAAAGGATACAGTATTGAGGTACACCTCCAATATACCCAATACTTCTAACCAACCAACATATAATATACCAATGTAGGAGCCGTTGTTGACGTGCTCGATCGACGAATCAAAACCGTTAACCAATACTCAATAACCAATACTATGTGAACCATTTTCTGTATTCACGTCGACGGGTGATCTTAGTCCCTACAACCCAAGAATCAACCACAGAATAGCTTACCAAGGTTGCGTTTATTCCATACAACAAATGGCGCTATGCCCCTACCGCGGCCAACGGTAAGGCGAGGCCCAGTGTATTGGCCTTCAACTATTACGTAGCCCCGGCTCTCGCAATAATCAAGCGTCAATACACCGCCAACAAATAATCCATGGACATAACAAATGTACAAGTAGATGTTTACTTGACATTCTCAACAACAAATCAAACTCCAAAATTTGGAGCACAACAACATTTAAAATGAATGTCTTAAGTAGGTCATAATAATCCTACTCACATAATAAACCATCTCATAATATTTACGAGAATTAAACAACAACATCATGCACAATTTCGGGTAACTAATTTTCCCGACAAAACTCTCGTATCACAACGGAATCCCCAAGTCACACACGTGGTCTCATCAATTATGAAAACCTATTTGACTCCGTTAGAGTCTTTATTCGTTTCTAATGAGTTCGAATCGAAGAGAAGCCATAATACTTCAATATTAACAAATGATACCATTTCTATGTGTATCAACCAAGACAAAACAAGTCTTTTAACATGCAAAATATGTCATCCATGAATTTCACATGGCTCAACAACAAAACATACTCTAACATGTTGATTTCAACATATAAATGCCATTTTGCAAGGCTAAGATGTCATACAAGACATAGTTAGAGAAGGAGAGGGGTAGTAGCTTACCTCTTGAAAAATTCAACCAAGAAAATCTCTAAGAAACCCACATGCAAACCAAGGATTGTGTTCTCCTAGTTGGTAGCTCCACAACGGTGAAATTGGATTGTGATTTGGACAACAATTGAGCAAACTAGCTCACTTTCTCTCTCAAGAACTCTCTCAATTCTCTCTCTAAGTTTTGAAGATGACAATGGTGAAATGAGGAGAGTTTCATGTCTCCCATGGTGTTTTAAGGGTCTAAGAAGCCTGGTCAAAGAGGTGGAGGACGTGGCTCAATCCTAGCCAAGGATTTGGAGTCAAAATGGTCAAAACTTAAAAATCCCGTAAGCTGTCATCGTGGTGGCGCTAAGGCGCTGCATAAGTGGCGCTAAGGCGCTGAGCGCTACGGCGCTAGGCGCTAAGGCGCTGCGCCAGTTTTCCAAAATTCCAAAATGTTATGCGCTAAGGCGCTGAAAAAGTGGCGCTAAGGCGCTGCGCGCTACGGCGCTGAGCGCTAAGGCGCTATGCATGCTGTCTCAAATCCAGAATGTTGCGCGCTAAGGCGCTAAAAAGTGGCGCTAAGGCGCGGCTCAAGAAGAACATTTGCTACAAAAGTGTTCCAAAATGTTCCAAAGTGATTCTAAGTTCAAACCAAGTCCAAGACATAAAGAAACCTAATCAAAACAACCTCTAACAAGGTTAGGAACGCGATCCAAAATAAGTACCAATGGTTGTAAGAACTTAAACACCAAACAAGGCATAAGAGGAATATGAAATCAACACAAATGCAAACACATTAGGATGAAGAAGATACAAGAAATGACCATGATACTTAATAAAGTAAACAAACACGATGCACACAAATGTCATGAATGATGCGGGTGTTACATTCTCACCCCCTTAGAATAAATTCGCCCACGAATTTACTTACCAATCTCCTTGAACAAAGATGGATACTTCTCACACATCTCTTGTTCCAATTCCCATGTGGCTTCCTCAACGTTGTGACTTCTCCACAAAACCTTCACAAGATGGATAGTCTTAGTCCTTAAGACATGTTCTTTTGTGTCAAGTATCCTCACAAGTTCTTCAACGTAGGAGAGATCGGTCGACAAATCTACCGGTTCATACTCCAAAATATGCGATGCGTCCGACAAATATTTCCTCAACATTGAGACATGAAACACGGCATGAATACCCGACATCCAAGGTGGCAATGCAAGCCTATACGCTAAATTCCTAATTCTTTCGAAAATCTCAAAAGGCCCAATAAACCTCGGCGTCAATTTTCCTTTCTTCCCAAATCTTTTAACCCCAATTCGAGGCGACACCTTCAAGAACACACGATCACCAACCTCAAACTCAAGGTCTCGTCGCCTATTATCCGCGTAGCTCTTCTATCTACTATGGGCCGTTCTCAACCTTTCCCGAATAATCTTTACATTCTCGGCCGACTCGCGAACCATATCGGGTCCCCACAACCTCGCTTCTCCAACTTCATCCCAACAGATCGGGGAACGACACCTCCTTCCATAGAGTGCCTCATAAGGTGTCATACCAATGCTCGAATGGTAACTGTTGTTGTAGGCAAACTCTATCAACGGTACATGTGAATCCCAATTGCCTTTAAAGTCCATAGAACAAGCCCTTAACATGTCCTCAAGCGTTTGAATAATTCTCTCGGACTGTCCATCTGTTTGTGGGTGAAATGCTGTACTAAGTGTTAACCTCGAACCCAACGCATTCTGAAGCGTCTGCCAAAACCGTGATGTAAATCGAGGATCTCTATCTGACACAATGCTAACAGGAACCCCATGAAGCCTCACAATTTCTTGGATATACAAAGTAGCAAGCCTCTCCATAGAATAAGTCATCGCCATTGGGAGAAAATGGGCTGACTTGGTCAATCGATCAACAATAACCCAAACAGAATCATGACCTTGTCGAGTCCGTGGTAACCCAGTCACAAAATCCATGGCAATGTTCTCCCATTTCCATTCCAGAATCTCCAACGGTTGCAACAATCCCGCTGGTCGTTGATGCTCCGCCTTTACCCTTTGGCAAGTCAAACACCTCGAAACGAATTCAGCTATCTCTCTTTTCATTCCATTCCACCAAAAGTTCTTCTTTAAGTCCCTATACATCTTTGTACTCCCGGGATGAATCGTATACTTAGACTTATGTGCCTCATCCAAAACTTGCCGTTTAACATCCTCAATATCCGGCACGCAAACTCTTCCTCGAAACAAAAGAACACCATCACTATTAGAAAAATCCACCGTCTTATTCTTATCTAAACCCTCAATCGGCTTTTTCAAATCCGGATCACTCTCTTGAGTTTCCTTAATTATTGAAGCAAAATCGGAGTAGCTCGAATATTGGCAAATATCACCCCATGGCTAGACATACAAGGACCCCAATCCCGAACATTCTCAAGCATTCTCCATTCTCGGGCCATCAAACAAGAAACATAAGTCTTCCTACTAAGAGCATCGGCCACCACATTGGCCTTCCCGGATGGTATAAAATGGTGCAATCATGGTCCTTTAACCTTTCCATCCATCTCCTTTGCCTATTATTCAACTCCTTTTGAGAAAACAAATACTTAAGGCTCTTATGATCGTATATACCTCAAATTTGGCCCCATAGAGATAATGCTTCCACTTGTGAAGTGCAAAAATGATCGCTGCTAACTCCATGTCATGAGTCGGATAGTTTTGTTCACAGAGTCGGTTTTAGAAGCATAAGCTATAACCCTTCCGCCTGCATCAACACACATCCCAAACCTTCCTTTGAAGCATCACGTATATAAGCAACCCATCATGACCGTTCCGCAAGGCTAAAACTGGCGCGGTAGTCAATTTCTTTTTCAATTCTTGAAAGCTTACTTCACATTTATCGTTCCAAACAAAAGCCTTATTCTTTTGTGTCAATGAAGTCAACGGGATTGCAATCTTAGAAAACCCTTCTATAAACCTCCGATAGTACCCGCTAAACCCAAAAAGCTATGAACTTCGTTACGGTTTGGGTCTCTTCCAACTCACAAGCTTCGATCTTAGCGGGTCAACCGCTATACCATCCTTTGACACAATGTGGCCCAGAAAAGCCACTTCCTCAAGCCAAAAGGCACACTTGCTAAACTTAGCAAACAGCTTCTTTTCTCTTAGCACCGTCAACACTAACCTCAAGTGATTTTCATGCTCTTCCCGGGACTTAGAATAAACCAAAATGTCATCAATGAACACGACCACAAAGCAATCAAGATAGGGCAGGAATACTCTATTCATCAAATCCATAAACACAGCTGGAGCGTTGGTTAATCCAAAAGGCATGACCACAAATTTAAAGTGCCCGTAACGAGTCCGAAAGGCTGTTTTAGGAATATCCTCCGCTCGAACCTTCAACTGATGGTAACCGCTCCTAAGATCAAACTTAGAATACACTACGGAACCTTGAAGTTGATCAAACAAATCATCAATATGCGGAAGAGGATACTTATTCTTAATGGTCACTTGATTCAATTCCCTATAATCAATGCTTAACCTCAAAGATCCGTCCTTCTTTCTCACAAACAACACCGGTGCACCCCACGGCGATACACTCGGTTTAATAAAACCTCGATCAAATAACTCTTCCAATTGTACCTTCAACTCTTTCAATTCAGCTGGTGCCATGCGATAAGGTGCCTTTGAAATCTGTGTAGTCCCTGGTAATAATTCAATACAGAACTCCAACTCCCGGTCCGGAGGCAAATCATAATCTGTTGCAAATACATCCGGGAATTCACGAACAATAGGAACATCCTCCAACACAACACCCTTTTGCGATCTATCCACAACGCACGCCAAATATCCCGAACATCCATGAGACAACAACTTTCGAGCCTTCAAAGCTGAAATGAGCTGAATTCCACCCATTATCTTATCACCCAAAAATACAAATGAAGGAACATTTGGCAATTCAAAAGTAACCAACTTCCTACGACAATCAACAATAGCATGATGAGCATGTAGCCAATCCATCCCCAGAATAACATCGAAATCTCGAATGGGCAATATAACCAAATCCGCAGGTAAGTGATGGTCATCAACAACCACATCACAAGCACGATAGACATCCAAAGCAACATGGCACTCCCCCAACGGGTAGACACCTCCAACACATACGGTAACAATTCGGGTATAGCATGCAAATGATGAGCAAAATGTGATGCAATATAAGAATGAGATGACCACTGGGTCTATTAACACTCGGGCTTTCTCCGGAGATGGCTAAAGTACCTCCTATGACATTAGGGGCCTCGGGGACTCCCTTTTGGTCTAAGGCAAAGACTCTACCTTGCACTCTAGGGCGACCCTCGTTATCTCTTTTAACCCGGCATTTTTTGCACACCTCCCGGTTGTGTCCCCTTGTTCTTAGGACAATTCCGAAAGTGTGTGCCATCACCACACAACAAACACTTCCCATTCTTCACCAACACTTTTTTCATTATGCCCACTCTTCTTGCAATACCCACAAGTAACTCTAGCATCGCGTATCCACGACCCGCATTTCCTTGATTCCCGGTTTGTTGTCGAGATTGTCCTCCTGTCGATTAGTGTTGCTCCCCTATTGGTCCCACTTGAGCTTGATCTCTTCCATTGCGTGCGATGCTGCGAGTTACCACTTGTACTACCCAGCTTGCCTCGGTGCTCCTCATATCATGCTCGATCTTATAAGCCTTGTCCACGCACTTTGATAACTCGGCAACTCAGTGGTAAGAGTTGCTTACGGTATTCTGTCCTCAATCCTTTCACAAAGCGGTAAATTTTCTTCTCCGTTGTTGGGATCAAGTGAACACAATACCTCGCCAACTCGGTATACTTGGCGTCTTGAGCCATTGTCATCGTCCCCGATCAAGACTAAGAAATTCGACCTCCTTCTTGGCTTTGAACCACATCCGAACAAAGTGATTCCTAAACTCCCTCAAAAATATTTCTCATGTGCGAGCCACTCGATCCTGCACCCAACTTGCCTCTAGTACCTTCCACCAGTGTTCTGCATCCTCTAGTTTGAACGCAAACTTGACTTTGTCTTCCTCGGTGCACTCTATTGCCACAAAATCTTCTCCAAAGACTCAATCCACCTTTACGCCCTTCATCGGTCGGCTCCCCATCATAAGCTGCGAGGTTTCATCTTCAAGAACCTCCCCAACCTACGATCATAATCTCCATTTCCCCAATGGTTGATCCCCTCGGTTTCCCTAGCTTGTCCTGTCCTGCCATTGCACATGCGTGCGGATCCGAGTTTGTCGGTTCATTTCCATCATTGTCTGCATAAACCCCTGCATAGTTTGCATAAAAGCCTCAGTCGGATTCACATGTGTCTCGGGTGGTGTATTCTGTTGCCCTGTTGGCAGAACTCCCGGTTGATTAGGAGGTGGTCTAGGTGGTGAAGCATGGCTTTCAGCCCCAGCAGCTTCCCCAACATGACTTGTGCCAACCCCATCCGTGCTGGTACCACGACGTGTCTCTACCATTGTCAAATACCTACAATAAACACTCGACGTTAACGACTCAAACACACAACCCACCCTCCTAAACCAAGAATCCATTCCAGGTTATCTAACTTATGCTCTGATACCAACTGTCGCGACCCGCACCCGGACTCCTACATGGAATCCCGAGTCGGACCGCGAACGGGACTCACGAAATACGCATAATAAAATTTCCATATGCAATAGATCCAAGTATGAAGCATATGCACAAAACCCTGTAATGCACGTGTGATACTTTTCTTTGAAAACCATGTCAACACATCATCGGCATTATTAACAAGCCGGAAACGGAACTGATTTAAAACTTGGTTTGAATGTAAAATCAAACATATAACATAAACCTCCACGAGCAACGAGCTCGGAGAACCATAACAACTTCAAATCAGAGTATGCGGAAGTAACGAATATTAATAATTACATCACGCACGACAACCGTGTCGGCACAAACAAAAGAATATTACAGTCATAAAGACCACACACTACCCAACATTACAAAGTTTAAGTAACATTGTATTCCCTCGGCCTCACCAAAATAAATACCAATGCCCAAAAGAACAACCTGTAGAAAATGCCGAGACGAAGCCAAGACTCAACTAAGGGTTCCTCGCCAGACCGTGATCTAAGGAAAACAAATAAACATTGAACGGGGTGAGTTTAAAACTCAATAAGCTACTAATGCAACAATATGTCATACGAGATGCAAGACAATAATAAGAACAAGTAATACAGGCTATAACAAGATTACATCAATCTTCATGCATAGCAATATAAGCATCTCATAACAACACGTTACCCTACACTACACGAGAGGCTCAACGATCGCCAACCGACCCATACCAGTTGGAAACCATGACCAACATTCGCATATGTAGGAACCATATAAGTGCGATAAGTAAACACATTCTAAAAGGATACAGTATTGAGGTACACCTCCAATATACCCAATACTTCCAACCAACCAACATATAATATACCAATGTAGGAGCCGTTGTTGACGTGCTCGATCGACGAATCAAAACCGTTAGCCAATACTCAATAACCAATACTGTGTGAACCATTTTCTGTATTCACGTCGACGGGTGATCTTAGTCCCTACAACCCAAGAATCAACCACGGAATAGCTTACCAAGGTTGTGTTTATTCCATACAACAAATGGCGCTATGCCCCTACCGCGGCCAACGGTAAGGCGAGGCCCAGTGTATTGGCCTTCAACTATTATGTAGCCCCGGCTCCCGCAATAATCGAGCGTCAATACACCGCCAACAAATAATCCATGGACATAACAAATGTACAAGTAGATGTTTACTTGACATTCTCAACAACAAATCAAACTCCAAAATGTGGAGCACAACAACATTTAAAATGAATGTCTCAAGTAGGTCATAATAATCCTACTCACATAATCAACCATCTCATAATATTTACGAGAATTAAACAACAACATCATGCACAATTTCGGGTAACTAATTTTCCCGACAAAACTCTCGTATCACAATGGAATCCCCAAGTCACACACGTGGTCTCATTAATTATGAAAACCTATTTGACTCCGTTAGAGTCTTTATTCGTTTCTAATGAGTTCGAATCGAAGAGAAGCCATAATACTTCAATATTAACAAATGATACCATTTCTATGTGTATCAACCAAGACAAAACAAGTCTTTTAACATGCAAAATATGTCATCCACGAATTTCACATGGCTCAACAACAAAACATACTCTAACATGTTGATTTCAACATATAAATGTCATTTTGCAAGGCTAAGATGTCATACAAAACATAGTTAGAGAAGGAGAGGGGTAGTAGCTTACCTCTTGAAGAATTCAACCAAGAAAATCTCTAAGAAACCCACATGCAAACCAAGGATTGTGTTCTCCTAGTTGGTAGCTCCACAACGGTGAAATCGGATTGTGATTTGGACAACAATTGAGCAAACTAGCTCACTTTCTCTCTCAAGAACTCTCTCAATTCTCTCTCTAAGTTTTGAAGATGGCAATGGTGAAATGAGGAGAGTTTCATGTCTCCCATGGTGTTTTAAGGGTCTAAGAAGCCTGGTCAAAAAGGTGAAGGACGTGGCTCAATCCTAGCCAAGGATTTGGAGTCAAAATGGTCAAAACTTAAAAATCCCGTAAGCTGTCATCGTGGTGGCGCTAAGGCGCTGCATAAGTGGCGCTAAGGCGCTGCGCAAGTTTTCCAAAATTTCAGAATGTTATGCGCTAAGGCGCTGAAAAAGTGGCGCTAAGGCGCTGCGCGCTACGGCGCTGATTGCTAAGGCGCTATGCATGCTGTCTCAAATCCAGAATGTTGCGCGCTAAGGCGCTAAAAAGTGGCGCTAAGGCGCGGCTCAAGAAGAACATTTGCTACAAAAGTGTTCCAAAATGTTCCAAAGTGATTCTAAGTTCAAACCAAGTCCAAGACATAAAGAAACCTAATCAAAACAACCTCTAACAAGGTTAGGAACGCGATCCAAAATAAGTACCAATGGTTGTAAGAACTTAAACACCAAACAAGGCATAAGAGGAATATGAAATCAACACAAATGCAAACACATTAGGATGAAGAAGATACAAGAAATGACCATGATACTTAATAAACTAAACAAACACGATGCACACAAATGTTATGAATGATGCGGGTGTTACATTAGCTCTCGGTGAGGTCGGTGAGGACGTGACTAGTTAGCAGGTTGTCCTCGTGGTTGTACTTATGGCTTTTGAACAGTTATTGTAGTATTTTCTTTTGGTGAGGTCCGATGGTTATGTAAAGTTATATAGACTTTACTTTGGGGGTATAATTATACTTGGTTATTTGTATTATTCTTTTGGTAGCCGACATGTATGTCGCACTTGTGTACAGTTGGTTATTATTCCAGTTGTTGTTCTGGCATGTCATGGCCGATGATGTTAATGTTGTTGTTGTTTTCTTTTCCCGAGTTATAGACTCGTAGTTGTTGTTAGTTGGGTTCCGGCAGTAGTGTCGCCAAAGACTTGTTTATTATTATTAAATCAGGTGTTTACGTGTTATGTTAGTTTTGTTGTGTTGTTTTGGTAACTCGACCTTGGGATTTTGTATAGAAATTCGGGTCAGGGCGCCACAGAGCGACCATCCGAGTCGAATATATCTTCGGGCCGGACCCTATTGTATTATTATTAAACACTCTTTTGGATGCATTAAAAAGGCATCGCGACCCTGTTGTGTTGTTATCGCGATGCATTAAAAAGGCATCCGGGATTTTGTATTATTATTAAACACTATTTTGGAAACATTGGGTTCTAATTTGGGTGAATTACGGGCCGGACCCTTTTTAAAAGTTTGTAATCGCTCCAGTCCAGTCATCTTTTTTAAAAATCGGAAAAATACATTTTTGGGGCGAAAAGACGATTATACCATTAATGAAACAAAAACACGCGCAAATCAGTAACTCTTTGCATCGCGATATCCCAAAAAGATCATCGCGATGTCCATCATCATCGATCATCGCGATGACCCAATTGCACTAAACTACGAGCATCGCGATTCTACAGTAACACTCAACATATAGCATCGCGATGACCCAATATTGAACTAAACTACTAGAGTCGCGATGTCACCGTTGAACTCAATATCGAGCATCGCGATGCACATTATGCATCGCAATGCCTTTTAATGAAATGATTTTTCCCCAGACTTACGTTTCAATTCCTTAATACAAACAAAAAAACTAAAATATTTCAGTAAATGAAATGATTTTTCCAACTCAAAACTCCTGATGCCTTTTTAATGCATCGCGATAACAACTTAAGGAATCGCGATGCAAAAATTTTGGCATCGCGTTCAATCTAATGGGCATCGCGATGCCCATGTAAAGTTTATCTTTTTTGTCAAAAATACGAATATGTACTTAATACAACAAAAAAACTAATATTTCAGTAAATTGAAATGATTTTTCTAACTCAAAAGTTTCGATGCCTTTTGAATGCATCGCGATGCACAAATGTTGGCATCGCGATGCACAAATGTTGGCATCGCGATGCACATTTGTTGGCATCACGATGCATAAATGTTGGCATCACGATGCCCAATGTAAAGTTTATCTTTTTTGTCAAAAATACGAATATGTCCTTAATACAAACAACAAGTGAAATAGAAACATTAGTTTCAATCATCAGACTTGCGTTTCAATTCCTTGGGCAATGCGTTCGATCTAATGGGCGTCGCGATGCCCATGTAAAGTTTATCTTTTTGTCAAAAATACGAATATGTACTTAATACAACAAAAAAACTAATATTTCAGTAAATTAAAATGATTTTTCCAACTCAAAAGTCCCGATGCCTTTTGAATGCACTGCGATGCCAATTTAAGGCATTGCGATACAAACATATTGGCATCGCGATGCACAAATGTTGGCATCGCGATGCCCAATGTAAAGTTTATCTTTTTTGTCAAAAATATGAATATGTCCTTAATACAAACAACAAGTGAAATAGAAACATTAGTTTCAATCATTAGACTTGCGTTTCAATTCCTTGGGCAATGCGTTCGATCTAATGGGCATCGCGATGCCCATGTAAAGTTTATCTTTTTGTCAAAAATATGAATATGTACTTAATACAACAAAAAAACTAATATTTCAGTAAATTGAAATGATTTTTCCAACTCAAAAGTCCCGATGCCTTTTGAATGCATCGTGATGCCAATTTAAGGCATCGCGATGCACAAATGTTGGCATCGCGATGCAAAAATGTTGGCATCGCGATGCACAAATGTTGGCATCGCGATGCACAAATTTTGGCATCGCGATGCACATGTAAAGTTTATCTTTTTTTTGTCAAAAATATGAATATGTCCTTAATACAAACAAAAAAAAACTAATATTTCAGTAAATGAAGTGATTTTTCCAACTCAAAATCTTTTAAATGCATCGCGATGTCTGTATTAGGAGTCGCGATGCTTAATTTAAGCCATCGCGATGCACATGTAAAATTATCGTTTAAGCCAGAAATACTAATATACCCTTAATACTGATTAGTCGCGATACATTAATATCAGCATTACGATGCACATGTTAACCATCGCGATTGGGAGATTTTAAAATTACGATGAACCAAACTATTTTAAGCCAGAAATAAAACAAGCGCGAAAACAAAAACAAAACGTTTCATCTCACTTCCATTGTCTACACAAACAAAACGTTTCATTTCACTTCCATTGTCTACACAAGCAAAAACTAAATAAGAATTGCGAGAGGAAATCGACTACTGACAAGAGCATAATTTCTTCTCCACAAGCTGAATACACAACAAAAATGGCCAAAACGACGAAGGAAACTCAAACAACATGTGTGTATTTCTTCTACATTATTTGAAAATTTATGTAATGCTTTTATTCAATTTGTGCGTCCGGGTAAAGATTCTTGGGAATCGCGATTCTAGGGTTCTTAAGACTCGGGACTCGCGATTCTAGGGTTCAATTTATTCTAGGGTTCTTAAGACTTGAAAATTATGTAATGCTTTATTCAATTCTAGGGTTCTTAAAACATAACTTTTAGGGTTCTAGCGTATAATATATGAATAATAATTCATAGTATGTGCATGGAAATACAACAAATTGGACATATAAAATTCATTTGGATTTTTTGTATTCAAGATGATTTCTATGCATATTGGTTTACTTTCTTCTTTTTCAATAAATTTACTCTTTGGTAATAAAATAGAATATCCCTGTTGTTATGCAGCTTCAAAAAAGAAACAAACCGCATCATTAAAATGCAGATGCTGTCTCATACTCCTAAATAAACAGGTGAAGACATTTCAATTCAGGAAAAATCACCTTCAAGCCCTGAAGAAAACACCATTTTGGAAACTGATTGAAGCCATAATCCAAGACAAAATTATAGAAAAACATTGTACGATGGATAGTTCCGTACTGGCAATGATTGTAAGCTGTTATGTAAAGGATGACAAGTCTTTCTTGTTTGGAAAGAAAGACCTAGAGCTTAAAGCAAGGCATGCAAAGCTTCTGCTTGAAATCAATGACGGGGAGGAGGAAATCAAAATTAACTTTTACAACATTGAACGATCCAATTTCCTTCTAAGGCACTTCCCGGAAAAGGAATCAAGGAAATCAAAAGACTACAAGCTTAGCCCACCCCTTATATGTAGTCGGATTCAGGCCATTATGCCCAGTGAAGATCAAAGGGAAATCAACGACGTCGCAATTTTGACGACACTGCTTGTTCTTGCAACCTTCCTTGTCCCTACAACTAGCAGTTACATACCATGGGCATATATCAACATAATATCGGACTTCGACAAAATTTCAACCTATAATTGGTCAAACCATATTATCGACAAGTTGATAAATGCCTTGGAAACTAGAAAGGATGACAACGTGGAGAAATGCGTGCTGCTGCTACCGGTAACTTTTTTACACTCACTTGTAACTAATTTCAAATTTTCATATACAATGCATATTGATTTATTTGTACTAACAAGTGGGTTGAATTTGCACATGCAGTATTGGTTATGCGAGCGAACCAACATCATCAAACCAATTATAGAAGAGGATATCCCAAGGTTACTCAAATGGGATCTGTTAGCATTGTCAACTATTTTTTATAAATCAGATTTCAATTCAGTCATGAAGAAAAAAGTAAGTGTATAAAATGTGCCTTTAGTATTTAACTACAAATAACAAACAATGCATTTTCGATGCATCTCCCCTAACATTGTATTACATTTACTTTATTGCTTTTGCAGAAGTTTCATCATTTCCCCAAGGCAACAACAAGTGAAATAGAAACATTATGGGGAATAAAAACACATGAAAACGAAGAAATGTGTGTTGATAAAGATGCTCAACTTCAAATTGAGGGACCAGAAAAGGAATACAGATTTCATTGACACTGGGCTCTTTGACACTGAGGTTGATGATACGCAACATGTTGAAAACAACTTTTGCAAGAATTTAAAAGAGGAGCTGATCAACAAATTGTCCACTATTGAAGAAAAGGACAATGAAATCACATTGTTAAAAACTAAGTTGCTTGAAGAGCAAACAGTAATTAAGCAAGTCGCTCAATGCTAAAATGGATGAAAGTTCTTCTCAACTAGATGCCAAGCACAACGAAATATAGAGGCTACAGACTGAGTTGACTGAAAAGCGATTGACAATAGAAGCTAAGGATGCTGAAATAGAAAAGCTCAAATCTGAATTAGCCAAGCTTCTGGAAAAATCATCCGAACAGCAACAAACTGACGCCCAAAATCTAACGTCGCATACGGATGAATTGAATTTGAAGCTACTTGAAGAAATTAAAAGCTTAAGAGTTGAATTCAGTGCCAGCAAAGAACAACTGCAGATGCTCCAAACTGAGTTGGTTGAAAAATCATTAACAATAGAAGCTAAGGCTACCAAAGTTGAAAATCTGAAATCTGAATTAGCAAAGCTTCAAGAAAAATCATCCGACCAGCCTCAAGAGCAACAAACTGTAATGAATTTGAAACTTCTTGAAGCTGAAAGTGAGATTCAATCTCTAAACAATAAACTATCAACAATGGCACAAGAGATGGAGATGCTAAGGGCACAACAGCGACAACCCCAGCAACTAAGCAAAACAGATGGTACCATCCGATCGATTCTGAAGGACTTACAAACCACATCAATAAATGAATCTGAAGAAGATACTGAAACATATGATGATTCGGATGATTTTGTCAATGTAAACACTAAAAAGAAAAGTGTCATGTCTCCTTCTTCATTGGCCACAGGAGTAAAAGCACGACTAGACCGTAAGAGGAAGAATAAGGGTGATTCCTGCGGGGAAAAAGGGGATAAATTCAACGTTCAAGTTTATAAGAAAAGAAACATAGATCCCCAAGTACCACTCAATGATGATCTTGAGCCTGTTAAGCTCATGAAGAAAGAAGTCAGGGATGCAATGCAACATATTTACCTAAAATTTGTGGGAGAGGAGTAAGTGAAACTAATAATGTTGAATTTCAAAATATTAGATTATTCATGCTTCTGATAATACTTACGTAAATATGTTTTTTTGTACTGAAATATTAATATGCTCCTCACATTATGCAGCGCGGTTGTCTATCAAGCAGGAGATATTGTGCCAATAATGGACCTGAGAAATGCAATGCCAATCTTACACAACGATAAACTAGAAAACTTTGTATGTATTGTACTTATTAAGCTTTGATATGTGATATTTTATTTTCAAAAAGAATAACTAGTTTTCTTTGTTTACAACACATCGACACCTGGGCGTTCCTCGTACAACACATACTACAGAAAAAGAAAAAAGACAGAATTGAAACTGTTTTTACATCGGATAGCTGGGTAAGAATCATCCTAATTCCTTAACGTATAAGATTATTAATTGATTGCTGAAAACTAATATTGAAAATGTTATTTAGAATTTTGTTGTAAGAGGTGGGGAAGATTACAGACCAGTCGTGGCAGAAAAGATAGATAACATATTGAAAGAGGCCATGACCAGTGATGAAATATTCATTTTCCCAATCAACACACCTGGGGCTGAAAATGAGAAGACTGGAATCTGCGATCACTGGACTCTACTCGTTTTCTCTGAAAGCGAAATGGCCTGGACCCTCTACAACTCTTACATCCACCCAAAAGAAAAAAAAGTTTGGCATTTGGAAAGGGAAAAAAAACCAGTGAGTAATCTACGACTATTTAATCAAAATACAACAAAAAAAATCACGCATTAACTATTTTTTTTTTGTGTGAATATTTTACTTTACAGGTAAACCACGTTGAAGAAAAAATACGTGAAATCATCAAAGATTTGCCCCTAGATAAGACCTTCAAAAGATTCAAAGGGTTAAGCCAGAAAAACTTCAAATGTGAAATAAAAACATGTGCAGAATCACCCCAACAAGTGCCAAACACTGAAGACTGCGGCATCATCGTCTGCATGATAATTGAATGTCTATTAAAAGGGATATTAGTACCCAAAAAATATGACATTCATCAATGTAACAAATACAGGGCGAGAATGGTTGAGGTGATGATGATAACAGGGGGGCACATGAAGAAATAAACTGGCGGACATCCAATTTTGTAATCATTGTAATTTTTGGAATTTTGTAATTTTTGTATATATATATGATGAGTACACAAGTCTTGTAATTTTGTAATTTTTGAATGAAATTTGAATTCTAAAGGTGGTTGTGGGGTAATGCAGTGTAAAGTTACTAAATTGTCATAATTTTAAGTCACATGTAATTTGACCCACATGTAATTTTGTAAAGAATCGCGATGCATGATTTCTGAATCGCGATGCATGGTTTCTGAATCGCGATGCATGGTTTCTGAATCGCAATGAATGATGTTTGCATCGCGATGAATGACTTCTGCATCGCGATCTCTGATTTATGCATCGCGATCTCTGATTAATGCATCGCGATGGCTTTTTAAACGTTTGTATCGCAATGGCTTTTTAAACGTTTGTAATTATTGTAATTTTTAGAATTTTGTAATTTTTGTATATATATATGATGAGTACACAAGTCTTGTAATTTTGTAATTTTTGAATGAAATTTGAATTCTGAAGGTGGTTGTGGGGTAATGACTGGTAAAGTTACTAAATTGTCATAATTTTAATTCACATGTAATTTGACCCACATGTAATTTTGTAAAGAATCGCGATGTATGATTTCTGAATCACAATGCATGATTTCTGAATCGCGATGCATGATGTCTGCATCGCGATGAATTATGTCTGCATCGCGATCTCTGATGTGTGCATCGCGATCTCTGATTTATGCATCGCGATCTCTGATTAATGCATCGCGATGGCTTTTTAAACGTTTGTATCGCAATGGCTTTTTAAACGTTTGTAATTATTGTAATTATTGTAATTTTTTGAATTTTGTATTTTCTGTATATATATATATATGATGAGTACACAAGTCTTGTAATTTTGTAATTTTTGAATGAAATTTGAATTCTGAAGGTGGTTGTGGGGTAATGACTGGTAAAGTTACTAAATTGTCATAATTTTAAGTAACATGTAATTTGACCCACATGTAACTATGTAAAGAATCGCGATGCATAATATCTGCATTGCAATGAATTATGTCTGCATTGCAATGCGTGGTTTCTGCATCGCGATCTATGATACTAACAATTGATAAAAATGAACCATTGATAAAAATGACAAAAAATAAAATATAACTAAATATGAAAACACAATTTCATTGACTAAAATAAAAATGAACCATTGATAAAAATGACAAAAAATATAACTAAAAAAAAATTCTAAAATATGAAAACATAATTTCATTGACACTAATAGTTCAGTAAACATTGAAAAAAAATAAAAATCAAGGTTGTATTGCCTCTCTACATGACCTAGAGTTGTGGTTACAAAGCTTTTTACATCTGCTACATTTCATTTTCCTTTTGCTTGTTGATTCACCAGTTGATGCAATCCTTTTCTTCTTCGAACGTCCGGCTAATCTGTTCATTATTGGTGGTAAAATGGTATCGCTTTCGGAAAAATTGTTTAGCTCGTACCTCTCCGTAGTTGGAATTGACATTAATATTCCCTCGTAACACTTGATGTAATAACTTGTCAGGAAGTAATTTTCAACAATATCATCAAACTTTTTTGAGCATCTCATTACCACAACTGCGGCATGGCAACATGGGAATCCTTGAATCTGCCACTGATAGCACGAACATGTTCGATTCTCCAAATCAACTGTAACGCTTGGATTGGACAGAACCTCGTATATTACGTCACGTACCATCCGGACATGCCATGTGGACCCAATGGTTAAATACTCCTTCCACTTTTTATCCATCTTTCAACATAATAATCTGTCCCATTTTCTTCCATTGCTAAGTCTCTCCGTAAACCATTTCATGATTTTTGATTTTATACAGTTAACCATGTGAGTAATGGGAAGAGCTCGAGCATCTAAAATCCAATATTTGAACAATTCCGCAGCATTTGATGTCATCTCAGCATACCTGTTCTCGCGACAATGTGCAATAGACCACTTATCGTATGGAATATTGGACAAGAAATCACAAGCAACCTGTCCCCCTTCTTTTTTGAATACTTCAAGTTTCTCATTGAATAGTCTGACAGTCGGGGCATACGCACAATCCTTCAATATTGAACACATCTTGCTGCGAAACACGCTTGAATAACGTTTACCACCAAACATTTCTTTCAAATTATGATATAAGTGCACCAAGCATAAGAAATGTTTTGAACTATCAAAAACATCACCTATGGCTTCCATTAAACCAACATTTCTATCGGATACAAACAACACATCCCGATCTTCTGTTGCTTCTTTTATTTTTGAAGAAAACCAAAACCAATTTTTCCGATTTTCAGCACTTACAACCGCAAATGCAAATGGAAAAAGCCCTGCATATAAACAATACGATCCTTAAAATAATGTTTAAACAATTTTTTTTAAAGTAACTGATTTTTTTTTTAAGTACCTTGATTTCCATCCTTGGCCGTTGCAGACAAAAGCGTGCCTTTAAATCGAGATTTCATAAAGGTGCCATCTATAAACAATATAGGACGGCAATGCTTAAAACCATCTACACAAGCCCGAAACGAAATGAACAAACGACTGAAATGATTCGTAATAGGGTCTGATTCAACTACTGCAAAACTGCCCGGATTTCTCTTATGCAATGCTTTGATGTACCATTGCAGCTTCTGAAAAGAATCATCATAACCACCAAAAATCCAACTGCGAGCCTTTTCAACGCTTCTCCATGCCTTACTGTAACTTACCTCAATGTCATACTGGGTCCTCATGTGATCAATTACATCGGCGGGAATAGCTTGGTTGACTACGAACATTTTCAACGATCAAATCTGCAATTATACCACAACCCATCCTTTTTGAGTAAGCAATTGAATCAAACATGGTGACTTTACATCTGTGTGTAAGGTTGCACTTGTATATGGATGCTGAATTGCCAAGACTTGAAACAGATGCCTTGATAAACCAACTGCAATCTTCATCGAAATTCCTTCCACATACAACACTAACCCTCTCATTGTTGTTCTTCAAAAAAACATAATCAAAACCAATCTTGAAGGAATACTTTATCAGTTGCCTTCGAAATTCATCCAACCCACCTTTAAAAATTTGCCCAACGCCAGTAATAGCAGATGTCCAACCAGCAGTTAAAAGATCCTTTTGTGACTGATTAGGATATATGTCATAACATGGAACACTTTCATCATCAGTTTCCAAAATTACAGAATTGATATTGCTTTGATGCGATGATGATGCATCACGATTGGAATAACTTGAACTGCTATTACAGACTGAAGCATCGCAATGAGAAATCCCGGCATCGCGATGATAAACACTAGCATCGCGATAAGGCATTGATGTATCGCGATAAAGAACTCATGCATCGCGATAAGCCATATGTGCATCGTGATGATCCATATTTGCATCGCGATGAGCCATATTTGCATCGCGATGAGTCATATCTGCATCGCGATGAACCATATCTGCATCGCGATTAGGAATCCCTAAATCACGATGCCCACTGAAGGAAACAGAATCACCAACTAACCCAACTCTATTCAATCCGTAGCTTAAAGCATTTTGATTTTAAAAAACGTCTACTGATATAATGCTAACTGATAAAATTTTGGCCAACAATACCATGTTTACGCAATCATCATCATTCGACAAAAAACAATTCGTATGAGATCCCAATGAATATTTCAAAGATAAATTCTGAGCTTCAACATTGTAATACTTACCTGTTATTAATCGAATCAAATCAACTATTCCAAAATTTTCAGAAACTTTATGAACGATAGTAAAACTTCTGAATTTCACCATTAACATGATCACATTCTCCATGATAGAAAAAAAAAAAAAAGGGTTTTCACTCGAGTTTACAAAATCAATAGACGAAGCGTTTTAGGAAAAAATAATATAAAGCTTTTGGCGAGGCCTGATATGTGTTTACAATCGAGTTTCACGTTGCATTAGGGACATTTTAGGAACAATATTTTGAAACTGTCTTTTAGCGATTTAAAAAAAAAAGTGTGGACTGGAGAGAAAAAAAGTTTGGGAAAATGGACTGGCTAGCAATTTCTCCTTCTAATTTTTATTAACTGGGCTATTTGAACATGCTAAGCCCAAAAGCCCAAACGTAATACATATCCAGAATCGGAATAACGGAAGCGCTCAAAAGATGAGTTACCAAACAAGGTCTTTGGTCGTCTTTACCCTTACCAATATAACCTATTCACGGACCTCCTCATTTTAATCATTCTCTCTCTCTCTCTCTCTCTCTCTCTCTCTCTCGCCCTTTTCTCTTCTCTTCATTCCCCCTCCCCTACACTGCCTCGCTCTCTCCTTTCTCCCTTCCCTCGTGGGGTTGAGAGCTAAGCAATTGTTTTCAGTGCAGGCGGATCGAGGATCGTCGGTATCTTATCCCGTCTTCCGGTCTGGTATCAATCGCAACCCTAAGCTATTTTCTAGTTTCTTTCATCTATTGCTGCTTTTCCGTCATATCTATATGTATGTATACATGATTTTAATTTTATAGATTAAGTTGTCGTTTGAAAACCCCTAGCATAGCATTATTGGTTTGCTACAATTTATTTGAAATCGTTATTGAGATTGGATGTATAGGTTTGATTCGAAGAGTTGAGGACAAGTGAATGGAATCATCAGCAAAATTCTGAATCAGGTGTACTACAATGTTACTTACCATCTCTTGTCTCTATTGGGAACAGTAACATGGCTAGGTTTAGGGCATAATTCTGTCAGCTATTGTTTGGATGAAGTAGTCATTTATATCCCATTGAAATGTTCCTCATTCTCTTTCATATTTTATTTTTTGGATCCAGAGCGGCGGACTTTTTCTATCAAGGCAGAAATATGTTTGGTCAGAGTAACCGTAAGTTTTTCCTTCCTTCTTGTTGTTATTGGTTCTGGCTTTCAATTCAGTTGATGTTTACGTCTGTTTTTTTGTTTCCCCATATTCATGATCTTTAATGATTTTTCTTTCCCATATTCATGATCTTTAATGTTTTTTCTTTCAGTAGAGTATGGAAGGATATTTTCATTGTTTCGGATTTTGTTATTCTCACATCCCTCATTGAGCTTACTTTTGCTTCTTTCCCCTTTTCATACATAGAAATTTTAATTTTGTGTTGAGAGGAGTAGGGTAAGGGATTGAGTTCTACTTCTGTGTGTGCCTCTAATCTCTACCTACTGTGTTCTCTGTGTGTGTGTGTGTGTCTCTCTCTCTCTCTCTATATATATGTGTGTGTGTGTGTGTGTATCTCTCTCTCTCTCTCTATATATATATATATATATATATATATATATTCCTTTTATGTTTTCCAAGTAATGAAATTTGTATTGAATGAATCATACAATTTAGCCATATTCTTATCAACTTGAATCCCCCAGATCATTTAGTTTTCCATTTTCCCTTTGCTAGCCAGTTTCCAATACTATAAAGTCTGTTGTACCACAATAGAGCTTTCTAGATGTTGTGGTACTTTTCACCATCTTTTTGGCCTTTTCTCTTTGAATCTTGCGGTTGGTTTCTCAGTTTACTTTTCTTGATTCGTGAGATTTCAGTATAGTATAATTCTCCGCTTGACAACTATGATTGCATGTACAAATACTCCCTCCGTCCCGAAAAGAGAGTCGTATTTCTAAAATTTAAGGTTCAAAGCTCCATTATTATTCAAAATTTTTCTTTCTTTTCGAAGATATGATATTTGTTTAACGTTTCATACCAAAAGAAGAAGAAAACTTCTGTGCAATTTAAAGGAATATATAGAAGCAAAAGTACGATATTAAAAAGTTTGACTTGTCAAATGTTGGGACCGAGGGAGTATTTGGCAAGTGCTCTTGATGCCCTCGGTCCAAATAGCTTCTAGAAGTGTTTGAATAACTATGATCACATATACAAAGTTTGGGAAACTGTTCTAGGTGATCTCAGTCTCCATGGGTTCAGGATTGTAGGATTTGCTTGTTGCGAATCTAGTTGAGGGCTTCTTGAGTAAAATAAGTTGGCTAGGGACTAATAAGAAGAATAGCATTAAAGTAGGTACATATCATTTCTCATGTTTCTGTTAACTACCTCTTCTTGATGGAAACTCCATTCTTCACTTTGCTGATTCTATTTTTGCTGGCGAAAGTTTTTCAAACCACTTAAAAATGGTCTTTATGTTTATACTTGTCATACAGTAATCGTATTTTCTATTTCGTGCTTATCTGAGTTTTCGAAGACACTTATCTCATCCTGAGTAAGACAGAACATAAATTTCAACATTATTATTCTAATGATACATTTAGATTTTAGATAGGTGTCCGTATACATTAACATATTTACTAATTATATGAATCTAGATTTTGGTTGATGGACGATGAGTTCATCTTTATTGCTGCTGATTTTAGGTTTTCGTAAATGGTATCTTGTTATTTTTATTGTAAAGGCATTTATCTTAGCATTTCTGTTTGGTGATCGGATTTCAGATTTATTTTACCTTGCTTTATCCTCCCACCGTCCCAAAGAAATAGTCCCATTTGACAAGTCAAACTTTTTAAGATTGTAGCTTTCCTTGTTTGTACCCTCTTCAAATTGCACTAAAATTATTACTACTTTTAGAAATGAGAATATCTTTTTGGGAAAAACCAAAGAGGAAAGAGGAACTATTTTTTTGGGACGGAGGGAGTATTAGTTTTGTCCTACGTGTTGTGATTTCTGCTTGGTATTGTTGACCACCTTCTTTGTTTGCAATTTTTTCATAATTTTGCATTTTGATTCATGGTTCATAGGATTTTGAATCACAATGCAACTCATTATATGCTGGTTCTTGGTAAATTATGATTCAAGTATTTTGGGGAACTTTTTATATTTTTTTTGCAAGTTTGGATCTAATAGCTTTATTTGAATCAATGAAATCTTATGTGCACGTTGACTTGGCTATGATATTGTCTTGGTGTGATGTATGTCCTATTCTTGGTACTAAATTGTTTTGAAACATTGAACAGCTTTTGGGCAGTCATCAAATAGCCCATTTGGGTCCCAATCAGTTTTTGGGCAGAATAATAACTCAAGTAACAATCCATTTGCTACAAAGCCCTTTGGTAGCCCAACTCCTTTTGGGTCCCAGACAGGGAGTTCCATTTTCGGTGGCACTTCAACTGGCGTGTTTGGTGCCCAGTCTTCTTCACCACTAGGTTCTACACCAGCATTTGGTGCTTCATCATCACCTGCTTTTGGGAGTTCAATGTCTGCTTTTGGAGCTTCTTCAACACCTGCTTTCGGTAGTTCTTCATCATTTGGTAGTGAGTACATTTTCGGAGGATCACTAATTTGTCATTGAATTATCCACTACTACGCCACTTAATTTCATTCTATTAGTTCAGTGTTTTATCAGAAAATATATTGCAAGGCTGTGTTATAGATGTTTTGTGAATGTTTGGGCAGATTCTATAAAATTTTCCTTGAACGAGTATCTGCTTCCTTTGTTCCCCGAGAAATAGTCTCATTTGACAAGTCAAATTTTTGATCTTTTGATTTACTTCTCTATATTTCCTTCATATTGCACTACAGTTTACCCTTCTCTTTTTTGTGTGTATGACACAGAAGAAATGGCATTTTTTTGGAAGGAAATAAATAAACTTAACAGAGTTTTATTGCTTAAAATTTTAGAAATGGGACTCCTCCATTGGGATGAACTAAAAATAGAAAGTAGTACTCTTTTTCTGGAACCGGGGGAGTATTAGTTATTAAAATTACTGCTACATATGTGGTATTGGAAACTGTAGTTTTTTATGTTGATATATAGTTGCCTGTAGTCGGTGAATTTTTCAATCCTTTTGGTGGCAGTTAGGTTGTTGGAAAATTTGTGCCTAAATTAAGGGCTTTGGTCTCCGTTATGTGAGTTTTATTAATGCCAACTCTATGACACATCTTCTCGTTAACCACCAACGCTTCTTTCATGATCTCTTCATCCTTGTAGCATAAAAGAGCTGACATACCTCGGTCTTTATGAGCATTGAAAATGAAACTATTGCTACTCCAGTTTTGGATGCTTACTTCTATTTCCTTTTAGTAATTTTCTTGCTCGGTTTATGTCTTCTGGATCTTCAAAGTATCATATGTGTTTATCTTTCGTATGGATATCACAATGTGAACACTCTTGCAATATTCATATTGTGGTTCAGTATTTGATTCTTCTGGATTCCAGATGCTTGTTTAATGATTTTGTTCTGGTAGTCATCACCTTCTGATTTTAGCGCGCTATCTATTTTAATTTACTTATCTAGACCTACTTACTGGGTTTTCTTTCTTTTATTTCATTAATCTGATTGCACTTTTTGTTTGTTTACTTTTTCCGACAGGTTCTTCTGTATTTGGGCAGAAGCCTGCTTTTGGTGGCTTTGGGTCTTCTACCACCCAAACAAGTCCTTTTGGAGGCTCATTTCAACAATCACAACCTGCATTTGGAAGCAGTCTATTTGGTTCGTCTACTCCTTTTGGTGCATCAAGTCAACCAGCATTCGGTACTCCAAGCACCCCAGCATTTGGTGCCACAAGCACTCCAGCATTCGGTGCAACAAGCACTCCAGCATTTGGTGCTACTAGCACCCCAGCCTTTGGTTCTACACCCAGCCCGGCATTTGGTAGCACAGGCAATGCATTTGGTGTATCTAATGCCCCCATTTTTGGGTCAAGTACTCCTGCATTTGGTGCCTCGACCACACCTGCATTTGGTGCCTCAACTGCTCCCGCATTTGGTGCCTCAACAACTCCAGCATTTGGCGCCTCGAGTTCTCCTGCCTTTGGTGCTTCGAGTACTCCTTCTTTCAGTTTTGGATCCAGTCCAGCATTTGGCCAATCAACTTCTGCGTTTGGAAGCAGTCCTTTTGGTACTTCTACCTCACCCTTTGGAGCTCAGAGTTCTCCATTTGGTGAGCTTTCTTTTCTGTGTATGATTGTCTTTTAGTTTTTGATTTTAAGTTGCTTTTTGTTGATTATCTTATATATGTAGGATCAAAAATGCCATTTTACTGCTCATTGCTCTATTATTTGCCCCACACTTGGTGAACATTATTTCCTTACAAAACCATTTTGCAGGAGGCCAAGCTACCACACCGCCATTTGGGAGTTCTAGTTTCGGACAGTCTGCTTTTGGAGGTCAACGTGGGGGAAGTAGAGTGACCCCTTACACTCCAACAGCCGAGGTAGACAGTGGGAGTGGTACACAGCCTGCGGGAAAGCTGGAGTCAATATCAGCAATGGCTGTTTACAAAGACAAAAGCCACGAGGAACTTAGATGGGAGGACTATCAGTTGGGAGATAAAGGTAATTATTTTTACAATATCAATCATACCTTTGAACTCTTAGAGGCTTCTTGAATTTGGCTTCCTTGATATAGTTGCATGATTTGATTTCAGGAGGGCCAAATCCCGCTGCTCAGTCTACCGGTGGTATTGGCTTTGGGGCTACCAACCCCCAGCCAAATCCTTTCGCTTCCTCATCAGGATTTAGTCAACCAGTTGCAAATCCCTTCTCAGCCTCTACATCTTCCAACCCCTTTGCTCCCAAAAATCCAGCATTTACTAGTACAGGCTTTGGTACCTCAACTCCTGCATTTAGTTCTTCACCCTTCGGGACTTCATCTACGCCCAATCCTTTTGGGTCGTCAACACCATCGACGACACCTTCCATGTTTGGTTCATCTCCTGGATTTGGAGCTAGTTCCTCTGCATCTCTTTTTAGTACAGCCCCTAATTTTGGATCATCCACATCTATGTTTGGTTCTGCTTCAGCTCCGGGAACTACTTCATCATTTAACTCTGGCTTAAACTTTGGCAACACTCAGTCATCCCCTCTTTTCCAGTCGAGCACACCTACCATTGGACAAACAAGCTCTCCTTTTGGGCAGAGTGGCCCAGCGTTCGGTCAATCAAGTCTATTTAGCACACCATCTACTGGGTTTGGAGGAAACCTGTTCTCAAGCAGTCCATCATTGCTAACGACGAGCAACACAGGGTTCAATCAAACAACAGTGAGTTACTCTTCAAATTTCTAATATTACATTTCTTTGGGACTACGGTTAAGTTGCATTGCTATAGAAAGATTGCATGTTGAGAATGGCCTAGATGTGTATTCATGTAGTTGGGGCTTTCGATTTTATTTTGTCATAAAAAGTTTATAAAGTAGAGTAGGAAGTCTGTAGTAATGGGCTGGGGGAGAAAAGTTTTGACAAGGGTTAAGCAAGAAGGTCATTATAAAATACATTAGAAATTTTGCTTCAACAAGTTCTCTCTCTCTCTCTCTCTCTCTCTCTCTCTCTCTCTCTCTCTCTCTCTCTTTCTCTCCCTGGTGAGTTACTTATTGAATGTATGCGGCACCATATCATTGTTGTTAAAATAAAAGCTTTAAAAGTAGATGTCATTCATGGATAAAGGGGTATTCAGTTTAACGAAAGGAAGTTAAGGCTTCTCATCTTTTATAATAAGACACATTTGTGCTGAATTTTTAAAATACCTTAGTGCGAGGGAAGACTGACATGGAAGCACCATCTGTAGGCCATTTATGTAAGTAACTGTAAATGGAAGTTGTTCTAGTCCAAAATTAGAGTCGAGTCGTTGGGAATTTGTTGGATCATATTTGTGGATTTCTACAGCTTGTATGTGTAAACATGGACACGTACTGCCTGATGGGGTCATTCCACAACTGCCTGAGAAAGCTTTACAGTTCTTACTTTTAAGGCTATTTTTCCTTTTAATCATACCTTAGAATAAATATCTCAGCCTTCACTAAAAGCAGAATTCGGTCCTAGATTCAAATTTTTGCTTCTGCTTCAGTATTGAGGGTAATCTTTGGAGCTTCTCACTCTAAGCTGGAGTGTTTTATCCAAAACGTCATAGTGGATTAGCTAGGTATTCTTAGGTTAAGTCAATGACTGCACAAAACCTTCTTTCTAGTTGTCTGAATTTTTCAAGTATGTAACTTCTGTCTTGCTGTGTTCTCTTATTAACTTTTAACTCTTATCCTAATTTTCTGATTGTTCTCCAAATTTTTAAAATTTTTTTGTGTATGTTTTGGTATTTTATGGTAGAAATTTTCAAGAATGTAACTTCCGGTCTTGCTTTATTCTATGGTATTCTTTGTATGTTTTGATCATTCTCTATCCCTTTTTTTTGGGTTGTGCTTAGCCTTCTCTTTCAACGCCTTTTCAATCAGCCCAACCCAGTCAGACTACAAGCAATTTTGGCTTTTCAACTTTTGGGCAGACACCAGCGGGTAACTTTATGGAATTTGATCTCTTAGATTCTCTATGATAGTTTAAGACATCCTTACTCATCTGGTCTTTATCTTTGGTAACTAATAGCTGGACAAGGTGGCTTTGGTGGCGCGCCCAGCATGTTTGGTCAGAGTAATTTTGGACAGTTGTAAGTTTCCGCTACTGCCTTTCCTCTACTCCACAACTTCTTAACTACTTGTATCCCATCTGATTTGGATACAGGGATGGTAGCATTGAGATCATTTTATTGCTGATATTTGCATAGGCATATCATCTGTTGTCAAACTTCAATGTATTCTGTAGTATGTCGCCACAGCATTGGTTAATTGTTAGCGTCTCACCACCTTCTTGTTCTTGTCTCCATGTTGATTTGTCTTGTGTGTCGACAGGTCTGCCACTCAGAGCACTGCAGTCACTCAACCAGTTCCTGTTACAAATCCTTTTGGAACTCTACCAGCAATGCCTCAGATGTCAATAGGTCGGGCAGGGACTTCACCTTCAATTCAGTATGGGATCTCTAGCTTGCCTGTAAGTACGATATATTCTTCATTAGCCAAAGAAGGAATGCTTTATTCCTTTTAGTCATGTTCTGAAGTCTCACGTTGGAAGATTTAACGTGTACGTAATTTTGTCCTGCTAAACAGGTTGTTGACAAGCCTGCTCCTGTTAGGATATCATCGTTGTTGACTTCTCGACACCTTTCACAAAGGCGGATTAGGTTGCCTGCTAGGAAATATCATCCTAAAAGTGATGGTCCAAAGGTGATGGTGCACTTGCTTTTGAAGCTCTATATGAAATGTTTTCTTTTAAATCACTGTTTTGGTATATTATTGCTGTTTTCACATGGGACCCTATCAAACATTGGCAGGAGATTGATATTTATAAAAGAAATGTATTAATGACAATCATGGTCTAATTATTCTATGCAGGTTCCATTCTTCAGCGACGACGAAGAAACTCCAAGCACCCCCAAGGCGGATGCTCTTTTTGTTCCCAGGGAGAATCCAAGAGCTCTGGTAATCCGCCCCTTGGAACAGTGGCCAGGAAAAGCAGCTTCGGAGAAAGTATCTCCTTCAAAAGACACACCTGCCCCATCACAAGAGAATGGTAAATGATGATTCTTGCACTTAGATATAGTTTTTGCAAAAATATACGGTCCATCCGAAGGATCTGATCATGCCACATGGTGCTAATGTTTGGTGCTTTGGCGTGTAGTAAGGGGTTGGCCTGATAACTGAATCTATTTATTTCATGTTAGTTAACCTGCAGGACCTTGTTTTGGAATTGAAATCTTTATATTATTGGATTTGAAGAAAAATGGCGGTCTTTTCACTAATAACTTCCCCGATTATTTACTTTGGGAATGAAAATAGCAAAGAGATTCCTTGGTTTAGATTTGTTATGTGAACCTCTTATTAATTTAGTCAAACTTGCTTGGTGCAATAAGATTTTCCATGATGTTTACATATTAGGAACCAATGAATTGATCTGTATATCAATCTTTTCGTTCCATGTATTAGATTTAATTTGATCTTGAAATATGTCTCTCCTTCTCAATGGAAAAAAACGATACCGTAAGAAGTTCATGTTGATTCTTTAGTTGTGTTCCATTTTTGGTAGGCTTAATTGTGTTCGAATAAACCTTTCTTATTATTCTGTCGCTCTCAGGTAAAGCTTCTGAATGGGTCTATGCGTCTCCTCTAAATGGCTCCTCTGCAGAGGATAGAGATGGTAAGTACTTTTTTCTAAATGAGGCTTGATATTATCATTGCTTTTCTAATCTTTGTGCTCTGTCCAATTGCTCATAATCTTAGTTGTCATTGTGAGTGTGGATACAACTAAGCTTAGGGACCATTCTCAAGTGGTTTTGGACAAAGAGAACTATATATGAGATTTGCATATTTGCAGATCAGATTGGTGAGCTATTTTAAGGTTAGAAGTGCCACTAGGTCAGTCTTAGGTTTTTCTGACAGTGTGTCAAGGATTTTAGGGTGGGCTAGCAGAAACCCCTTTGAAATGGGAGAGGATTGGGTTGGTTCACTTGGGTAGTTATGCTTCTAATTTCTACTGCTGCTAAGGGATGGAAATTGACCGACTCGAAGATATGGTTTCCTTCTCTAAATATTTGGTGAATATGCTTAGTTTACCTACTTGTAAAGTATGCGTTATGCTACGAGTACTAAAAGTAACATATTGTTTTCAAATGAAGTTAGTTTGTGTTACATTTGTTGAAATAGAAGTAGGTTTTGTGAATTTGGGTTTGGTTTTGAAAAAGTACATAGACTTGCCAAGTCCATTACCTGTCAAGCTTACAGTTCGAATTTTGGGTACACCATGGATACATGTCTAGAAGTATCCAAGGGATATCCACACCGGAAATCCATTGTGGATATGCTGTCATGGTTGGAGTATCTGTGTTTTGTAGATGCTGTAAAGCTCATTCATGGTGAAGCTGGCAGTAAGTGGCAGTTGAGACCTCATCTGTTAGATTCTGTTAGATTTATTACAGTTATTTGAAGGGTAAATTAGTCATAGCAACATAAAATCTAAAAATGTTAAAATATACTCCTCCCTCCGTTCCTAAATAATTGTCTTCCCTTCCTTTTTTGTTCGTTCCAAAATAGTTGTCTTCTTTTTAAACCTTTCTTTTTAGGAAAACACTTTTACCACTTTACCCTTACTTTTTTCTCCTACATTAATTATAACCACATGCACAAGGACTTTATAGGAAAGTACATATTATACCAATATATATATTATAGAGTCAATTAGTTTTTCTTAATCCGTGTGCCCGCCCAGTTAAACAGGACGATTATTTAGGAACAGAGGGAGTATTAGTTACCTTTATTCAGTTCTGCATTCCTATAAACAACATAAACCATGTCCTGGGAAAGACAAAACGTAACTTTGAACAAATAATTAACATCAGCTGCTGGGATGAAGAAGCTTTGCTGGCAGTTTGATTTAGCAAGGAGCTCAATCTTTGGCCTCAGTCAACTCACTTGTCAAATATATCCTACAATTATTACCAGATCACTGCCATTTCCAGCTTCACCACCATCCACAAGAAACAGTCTTGGTCACTCAAAAATATTTTTTTAGCCAAAGGGAGTAGGCTCCAACTCTCTAATCCTTCTAGGCCAGCACCACCTTCCACACTGATTTATACACCCACCTTCTCTCCTTTACTTGCCTCAACCAGACTGCAGACCTCCTTTATATTTCGATTGAATCATCTCTCGGCCATACATGAGTCACCATTGTTTATTGAGGAGGCGGAGTGAAGGGATAAGAAAGTGTTGGCTAGAAGATCAGAGTTTCAGAAAGCTTTATAGACTTTGGCCTGTATGAAATCTTTCATTGGATGTGCCTGTTAATCATTTGTGTTCCATTTGCTCGTGCAGAAGTTCCAGTTGAGAATGGCAATAGCAAGGAGCGAGTTCATCCTGTCAAAGTGAGCCAGAAATCTAATGGAATCCATGAGGATCAGTCTACCCATAAAGCGGACTCTTACATTACGCTTACTGGTCACAGGGCTGGGGAGGCGGCAATAGTGTATGAGCATGGGGCTGACATTGAAGCACTGATGCCTAAGCTTCGCCACTCTGATTACTATACGGAGCCTCGAATCCAAGAGCTAGCGGCAAAAGAACGTGCTGAACCAGGATTCTGTCGCCATGTTAAAGACTTTGTGGTTGGGCGGCATGGTTTTGGAAGCATAAAGTTCCTTGGGGAAACAGATGTGAGGCGCCTTGAACTCGAGTCTCTTATCCAATTTAACCACCGAGAAGTGATTGTGTACATGGATGAAAGCAAGAAACCTCCTGTTGGACAGGGCCTCAACAAGCCAGCCGAGGTAACACTTCTCAACATCAAGTGTTTTGACAAGAAGACTGGGCGCCATTTTACAGAA
Organism: Platycodon grandiflorus; assembly: GCA_016624345.1. NCBI lineage: Eukaryota > Viridiplantae > Streptophyta > Magnoliopsida > Asterales > Campanulaceae > Platycodon > Platycodon grandiflorus. The sequence continues at coordinate 92,638,782 of CM028361.1, read as the reverse complement.
GGCCCGAGAATTGATAAATATAAAGAGATGCTTAGGAAAAAGGCTGAGGACCAAGGTGCTGAGTTTGTGTCCTATGATCCAGTCAAAGGGGAATGGAAATTCAGGGTCAATCATTTCAGTGGGTACAGGCTTCAGGATGACGATGACGATGATGATGACGAAGCTGCGACTCATCGGAATCATCTCTTAAAGAAGGGGGTGATGTGAATGAGAGAGATTGTTTTATGCAACAGTGTGGCTTTCTATTTGTTCTCTTTTATTTTGGGTTAGTGATTTGTATAGAAATTACCAGGGGTTTTGTGGTATATACCCGTGCTTGTGGTGGAGCTGTTTTGTCACGCAAGCTTGTGTTGTTGTGGTTTTGTTATCAATTCAGTTAACTTTTTTGTTTTCTTTTCCTCCTATTGTTTTGTTCCGACTGTCGCGCAAACGTAAAGAACAAAAGATTGATCTGTATCTGGGGTTTGCATCCTTTTCTTTATTTTTATTTTTAATAATTCTTTGTTCATTGATGATGAAGATTGATCTGTATCTGGGGTATGCCAATTTATGGTTACTTGCCACCTTCGTGTACTTTGGTCTGCATTGAGAAGCAAGCCGGCACAGTAGTAGGGATTTTAATAATACTTCCCCCTTCCCCAATAGACTAGGCTCCGTTTGTTTTATCAAAAAAATAATGTGTTGTACGATTTCTGGATAATAAAAATGTTTTACTTTTATCTGTTTTGACTAATCTTTTGAAAATAAGTTGAATAAAAAAATGTTCTCGAGTGTTTGGTAGATTGTTATACTAATAATTATATATAAATAGTTATTTCATAATGTGTTCTTGTGACACATGTTACTCAAACCTACTAAGATATAGGGTACATTTGTACAAAAATTACTAAATATCCTTACAATTTTATAAATTGAAAAACATAAAGAACTAGAAAAAATAGTTTAAAAAATAAAAAGTAATGCTATGTGTTCTCTGAGAGTACAATTTCTAAATTACTTCATGTTGCGGAGGGAAAATGACTTATGGAAGAGATATAAGTCATTTTATGGTGGTTGTGGCTTATTTTTCTTGACTTGCAAAATATTTTTCGTTGACTATATTAGTGAAACAAACGGAGAGCCTCGTAGTGAGTCTCATTTTTTAAAAAAATTTCTTGTATAAAGTTTTTGAATTCACTTTCGTCTCAAAACAAGCAGCCCTACCATTCAACTGTTTGACCATATTATTTTGTTGTTGCATATGATTCATGATTGATGTGGAAATTTGTGCAGTGTTTGGAGTCAACCAAAGTAAAGTTAGATAAACAGCTCAAAAGTTTGGCTGTGATATATCCGAATATTAAGCACCCGATTTTGTGTTGGTTTTTCCTCTAGTGAGGATCTTTCAATAGTATATAAAACTACAAAAAGAATAAAAAAAAAAAATGGTGGTAGAATGGGTTACTTTGATAAGTCAGATATTGTTTTTATGGCCAAAATATAAAAAAAAAACCTTGAAGTATCCACCCAATTTTATAATGGTACCTAAAACGAAATATTTTTCACCTGCACTCACAGTGTTACTAATTATCTCACTTTACCCCCTTGCCCTAACAGACGTTACAAAACTCACGTTAAAGTGCACGTGTCTTCCACGTGCTAAACATTTTCGTAATTTCACCATCGGTATATTGGTCATTTTCACTCAAAAGGCTTTAAGACAACTTTGAAGTGTTAAAATTGGTTCATTAAGGGGCAAATTGAAAAAAATTCTGTCAAAAAAATACCATTCCGCCATCTTCGCTCCTTCTCCGCCATCGTCCAACACCCACCACCCACCACCGCTTCTCCACCCACCTCCACAAATTAACAAAAATAACTAAAGAGAAAAATTCAAAAATTCAAACCTGAAGATGTTCAACGAACTTAAATGGGGGAATATTACCACAAATAAAAAAATAAACAAAAAGCTTTGGGGGATTGAAATCGGCATTCAATCTCTCTTAATTGGAAATTATTTTTTCGGCCACTCACCAATTGTATCCCTCTTCAATCACTATGCTTAATGCTAGCAACAACTAAAGTCTTACAAAACCTTATCTTCTCTTTCACGATCTCTAGCTGCGACGACGGCAGCAAAATTGCCTGCAAGGATTTGTTTGCATCCTGCCCAGGCCAATCATTTCCATTAGGATCTGCACCAGTAGCTATCAGTATAAGAGAATAATATCTCTTCCATATATTTGTATTCAAGTGTGATTATATTTGGTATATTTTTCCTATTAGTTAGGTCTCCTCGTTAATATTGAATTAGAACTCTTCTCCTAGTTCTTATTGTATTAGGTTAACTTGTAACCCAAGTATTGTAACCCTATAAATATGTTCTCCAATCAATGGAAAGGCTATGCCATTATTTTACAAGAATTATTAATTCTCTACATGATATTAGAGCTTTGATTCCACAAACCATGAAACCACCAAACTTCCGCAACCCTCAAACACCACCGCCCACCACCCTTCTCCTTCCCCTCAAACAGCAACCATGACTTCCAACACAATCACCATCCAAGATCCCACAAACTCCACCAAAACCTATCAACTCATCAACATCTCCAACCACAACACCACCAAGCTCACCCCCACCACCTACCTCGCCTGGAAAACTCCAGGTGGAGTCCATTACTTGCTAGATATCCTACTGTCCCAATTTCTAGTCAAATCCTTGGTGCAAAATTCGGCATCATCGGTGGTTCCATTACCGGGAATCGATCTAAAAACAATTATATCCTAACCAAAAATCAATCACGTTCTCAAAACCCTCCCATACAACATGGCAATTGACGTAACGACCACTGGTATGGGCAACAATCCTACTCTACCAATCGGTGAGCCAATGGAATCGACCACTACTAAAGTGTCAACTATGTCCACCAATGCTACGCACAAGCGACTGACAACCAGGCTGAGACCTTACACTCTTAGGAAGCGCAAGGAACCCATGGTCACAAAGAAACCGGCAAAAGGCAAGGGAGCTCGTACGAGTAAGAAGGACGCCGCTCAACTGGCACAAAAGGAAACAAGAAATCTCCGTGAATTTCTGGAGATGCGACGTACGCCCACCCTTGTGGCCGCCAACCAACCACTCACTGAGAACTTAAGGCACAAAAAGTAACTTTAGTTCAGATCATGCTTAATAATCAACAATTGAGGGCAATGAGACAGTTTGAAGTGCCTCCACCCACTCTCTTAGCAAACTCCCAAGTACCACCTCTGTCGCCAACCACTACAATTGTACCAATTACCATACGTGCATCTCGTGAACCAAATAGACGTACTGGGGTTGGTCATTCTATTGCAGGTGGCGGTCACTCAAAGCGATGAATGATAGAAGGGAGTAAAATAAGACAAATGAAAGAAGAAGAACATATGGCTAAGAAACTGGCCGTGCATGACCCTACTCAGAGTAGAGTAAGTGTTCGATACAAACTTAGTGATCTAAGAGCTCATGCACTTGCATCTGCGGGTAGACATATGCGAGAAACAAGCTACGAAGATGAATTTGACCCATAAACCCACAAGCGATATAGTAGGGACACTTACCGACTAGCAACACACACGAGGAGATCAAAACCTCCTCGCAGCCGAGCAATAATGTTGCACGGGCGCAGTCCTAGAAGGGGTAGATCAGTAGAGAGAAAACCCACAAATACTCTATGGTCAAAGGGTCAGCAGTCACCAAGCCTGCTAATGATGAAGTCCAAGACTTGAGAAAACAATTAGAGGCTATAGAAGCTAAAAAATCAAAAGAGATGGTTACTGGTGGTCGCTTCAAACCATTTGCAGAATGGATCAGAAATTTAGCACCAAACATAAAGGCAAGACTAATGCTAGAAACCACTTGTCCCATATGGAGATAGCGACGACCTTGTTGATAGAGGACGATGCAATTATATGTAAAGTGTTTATGGGATCCTTGCAAGGTAAGACAACCATCTACCTGGCTTAGGAGCTTACCCGAAGGATCAATTGGGAGTTGGGAAGAATTGCAAAAAAACTTCTTAGAAAAATTTGGTGCATCGAGCACCTTGCCCAAATCAAAAGGGGAGCTCTGCAATGTCAAGCAAAAGGAGAATCTATTTTGAGATACTTGAAGCGCTTTAAGAACATCCTTGATCAAATAAGCAACATTACTGACAAGGAGAGTATTACGTGCTTCGAAGGAGGATTAACACCGAATAGTTTGAAGACATATCTTTTTGCTCGATCACCCACTAATAGGGCCGATCTCTTTGGGTGGGCACAACGAATTGGTGCTGCTGAAGCCCTGTTTGGAGAAGAAAAGAAGAAAGAAAAAAAGAAAGAACAAGCGGGCAATGCGAGATACAAAGCAAGTGATCGCGAAGAATGATTCAGTTGAGGAGCTTGATCGCAAAAGGTACCCGTCGTGAGCACTTGATTTAAGCTATCGCAAGCACTAAAGTTAGCTACCGCGGGCACTTGTGTGCTCATCTTACTTAGCTTATTGTGTACTTGGGAAAGTTTTGTTATCGATGAAACATACTTTTTCTTTCATATGTGTGTACATTTTGATAAGCACTGTTTGATAATTGGCAGGCAATTAATGCGAGCAAAACTGGAATCGGCAACTAATGCAAGCAATCATGCGAGAAAAAAAAATCGTAATTAGAAACTAAGGCTAAAGATGAGACCCTTCATCGGGCACCCAAGAGGCTGGATAATTCAAGCCAACAGGCAGGACATTTAAGGATAAGACTCGCTCATCACCAGACTCCCACACTAAAGCAAACATCATGCTCACTTAAGGATAATACCTACAAGTATGGGCTCCTACATTATTGCCCGTACCCACCGATCGTGCGTAAACACCAAGTGTTTTTCTGTGAAAGACCTGACCAACTTTACGCTAAATATGAAGCGAGGCCAGGTAAATGCTAAATTTGAAGCAAGATACCGCCCGCACCTACCGATAGTGGGTAAACACTAAGTGTTTTGTCGGTCAAAGGCCTGACCAATTTTTCGCTAAATTATGAAGCAACGCCGTGCATTGAGATAAGACTTGATCGTGTACCCACAACATGAAAGTCAAGCCAAACAGGCAAGATAGACAAGGCTGCTCGCATGCTAAATCAATAGCAGATGCCACACTTATGCTAAAACAAAGGCAAGGTCGTTCGCTTGCTAAATCAATAGCAGATATCACACTTATGCTATAAATGAAGCTGAAGCAAGATCGCGTGCAAATCAAAAGCAACAGACATCTTGAACTAAAACAGACACCGATCACCTTTAGAAGCTATACGCTCACCAGTCCTTAAATCAACATGAAGAGTTTTTATCTACATTTTTAACAAGTTATCGGCCCGATACATCTAAATGCAACATTTTAAGAGGTTTAATTGCATTAAATGTACGAGTTAAAAATGGCAATTTACATGATTTTCCTAACGGACAAACATGACACATGCCTTTATTTTTCCTGGATTCATTTAGCAGAAGTCGAGCCCTTTTTGTTAGAGAATCAAACACTTGAGAGGACGGGTGACTGAGTCGAGCATGCCAGGTACTCACGGACGCTCTTTCTCCTATGAGAGCAAGAGGATTTATTTTTGCCGAAGGTTGAAACTCTAAGTGATATAGCCTTCTCGAGCTATTGCCAGAAAGAACTATCTGCCTCGTTTGGCGATCCTTAACACGAAAACCAAATTCGTCAAGCTCAAAAAAACAATTATTATCATGTGAAAATTTTCGAATTGATAATAACGAACGATGCATGAAAGGAACACACAACACATTTTTGAGTTGAAAGACACAATTCCTTCTAACTAAACTGGATTGACCAGTATAGGAAATGGGTAGTTTCTTACCATTGGCAATTTGTACGCTATCCGTACCTGCATAGGGAGAATATTGGGACAGAAATTCTGGAGAAGCAGTCATGTGATTTGTTGCCCCGGAATCAAGAACGAATGAGTTAGGAGCCATGGCAGATGGGAACTGAGAATAGATATTGTTTTGTTGTTGTAGGAAGGCTTGATATTATGTAGATGTTGAAGGTAACAGTTGAGTATGATAAGCAAAATTACCCCTGTTAGCACAAGTCTGAGCTATGTGACCAGGTTTAAAGCATAATTGGCAAGTGATAGGGGTATTTAAGCTAGGATATAGATATGGGACATTGTAGTTTGGTCGAGACTGATATGGGTGATGATTCTGAATAGGAGCAGATGGTGTGGGTTGGTTCGAGACGCGTAACTGGCCTCTACGTCCTTGACCATCGTTGGACTGGCCTCCACGTCCTTGGCCATTGTTACTTTGATTTTGCCACCAATTTTTACCACGATTGTGGCCATTTTCTCCACGATTTTGACTACCGCGTCCACCATAGTCACGGTTTTGGCTCTCTTGATGGTAAGGAGGCTGATGAGAAGCAACTTGGGTCTCAGATTTTTCTATTGTTTTAACTACGGAGAGAGCGGTGGTGGACTCGATGTTGAGATTAGCAAATTTAGCTTGCAATGCCTCTTCTTGTAACAGAAAATCCTGTAGGTCAGTTATGGAGGCTGTGGGTCTGACATTCTGTATTGTTATGAATTCCTTGTATGAAGGACCGAGACCTCCAAGGATCTTTCGTTGCAAAACATCATTAGAAACCTCCTCACCTGCGGTGGCCAAGGAACAATGGCCAAGGACGTGGAGGCCAGTCCAGCGATGGTCAAGGAATCAGCAATGGTAGTTGCTCAAAGGAGGTAATCATCCATTGTCATGTCGTGAGTTTTCCTCAGATCATGTAAATCATCCTGCAATTTCTGTATGTGAATTCTTGACGATACTCCGAATCGCTTTGCAAGCAATTTCCATGCCTCGGGTGCCGTTTTACATGGATTAACTCTAGTTTGGATTTTTGGAGATACAGTAACTTTTATCCAACCTACAACAAGGCTGGATGCCTGAAAAAACAATGGGTGAGCTGGATTTAAGGTGATTCCGTCTTCTAGAAATTTTGGTGGAGTTATCTTTCGAGTGATGGTTTCGGTGATACGATGAGTATCTAAAACAGAAATAAATAAAGAACTCCAACGGGATTTGGGATTGACTTTACCTATCCTACAAGAAATAGGATTCGTGTGGGAATAATATAAATAGGTCAAGCCACCAAAAGGAAAAATATACAACACACTAAACGAGTTGTGCAATATTTTTCTTCTCTCTAAAAATTACATCTCACCAAAATACTCTCTCTAAGTCTAACCATCAAGAGACTTGGATTTGCGGCGTAGAATTATAATTGATATTCATCCTACGTGATATCAATTCGACGAGAAAGAATTGCAGATTAATTGTTCGTGGTGTTCGTGAGTTCGTAGCACAAGTCGAAAGTCTTCCGCTTCGCTCTAGGGTACGAATTCGCACAAGGTAATCCGTGATACTCTATTATTGTATAGTGAATTCATTCCCTTCATTGGTATTAGAGCCGTTATGCTTGTTGCTCGTATTGTCATGCCATGAATCGCATGTTTTTGTTTTGGGTTTGTTTAAATTGTTTGCCTAAAAACGGACCAATTGGGTTTGTCGATTTCGTTATCAAAAAATTGTTTGTTTTGGGAAAATTTTATATGTACACGTAGCTTATGCTGAGGGGAATAACATATTACATTTTCATCGAATTTCGTTGGGTAAATCTCAAGATATTGCAAACCCTAGTTTTGTTGAAACATGATTTTTTCGAAAGTTTACATGCATTTTTGATCAAGTTATAATCTGTAAAACTGTTATTTTATAATTTATAATTGTTCTACTTCGCGAGGGCTTTCCAACGACATATTATACGCGTAATTTGGACTTAAATTGAGCGTTCTAGAGCCTCGGAAAGTTGACGTCGCGAAACACGTTCGCGGATCCAAGGTTAGGGACGATGAACAGTAACCACGGACTACCACCACTCTCGGCCATTGCAATTGAGCCCCACGTGGTTCTTGTTTGTGCTATTTGAATGCACGTTTGAGACCTAGAGATAAAGACGAGTCGATCGCCGTCAACCACGTAGCCAACGGACATCAGGAAGGTGGCGCGTGGCCCACACGCGCCTGCAACGGTGCGTGAAAAGCCAGCGTGGTCAACTGGTCAGCCTTGGTCAATGGTCAATAATGACGTGGCATCCACGTTAGCATGTCACATCAACAAGTGGGCCCCATTTTGGATGAGGCAGACGCCACGTAAGCAGATGACGTGGCGGTACACGTCAGTGCCATGTGGCTGCACCGTCAGCAGACACGTCAGCCCTATGCACAGTCAGCGCCTGGGTGGCGCAGACGCCTCGCACCATTCGCGTAGGTGGCACGTGGGGCGCGTGCAGTTGCTTCTGGTGGCTGATTTTTGACACCTTTGGTGCGTCTAAACTAATTTGGGCCTTCTGAGTTCAATGGTGTCCTCTGGTTTGCAAAATTCTGACTGGAAATATGTGTTTTTGATTTTTCAGTATATAAAAACATAGTTTTTAAATTATTAAAAATACAAAATAAATTTCCAATGATATTTTATGAACCCCAGAGGCTATGTATTGGACTAGGGTACTGTTTTGTGAATTTTAAAATTTTTTGGAAAATTTTAATTATTTTTCTCTATTTTTAAAGTCATATTTGGCATATAAAATTGTTGTTTTGGGCTCTAAAATTAATATTGAAACTACACGAGACCCAATAATATTATTTTCAGTGGTGAAAATATATTAGTACATGTTGTGTACCTAGATAGATTTGTTCTGTCATGTTTCTTTTTGTTCAAAGTATTAATTTGTGAATATTTTTACATTGTGCATACTTTGGTTGTGATTACGAGCCTCGCGGATTTTTCCTCCTTATTTGTATAATGTGATAATATTCTTAATTAATTTTTGGAAGAAAAGTGAATCGAAAAGTATGCTAAAATGTCTATGTTTGCAACCATATTGTAGTGAAATGGCTTCAAAGAGTGTAATTGCTGACTTGAACAAGGGTGAGAAATTGGATGGCAAAAACTATAGTATTTGGCAAAGGAAAATCACTTACTTGCTAAACGAGCAGGAGGTTCTTGAGAACCTTGATACTGTGATGACTGAACCAGAAATGGGTAATTCTACCATAGTCTAACATCGTCTCAACGTATAGAATTACCAGTCGTGGGTAAAGAAAGATTGATGTGCACGCTTTACCATGTTGAGTAGCATGCATGATGATCTTATTGGGCAGTTTGAAACTTGTCCAACTGCTAAGGATATGTGGGACCAGATAAGGACTGCTTTTGGGAACACATCCGCTACAGGGTTGAGAACCCTAACTTATAAGTTTGAAAGCTATAAGATTGACCAGAAGAGATCCATTCCCGATCAACTTCGTCAAATGTCGGGTATGATTCGTGAGCTTAAGGCTGCTGGTAGTATCTTATCTGATGAACAACAAGTTCAAGAGGTGATTCATTCGCTGCCTGATTCTTGGAGTAATTTGAGGCAGATTTTGACTCATACAGACTCTATTCAGACTTTTACGGATGTGTGTCGTCATGTTGAGCTTGAAGCCGAGCGCCATGATGCGAGTCACGCAATGGGTGGTGTGACTCATGACCTTGCTCTTGTTTTCCTTGAGGGTTCGCACAAGAAAAATAGGCAGCGAAAGAAACAAGCTAAAGGAATGCAAGCTCAAAATCTGGGACCTAACGGTGGCAAGATCGCTAAGCACCGCAGAGGTAAAAGGAATATGGCTAAGAAAAAGTGCTTTAACTGCGGTACCTTGGGTCATTTTGCTCGGACTTGTCTTGAGCCCAAGAAGGTATCTCTAAATCCTAAATCTCTGCAAATTTGTGTTTGCTCTCATGTTTTATTATCAGACTTTCTCCCTGTATGGATTGTAGACTCAGGCTCCACAAAACATGTGACGAGGGATCGAGAAGGATTTATCGATTATCGAAAGGTTCCTGCTGGTACAAGAAGTATTTTCATGGGAAACAGTTCGACTGTAGAAGTCGAAGGGGTTGGTTCATATAAACTTCTTTTGCAGAACGGATGCATTCTGATTCTTGATGAAGTGCTTTATGCGCCTGAAATTCGACATAATCTATTATCTGTAGTACAATTGCTAGAATTGGGATATTCTTTTAATTTTAGTGGTAGCCACATGGATATTTGTTTTGATGATGAGGTTTTGGGACATGGTTTTTTGTCAGATAATTTCTTTAAATTGGATTTGTTGGATTCTTTCAATTCTTCTATTAATTCTTCTTCTTATGTGGCTTATGATGATTATAATCCTGAGTTATGGCATGCTAGACTTGGACATATTGGAAAAGATAAGATGACTAGATTGGCTAAAGAAGGCCTATTGGGGTCTCTCACTAGAGTCAACCTACCTATTTATGAACCTTGTTTGGCAGGAAAAGCTTGCCGAAAGCCTTTTGGTAAGGCAAAAAGGGCCACACAACCGTTGGAGTTAGTCCATTCAGATATTTGCGGACCTATGAATGTTAAGGCACGACATGGTGCCTCCTATTTTCTTACTTTTATCGATGATTATACGCGCTATGGTTATGTTTACCTTATTTCTCACCGCTATGAAGCTCTTGCTTATTTTGAGCGTTTCTTAGCTGAGGTTGAGAATCAAAAGGATAAAAGCCTAAAAACTTTTAGAATAGACCGGGGCCGCGAGTATCTATCTGATCAATTTAAAGAATTGTGTAAGAAAAAGGGAATAAAAAGGCAATTAACAATTCCTGGCACTACGCAACAAAATGGTGTTGCAGAAAGAAAGAATCGTACACTGTTAGGGATGGTTAGATCGATGATGGCACAGGCAAATCTCCGCATTTCGTTTTGGGGGGATGCACTAATGACTGCCGCATATATACTTAACCGAGTGCCTTCTAAGTCAGTTTCTACAACCCCTTATGAACTGTGGAAAGGTGAGAAGCCCAACTTGGGGCATCTTCACCCTTGGGGTTGTGCAGGTTATGTCCATAGTACATCCAATAAGTTTGGAAAACTAGGCCCAAGAAGAAACAAATGTGTTTTCATTAGGTATTCAAATACCTCGAAAGGCTATGTTATGTATGGTGGAAAACCTGAAGTAGGAATGACTGAAATAGATTCGCGCGATATTGATTTCATTGAGAATGATTTCCCTCAGATAGGTGAAGTTAGAAAAGACTTTGAACTTTTTGAAATGGAAGAAGAACATTTGATGTCTCTTGGCGAAGGTGGGGAATTGCCTCAACCTGATCTTATGGTACAACATGAGGTTGAGCCTATGGTCACCAATGAGAGTCAAGAAGATCTTCATCCTAGTGGGAGTATGGATTCTAGTGGGAGTCCTGTACTAGAACGAAGAAGTAAACGTGGGAATATACCTCGTCATCGATTCGCGATCAAAGGGGAATCTTTCTTATGTGCTAATTCTGATTCTAGTGAGCCTAATTCGTTCAAAGAAGCTCTTTTTTTACCTACTAATAATGAATGGATAACTGCAATGGAAGATGAAATTTTCTCTATGAAGAAGAATCAAGTTTGGGAGTTAGTTGATCTCCCACAAGGTCGCAAGACTATTGGAAATAAATGGGTTTTCAAAATCAAGCGAAAGGCGGATGGATCAATTGACAAGTATAAAGCACGTCTAGTGGCGAAAGGCTATACCCAAAGAGGGGGTTTAGACTATGAGGAAACATTTTCCCCAGTGGTGAGATTTTCCTCCGTTCGTCTCATCCTAGCGATTGTAGAGCACATGGATCTAGAAATTTTTCAGATGGATGTTAAAGCTGCATTTCTCAATGGAGAACTAGATGAAGAGATCTATATGACTCAACCAGAGGGTTTTGAAGTCAAGGGACAAGAGCGCAAAGTATGCCAACTCAAACGTTCCATCTATGGTCTCAAACAGTCATCTAGACAATGGTATATTCGTTTCCACTAAGCGATAACCTCAATTGACTTTGTGATGATTGAGGAGGACCATTGTGTGTATGTTAAACGATCCAAGAAAAAGATCTTGATCTTATCATTGTATGTTGATGATATCCTACTTGCTGGAAATGACATGGAGATGATAAATGCCACTAAAGAGTGGTTGTCTGCTCATTTCGATATGAAAGACTTGGGTAAAGCAAATTATGTGCTTGGGGTAAAATTCGTTAGGGATCGCTCTAAAAAGTTTCTTGGTTTATCTCAAGAGACTTATAATAAAAAAATTATAGAACGATTCGGCATGACTAACTCAAAACCCGTTGTCACTCCAATGGAAAAAAGGATGTGTCTTTAGTACAACTCAATGTCCAAAGAATGAAGAAGAAAAGAAGAGGATGGCTACAACTCCATATGCAAATGCGATAGGGAGCTTGATGTACGCTATGGTGTGTACTCGGCCTGACCTATGTTTTGCAGTTGGGATGTTGAGTCAATTCCAAAGTAATCCTGGACCCGCACACTGGGTAGCGGTGAAAGAGTTCTACGTTATTTGGTAGGAACCACAAATTTAGCCCTTTGTTATCAAGGTGGGGATTTGAGCTTGAGAGGTTTCACTGACGTGGATTGGACGGGAGATGTAGATGAGCGCAAATCTACTTCAGGTTACACTTTCTTCCTTGGTGGTAGAGCTATCTCTTGGAGTAGCAAAAGACATGAAAGTACCTCCCTATCCACAATGGAGTCAGAATGCATAGCTTGCTCGTCTGTGGTTCAAGAAGCTGTATGGTTGAGGAGGTTTCTTCAACATCTTGATGTTACACCTAATGTGGATCATCCTGTAGTCATTGGTTGTGATAGCATGGCAGCTTTGGGATATGCTAAGGATCCCAAGTACCATGGGAACGAAACACATTTAGATCAAGGATTATTTCACTAAAGACATGGTTGCCGAAAGAAAAGTTGTTCTAGAATATGTTCCTACTAGAAGCATGTTGGCTGATCCTATGACAAAACCTCTAGCTAGAAAGATCTTTCAAGATCACATGTTGGGTCTAGGGCTTCGTAGGATGTGACTTGTTATTTCTGAGAACACTTTTGTTGACATTATGATTGAATACATTGCAGTTTTATTTCACTCCTATTATTTGTTAATTGGTTGTTTTATAAAATTGCGTAGCATACATTTTGGTTAAAAAGGTGTCATGGACATTGAATTGGCCCTCTCACACGGGTGATTCACCTTGTCGCTATGCGGGCGAGCAAGTTGAGTTATTAGTCTTTGGCACCTACAAAGGGGGGGGGGTGCGCAAATGACGTTATGATATATCGCCTTGGCACATGGCTAAGATGAGACCTATTTTTGTATGGGTCGACCTAATATGTCCCAAGAAAGGTCCGAATGTGAGATCTTAAAAGAGGCACTAGGAGAGTGACTGTTTTTGAGGACTCAGGTTAGATGCCAGAAGGGCGACTAGATTAAGATTCGTACGGCGTTAGAGTATGACATGCCTACTTTGTGTGGGAGTTCTGCCGCAGCATACACATCATACTATATGTGACTATGAGCGACCATAGAAAGTGATTGAATGATCCCTGCTTCATCACTGTGTGAGTTCTAGTGATCACTTTGTGATCATACTTATGCCCTATGTGACTTAGAACTATGTTATGAACTTGGACGTTAATGTTACTACTTTGGCATGCCGACCAATGGGCTATGCACGTACAGCCCCACGGAGCATCGATGGGAAAGCAGTTAACCAAGGGTGATTAGCATGAGGGTCTAAGGAAGATAGTATAGTATACATCTCTGTTTTGTGTTTTAATGCCCGGGCGATCATATTGAACATACGGTTCAAAAGATTGATCTTGACCACATAAACATATTGAGGTTTAAGCACCGCGATCGAGGGATTAAGGATGCTTGAATTGGTGTATATATACGGTCTAGGGCATAGAAGAGGTCTTTACTAACAAGGAAGTTCTATGCTGGTCAGATGGTGATTTGGTATAACGCTCCTACCCTTTATCTTTCTCGTCAGGTCGCACACCTCACTTCCAGTATGAAGAGATAGTGTTTAACGAGTTTTGATGATATTATGTAGTGAGAGAGGTGAGCCCATATGTGCGAGTGGGAGATGTTAGGAAACGGGCTTGTGGCCCGATTCAACGTATCCGCCCATAAAGGCTCATAGAGCCCTAGTTATATTATGTTTGGTAAGTAGTATCCTAATCCAACGGGATTCGGGATTGACTTTACCTATCCTACAAGAAATAGGATTCTTGTGAGAATAATATAAATAAGGCAAGCCACCAAAGGGAAAAATATACTACAACACACTAAACGAGTTGATGATACATTTATATATTACTGCCCGGGGTTGCTGGTACAGACATAATCGGGCAGGGACCCTCCTAGTGAGCATGCGATCATACGAGCATGTACTGCATTCACGGGCACACAATCAAGCGAGCATGTCAAGACACGCCAGTAACTGCCTTCGAGAATCTCGAGCCACGTCTACACGTGCCCGAAATCACAGGCTAAAAATCAGGGATTAACCCCCATCACGCTCGACAGTTACTCCTCCTCCATTATAAGGAGACATATCCCTCGAAATCAGCCCATTAATCACTCCACTTCCACTATAAAAGCCAAGAAAGACCTTGGTCCAAGGTACGTTCACTATTCACAAGCTAAGGCTCTGTCAAATTGATAAGCAAGTTCTTACTCTCACGCCGGAGTGTTTTAGCAGGGCAAGCCCCTGCATTCACCCTAGTGTGTGTTCTTTGTCATTTCAGGTTCTTAGCTCAAGCCCAGATATCCAAATATTGCAGAGATTACCAGAGAGTTCCTGACCGTACCATTTTGTGCATCATCAGTTGGTTCCGTTGTCGGGAAATATCTGTATTCTTTTCTCTGGAAAACCTTATAGCGCAAATACTCACAACTGAAACATGGTTCAAAACGGGAGCAACCTTTTGTTGGAGGAGCCAGCCTTGGAAGGTGTAGGCGGTGAAATTACACAACTACCTCCACAACAACCCAGAGGCCGTGCACCACCCAATCCGAATGCCCGAATGCCCGAATGACCAGGTCACAATCAGCCGCGGCCCACGTGAACTCAGCACAATCAGGTCACGTGGGGTCGTCTCACATACCTCTACATCCCTGAACGAACGTAGAAGTGGAGCTCCGTGACCAGATCAATGCTCGACGGGCTAAGACAGCGGCCCCCGAGACCACACCGCTGACCGAGCAAACTCGGCTAGTAGCACTGACAAACCAAGCGCAATATCTGAGTCGGATGTACGCACTTAACCAACAGCTACTTGCCATGGGGTAACCCATGGTACCAGTAGAGGAGAAGCTTTTTCCCGACATCCCCACTATGAGCGCTCCTCGCCCAGCTCCCTCCGCGACGCAAGGCAGCTGCGGCAATCGGCGGAATCCTCCCAATAACCTGGCAAGTACCGGAGCTAACGGGGGGCAGGAGCAACTGGAGAACAGATAAAATAACCAGGGAAAAGCACCCCTATGTTCGGGAGTTCGCGGAGCTCCGAGCATCCACATTCGGTTAACAATGCCGGAAGGTCCACGGCAGAGGAGCAGTGCTCGCAGCGAGGAAGCTGAATCCTTGCCACCTTCTCAACGACTACGAAGGGAGGAGGCTCACTCTCGTCGGTCAAGGCGCACGCCATCCCCTAGGCGTAAGTCGCCTAGAGGAACAATTGACAGAGGAAGATAGGCCGAGAATGGAGCCCGATCTCATCGATTAAAGTGCACTCCATCCCCTAGGCGCATGTCGCCTAGGAGGGGATCGGAGAGAGGCATGCGTAGCGGGCAACCTGGAGGAGATACTCACATGCCCCCTCCATTGCGCACACAAGTGAAGCAAGACAAGTACAAAGAGGTTAGGAAACGTCTGATCACCTTAGAGTCTGGGCGAACAAAGATTGACATCCCATCCGAAGAGGACGTCCCACTGACAGACTGGATAGTCCAGACCCCTCCAGACCCAGACATGCAAAGACCCGTGTTCGACAAGTACAATGGAAGCAGCCTTGCCCGCAACCATGTCATAAGCTTTGAGAACCAAATCAACATGGTCACGACCAATCAAGCTCTCAAATGCAAGGCCTTTCTGAGCACATTGAAGGAGAAGGCAGTGAAATGGTATGACCGATTGCCCCGCGGATCCATAACGGGATGGGCAGATTTAAAGCGAAAATTTATGACCGAGTTCAGTACCGCAGGGGCCACCCCAAAGGCCTGGATGGATCTTTGCAACATCCGACAAGGAGTCACCGAATCCACCGGGCATTATTTCACAAGGTTCAAGAAAATGCTCGAGCAATGCGACGATCTGACTGATCGGGAGGTCACCATGTGCTTTCAAGTAGGGCTGAATAAGGGATTCCTCAAGACGGATTTGGGAATGCGACCACCATTAGATCGCAGTGACATGTTTACCAGAACACAAAGCTATGTCACCACGACCGAGGAGGGAGCACCCAAAAAAGGGAAGGATAAAGATAAAAATCGCGATGCGAAAGATGAAGCAACTGGCTCGGGCACGAATAAAAAGTTTTTTGGGAAGAATCGATCTCGCCGAGAGTTCGAGCTGCTGAATGTCCCTAGGGAAGAAATCATGAATCAGATTGGAGCAGAGCTACCACTCGCGACTCCCCTTGATCCTGAATACAGTCATACGCGCGACCAGACAAAGCACTGCGCGTACCACAATGACATTGGACATACGACCGAGGAATGTTTTCAGCTCAAAAGGGAGATACAGAAGTTGATAAATCAGGGGAAGCTAGATCGGTTTAAAGCCCGAAACCACGCAGGGGGAAACAGAGCCGGGCAAGACCCCGGCCACAACCGACAGCCGAAGGGATGAATTTTCGTCATTCTTAAGGATGAGCTGAGCATCACGAAGTTGAAAAGTCAAATCCATTTGTTGGACAAAGCTCTAACCATGCCCGTAGTACTCGAAAGCAGAGAGGAGGCCATCACATTCACGCAAAGTGAGCTAGCGACCACGTCTTTGGCTGCCGAACAAGGCTTGGCCGTTCAAGCGAGCATAGATTATTGGGATGTGGAGAGGATATTGTTGGACACAGGCACATCTCGTGACGTCCTTTACTACAATTGCTTCCAACAGATGGGATACTCGGATGTCCACTTAAAGCCATACGTGGGTCACCATGAAGGATTCACCAACCACAAAGTTTCTGTTAAAGGAACGATCGAGCTGGAAGTCATGATCGGCGTCGGGAGGAGAACTCGGACAGAAAAAATAACTTTCCTTGTTATTGATCTCCGGGCACATTACAACGCTATCTTGGGCCTGCCCTCCATGGCAAAGTTTCAGATGGTGGTATCTGCCCCACACCAGCGGGCAAAATTTCCAACACCACATGGGGTAGGAGAGCTGAAAAGCCAGCCAAACTCCATTTATAGGTACCTCCAAGAAACACACAAAGCAAAGCGAAAGCTCACAATCTCCCACAGCAGCAACGAGATCGAGTTTTCCAAGAAAGAAGAATTCTCAGAGATAACTCTGATGCAGATAGGAGTTATACTCAACCCTACTGATTTCGAGCAAGTTCTCGGAACTAATTTCGAGCAAGTTCTTGGAACTAATTTCGAGCAAGTTCTTGGAACTAATCATGAGCAAGTTCTCGAAAATGATCCCGAGCAAGTTCTCGGGAAGAAACAAGAGTTAGAGGTGGAAACCCTACAAGTCAGAGATAACCCCAAAATTACGGTGAACTCGAAGAAGTAATCATCAATCCAGCATATCCCGAGCAGAAAATTAAAATCGGGAAAAATTTGGAAGAGAGCGAACGCGAGCGGCTAATCGTGCACCTGAAAAAAAGCCTCGACGTCTTTGCATGGACAGTCGAAGATATGGAAGGGATTAGCAAGGACGTCACTCTTTATGAGCTAAACGTCAGCCCAGAATTTCGACCAGTTCAATAGCGAGCAAGACAGTTCTCGGCTAAAAAAGACAAAGCCATAAAAACGAAGATAGAGAAATTGCTCGCGGCGGGCATAATTGAAGAAATCCATTATCCAACATGGTTGGCTAATGTAGTTATAGTCAAGAAATCCAACGAAAAATGGAGGCTATGCGTAGACTTCACTGACCTAAACAAGGCCTGTCCGAAGGATTGTTACCCGCTTCCGCGAATAGATCGCCTGGTCGACGCTATAGTAGGATTTGAAATGCTCTGCTTCATGGATGCCTACTCAGGATATCACCAGGTCAAGATGGCAGATCAGGACAAAGCACACACAGCTTTCCGAGCAGCCGGTGGGCTGTTCTGCTACAAAATGATGCCCTTCGGGCTAAAAAATGCCGGGGCCACATACCAACGGATGATCAACAAGGTGTACGCTTCGCAGATAGGTAGGAATGTTGAGGCATACGTGGATGACATGGTCGTAAAAACAAAAGTCCGCGACCACATTTTCGACCTGGACGAAACATTCACCAACCTTTGCAAGAACAACATGAAGCTCAATCCGAGCAAATGTGTTTTCGGGGTTCGAGCAGGAAAATTCCTGGGCTTCATGGTCAACCAGCGGGGGATAGAGGCCAACCCGGAGAAGATAAAAGCTCTGCTTGAAATGAAACAGCCTCAATTAATCAGGGATGTGCAGAGGTTGAACGACTGCATCATCGCATTGGGAAGATTCATCTCACGATCAGCAGAAAAATGCCTGCCTTCTTCAAGATTCTGCGCGGGAACAAAGGGTTCATTTGGCCGGCCGAATGTTTGGAGGCATTTAAACAGCTTAAAGAATACTTGGGCAAACCTCCACTACTGAGCAGCCCAGTTTTTGGGGAAAAATTATTTGTGTATCTCGCAGCCACCGAGCAGGCAGTGGCTGCGGTTTTGGTTAGGGAGGAAGCAAATGTACAAAAGCCTGTTTACTATGTATCCAAGGCTCTGACCCAGGTCGAGGCCCATTATTTTATTATAGAGAAATTGGCTTACTCGCTTGTTGTTTCTACTCGAAAATTACGAGCTTACTTTTCTGCACACCCCATAACTGTATACACAGATTCCCCACCAAGGAAAATTCTACACAAGCCGGACTCTTCAGGCAGACTGTTAACATTGTCGATCGAGCTTACCGAATTCCATATCGACTATAAGCCCAGAAGAGCGATCAAGGCACAGGCCTTGGTAGATTTCCTGGTAGAAACAAGCTTTTCGGACCAAAAAATCGAGGAGGCAGAGACAGGGACTAAACCCGACCAACAGATAACACCTATAAGTAGACCAAGTGTCTATTGGGAACTATTTGTGGACGGGGCTTCCAGCAAGTCTGGAAGTGGTGCGGGCATCATTCTCGTTCCTCCCGAACAAGAAGATCATTTCAAAAAAGCGCTTCGTTTCACATTCCCGATGTCAAACAACCAAGCCGAATACGAGGCACTGATAGCGGGCACGGAATTGGCATTAGACATAGGAATTCAAGACATAGTGATATACAGTGATTCTCAACTCATTGTGAATCAAGTTCGAGGGGAGTATGGGGTGAATAACCCCACCTTGAAGAAATACTGTGAACTGGCAAGGGAGTTGCTATCCAGAATACAATTTTGGGAGTTAATCAGAATTGACCGGACAAAAAACACGCGAGCAGACTATCTGTCCAAAATAGCAGCAACAGAAATTTCACTCCTCCACCCCACTGTAATGATCGAGCATATTGAGACGCCAGCCATCGAGCGGGCGAGAGTCCTCGACATAGAGGTTACCGAGAGTTGTTGGATCGATGAGCTTCAGGAATACATCGAGCAAGGAACTCTACCCGAGGATAAGGATCAAGCTCGGACAATACAGAAACGCGCAGCGCGATACAAAGTTATAGATGGGATTCTATACAGAAGGTCATTCTCAAAACCTTTGTTAAGGTGTGTACGCCCCGAAATGACCGAGCGTTTTCTCGCGAAAGTCCATGAAGGAGTATGCGGAGGCCACCCAGGCGCCAGAACCCTGTCCGAAAAGGTGATTTCAGCAGGTTACTACTGGATGAGCCTGAGGAAAGAAGCAGAAAACTACGTCAGAAAATGTGACAAGTGCCAACGCTACGCAGACATACCGCGGCTACCATCCACCGAGCAGTCATTGGTTGTGGCATCATGGCCGTTCGACATGTGGGGAATATATCTAATTGGTCCTTTCCCTACTGCCTGAGAAAACTGTAAGCACGTGATTGTGGCAATTGATTACTTCACCAAATGGATCGAAGCTAAACCACTAGCGAGCATAACATAAGAAAATGCCATCAACTTCGTTCACGATTTCATCTGGTGCCGTTTCGGAGTCCCTCGAGCAATCGTCTCTGATCATGGAACTCAGTTCTCTGAAAGATTCACAAAGGCTTGCGAAAACCTACACATTAAACACTGGCAGTCTTCAGTCGCATACCCGCAAGGGAACGGACAGGCGGAGGCTGGGAACAAGCAAGTATTGCACGCCCTTAAGAGAAATCTAGAGGGTAGAGCGGGGAGATGGTTGGATGAGCTGCCCGCCGCACTTTGGGCCATTAGAACTACGGTCAGGGGGCTAACAGGAGAAACTCCCTTCGCCTTAACTTTCGGTTCCGAAGCCATGGCCCTGGTAGAGATGGCACTTCCAACGATCAGGGTCTCAAAGTTCAATGAGCATACAAATGGCCATGAGTGATTAATCGACATAGACCTGCTCGAGGAAAAAAGACTGGAATCAAAGATGAAAATGGTCAACTACAAGCAGAGGGCCAAGGGTCATCATGACAAAAGAGTTCACAAAAAATCTTTTATGGTCGGCGATTGGGTTCTTAGGAAAATTGAGGTCACTGGAAAACGAGCAGAAATGGGAAAGCTCTCTCCAAATTGGGAAGGTCCTTTTCAGATCACAAAGGTAGTCAAAGAAGGAACCTACATGTTAAGAACAAAAGAGGGAGATGACTTGAAACGCCTATGGCATGCGGACCATCTTAGGAGATACTATCAATAAGTAAGGTTAGTCCCCTACAAAAATTAGTAAATCCAAAATTTGTAAATTGAAGCATGGTGATTAATGAAATAGAGTTTTGCTCGATGTTATATATAAACTGTTACCATTCCTGCTACTCTATTATGCTTGCACAACCGAGCAAAATTTGAGACTTGTTAAATTTCAAGTTAAATTGATTTGAATAATCACCTATTTTTCATTATGCTCGCAAGATCGAGCTGAACAGCTTGTTATATCTCAAGTTGACACAATGCTCGCATGACCGAGCCAAATCTGAGACTTGTTAAATTTCAAGTTAAATTGATTTGAATAATCACCTATTTTTCATTATGCTCGCAAGATCGAGCCAAACAGCTTGTTATATTTCAAGTTGCCACAATGCTCGCACGATCGAGCAAAATTTGAGACTTGTTAAATTTCAAGTTAAGTTGATTTGAATAATCACCTGTTTTTCATTATGCTCGCAAGAACGAGCTGAACAACCTGCTACGCTTCAATTGGTCATAATGCTCGCAAGTTCGAGTTACGACGACATTCACAAGTTCAAAATTCTAATTACTGGTTAGAAGAATGCATTAAAACTGAAGCATACGATCTGATCTACTGACAAAAAATCTGACTTTCATTAAGAAATATAAGGCCTTTACAAGTATGGAAGGAGAAATGGGCGCGCCGGCCAACAAAATCCACCAATTCAAATATATCAGGGGGCTGCAACATCTTGGCCAGCAGCGGTCACCTCAACCCCAGTCTCCTCGACCACAACATCCTGAGCTTCTGCGGCCGGAGTAGCAGGTATAACCTCCTCTGCAAGCCGGCGGGCCATGAGAATGCTCCTAACGTTCACAGCCAAAGGAACAGGAGGTGACCATTCTTTACGACCTTCTTCTTGGTCGTTCTCCTTTAGCAGGGCCAGATCCTCTTCGTCAAAGGGATACCAAGTATGCCCGCGACGAGCCTCGGTACCATATATCGAGATGAAGAGATGTCCGCCATGAGATCAACAGTCACCCCATCCAAATTAAGACCGCCGAGTACCCGAAGGGCATGCTGGACCCCCTGGTCGTAGTAAGGAGAAAGTGCATTGGTTATATCCTCGGTATAGGCTTCGGATGCCTTATAGCGAGCAATGACCTCCTCCTCATTGGTCGATCGGACCTTCTCCGCATGGTGTATAACCCGCTCCAGCTCACGACCTAGTTCAAGCTTTTCCATCTCCAGCTGGGGAACTCGCTGCCCGAGATCTCCATTCACCTTCTCCAGCTCGGCATTCCGAGAACGGAGAGACTCCTCGGTGCCCTTCAAAATTTTGTGCTGATCCTTCAGAGCTTTCAGCTCGCTCTCAAGCTTGGCGACCTCCTTATCTTTGGATAGGAGTTGGTCATTTCGCTTGGCCAGCAACACCTCCATACCCTTGAGCTCACCCTTCAGGTGGCTAACCTTGACGGAGGTCTCCGAAGCTCGAGTAGCAAGAACGGAGAAGGTGGACTGCATCTACAAAGATGTGGGCGACAATCAGAACAGGTGGAGATAAAAAGCAAACGCGAAAACAGAAAATGGTGAAATCTACCTCACACGCAGCCAGGCCAGCTTGGCCAAACAAGACTCCATTAGACTCCCGGCTGATGCGGCGAACCACACCCGCATGGGTAGCCCGCTGGATAATACCCTGGCCGCACATTGCAGCACCCCCACGTGCGCGGAGATCGATGTTGTCGATCACCGGAACGTTGGCCAACTCAGTGGTCAAGGCCACGGATGCCTCCCGAGAGACCAGCATCTTGAAGCCCAGTTCCAACCATGAGGCCCTACCCGCTTGGGGAGCTTCTGCCCGTGACGCCCCCGCCACAACATCTTGCCCTTTAAGGCGTACCGAGCGTTCTGTGGTCTCCTCGGCGCCTTTCCTTTTTCGGAGAGCGAGGGCAGCAGGGTCCGAGGGAATAGTGTGATCGGAAGCTTCCTTCGGACGAGCAGACAAGAGACGTCAAGGAGATGACCGAGGAGGAGCAACAGCGGTCGCATGAGCCTTAGATTTGCTCGGGGTCACTGTGGAAGGACTTACTTTGGGATCCCCCGAGGGGACCTTGGGCACCACCACCACGGGCAAAGCGGAAAGTGTCGATCGGTGCTCGCCAGCATCCCTCTTGATCTTCTTCGCAGCGTCAACATTTACCCTTTTTATTTCTGCGAAGCAAAAGTCAAACATCAGAACAACAACAGAAAGGAGGATTTTTAACTAAACACAAGTAGGGACAGACCAGAGGGATCCAAGGGCGCAATACAACTGGTACCAAGTTCTTTGCAGGCCGAACAATCGCCTGGAAAAACCAAGCCCTAATGAGGGCCCCAGGCGGGATGAGGCAGCTCATCGGCCATCACGACCCTAGCAGCAACTCCCCCAACGGGCATACGGCTTACACCGGCCAGACGTAACAGCTCGACATCTCCGATCAGGGCTTTCCAGTCAAAGCTCTAAGCCTGAGTCTGGCCATCAATTTCGAGAGCCGCTTCTATCGCAGCATTTAACTCATGATCCCAAGATGAAGAGGTACCGGCACTTTTTCTGGGAGGCACAGCCTTATCAACGGCTGGTGAGAAGGGCCATCCAAGTCGGGATTCCACGAGCAACACCTTCTCACCCCACTTTTCTGTTTTATTGGGGAAATCGCTGAGGAGGCAAGGACACTTCAGCTTTGAGCGGGCAGAGATGCGTTGTGTTCGCTTGTCCGTACTGAACACAAAATACTTCCTCAACAACGGCAGGGAAGGTTCGAAGCCAAGCAGGCGACACAGTACGATAAACGAGCACAAAATACGAGCTGTATTCAGCATGAGGTCAGAAGGGACAACATGAGAAGCTAACAAGAACTCAGTTATGTAGGGATCCAGGGGCAGACGCCATCCCACATGAAAGAATTCATAGAAAAAAACCACTCGATCCGTCTGGTCGCGAAACTCGACATGGTCACCTCGAGGATCGAGCACTCGAACGCGGTACATCTATTCATCTATTCCTAAAGTGGAAAACCAGTTTTGGACGTCCCTATCTCCGCCAAAAGACCTCCACAGGTTGTCCGAAGTGCCAGAAATGGAAGCTGGCTTTGAGCGGCCACCACGAGCTCGAGCCTGAGCAAGTCTTGGCAAACTTGAGCTCGCCGCATCCCTACTACTATGTGTGCTCGGGTCCTCCAGGGAACTAACGATTTCTACATCGCCGGCCTCAACTATTCGAGTAACCTGGACCTCACTGGAAGAATCGCTCGACAGAGATGGTTGATAGATGGGCTCAGAGCTCGGCTCGCTCAAGCCTTGCTCACGGTCGTAATCATAAGCCTCCTCCGAGTGGGTGGCCTCTGAGTCAGATACACCGCGAAGGCTAACAGAGGACGACATCACTACAAGGGAAAAAGAGAAGACTAGCTAAGTACGGCAATAGCTAATGGGAGTAAGAAAAAAGGGAAGAAACCCTAAATTCAGGGTCCATAGCGGTACATGGCCTAAACCCTCACAGAGCTTCAAATCGCAAAATTCTCTTCGTCCAAGGGTCAACACTCTCGAAACAAGGGTTGTTCGTTGTCGATTTCACGACTAATGATGAGATCCCAAAAGAAAAACTCAAAGACAATACAAAGAATCGAGAAAAGGACGCGAGCAATTACCTGAGTTCGAGGTACTGAGGAAGGACAGACTCATGAAAGTAGCACAACCGACCGGGGCAGTAGGAATCTTGAAGGATTGAAGCTTTGCGAGAGATTTCTGGCAACAATGGCGTTCGTGAGAGGAGAGATTTCGTGAAAATGGTGAAGGGGAGAGCCCTAGGTCATTTAAAGGGTACCCTTTTCCTCTCCACTGCTATTGGGCCCCCAACGGGTGCCTACAGGCCTAGTCCTGGGCCTACCCCCCACATTTAATGCGCCTCAAAAACCAAACAGGCGCGGTTCCCCAAACGACGGCTAGCCCATTCTCATTCAATTCACAAGACAAGTCACTTAATCACGTCATCACGTCACCATGTTTTAATTGCTCCTCGCCACGAGCATAAATACTTCCTGGACAAGGAGTAGGGGGCCATTGATGACACATTTATATATTACTGCCCAGGGTTGCTGGTCCAGACATAATTGGGCAGGGACCCTCCTGGTGAGCATGCGATCATACGAGCATGTACTGCATTCACGAGCACACAATCAAGCGAGCGTGTCAAGACACGCCGGTAACTGCCTTCGAGAATCTCGGGCCACGTCTACGCTTGCCCAAAATCACAGGCTAAAAATTAGGGATTAACCCCCATCACATTCGACAGTTACTCCTCCATTATAGGGAGACATATCCCACGAAATCAGCCCATTAATCACTCCACTTCCACTATAAAAGCCAAGCAAGCCCTTGGTCCAAGGTACGTTCACTATTCACAAGCTAAGGCTCTGTCAAATTGATAAGCAAGTTCTTACTCTCACGCCGGAGTGTTTTAGCAGGGCAAGCCCCTGCATTCACCCTAGTGTGTGTTCTATGTCATTTCAGGTTCTTAGCTCAAGCCTAGATATCCAAATATTGCAGAGATTACCAGAGAGTTCCTGACCGTACCATTTTGTGCATCATCACGAGTTGTGCAATATTTTTCTTCTCTCTAGAAATTACATCTCACGAAAATACTCTCTCTAAGTCTAACCATCAAGAGACTTGGATTTGCGCCGTGGAATTATAATTGATATTCGTCCTACGTGATATCAATTCGACGAGAAAGAATTGCAAATTAATTGTTCGTGGTGTTCGTGAGTTCATAGCACAAGCCAAAAGTCTTTCGCTTCTCTCTAGGGTATGAATTCGCACGAGGTAATCCGTGATACTCTATTATTGTATAGTGAATTCGTTCCCTTCACCTTGTGTGAAGGACCGAGACCTCCAAGGATCCTTCGTTGCAAAACATCATAAGAAATCTCCTCACCTACGGTGGCCAAGGAATAATGGCCAAGGACGTGGAGGCCAGTCCAGCGATGGTCAAGGAATCAACAATGGTAGTTGCTTGAAAGAGGTAATCATCCACTGTCATGTCGTGAGTTTTCCTCAGATCATGTAAATCATCCTGCAATTTTTGTATGTGAATTCTTGACGATACTCCGAATCACTTTGTAAGAAATTCCCATGCCTCGGATGCCGTTTTACATGGATTAACTCTAGTTTAATTGGATTTTTGGAGATACAGTAGCTTTTATCCAACCTACAACAAGGCTGGATGCTTGAAAAAACAATGGGTGAGCTGGATTTAAGGTGATTCCGTCTTCTAGAAATTTTGGTGGAGGCATCATTCGAGTGATGGTTTCGGTGATACGGTTAGTATCTAAAACAGAAATAAATAAAGAACTCCAATTTTGGTAATTGTCATTTGTTAAGTGACAATTCCCCATGAATGATTGGATGTTGAAAAAAATGGGGCAGAGGGTGGTTGTTGGTTGAGGATTCATGGTCTGGGTTTGAAGATGGAGAAGTTGTGGTTTTGTTTGAGGAAGTAGAATCATCCACCATGGCTGTAAGTGGCTCTGATACCATAAAAGACCTAGGCAATAAATCACAAAGACTACTACCAACAGAGACACAAACTGACTCAACAAGAAAGGAAAAAACTTAAGCTACTGGAAGGATTGAAAGAAAAAAAGCGAACTCCCTTATCTACCTAGCAGGTCATTATTTCCTACTATATATACCCCATATAATTAACCAAGAAGGAATGAATCTAATCTAGTCAAACTACATGTGGGAGAAATCAAAAAGACAAGATACATTGTTTCTGCTACAACTATATTCTAGAAAAATAATTTACGTGTTTTCATATCCAAGTTGTCTCATTTTTTTTTCCGGTAGAATTCTGGAATTTTAAGAATGGAAATTTTATTTGCCTATATCGTTCTCTGTCATGTGATAGTGACATAACCAGTCATTTGTTTTATTCGGTGTCTAAGCCCTCCTTGTAAGTATGCTTTACATGTATGAAGAATGAATTAAGCGTGGCTTGTGTTGGTGGTAGGCTCTTAGATGATAATTGCTTCCTTTTACAGGCAAACAACAGTATACATGCATTTTTTTTTTCTAGGGAAACAGGGGTGGCACCCTGCTAAATTGTATTAGAATAAAAAGAAAAAATACAGAGGGGGACAACCAAGCCTTACCCTGGGAGAGGGGGGACAAAGGAGCCTAACCTCAAACAAATACAAAGGGTTTGACAAACAAAAAATAAGCTCCCAAAGAGAAAATACAAGAATAATAAAAACTAAGCAATTCTAATATGAGGAGTGTCACTTTTGTCTAATCGTAAGGACCCACGGATATAGGTGGGAAGCTCGGATTGAGATGAAAATTCATAATTCTTACCTTGATCACAGCCGTAGTTAGCTAAGGCATCCGCCACCGAATTAGCTTCACGGAAACAAAGGAGAGAAGGAGAGGCCCATGGATGACTTAATAGAAGCGATAGAGCGAATCATGTATAAACAGGCCCAAGGAGGACGAGCTTTACCTAAAACGCATTCAAAAAGAACTTTAGAGTCAAGTTCAACCATGGCGCCGAAAATACCCTGATCTCGCAGCCAAGAAACACCCTGAAATAAGGCTCTACATTCAGCCATAAAACTAGTGGAGATACCATAAAAGGATGAAAACGCATAAACCAAGTTTCCCGAAGCATTACGGACAATACCCCCACCCGCACTACAACCTGGGTTACCTCGACAGGCCCCATCAGAGTTTAGTTTGAGGCAATTTACTGGAGGTTTGGTCCAAAGAACAGTGCTTATGGTCTTGGGGAGATTACGACCAAGATGGAAGGAATTAGAAGACCAAGAAGTACCCGGCTTAAAAGAAAAACCAGCCTTGTGTAAAATACTCAAAAACTCCTGCTTGATTCGAGAAATCAAAATCCAGTCTGGGCTGCGAATTCCTTCGTGCACAGCTTTGTTGCGATGCTTCCAAAGTTCCCAAAGAATAAGAGAAGGGAGAACTGAATGCATGACAGAGTTGGCACGGTTATACCACCAAGCAAAGCATTATTGAGGAATAGAGGATGAAACTGGAGCAATACATGCATGCAGTGTTGTTTTAGATCCAAAATATGTTCTTATAACCATATTATATATACAGCACCTTTAAGTGATGCAATTATTAGGCATCTTTGCTTAGCAGATACTCTAATTGCGCGCAGTTGTTTTCGCTTGCTCTTTATATGAAGCTCTGAGGTTGGGCAAAAAGAAAAAAACAGGTTGGCATTGTGACGAGAATAAATATATACCCCCAAAAGTATACTCCTAAAAGGGTACCTTCAAAGATATATGGGCCAAGCCCATATATAAAGGATAAGCCCAGCCCACTAAGGTAGTAACAAATCCCTATAAATAGGGGTCCTCTTGATGACCTAAGGGACTCTCTTCTCTCTCTCCTTACATACTTGTACTTTCTCTGAGATACTGATTATCACACCGGAGAGTTTTGGCGGGAAAACTCCCCGCCCTTTCACGGTTGTTCACTTTTGCAGACAACACATAGCCGGATATCCTACCGAAAAGCTTGTTCAACAATCCATGGTCCGAGCACAGATTCGATACCCCCGGTACGCTTATTTTTTGGCATGATCAATTGGTTCTGTTGCTGGGAATCAACACTGCAATGCACGACCATTGAGGATTTCAACACTGAATTTTCAATCTCAAAAACCACTTTTCAGTTTTATCTATTAAAAAAAAAACTCCATCGAACCAAGGGAAAGAGAACCAATCGAGAGAGGGAAGGAAATTGGGAAGCAACGGCGTGTCCCACCCAATCAATAGCCACGGCAAGATTTCTGTGCAAGTAACCTTCTAGCAGATTCAAGGTTTGGAAGCACAGACACAATGGAGGCGACGAAAAGCAACATCTCATCGCCGGTGATTATGGAAGAGGCAGTACAAACTGGGTCAACTTAGGAGAGCCCGAAATTGAAATTAAACGCTGGAGGGCCCTTAGCCACACCAAGACGAAGCAAACGGCGCAAAAATCATGGCCAATGGAGCTTGCACGCGCCCGTACGCGCTACCACAAGCCGTGCTATCTCCACCGCCGGCAATGTACTGGGGAGAAGACCGATGTGTAACACGTCTCCACTTTCGGAAAATTGCTAATAGGCCCTTGTCTTTTAGAAATTATAAATATGCCCCTCTATTTATGAAAATTATAGAAAGGCCCTTAAACTTCTAAAAATTACAGAATGGCCCCTTAACTTCTAAAAATTACAGAATGGCCCCTGTATTTTTGAAAATGGCAATCAGGCCCCTTAGCTCTTGGAAGTCTGCTCTCTGGTCCTTCAACTTCTAGAAAATTATTATCTGGGCCTTCTCTCTCTGAAAAGTTACTAATGGGCCCCTCTACAATGTTTTAAGGTGAACTCCTTCCATTTTTTTTTTTTTTTGCCTCAATCTCTACATATTTTGCTTTCATTACCATGTTTTTGATATAGCAAAAATATGAAATACAAAAATTAGCCATCAAATCTTAAATTTAGGATAAATATGCAATTCATATGCTTATTAATTTTGCTTAAAATTAGTGCAAATCACTAATAATTTATATGCTATGCATAAAAAGGAACAAAAATGCATGATTAATATTGAAATCTCGAGCTTAAATGATAGTACCTTGTTACTTTTATCTGCTCGTTATAAAATATATTCTTTTACGCATTTGATTCCATGTGACACGGGTTTACCCATCTATGAAAATTTTGATATGCTAGTCAAGTTAAAAGTGTTGTGTGCCCGCTTATTTGTATGCTCAATTATACCAAATAGTTGCAACATCACGCATTCACTTTGTGAATAGAAACTCTATTATGACTGCTTATTCCTCGTTACTTTTATCTGCTCGTTAAAAGTGCTGTGTGCCCGCTTATTCCTCGTTACTTTTATCTGCTCGTTAAACTCTATTCATCGCTATGCTTCAAATGAACTCACCATGCAACTCTAATTTTGATTGTATAAAACTCGTAAATGGCTTACATTCTGTCATTAACTTGGATTACAATGCTTAGTCCTGTGAAAATACATTAGCATGAGATGCACACATCATTTCATGTTTTAATTCAATAAATTCGACAAATCATGAATTCAAGATATATCTTGTGATACTATGACGTGCCATCGGCACACTTTATCCTAAAAATGTGCGAGATAACATGCTATTTTTGCTTATGCATCACAGCTATTATATCGCATCATGACTAGCTATATAATATAGAATAAAATAAATTGATGGTTGAAAGCCAACATCATTTTATGAAAATCATTTGTAAATGCAATCATAATATGATAAATACATATTGTATGCCCACTCGTGTCAAGCACGCGAACTCAATATACAATTTTTATCTTGACTGTCGAGAGCTCGACCTCGACATAATATGGCTAGCCCTATAGTAATATATTAGCATAACGTGCACACGGTACTCTATGTTTCAATTTCGTGAATTTGCACATTTTGGTGAGTTTACCATATCTTTTAATGGCACGACGTGTCGCCATCATGTCTATCCTCGCACAAATTCTTATATAAAATAACAAGATCTTTTGCCTATGCATTAGCTACGCTTATTCATTGTCATTTACATGAACGTGAGCATGATCACTTCATCTATGTGAAGAAAAATACATAATATGCATTTCACTAAACGAAGACTTTTGATCTGCAATGAAGCCTTTGAAATTTTCAGATGCAAATTACGAGTTAATGGAGCCTCGAAGGCCACGAGCAATAACACGTTGTGCTCCTCAATTAAACGAACCTCGCTACAAGCCAAGGTTACTTCTAAAAGGCCTGAAATGCCTTCCACAAAAAAGAGCCTCGCCACGTCGAGGTCATATTCAAAGAGGTCCAAGCACCTATCAACATATTTATTACTCTCAGAATCTGAAGTATACAAGACCAACAAGCTCGATCAAAAAGCCCGTCACTAGGGAGCTACCATCGAAGAAAAGGCTATATATATTAAATCAATAAATGAGTTCGTAGCACAAGCCAAAGTCTTTCGCTTCTCTCTAGGGTATGAATTCGCACGAGGTAATCCGTGATACTCTATTATTGTATAGTGAATTCGTTCCCTTCACCTTGTATGAAGGACCGAGACCTCCAAGGATCCTTCGTTGCAAAACATCATAAGAAACCTCCTCACCTGCGGTGGCCAAGGAATAATGGCCAAGGACGTGGAAGCCAGCCCAGCGATGGTCAAGGAATCAACAATGGTAGTTGCTTGAAAGAGGTAATCATCCACTGTCATGTCGTGAGTTTTCCTTAGATCATGTAAATCATCCTGCAATTTTTGTATGTGAATTCTTGACGATACTCCGAATCGCTTTGTAAGTAATTCCCATTCCTTGGGTGCCGTTTTATATGGATTAACTCTAGTTTGGATTTTTGGAGATACAGTAGCTTTTATCCAACCTACAACAAGGCTGGATGCTTGAAAAAATAATGGGTGAGCTGGATTTAAGGTGATTCCGTCTTCTAGAAATTTTGGTGGAGGTATCTTTTGAGTGATGGTTTCGGTGATACGATGAGTATCTAAAACAGAAATAAATAAAGAACTCCAATTTTGGTAATTGTCACTTGTTAAGTGACAATTCCCCATGAATGATTGGATGTTGAAAAAAATGGGCAGAGGGTGGTTGTTGGTTGAGGATTCATGGTCTGGGTTTGAAGATGGAGAAGCTGTGGTTTTGTTTGAGGAAGTAGAATCATCCACCATGGCTGTAAGTGGCTCTGATACCATAAAAGACCTAGGCAATAAATCACAAAGACTACTACCAACAGAGACACAAACTGACTCAACAAGAAAGGAAAAAACGTAAGCTACTGGAAGGATTGAAAGAAAAAAAAACGAACTCCCTTATCTACCTAGCAGGTCATTATTTCCTACTATATATACACCATATAATTAACCAAGAAGGAATAAATCTAATCTAGTCAAACTACATGTGGGAGAAATCAAAAGACAAGATACATTGTTTCGCTACAACTATATTCTAGAAAAATAATTTACGTGTTTTCATATCCAAGTTGTCACATTTTTTTTCCTAGAATTCGGAATTTTAAGAATGGAAATTTTATTTGCCTATATCGTTACGTGTCATGTGATAGTGACATAACCAGTCGTTTGTTTTATTTGGTGTCTAAGCCCTCCTTGTAAGTATGCTTTACATGTATGAAGAATGAATTAAGCGTGGCTTGTGTTGGCGGTAGGCTCTTAGATGATAATTGCTTCCTTTACAGCAAACAACATTATACATGCATGCGGTGTTGTTTTAGATCCAATATATGTTCTTATAACCATATTATATATACATCACCTTTTAAGTGATGCAATTATCGACATCTTTGCTTAGCAGATACTCTAATTGCTCGCATTGTTTTCGCTTGCTCTTTATATGAAGCTCTGAGGTTGGGCAAAAAGGAAAAAATTGGTTGGCATTGTGATGAGAATAAATATATACCCCCAAAAGTATACTCCTAAAAGGGTACCTTCAATGATATATGGGCCAAGCCCATATATAAAGGATAAGCCCAGCCCACTAAGGTAGTAACAAATCCCTATAAATAGGGGTCCTCTTGATGACCTAAGGGACTCTCTTCTCTCTCTCTTACATACTTGTACTTTCTCCGAGATACGATTATCACACCGAGAATTTTGGCGGGAAAACTCCCCGCCCTTTCACGGTTGTTCACTTTTGCAAACAACACATAGCCGGATATCCTACCGAAAAGCTTGTTCAACAATCCATGGTCCGAGCACAGATTCGATACCCCCGGTACGCTTATTTTTTGGCATGATCAATTGGTTCTGTTGCCGGGAATCAACACTGCAATGCACGGCCATTGAAGATTTCAACACTGAATTTTCAATCTCAAAAACAACTTTTCAGTTTTATCTATTAAAAAAAAAAAAAATCCATTGAACCAAGGGAAAGAGAACCAATCGGAGAGAGAGGGAAGGAAATTGGGAAGCAACGGCAGTGTGCCCCACCCAATCAATAGCCACGGCAAGATTTCTATGCAAGTAACCTTCTAGCAGATTCAAGGTTTGGAAGCACAGACACAATGGAGGCGACGAAAAGCAACATCTCATCGCCGGTGATTATGGAAGAGGCAGTACAAAATGGGTCAACTTAGGAGAGCCCGGAACTGAAATTAAACGCTGGAGGGCCCTTAGCCACACCAAGACGAAGCAAACGGCGCAAAAATCATGGCCTATGGAGCTCGCACGCGCCCGTACGCGCTACCACAAGCCGTGCTATCTCCACCGCCGTCAATGTACTGGGGAGAAGACCGATGTGCAACACGTCTCCACTTTCG
The DNA here is from genome assembly GCA_016624345.1 of Platycodon grandiflorus. Lineage (NCBI taxonomy): Eukaryota > Viridiplantae > Streptophyta > Magnoliopsida > Asterales > Campanulaceae > Platycodon > Platycodon grandiflorus. The sequence goes on along the minus strand of CM028361.1, from coordinate 92,605,475 downwards.
GAAAATTGCTAATAGGCCCTTGTCTTTTAGAAATTATAAATATGCCCCTCTATTTATGAAAATTATAGAAAGGCCCTTAAACTTCTAAAAATTACAGAATGGCCCCTTGACTTCTAGAAATTACAGAATGGCCCCTGTATTTTTGAAAATGGCAATCAGGCCCCTTAACTCTTGGAAGTCTGCTCTCAGGTCCTTCAACTTCTAGAAAATTATTATCTGGGCCTCCTCTCTTTGAAAAGTTACTAATGGGCCCCTTTACAATGTTTTAAGGTGAACTCCTTCCATTTTTTTTTTTTTTTGCCTCAATCTCTACATATTTTGCTTTCATTACCATGTTTTTGATATAGCAAAAATATGAAATACAAAAATTAGCCATCAAATCTTAAATTTAGGATAAATATGCAATTCATATGCTTATTAATTTTGCTTAAAATTAGTGCAAATCACTAATAATTTATATGCTATGCATAAAAGGAACAAAAATGCATGATTAATATTGAAATCTCGAGCTTAAATGATAGTACCTTGTTACTTTTATCTGCTCGTTATAAAATATATTCTTTTACGCATTTGATTCCATGTGACACGGGTTTACCCATCTATGAAAATTTTGATATGCTAGTCAAGTTAAAAGTGTTGTGTGCCCGCTTATTTGTATGCTCAATTATACCAAATAGTTGCAACATCACGCATTCACTTTGTGAATAGAAACTCTATTATGACCGCTATTCCTCGTTACTTTTATCCGCTCGTTAAAAGTGCCGTGTGCCCGCTTATTCCTCGTTACTTTTATCTCGTTAAACTCTATTCATCGCTATGCTTCAAATGAACTCACCATGCAACTCTAATTTTGATTGTATAAAACTCGTAAATGGCTTACATTCGTCATTAACTTGGATTACAATGCTTAGTCCTGTGAAAATACATTAGCATGAGATGCACACATCATTTCATGTTTTAATTCAATAAATTCGACAAATCATGAATTCAGCATATATCTTGTGATACTATGACGTGCCATCGGCACACTTTATCCTAAAATGTGCGTGATAACATGCTATTTTTGCTTATGCATCACAGCTATTATATCGCATCATGACTAGCTATATAATATAGAATAAAATAAATTGATGGTTGAAAGCCAACATCATTTTATGAAAATCATTTGTAAATGCAATCATAATATGATAAATACATATTGTATGCCCACTCGTGTCAAGCACGCGAACTCAATATACAATTTTTATCTTGACTGTCGAGAGCTCGACCTCGACATAATATGGCTAGCCCTATAGTAATATATTAGCATAACGTGCACACGGTACTCTATGTTTCAATTTCGTGAATTTGCACATTTTGGTGAGTTTACCATATCTTTTAATGGCGCGACGTGTCGCCATCATGTCTATCCTCGCACAAATTCTTATATAAAATAACAAGATCTTTTTGTTAGGTCCGAGGGTTGCTCAGTGTATAGGCTAGAGGGGGGGGTGAATAGCCTATACTTGGTGTAATAAAAATTTCATCCAAATTTTACATTTAGATTGAAAAGTAGATGAAATGATTACTACACATAGATCATCTTCCTCATACTGAATGATTAGCTGAAGATAGAGTGATCGGACATCTTAGATCAGCAGATGTAGATCATGGACATCTAGGATCAGCAGATATGAAATATGCAGTTGGAAGATGTATGTTGAACTTAGTGATGGAAATGAGTTTGAGCAATGGAAAAATAAACAAAGATAAGTTCAACAATTTAGATTAAAGTAATCAAAGATTTGATCCGAAAGAGAGCTTGACATTGACTATAATCTGTATTAGATGCATCATTTACTTTCCTTAAACAGATTGCACATAATAAAGCAAATTATACACGAAAGAGAAATCAAGGCTGAATGTAACAATTATATATTTTATATTAAAATTCAGCAGAGGTTTGCTCAAAGGCAAACATGCTTAGTACATCAACCTAGAATCTCTAAACTAGCAATCTTCTTAGGAAAAGAAGGAGAAATGAAGAAAGCGAAATCAAATATATCGAAAATACATTAGAAGATGTATTTAATATTTATTAAGACATCTTCCCGTAGTTTCAACTTGATATATTTGTTGTGAGAAGAGAATATTAGGAGTTGTTCAAATAGCATATATTTGAACAACCGAGTGCTAAGCACTCGACCAACAATGATGACACCTTATTGCACAATCGGCACGCTTATAATGTAGTATAAGTCCGCCGATATGAATGCAACTGACATGTAAGTTCGGCTCTTCATCGTACATCTTCAAGCTTGGTCCGCTTCAACGATCCGTAAGATACTTGGTCTCTTTGTTGAATGATGGAGTTGAGGCCATCGAAGAGACCGAGTTCTTCGAAGGAAGAAGAACTCAAATCAACAACAAGGTTGTTGATCAGCGAGCTTCTCGCTTTTGGATTTTCTTCTCTCTCTCACAAAGTGTTTGTTCTTACACTTGTGATTTCTCACTCAAGGAGTGGTTCGGATTGAAGAAATGAAGATCAATACCACAACCTTTCTCAAGCATAAGCATACACAATTTGTGTGTTAGAGTGCTTGTGCTCTCTCTCTTGTTCTCTTGTGCTCACTCTTTTGAAATGAGGATGAGAGTCTTCTTATATAGCTGGAGAAGAAGATGTGACCGTTGGTGTATTGAATAGGTTTATACCCGTTGGTGATCTGAATCTCGTGATGTAGGCAGAGTACATTTTTGGATTTGTTGGGCAAAGACCTTCAGTTAGGTTTGAATTTTGAAGATGATCTGGGACACAGGCTGGACATAGTTGGACGTGTCGAGCTTAGCCTGGATGCAGCTGATTGATGTGGACGTTTCATTGCTTTGATCAGTAGTGCGGCCGTGCTTGGCCTTTTCTCGAAATGAAGCTTTGAAGACCGCGAACACCGTTCGAAGAGGAAATGTCTATTGGATAAACGTGAAGGTGCAGACATCGATGCGTATCTTGGATTTGTCGACGATCTTGTAACGGATCTATTTTGTCTTGAAGTGCATTGAGTAACAACCGATGTATCTCGTGATCTTACGGTTTCAGCTGTTTTGATGAGGATTTGGCCGATTCGAGATCCGCCATTATAGAACCGCCGGTGTAGAAACCGCGATGGTCACGATGTTCCTCTTGAATAAATAGCTTCTCTGCAGCTTGTTCGATGAAGTGCTTTGGCGGATACTAGAGTCTCGCGATATAGAACCGCGATGTAGAGATGGCTATTTAGGCAATCATAGCCGAAGGGAAATGTCGCTAGTGAGACATCTCCGATAGTCACGTCAACCGGCAAATTGAAGAGCTTGATTCATATGAAGGTTTGTCATCATTCGGTAGGACAAAGACTCGGATATGTACAAAGACTTCCTAGTCTAATGACCTATGCATTGCTTCAACAAGCCGCCACACTAACCGCACGCGCCCTTTTAGCCACTTGTGAAACATGCGTTGTAATGGGAACAAGCAAATCACCGTGTTGGAATATGCATACATATATATCTGCGATTTACGTGCATATTCCTAACAATCTCCTCCTATTTGCTTGGGACCATTACTACAATTGACTTATACATATAGCTCTATAAAGCGGTTGTTCAAACCTTAGTAATAACATGCCACTACCGAATATTCGTTTATATCAAGACATGCCCTAGGTTGAACTTACAAGCGATAGCGTATGTATAGTCACCTATTGCTAAGTATTTACGACTCAATAAATGGAAGAACAAATACGAAGCAATAACGAAATGTTTATTAGGCAAATGATAATATTGCCTTAAGAGTGTGTTTCTTGCATCGGATGATCTCAAGAATGTTGCTCAAGCAAGAAGTAGAAAGTATAAGTGACTTAATCGATTTGATTAAGCATCTTCATCAAGTCAAGATATTATAATAGTCATATAGTGTTAAGTGTATGGGTAGATACTATCTTACAACACCCTACAAGTTGTCTACCTCTCCTTCTTAATAATTGTTTATCTCTCCTCCTTAATGAATATTGTTCTTAATAGTGTTAATCCTACTATAATTTCTTAAGGCCCGACTTCCTTTATAATTACTTGAGGCCATTACTTCTTCACGGTCTCTCCTCCTGAAAGGTTCATTGATTACTTGCAATTTTCACAATCTCTCCTTTCTTCAATTTCTCTTCTTTCTTCAATTTTCTCCTTAATATTTGTTTATCTCTTAATCTTACTAATTGTTTATCTCTCCTCCTTAATATTTCACATAAAGATTGACACATTACAATCTCTTTCTTAATGAATAGTGTTCGAATAGTGTTAATCTTACTATAATTATAATTACTTGGAGCCTACAATAATTTCTCTCCTCCTTACTAGTTGGGATTAATATTTCACATTTACTTACTAGTTTTCTCCTCCTTACTAGTTGGGGTTATTATTACTTCACAATTTCTTGGGGCCATTACTACCATTACTACTTCAATTTCTCCTTTCACATATTCAATTGCTTGGGGCCATTACTACTTCATAATTTCTCCTCCTTAATGGCCACAAGTTGAAGATAGATTGATAGTTATCAATTGAATTTTGGAGTATTATAACCTAAATATGAGGGAGAACATGCTTATGGTAATTCATAAGGTATGCTAATTTTGACAGGTAGAGAGAGCATGCTATCGTTTGAGAAATGCCGAGGTGATTTGCAGGATGTAATTCTGCAGAAAATATAGACTTTATCGAGGGAATACAGTTACTTGTCATATTTACAGATTCTTAATGTGCAGATAGCTTATGATACACAACTTTCATGTATGAGACATACATAAAAGGATATCGAGGTTAGAAATTGTGTTTCCATTGCTTGTAAGAAGATTTTACAAGAATGGAGTGTGATACGCTTTATTTTGGGATAGGAGAGGCAAAATAGGGTAAGTTGTTTAATTAGTGAAACCAATTGGTGAGTAGTAAAGCATTCAAAATGGTTTTCTTTAAGGTATATCAAGTCAAAACAAGCAAGTATGGCCGAGTCTTATGTTGATGTTGTTGGATGTATGAGATATACATCTATAACATGAGATGTAAGGTCTGCCTACGAAGTATAGATGAAGTTCATCAAGACAGTAAACTGCAGGCATGAACGAGTATGCACCAGGACAAATTTTTTTAATTTTTAACTGAAAAGAAAATGTCAAATAACGACAGGCAGTTAAACACATTACATATTTATCATTGATATGGCAAAGGAAAGTTAGATTTATAAAACAGAGACCTAGCTAGTCATCCTAATGAAGTAGAGTTAGAGGATGAAGGTCCGCGATTCTAATCGAAAGGAACATTGACCGGGATTTGACGCAGATTTCGGTGAAGCTCCTCCCGAGATGAAGGTTGCTCGAGGTGAGCATTTGAGGCGATGGGAGCAGTGAGTAGCGTATTGTCTCTTGTGGGAGTCCAAGGGATGAAATTGGATACACTGCTCGGGGTCTCGAAGACGATTCCTTACACGACGAGAGATTTGGCGAGGTCGTTGAATCACCGTGGAGGAGGAGTGGCAAGAAGAACCATCATTCGATGACGCCATTCAGTGGGAGATGGGTCGATGAGGAGGACTAGGCGATTTGGTGAACACATAATGCAACCGACTCTATTTGGAGAGATTTTTGAGGAACGCAGGTCGGGTTGTTTTTGGAACCGATACCAATTTTATACAACTTTGAGAAGATGAAAGGGTTTCTTGATTAGAGGAATGGGAAAAGACATTTTGGGGGCTTAAAGAAGTGAGTGCATTTAATGACAAGAATGATAGTCCGATTTTGGATTATGTCATCATGCTTAGTGTAATAATGGCTAGTGCATAGGCGCCTAGAAGATATTTATATTAATTTCAAACAAGAAGTTTAAAATTAATTTGAGACCGATTAATTTGATTGCCTTTATTGTGATATTAATGGGTACAACTGCTTCGGGATAATATAAGTCGTTATTTTACTTCAAACGAGTTGTTTGAGTAAATTAATCAACAATAGAACAGCATTGGTTGTTTAAGAATGAATTGGGGACGAATAACTTGTCCAAGCCATATGGCACACATGACACATATGTGGAGGTTTTAGACGAATGTGTCTTAAGATTGTCCGATATCAATCTTGAAGTTTGATACCAATTTTGGGAGATTTGAAGAGTCTTTTAAATGAAGACACTATTAGCGGTTGTATTAGGTTTTTGCTAGAGTGGGAACCGCGATATTGATTGTTGTGTCTATTATTGGGAGTGTGATTAATATCGCTAAGTTAAGGACAAATGATATCAATTGAATAGACTTTATTTATAATGGACATCAATCTATTTAAGATTAATAAAGCTTAGTAAGAATATTAAATAGATCAAGTGAGATGTTACATGTGTACCGAAGTGATGTCCGTTCTTCTTTCTAATCGCAGATCTAGGCATTCTATGGCAAGGAAGAGATCTCAGACTAGACTTGTTCTCAAGAGAGTGAGACGTAGCCTATATGAAACGGGGTCATATCGGTCGTTCACTCGAGGAAGGACATAATATTTGAAAATATTAGTCTTCCCAAGATTTCTTGAATGTCGACTATCTTGAGGATAGGTCGAGTTACTAGAGATTTTAACTACATCCTTTTAACAAAGAATCACATGATAAGGTGTAGCAGAGTGTTTTGGAATTCAATCGTATACCAATTAGCCGTTTGAGCCATTATAATGGAGACAACTAATCAAGCCTTTATAACTTCAATCTCATAGGGTATACAAGATTTGGTAGTTGTCATTACTAAGAACACAAAGTGCCGTTGGATTGTCTTGAAAGGTTCAATTTAGCGCATTAATCGTTGTTCAAAGTAGATTTACTAACAATCTTGACCTTTTAATCATGAAGAATAGAGATTGAGTAATAGCAGATTCATCGATAGATTGACATGAAGATCATGAATACGTCCGCCTATTTGTTAAGAGACTATAGATTCTGCGTAACTTGAATTTAATCATTGTGAAAAGATTAGATTCGAAGGCAATTATCATGGTGTCTAAGGATGAGAGTTAAGCAGAGTAGAAGACCATAACTTGATTTAGCAGATTGTTCAAGAAAGGTTTCTGATGGGATGTCGCAGAGTTTGTGTCTCGGTAGAGTGACCATTTCATTGAGAGCAATTCTTTTAATCACCGAATAAAATAGAGATAATCAAAGAATGATAGGTTTGATCAACACACTTTAACACATTATTTCATGCTATCAAAGGAATGCGACAAGTAGATGAGCATGAGAAAAGTTGCGAACTTGTATTCAATGATCCAAGTAGTTTTACACGGTATGATGCAAGGATCACTGATTACAAGAACAATACAACCGATTTTTGACTGAACGCCGATTACATGAGAAAGATACAATGATTCAATTTACGTAAAGAAATACATGTTACAAATTTGTGTCCTATAGATCCTAATCCTAGACATTAGATTGGGAGTCATTGGTCAAGGATTTAGAAGGAGTTGGATGATAAGAAGATGGCCGTGTTCCCTTTTTGATCTCCTCCAACTCTGGGAGGCGTAACATCTTCACTTCTTCGGTCATTATGAGAACACCGAAGGGTGATGGCCGTCAAAGATGTATCGCTTGGCCCATGAATCCCCTTTGATATTCACAGGACTTATGGTCGTTGTTAGCAGTCGTCATCTTTGTCAATTCCATATTAGCTACATAATTCGCCAGAACCAATTATCCGCATCGCCATCTTTGAGGTGATGGTCGGCATACCTACATATAACCGTAAGACTTGTTGCACATGGCAATATGTTAAATGTTTTCCAAACATTTGACATTTCTTTCGGGATCTTTTCGTGAAGTTCAAGTATGCAAGCGACTTCCAAAAGTGGAATGAGTATGTGCTAATTGATTTTCCCAGATTCATCTCAGAGACATTTTAGAGTATCAATGAGATTGATAGCTAAAAGTTAGAAGAGAAAATGAAATCACTTTTACTGGCATTAATTGATGGTTTTCTATCTTATTTTTAAAACTAATTGACTAAAAGAGTTCGTAAGTGTTCGACAATCATGTTTGCAGATATGAATTATGCTTGACGGCAAACTTCTATGATTATCGGACGAGACAAAAGAAGTTCTTTTATCAATTGTTTTCTCAACAAGACGTGGAACCATAATTAATGATTTCTGTACAGACTTGATGCAATTTCTCTCATATTTGTAAACCGTGTATTGAAAAAGATTTTGAGAAATAATTTTCACAGCTTTATGAATGATTTTGGAAATTCATTATTGAGAGAAATTTAGATCAGCTCTTGTGAAGTAACAAATAAAATCGAAACAACATTGAATGAATATGAAGGAATCATACCCCGTTGTTAAGGAATTGTCTTGATCCAATCTTAGGACTTGGATTTTGCAACATTTGTGAGATTTTGAATCATCGATTTGTAACTAGTGTAATCTATAGGCGGTTGTGAGTTATGTCATAGTAGAGATTTGAATGAAGAAGGAGCTCTACTTATACTCACGGAGGTTAGACCGAAGGATACTCAATAATGGAGCTTTACCGTTGAATTGTCCTTCCGATCACGCCTGGCAGGATAGGTCGTGAAGTCTAGATATTTTCAAGATTCTTGGTAAGGATTGATGTTGACCGACTTGTCGTTTTCCAAGATTTTGAAAATAGTCTTAACTTTAATCGAAGCACCAAACTTGAAAAGTGTGCCTCCACCTTTAATAGACTTGAGAGAGTAGGTCTTTAAAGGATTTTACTTCTATAAGTCAGCACATAAACCGAGCTTATGAAGTGTTGGTTGCGATGTGGAAATTCACCAACTACGGGGTTTTCGAAAAACACTTGAAATCGGTGATAGAAAAGTGCCGATTTGTTTTTGAAAAATCATTTGCATAAAACAAATCATACAATCAATGTATATTAATGAAAGTGCAAGATGACAGTTATTATGCATTATTGTCGATGATATGTATAAGCATATTAGTTCGCAGACATGAGCACGTGTCATTGGAAAGCAAATAGCTAACCCGTTATGTATAGGCATGAGAGGGTCTTTATCAACTCCTTTGGACTTATCGCAGATTTTTCACTTCATTGTTGTAAAGTCCAGGTGAAGATTTTGACCTTGAGTGAGTGAAGGACATGAGTGAGTTCTCATGAGTGATCGCAGTCCTTCATGAATCGCACCATGTTACTATCTCGCCGATGGAGAGATGTTGCATGATTGACCTTTTCGTCATATGAGTTCCCCCCAAAGTACTCATAGAGAAAATTAGCAACATTTATGAGCTAAAGATAGCTCTAGTAATCCAATAATACAAATGAGACTTAATAAGCATGACAAAAGAATAATTATTCAAAATACAACTTATAAGTGTAACCCATAGTGTTAAGAAATTTGGAGTCGGGTTACTTCCTCATTAGACTCTTTGAACGCGTCTGCTCATAGTCGTTGAAGCACCATTTCTAATACCGAGCATAGGTTCCTTGAGTGTATTCTTGCTCGGTGAGGCTTTACATTGAAGAAAGACAAACTCATCATTGATGTCCTTAGGCCAAGATCTTACAATCACAGTAATTTTGAAGATGACATATTTTTGATTTCCTTTGAATTTTCTTTGAAACTCTTCTTATTTCCTCTGCTCTAAACTTTTATAAAAAGTTTTCTTGAGAAGGTGTTGGATTGGAACAATCGTTAGCCTTATGTCAAGAGAGCATGTTTTTGGAAGGATTCTAAGTAATTCATCCATCAAATATGAGTTTAACCCATTTGCCAAAGAAGATACCAAGATTTGAAAACGACTTATGAAACATGCATAATCCTTAGCAAATCAACTTCCGCTATAATACTTATCTTCACAATATCAATGTAATTCGATATATGATAAATTTTCTTATAGTGAACACATTGTCATCATAATACTCTTTCTCACATATTTTTGAAAACAAAATTTATTTTGATTTGAAGATGGTTTTCAAAAGGCTTTCAGATTCTCGTCAAGAGGTTTTTGTGGATAAAAGATTTTGAAAAGACTCCTTTTGACTATGCATCTAATCTGAGCAGCAGGATCTAAACTCTCAGGTTATTAAGCCTGAAATAAGGTTTACAGAGTACTGGCTTTGATACCAATTGTTAGGTCCGAGGGTTGCTCAGTGTATAGGCTAGAGGGGGGGGTGAATAGCCTATACTTGGTGTAATAAAAATTTCATCCAAATTTTACATTTAGATTGAAAAGTAGATGAAATGATTACTACACATAGATCATCTTCCTCATACTGAATGATTAGCTGAAGATAGAGTGATCGGACATCTTAGATCAGCAGATGTAGATCATGGACATCTAGGATCGCAGATATGAAATATGCAATTGGAAGATGTATGTTGAACTTAGTGATGGAAATGAGTTTGAGCAATGAAAAATAAACAAAGATAAGTTCAACAATTTAGATTAAAGTAATCGTAAAGATTTGATCTGAAAGAGAGCTTGACAGTTGACTATAATCTGTATTAGATGCATCATTTACTTTCCTTAAACAGATTGCACATAATAAAGCAAATTATACACGAAAGAGAAATCAAGGCTGAATGTAACAATTATATATTTTATATTAAAATTCAGCAGAGGTTTGCTCAAAGGCAAACATGCTTAGTACATCAACCTAGAATCTCTAAACTAGCAATCTTCTTAGGAAAAGAAGGAGAAATGAAGAAAGCGAAATCAAATATATCGAAATACATTAGAAGATGTATTTAATATTTATTAAGACATCTTCCCGTAGTTTCAACTTGATATATTTGTTGTGAGAAGAGAATATTAGGAGTTGTTCAAATAGCATATATTTGAACAACCGAGTGCTAAGCACTCGACCAACAATGATGACACCTTATTGCACAATCGGCACAACTTATAATGTAGTATAAGTCCGCCGATATGAATGCAATGACATGTAAGTTCGCTCTTCATCGTACATCTTCAAGCTTGGTCCGGCTTCAACGATCCGTAAGATACTTGGTCTCTTTGTTGAATGATGGAGTTGAGGCCATCGAAGAGACCGAGTTCTTCGAAGGAAGAAGAACTCAAATCAACAACAAGGTTGTTGATCGCGCAGCTTCTCGCTTTTGGATTTTCTTCTCTCTCTCTCACAAAGTGTTTGTTCTTACACTTGTGATTTCTCACTCAAGGAGTGGTTCGGATTGAAGAAATGAAGATCAATACCACAACCTTTCTCAAGCATAAGCATACACAATTTGTGTGTTAGAGTGCTTGTGCTCTCTCTTGTTCTCTTGTGCTCACTCTTTTGAAATGAGGATGAGAGTCTTCTTATATAGCCGGAGAAGAAGATGTGACCGTTGGTGTATTGAATAGGTTTATACCCGTTGGTGATCCGAATCTCGTGATGTAGGCGAGTACATTTTGGATTTGTTGGGCAAAGACCTTCGCTAGGTTTGAATTTTGAAGATGATCCGGGACACAGCCGGACATAGTTGGACGTGTCGAGCTTAGCCTGGATGCACTGATTGATGTGGACGTTTCATTGCTTTGATCGTAGTGCGCCGTCCCCGTGCTTGGCCTTTTCTCGAAATGAAGCTTTGAAGACCGCGAACACGTTCGAAGAGGAAATGTCTATTGGATAAACGTGAAGGTGCGACATCGATGCGTATCTTGGATTTGTCGACGCATCTTGTAACGGATCTATTTTGTCTTGAAGTGCATTGAGTAACAACCGATGTATCTCGTGATCTTACCTCGACGCTGTTTTGATGAGGATTTGGCCGATTCGAGATCCGCCATTATAGAACCGCTGGTGTAAAACCGATGGTCACGATGTTCCTCTTGAATAAATAGCTTCTCTGCTTGTTCGATGAAGTGCTTTGGCGGATACTAGAGTCGCCGATATAGAACTGCGATGTAGAGATGGCTATTTAGGCGTCATAGCCGAAGGAAATGTCGCTAGTGAGACATCTGCCGATAGTCACGTCAACCGGCAAATTGAAGAGCTTGATTCATATGAAGGTTTGTCATCATTCGGTAGGACAAAGACTCGGATATGTACAAAGACTTCCTAGTCTAATGACCTATGCATTGCTTCAACAAGCTGCCACACTAACCGGACGCAGCCCTTTAGCCACTTGTGAAACATGCGTTGTAATGGGAACAAGCAAATCACTGTGTTGGAATATGCATACATATATATCTGCTGATTTACAGGCATATTCCTAACACTTTTGCCTATGCATTAGCTACAGTTATTCATTGTCATTTACATGAACTGTGAGCATGATCACTTTATCTATGTGAAGAAAAAATACATAATATGCATTTCACTAAAAGAAGACTTTTGATATGCAATGAAGCCTTTGAAATTTTCAGATGCAAATTACGAGTTAATGGAGCCTCGAAGGCCACGAGCAATAATACGTTGTGCTCCTCAATTAAACGAACCTCGCTAGAAGCCAAGGTTACTTTTGAAAGGCCTGAAATGCCTTCCACAAAAAAGAGCCTCGCCACGTCGAGGTCATATTCAAAGAGGTCCAAGCACCTATCAACATATTTATTACTCTCAGAATCTGAAGTATACAAGACCAACAAGCTCGATCAAAAAGCCCGTCACTAGGGAGCTACCATCGAAGAAAAGGCTATATATATTACTTCTCGACCTCAAAACTACTCCTTCTCGCTCAAGAAGTGGGGGACTACTACAACTACTACTACTACATACTGGCATAGGGCCACTATCCGCAAGTCCAAGGCTGACAATAAAGTCCATTATCTTAAGGATCGACAGGCACAGGGCCGATGCACATTACTTTCCATGTCCGTGCACTTGATTCATATTATGCACTCCTCCTCGAGGGTGGCTTCATGATTTTACTTGAGCATCTCATAAACTCGCGCTCGGGATCGATATGCTCCTTCCTGAGCACCTCAGTCACGCTCGGCCTAAGCTTCATATCATGCTCCTGCCGAGCTTTATATTATGCTCGTTCCGCAGCACATTACGCACCCTCCCGCGCTTATCCTCACCGCTCGAGTATTACTCGCGGCTAAGCAGATTTGGTCCTCACCGCTCGAGTGTTACTCGCGGTTGAGTAGTACCCCGCGCCTTCCTCGCGCTTATCCTCACCGCTCGAGTGTTACTGCATGAGCAGATGGTCCACACCGCCGAGTGTTACTCGCGGTTGAGTAGTACCCGCGCCTTCCTGCACTTATCCTCACCGCCGAGTGTTACTTGGCGGCGAGGTCCTCACGAGAGTGTTACTCGGTTGAGTAGTACCCCGCGCTTCGCTTATCCTCACCGCCGAGTGTTACTCGCGGCCGAATTTGGTCATCACCGCCGAGTGTTACTTGCAATTGAGTAGTACCCCACGCCTTCCGCACTTATCCTCACCGCCGAGTGTTACTTGGCCGGCAGATTTGGTCCTCACCGCCGAGTGTTACTCGTGGTTGAGTAGTACCCCGCGCCCCTGCACTTATCCTCACCGCCGGGTGTTACTCGAGGCCGAGCAGATTTGGTCCTCACCGCCGAGTGTTACTTGCGTTGAGAAGTACCCCACGCCTTCCTGCGCTTATCCTCATCGCTCGAGTGTTACTCGCGGCTGAACAGATTTGGTCCTCATCGCTCGAGTGTTACTCGCGATTGAGTAGTACCCCGCGCCTTCTCGCGCTTATCCTCACCGCCGAGTGTTACTCACGATGAAGAGATTTGGTCCTCACCGCCGAGTGTTACTCGCGATTGAGTAGTACCCCGCGCTTCCGGCGCTTATCTTCATCACTCGAGTGTTACTCGCGGATGAGCAGATTTGGTCCTCACCGCCGAGTGTTACTCATGGTTGAGTAGTACCCCGCGCCTTCCGCGCTTATCCTCACCGCCGAGTGTTACTCGTGGATGAGCAGATTTGGTCCTCACTACTCGAGTGTCACTCGCGGTTGAGTAGTACCCCGCACATTCCTGCGCTTATCCTCACTGCTCGAGTGTTACTTGCGGATGAGCAGATTTGGTCCTCAACGCTCGAGTGTTACTCGCGGTTGAGTAGTACCCCGCGCCTTCCTGCGCTTATCCTTACTGCTCGAGTGTTACTCGCGAATGAGTAGATTTGGTCCTCACCGCTCGAGTATTACGGATTTGGTCTTCACCACGATGAAGAAGATCGTAAAATAAAGGCACCTCGCCACGCCGAGGTCAAGTTACGACCTACTCTTCACCATGATGAAGAAGATCGTAAAATAAAAGGCACCTCGCCACGCCGAGGTCAAGTTACGACCTACTCTTCACCACGATGAAGAAGATCGAAAAATAAAGGGCACCTCGCCACACCGAGGTCAAGTTACGACCTACTCTTCACCATGATGAAGAAGATCGTAAAAATAAAGGGCACCTCGCCACGCCGAGGTCAAGTTACGACCTACTCTTCACCACGATGAAGAAGATCGTAAAAATAAAAGGCATCTCGCCACGCCAAGGTCAAGTTACGACCTACTCTTCACCACGATGAAGAAGATCGTGAAATAAAAGGCACCTTGCCACGCCGAGGACAAGTTACGGCTTGCTCTTCACCATGTTGAAGAAGATCATAAAATTAGGGACCTAAGTCCTAGAACTAAAAAGCAACTCGCCACGTCGAGCACAAAAGGCTCGCCACGCCGAGCAAAAAGTCTCGCCACGCCGAGCAAAAAGTTTCAACACGTGCGAACAAACCAAGTCTCGATCAAATCGAGTATTTATGCAAGTATTCCCTGCCAAAATCAAATACCCAAGACACGTCTTCAAGTTCAAGATGAAAAACGCAAACTCTCGGCACAACAAAAGAGAATCATGAGCAAATTAGAATGATTAATGCTCAATTGATCCAACTTAGAGAGCCCTTTCGGTTTCTTAGGATGTTCATACGTAAGGACCCAACTTAGTCTTTTTCCCAATCACTTGGGGTCACTACATGAATCCTTTTGCACCATTCAATACGGTCCAAAGCAAGACTATTACACACCACACTCATTCATATCTTTCTTTATTACAGATATCCACGTTAGTATTGGTCTTCCCCTTCCCCTATTTCTAGTCTGGTTCATGTTGATAGACTCGCAGTAATTGGTCTATGTTTTATGTGTCCATACCAAATAAGTTGAGCACTCTCAGGGGTTCGTAGTGCTGATTACTCTGAAAGGTCTTAATGAGACCTTGGACTTTGCATTACCATTATAGCGAGAAAAATAGGAGATCAGACTAAATATATGTATTAGTTAACCGACAATGATAAACACATGAAGCAAAAAGAATGGCCTTGGTTTACTGTTCTGGGGAAGTACACATTTGTGATATTTAGATTTGACGTAATGTTCTGTAATACTTTTATCCTGTAAGAAATGCTGCTTATTCGGCTTAAATTAATGGAAGTATAGGATGCTAAGCAGTTGCGGGAGAGGGAGAATGAGAACATTTTTCTGCTGTATTCCCCACTTAAAAGATGCTGGTTGGCTACATTTAGTAAGTTTATCATTGAGTAATAAGATTGACTCACATGCTCAAATTAACCTCAAGTAGCGGAGGGAAGATGACGTGGCCCGTGGTCTATAATTTTGATATGATAAGTTTAGCTGACCTTAGCTAGCTAGTAGCTACTAGTTCAATGGCGGGTCTAGGAAACTGTTAAATATTTTATTTTGGGGAGCTGAGCCATCGCCCAACATTCACCATCATTTTTGATTAAGAACTTACAAAGAAGAATTTGTACAATTTCAAAACAAACTCGCTGGATCCGCCAGAAGCTACTGATTCTTACTCTCCAGTTGTTGGGAAGGATTAGTCAAAAGAGATCTAAAAGTAGAGAATATATATAGATAATAGGAGTAGTAGATTATAGACTATGGAGTATTTTAACTTTTCTACACTAATGTGGATGTTGTCTGTTTAAAACACATGATTTGATGTGAAGAATTTAATCTTGCTTTCTTCCTATTCTTTGTGGAACCAACAGAGTCTATATAAACACGACAGACTTATGCCATTGCATCACAAAAAGTCATTGACATATCAAGATGAAGAGCAGTGCGCAGTGGTACCCAGTTCTTGTCATGATTTCTGTTAGTTTTGCCTTCGCTACTATTAATATACTTCTCAAGAAAGTTATTGATGATGGATTGAACCATTTGGTCTTTATAACCTACCGGCTTTCAGTTTCTACAATGTTTTTAGCCCCAATCGGATTTCTTTTGGAGAGGTAAGCGCTCCCACTTTCCTTTCTCTGGTTTTTCTCTGTTCCAAAAATAAATCCATCTCTTGCATCACCAGATTGGATGGAATGCACATAACACTGTTACATCCAAGCTTTGACTGCATTCAAAAACTGTCTGGGATTATGAAAGGGGTCAAGATTTTCATGTTATTAACCAAAGAAAAGTTTTTTTTTTTGCAGGAATAATAGACCGAAGGTCACATTAAGCATCTTATTTCAGCTTTTCATGAGTGCCATTGTTGGGTTAGTATCAAAGTGAATAGACTTGTGAATTTTATATCTACCTGCTTGTGCCAGAGATATACTACTATTTATCTTTTCCTCTCGTGTCTCCATGTCGAAAATTTCTAATAGCACATTCTTGCAGGGCGTCACTCACGCAATACTTGTTCCTTCTTGGTATACAATACACATCAGCTACCTTCGCTTGTGCTTTTCTCAATATGGTTCCAGTCATCACATTTATTATGTCTTTACCCTTCGGGTTTGTAAATTTACTCCCTCCCTTATACAAAAATAGTTTCAATTTCTCTATCTGTTTCTTGAAACACCGGGATTGATTAATGATCACATTGCTGCAGGTTGGAGACTGTGAACATAAAAACAAGTGGTGGAAGAGCCAAATTGGTAGGTGCAGTACTATGTGTTGGAGGTGCCACCTTACTGACCCTTTACAAAGGAATGCCTTTATTTCACCACCATTCACACTCACAAACGGAAGCTCATGAGTCCATTGATATTCAGTCTATCAGCAGGCTGAGCACATTATTAGCTAATAGGAAAGAGAGATGGACTTTGGGCTGTTTGACAATGATTGCAGGCACACTATTGTGGTCTTCATGGTACCCTCTCCAATCATATGTGGGAAAGAAATACTCGTGTCAATATTCCAGCACCGCCATCATGATGTTCTTTGGCGCCATCCAGTCCGCTGGCTTGTGTTTGTCCATGGACAGAAATCTTTCAATGTGGGTTCTCAAAGGGAAAATAGAAATCTTTAGTGTCATTTATGCTGTAAGTATTAGAGTTTCAGACATGTTCAATTTATACAATCACACACACATTCTACTATTCAGGCGCTATTTTCATCACCACATATTACTTTACTACTGTTGACTATTATATGGTTGACCACATAGCAGTTGGGACAAGGCTTAGTGGAGTATGAGTAGAGGAAGCAATCACAGAACCTAACTTTAGTTATCTAGGAATAACATTTCTTAAAGCACACTTTCCCTAATAAGCAATTTAGTTCCAACAGCGGCAAAGTGTTTGTCCTCGTGTTTCCTTTTTCTATTCAAATAACAGAACTAGGCAGATTGCTGAAAGTTATTGTATCGTATTAGTATGTGTAGCATCTCATATAAGCCAGTTAACTGATACGTATGCCATGATAATCTATTGGTATGGATGAATACAGGGGATGATAGGATCAGGGTTGTGCTATGTGGGGATGTCATGGTGTGTCAAGAAAAGGGGTCCAGTCTTCACTGCAGCATTCAGCCCCTTGTTCAGATAATGGCAGCCATGTTTGACATTCCAATTTTGCATGAGGAGCTTCATTTTGGAAGGTGGTAGCTTGTTTCTTTCTTGCACATCTGAAATGCTTATTGAATTACCAATTATACCAATCAACTTACTCTTGTTGCTTGCTCTATCTATACTTGTGGTGACTAGTTTACTGGGATCTGCTGTTGTAATAGCTGGACTGTACAGTCTCCTATGGGGAAGAACAAGGAATTGCAAAATTGCAGCGTGACAAAAGTAGAAAATGAAGAGATTAAGATTCAAGACCCTGCTCTTTTTCAAGCCATTACGATAACTCCTGATTCTAAGGGCCTCACATCAACTTGCTAATTCTTGTTCCTAGTATGCGTAGTATCTATATTACTTTACAGGAGTACTTCTAGTTTTTCACTGACTGTAATGAAACTTATCGAATGAAAATAGAAAGCAATAGAAATTTACGGCATCCTTTTGCCTATGTGCATCCTACAAGTGTTGGTCTTCATGCCGAATCCACGTTCTCGAACACACAACAATTATATTTATTCTTCACCATCATGAAGGAGAAGTTAAGCCATGTCTGAATATATTTCTGCATATAACTTTATTCTGATGACATTATAACAAAAAGGAAAAAGCCTCAATTATATTTTACTAAAGTTTTTAACGTAAAGCCTCCCAACTCAAATTTATACAACAAAGTACCATATGGCATGAAAAGGTCATCTTAACTTAATTGTAGTACAGGGATATATAGATAGATATATATGTCCAGCAAATTAGGGCCTGTATGCACCTTGATTAATGCCTGAACTTATGTTATGAACCAGAGGTCTAGTCAGAATGGTCGTCACTTTTGAGGGGTCGGAAATCTCTTTTTCTTTCCCTTCTTCCCATGCTTGTGTTGGGCAACTTGGTGTTCATCGGTATAAAAGTAATCAGAGATGTCCAAATGAACACCTGGGTCGTTGGTGGTGTAGCTGCCACCAAGCATGATTGAATTGTTAATGGCCTGGAAGTTACTATTCAGGTAGGTAGTGAGGGGTACTTGTTGATCATGCTGCGAGACTCCTTGGATAGGATGATCTTGATCATGAGGGGTAGTTTTGTCCATCACGTCCAGCTCGCTTCTCATAGTGGCTCCGACATTGCTTCCTGCCATGGTTATGATCCTGAGGCCATTGTCATCATCATGAGAGTGGTGGTGGCGATGATGGTGGGATTCAGGATCTTGTTCAGGGTGGTGGTGGCTTGAAACTCCTCCTCCCACTCCGAGTTTCTGGACACTTTGGAGATCAGCAAGACGGCGAGTGAGCGCAGATATCATGTCTCTGATCTCACGGTCCAGCTGCTTCTGCTTGTCGGCTTGGCCTGTTGTTGGATCAACTGAACCAAAAGTCGGCATGATGGTTTGGTTTGATGAAGAAGGTTTTGAAGGGTAAAATTAATACGGGATAGATAGATAGGTGGTCGGTTGGAGAAGAGGATTTGGGGTTGGGGTTTTTAAAGAGGAGGATATTGTTGTGTTGGTTGAGGCCGGGAATTTGGAAAAAGTGAAAAAGAGGGGAGAATTGAATGCCTTGCTTTGGTAGCAATGCAAGAATTTATTTCATCCAATATCTTTACTCCTCCCTCCTTCATGCATGGTTATGGTTAATGCCAAAAAATAGAGAAAAGGATTGCTTGAGCAGGAAGGAAGGAGTTCGTTCATCGATCTTTATGATTTCACATGATCTTCCAATCCAACTTTCATGCTTAATTTTGTGCCCTGTAAATTGTAATGTAATTAGTTGTTGTCAAAATACTAGAAGTAAATTAAAAATAATGAGAAAATATGAAAGCTGTTGTATATATATATATATATATATATATATATATATATATATATATGTATGGATGGAGCTATTGACAATATTCATTCAACTAATGGCTGCTGTAGAGATTTTCTAGAGTCTATCTGGGTGCCTGTCACCTAGCTATTATAATCAAATAATAGCACCAGTATATTAAAATTTAAAAAGATTTAAAAAGTTCAATTCAACCTATGAAATAAATGATAGAAAAATACTACTCCTCTGTCCCTTAATTATTATTTTGCTTAACTCGTACACGGATTAACAAAAAATAATTTACTTGATTATTAATATTGGTATAATATGTAATTTTTTTAATGACACCCATAATTAAAGTAAAAAAATAAAGGTAAAATGATAAAAATAATGTGTTAAAAGAAATTTTTTAAACAATACAATTATTTTAAGACGGACAAAAAAAAAAAAAAAAAGAGAATAATTTAATAACGGGGAGTATTAGGTTAGGTTACGCTATTTGAGTGGGGTTCCATTAATTGTACTAATACTCTCTATTCTCCAAGTCACATGGTTCTTCTGCTTGAAAGAAATTAACCAGTCAGTAGTTTCTTAATTTCACTTTTAAAGATTAAAACTAGTGGTACGTGGCAGTTAATTAAGCTTAATTTATAAACCACTCTCAGTGTCTCACATCAAATGGCTCTGCTACAAACACTTATCTGTGGACAATGCATGCAGACCTGACAATATTGATCACACCGTGCGATGATACTGTTATATGTTGCTGCTTCACCGGATGAAAGTCTTCAACTGCGTTTCCACTTCTCTTGTGCATTACTCATTCTGGCACTGCGAGTTTCACCGACTCCATCTTTATTTGGAATTTTTTTTTCTTTTATGGATTGTAGTTAGTTTTACCAGCTACGATGTTGTGTATTTCCGTCCTTCGCGTATGAGTAAAAGTACGATACAACTTTAAATTAATAAAAGTCTGATATGGTCACACTACAACAAAAATAACTTTTAACAACGTTTTTTGCACAACGTTGTTAAAAGGGCACTTTTGACAACGTTTTTTAAAAAACGTTGTTAAAAGGACACTTTAGACAACGTTTTTTTAAAAAACGTTGTCTAAAAGGGCACTTTAAACAACGTTTTTTAAACGTTGTTTAAAGTGCCCTTTTAGACAACGTTTCTTAAAAAACGTTGTTTAACAGGGAACTCACTTTCGTTCACAAATTTTTGGGAAAAATTCGCGCGCCTTCAAATTTATTTTTCACTTTTGTGCACAATTTTTTTCCCCTTTCCCGCACTCACCAGGTTTCCCCAATTCCCAGCCGTCTTCTCCCCTCTTCTTTTCAAAGTCCCTCACGCCAAATTCAAATCCATCCTTCCCAAGAAATAATTAGCCCTTGGAAATCGACCGAAGAACTGTTCCAATTCCAATTTCAAGCTTTAAGCCAGGTAATACTCGATTTGTTCCTTCGTTAACACTCAGCTGCGATCCGTCTCTCCCTTCCTTCCTTATCTAACTCCTCCAAGTTTTCCGTCGGTGGCAATAGCAGCCATGGCACCGAAGGTTAGAGATCACATCGGAAAAGTCAGCTCCACGAATCAATTTGACACCGATGCTTTGTTTCGCTACGCCGCTGCAAATGTTGAAAGCTTCCCAAACTCTGCGTCTAATTTTACCGTTTTCGAGGTCAGTTTTCCTTATTGTGTTTTCGTTTTCTAGTGCTTGAATTTTGCTTACAAATAAAATGTAATGAATTGAAGTTTGAATGTATTGAATCAGTTGATTTTAGTTAGTTAGTTGCTTTCAATTTCTCGATTATCTATTTATGTAACATTTGGGAGTATAAAGTCTGAGCCTTAGAATTGGAACTGGAGCTCCTTTAGTTCAAAATTTGAACTAAATTTACTCGAATTCCAACTCTAAGACGTGAGTTGATTAGTATTGTTGCGAGGATATATCCAAAAGATTGGATAATTGTGCGTTAGGCGAAGGTTAATAGTGAGTCTCAATAGGAAGTGCCTTTGGTGTAGGACCAACTGCACTTGACACATAAGTTGAGAAACGAGCTTTTAGTTAGTAACTTCGAATTTCTTTGAATTTTTTTAGAATTTTTAATTTTTCTATTTTATCATGCACTGTTGTGAGAATATATGAGAAACTGGATTTTTTGACTTAGGAGGCTTTAATTTTGTTTGGGATTTAAAGTGAATCTTAAAATTAAGCTAAAGATAACCACCGTTGATAGATTTAAGCTTTACCTTTGTCTGGGATTGTACAATGTAGAATAAATGATAATTCTTCTTTGGCCAAGTATGATGAATAAGCACAGAGCGTTGTTGGTGAATTTATGTTGCTTTCAGGCTCTGTATATGGTGGTCTAAAGTAAAGGTTGTGTTGTTATTTGTTCATCTTCTATTAGCTTTTAGGTTAGTATCATTTTGTAGACATATAATATTAATTAGTTATATTTATAACATGTCACCCAGCGTGTCGTGTCACAATTTTTAGATAAATAGTGTCACATGTGTCAAAGTCGTGTCATAAAAACACATTGATGTTGGTGCTTCTTAGGCTGGCAATATCCTCCTACAGCCATATATCTTGCTTACTTTCCTGGCAAGGCTATCTTGTTGTGATAAATGTTCTGTAAACTAGTTACTTCTGTGATCGTGTTCCCTACCACCAAGCATTTCTAGATCTCCAAATGTGCTGTCAATTACCCTAATAACCTGTTTCATCTGAAATCAGTTTTATGCTTGCAATTTGTGTGTCAAATTCTGCCTCCATGGTATGTTGTCTCTCTTCATAATTGCTTTTTCTGTTTGGCTGCCTTTAATCATCGAAAAGTGTCTGAAGCCTTGGCTTTTAGTGTGACATGGATTCAGCCTTATCAAGTTTATAATGAAACTGGATTTTCTGATTTTCTGACTTAGGGAGATGACCCATTTTTTCTCCACCATCATTTTTTGCTGTCTATATTACACATGGTTGTTTTAGAGATGTTCCAATATTGATGCTTCTGTGTTGTATGAAATGAAGTGATATATTGTTCTAGAATTAAATGCCGAACAGTTTTAATGACTTGAAACATATTTACAAAGCTTATAATTTGCAGCGAATGTCAGGGAATTTTTCAATGTAAAATAATACCCCCTCCGTCTGCCAAAAGTCTTACTTTCTAAGTTTTTTTGTTGCAGTATTCCAGTTAGAGTCTTGTTTCAAAATCTAAGCTTATAAATTTTATGACTCCCAAATTTATGCTTATTAAATAAAGCTTGAAATTAACAATAGTAATGTAAATCCTTGAACTAAGGATATGTGAAAATTTCTTCTTAATCCTTAAATATTTATGCTCAGAGGTGGACTCTGTGAGCTGAATGGAGGACGTAGTAATATTTTTATTACAAGATTCGAGTATATAGCCATGGAATGAATCTCATGCATTTTTATTTTTATGTTTTTTGTAAATAGGAGTAGCGTTGAAGACGCTTTCCAGAATTTGAATGGGTCAGTTATTGGCAAGCAGACCATTCGTCTATCTTGGGGCCAGAGTCCGGGAAACGGACAGGTATTTCATCCATTTCTTTATCCTTTTGGTTTGTAATGTAAAATCTCAAAAATTTAAAGTGCATTTGCTTGGAAGGGAATTTCCCATAGAAAAGACTATCTACTCAGCACAATTGTTTTTTCTTTTATTTCTCTTTAAATAAAGCTTGAAATTAACAATAGTAATGTAAATCCTTGCAAGTGGTGGAGGACGTGGAATGCATCTTGCTAAAGAACCTGAAGAATTTGTGAAGTTGTTGCAGGTATCACACTTAGTAAAGAACTAGTTAAATTACTCATATTGTTCTTTTTATTTCCCTCAGTTCCTTTTCACGAAAATTATTATAGGCTTTTCATATATCAGGCTATATATATATATTTTTTGATAGGTAAGTCATATCAGGCTATATTATCATTTAAGTTTCTTTGAGTTTGATATTCTTTGTTGTGTTTGAGTTTGAGATTTATTAGTTCACACCATCTACAATGATCATAACATTATATGTGGATATCTTAATATGCACACGTTTTGTTTTGAGCACCATGTGGACATTCATTGGAATCGCTCCATCAAAAACTGATCTTAGAAAGATTGGCTTCCTAATAGTTGTACTACTAACAAAACTCACATCCTTCAAGACTTGTGTTAACTTGTGTTATGGATATTTCATCATTATTGGTTTATCCCTTGCATGTTAACTTGTGTTGAGGTTCTTGTCAGTTTGAAATAACTGTTAACAACATGCTTGATTATAGAAGAAAATTGAAGAGCCAATTTGTTTTTGTCAAATGGACATTATTTACCCTGCTGTCAACGAAGTGTCCTGCAAATGCCTTCATCTAATAAGCCCTTCTTTCTAAACAGTAAGCATGATATAAGATTAACTAAATTTTTATGCATACCAGTCAATTGTTAGTTCATTGCTCCTTGCATGTTAACTTATAGAAAGATTTTATTATTCTTGCTGGTTTGAAGTTGGTGAAAGTTTGGGACTCTAGCCAGTTTAAAGTGAAGGTTAATGCAGTTACTTGTTCTGAAAGACCTCCACAGTTCTGAAGGTTAATAAGTTTTCTTTACCAATGAACCAAGGAAGATAGATCTCTCTTTCTCCTCTTCACTTGCACTTGATGAATTGGATTTAAGTTATAGTTAGGATCCAAGTGAAGTTCAGCAATAGCATGTGAGAAAGGAGTTGCTTTCTCACTAGCTATAGTTTTGGAAACTTTTCAACCGTTGGATCTTCGGCATGTAGAAAACCAGGCTTTGTAATTTTGAATAACTTAGCAACACAAATAATGGGATATAAATATGTTTCTGTTTATTTCTTCTCTTAATCCATTTGCTTCTTGGTTTCTTATTTGCTTAGGCTTCTGTCACAAAGTTAATACTGAACTAATCAACCTTCTTTGTTTCCATTGAACATAACAATATAGAAATGAAAAAAATGCACACATAATATTGTAATTGTGAAAGCCAAGTTAGGTGCAAATAAATTCACACTGCTCTAACAGGCTTGCTAAAAGGTTTTTGTATGTAGCCTTACCCCTGCAAGCGAAGAGCCCGTTTCTGAAGTTAGGGCTCATGGCCTCCTGGTAAGAGTAGAGCCAACACCTTGCCTTTACTGTGCCTTAATGATTAGAGGGAAAAAACGTTTGAGGCTCGATAATTACTGTTCAAGTTATATATATATATATATATATATATATATGAGTTTTCTTCTATTTCCTTGTCATCATATATTTGTAATTTTGGGACCTTTTACAAAATAGTGAGAGTGATCTAATAAAGAGGTCAATGTGTATACATCCTACAGTAAGAGTTGCCCTTCAAAATGAAGTTGATTTATTTTTTTCTTTTTAGCAGTATTTTGGTTTAAGATAAATAATTTTCCTTGTTTACTTTCGATCACTACGATATCTACTTGTTAAATACTCCAATACTCCCTATGTTCCACTTAAAGAGTTCTATTTTCCTATCCTGGAAAGTTCCTTGTAAAGAGTCTTGTTTTTAACACTGTGCTGATAAATTTTCAGTGCTTCCAAATTTGTCCTAGTTACATTAGATTAATCCTTAAAACTAATGCTGTTTAGGGTAATATCTCTTAATCCTTAAAATGTACTTTCAAGTGTGGATGGAGTAATATTTTTTTTCTCATCTCAATGTCAATAGTAGACATGTTGTGCAACTCTGTGGTAGGGTCTATGACATGGATTTTTATAAATCTTTTGTGTGCCTTTGTTCAGTGAAGTTCGTGTAGAAGCACTGGAGACATTGGATTACCTTGACAATTTGCAGGGCAGGGAACGATGTACCGAACAAGGGGATGCAATAACTTTCGAATCAGAAGTAAGTTGTGATTCGGAAAGATGGACTTTCTGATGCTGGTAAGATGGACCGTTTCAATATGCTGAGTTTTATGTATACCTTGGCTCATTCAGAATGTAAACTACAAATTGTTTAGTTTAACCATACATATACATATGCTGTAGTCACAGAGTGTATTTACTTTGTTCTTGTGATCAAGGATGCTTCTTAAGTACTACTCCCTCGTCCTAAAATGAGTGTCCTTTTAATTTTTTCACAACAATTAAGGAAGTTGACTTTTAGACAATTTTACTAGTACATATACATTAATACCCTTAAAGTTGAAGGGTCCTTATAGATCCCCTGAAACCCTACACTTGTCTTATTCTTACTTCATTATCTAGTGGTGCCTTATCTTGAACGCGACTTACATTATTTTACATTGATTTCCTCCCACAAAAATATTTGTAAGGAAGTACTTGGTTTCAGTTTAATATAAAAAAGAAATGAACTTTTTCCTCCCTAGTGTATTAAAGAAGATGTCAAGGGGGGTTCGAGTACGACTCTAGAAAAATTACAGAAATCAAGCTCCAGGAAAGATGTCCTAAAACGTTACATGTTTACAGCCTATTTATAGAGCCTTTTTGAAGTTGTTACTGAAGGTACACTATGGCTAAGAAACTCTAATTTCATGTGTTCCCCTGCAGTTCTTTGGAATCCTTGGGATAAGAAATCAAAGGCTATGGCTGATTTTGGAGACGACGTGTACAAGCATATGCTTTGTGTGGAGGCGGCAGTAGTGGAAAAGCCTGTTAGACTGAAGCCTGGTGAGGAGTGGAAAGGAAGATAGGAACTCTCTACAGTTCCCTCGAGTTATTGCAGTGGGCAGCTTGACCCTAGAAAAGTTCTGAGCATTTAAAATGAATCAGTATGCTGGATGTACAGGTACTAACAGAGATAACTACTTCTTATCTCTTACTTTAATGTTGGCCTTTGTGCTTGTATTTTTGAGTTAATGGTGTTTTCTTGTAATTGCTTGAAAAGTATTTGTGCTAGTATTAATTGATCATGCTTATAATTCTTATCCTATTGTCTTATGACTATATATAGCAATCATAATAATTTATTCTGTTTTGGTGTTTTTTCATATAATCCTTAGAAACGCCTCTCTCTCTCCCTCCCCCCTCTCTCTCTCTCTCTCTCTCACACACACACACACAAACACACTTGATTGTTTCTATTTGATGTTTATACGGAAAACACATACCTGAGCATAATATTTGGTGTCCATTTTTTTTTTTGATAGGCAAGTATGGCCCCTTGGAATGGGGTCCATTTCTACAGTGGGGGAATATATTGATTTTACATTTTTAAGCACAGTTGTTTTCATTAAGTTTTAGTTCTAAAGCATCTCCTATGGTCTCACTTTTATTATCTTTGGCCTGCTAATTGCTCTCTCTCTCTCTCTGGCCTGCTAATAGCTACTTGAAGAGATGGACATAACATTAAAGAATGATCTCTCATGTGTGAAGTGTAGGTGCAATATCCTGGGTTAGTAGATCAGATGAAATTGGATGTCAGAACCATGTCATTCTTTTCAAAATCTGTCACGTTGGTATGAATCATAATCCTAACCATCTTGTAAAAGTGAATAATTGTTTATCATGCAGACTATATTTTCCCTGTTTACATCATGGATTTGAGTTCTACTGCTTGTTTTCTTGCGAAATGGAAGCACCATAGTTCTTTCTTCACTTTGAGTAGGATGAAGTCTGAATATTGTGCCTAGTAGAAGCCCAAGCTATAGGTGATGTTTGTTTTGAACCTCCCCCATTCTCCTCTGACTATTTCCCGGTTGAAGCTTTAAAACATAAATCTGGGTTTTGATGTTGTTCCACTGTTGAAGAAATCTATGAATATTATGAAGTGATCATGGGAAAGAGCCCAATGCGTTTAGTTCCCGATCGACGAACTGACTTCGGAGATCTCATGTCTAACCATCCTTATGAAACAACTACATCCCTTTCAGGCCGTAGTGATTGTGTAACTGTTGTGTTACTCTCAAATCAGATGTGTGCTGGATCCTTCCCTAATGTTGCACAATTTTGTAATTTTTTTTTTGTCTAGATAATGTTGTACAAGTAATGTAATCTTGGTATATTGAAACTTTTCCTGTATTTATGAAGAATTTTGACTATCAAGAATTTTTGCATCTTAAATACAAAAACTTCTTTTGCCAATTTCAATTTTGTTATGACAATCCCAAGATACCATCTTATGTTTGATATTTTATTCTCTTTAGGTTATTTAGAAATCATCTCGTGCAATTCTTCATTCATGTCTTTATTTTTGCTGAGAAATAAAGAAAGATAGTGTGCTAATAGTTTCTTTCATCGAATCATTATAGATGTGTTTCAAGTGCCTATATTTGGGTGTCAAATTTTGATTGGGTATGGGATATCTCATTTGCAAATTAATTACACTATTTAGGCTCTTTTTCTTGAGTGTGGGTGTGAATCCGAATGTGGATGTGGAGGTGGAGATAGAGGTAGCGTGCGGGACGAGACGGGAATGGGACAATACCCCAGTGATTTAAAAAAAAAATTATCTAAGACAACGTTTTTATAAATGTTGTAGTATTACGTTTTTTAATCTAAGACAACGTTTCTTCAAAAACGTTGTGTTATATATCTAAGACAACGTTTTAAAAACGTTGTTTTAGATCTAAGACAACATTTTTTTTAAAACGTTGTCTTAGGTCTAATACAACATTTTTTAAAAACGTTGTCTTAGACCTAAGACAACGTTTTAAAAATGTTGTCTTAGACCAAAGACAACATTTTTTAAAAAACGTTGTCTTAGGTCTAAGACAACGTTTTTAAAAAAAATGTTGTCTTAGAGCTAAGACAACATTTTTTTTTAAAACGTTGTCTTAGGTCTAAGACAACGTTTTTTTAAAAACGTTGTCTTATCTCTAAAACAACGTTTTGAAAACGTTGTCTTAGATCTAAGACAACGTTTTAAAAACGTTGTCTTAGAGCTAAGACAACGTTAGATTAGACAACGTTTCAAAAAACGTTGTCTTAGACCTATAACAACGTTTTAAAAACGTTGTTGAAGGCCTTTTTTGTTGTAGTGTGATCAAAACCGAATACTAGCAAGTGCGCTAGATCAAGTAATAAGTGTAAGTAAATTACGGATTATCGAACCCAAAGAATTGACAACAAATATCAAAATCAATTATTTTTCACTTTAATCTAGACGAACAATTATCTTAAGATTTGATTTAAAACTAAATTAACTAATGAAAGCAAGTAAAAGTGATCATAGAATTTAGAAATATCAATGAGAGAAAACGCTAGGTCTAGGTTCACCAATTCACTTCCAAGTAATAAATCAACAACTTCGGGTATCAACTAATTATCTATGTGCGACAACGGAATTTCCTTAATTAATCAATATTCTCTCGAGCAATATTAATTATATTGTTAACTCGACAACCTACGTATCTCTAGGTAGATTTAGAAAGAAAACAAAGCATTAGAGTTTGTGAAATCATCTTAGCTTTCGAGACGATCTATAGCTAATTGCATGTATCAACCCATCTATCTCTAGCATGAATTTAAATCCACGGTGTAAATTCCTATAATCGATCACATGAAATCTCCTCTCGGTCTCATCCACATGATTTAAATCAATTAAAATATGGTCAATCTTTCAAAGCATTAAGAACAAGAAAATATACTCACACAATTATAATTCAAATTGAAACCCTAGTCGAATTAATATTAAATATTCATAAATTGGCTACCCCTTTACCCTAGCTATATGAATTTAGTTCATAATAAAACAAACACAATTCATAGCATTCAAAAGATATATATAATTAAGCATATAAGATAGAAGATAAAATCGATAAAAGTAATGAATACAATACTTGAATCTTGGAAGAATTTTCACAATCTTCTTCTCTTTATTTTTTTCAAAGACGACTCTAAAAACTGGATCCTCAAACCTAGCCTAAAAAGAATATATTTATACCTACCTAAAATACAATAACTAGAAAAAAAGAAGTCCAATACAAAAAGAAAACCAAAAAGGATCAGAATTGGGTAACCAAGGCTGCCAGCCTGCCGTCTTTTGATGGACAAATTTTTCAGCTTTTTCCTTTAGCTTTCAGGAATTTGCACAAAGACCCCCTAAACTTCCAAATAAGCTTCAAAGTCCTCTAAATTTGCATGATTAACCCCTTAAACCTTGGAACTACAAAATAATACTAAAACAAAATATTAGATTACAAAAATTTCGAGAATTAGTAAAATTTAAGCTCGAATAATACCCAATAAATGAGTAAAATACTCACTTATCAAAGCCTATTACAACCAATTTAGGAGATCTCACTGAGACGCTCAATAGATTACAATAGGGGTGGGGATAACAATTTATCTTCTCTATGGGAATATTTCTAATACTATAGTTTATACTGCAACAGTGGAAGAAAAAAGCACAATAATAGTATAGAAAGAGAAAGGCAGTAAGAGAAGCTATTCACAATGGTGTCACAGGCCAAAGCCTCAACCAAAATCACCACAAGGCTCAGTATTCCCTTTCTCGACCAAGTCTACCGGAGTGGTCCAAGTTGAGAACACAACACTGTCCCAAGGTAGACAGAACCAAGCTTTTTCAGCCACAACTCTGGCAACCCCAAACACCCAACAATTCTGGCAACCCAAGTCACCGCCACGTCTCCCGAAGCTCACCACCGTTTCGCCGGAGTTCAAGACTCCAAAATACCACCAAACTGAAATCCCTCACTCACACACACAATCTCACACAGTAAGCGCACAGTAAGAAGAAGAAATAGCACTGATTTCATTTAGCAAAGATATATATATATATATATATATATATAGAGAGAGAGAGAGAGAGAGTCTTCGTTGTTCAATGGGCCAGGTATTTGAGAGGAGAGATGGAGCAGAGTATATGAGGGAGAGAGGTAGGGGGAATCGTACCAGGTGGGGGAAACCCAAAGGGACAAACCAGAGAGAATGGAACGGCAAGGAAGAAAGCACGTGGGGGGGGGGTTTCTTCCGGTTTTGCGGCAAGGGTGCTCGGGCGGGCTACAAAGGAGTTGGGCTTTGGATTTGGGCTTGGGAATAGGTTGCCCATTTTGGGCCATCCAATATTCCAACAATCTCCACCTTGGAATAAGTGCTAATTCCACACAACATGGACTCACAGGACTTTTAATTAAATGAGAATCATCATCGCCTTAAACCGAAATAGAACTTGTTCCAACACTAAGTAAAGAACAAATCACGGGAAAGCATACACAAACTATGCAAGGGAAATAATCAATCTTTCTTGCTCCACCGCACAAAGCATGAACGAGATAAACACCACAGCAAACACTAAGTAAGCTATAGATTTAGGGGTAACAATAGCACACATACAACAATTACTAGTATCAAATTTCAAAATATTTAAACAAGTTTGAAATTTGGAAACAAGTAAACATTTAGTGCCCATGTCCGCAGGATTAAACTGAGTAGGGATTTTTTCAAGTAGAATAAGACCCTTATCAACCACATCTCTTAGGTAGTGAAATCTAACGTCTATGTGTTTGGTCCTATCATGAAAAAATAAGGTTTTACAAAGCTGAATTCTAGATTGGCTATCTGAAAAAAACAACAGTTTTATCTTTCCAAAAACCTATTTTAGTAATTAATCATTTTAACCAAATTGCTTCTTTGAATGCTTCATTATGGCAACATACTCGACTCGGTAGTAGATAAGGCTACGATAGGTTGTAACTGTGATTTCCAACTAACACATGCTCCACACAAAGTAAACACATAAGAAGTAGTGGATTTCCTACTACCTCTATCGTTAGCATAATTAGAATCTACATACCCTTTTAATTTTACACCTTCAGAACATTAAGAAAATTTCAAGCTATACTTTAAAAAATATTTTAAATATCTCAATAGCCAGTTAACACCTTGCCAATGTCGCATTCCAGGGTTAGACATGTATCCACTTAAGCAGCTTAAGGCATAAGCTAAGTCAGGTTTAGTACTAACCATTAAATACATGACGGATCCTATGACATTTTAATATGACACATTTTTCATTTCTTTCAATTCTGAGTAAGGAGACTGACTTTTACTAAGGATGAAATGATTAGCAAGAGGCACATTGACAATTTGACATATTTCGCATTTTCCATCTTAAATTTACTCAAAATCTTTTTTACGTAGGAAATCTGGTTAAGAGAAATCGTGAAATTTTTTCTATCTCTAACAATGTTCATACCCAGAATCTTTTTGGCATCTCCTAGATCTTTCATGTCAAAATTATCACAAAGACATTTTTGTACATGCTCAATTGTCTTGATGCATGGACCAATTAACAGCATATCATCAACATAAATCAACAGGAACACATATGCCGCAGAGTTAACTTTGAAATACAAGCAATGATCATAAGAGCTACGTTTAAAGTTCAAACTTTGCATGGCGATATCAAATTTCTGGTTCCACATTCTAGGAGATTGTTTTAGCCGATATAAAGATTTTTTCAATAAACACACATGTTTAGAATTTTTCTTTATCAATAAAGCCTTCAGGTTGTCACATGTAAATTCTTTCATCCAAATCACCATGTAAAAACGAAATTTTAACATCCACTTTTTTTAACTCCCAATCAAATTGCGCAACCAAAGCAAGCATGACTCTAACAGTAGTGAATTTGACAATCGGGGCAAAGATTTTTGTATAATCTATCCCCTCTTTTTGAGTAAAACCCTAAATAACTAACCTAGCCTTATACCGAACAAATTCAGATTCATTATTGACTTTAAATAACCATTTGTAGTCAACAACAAAGCAGCTTTTAGGTTTGGGCAAAAGTGTCCAAGTTTGATTAACATGAAGGGAATTCATTTTGTAACACCCCGAATCCTCGTATGCATGATTTACTTATGTTATGTGTGAATTATGTATTGAACTTGTTTTATTAACATGCTAGTTAAATGGTGCTTTTATTTATATTTTCATTTCATGTTTATAGGAAATGTTATATTCAGTATGCATCGATAAATTGGTTGCTATGGTTCATGATGTCCGTTTGATGTGTTGTAAGTGTTGTGTGATCACACCTAGGAGTGCCTAAGTGTTCAAACCAATGAAATAGAGTAAAAATAGAGATATATTGGACAGTATGTTTGGCACGGTCGTGTGCCTTTCTTTGGCACGGCCGTGCAAGAGTGTCAAATTACTCCAGATTGTTTGGCACGGCCGTGTGCCTTTCTTTGGCACGGCCGTGCAAGATGGCCCAACCTTTTCCAGAATGTTTGGCACGGGCGTGCAGCTTATCTTGGCACGACCGTGCGAGAGTGGCACGGCCGTGCGAGTTTCTTGACGCGGCCGTGCAAGTCGTGCTGAGTTCAAAAAAAATTAGGATTTTGAAATGACAATTGTACCCTTAAAATTTAACACATGTGTGGCTCTCCTTGAGCCACAA
The DNA here is from genome assembly GCA_016624345.1 of Platycodon grandiflorus. Taxonomy (NCBI): domain Eukaryota; kingdom Viridiplantae; phylum Streptophyta; class Magnoliopsida; order Asterales; family Campanulaceae; genus Platycodon; species Platycodon grandiflorus. The sequence continues at coordinate 92,572,527 of CM028361.1, read as the reverse complement.
CACTACCCCTCCCCAATCTAAATTTGCTACACATATTTGAGTGGTGAGACTTCATCTTCTCACCATTTTTTCTTCCCTCCATTTCCACCATTAGAGCTCTAGAGTTTGTGAGTGAGAGTTTGGTGAGACTAGTGTGTGTGAGTGTGTTCCCGAAGATCCAACCGTCCGATCGACGATCTGAGACCGTCATTGTGTTGGCGTTGGGCTAGGGAGTAACTTGGGTGGTTTTGATTTCATTTTGTTGTGTTTATTTTCATCACAAGGTAAGTTACTAAACCCCCTTTGTATGCTTTAAGCTTCAATGTGTGTTAGATCATCAATATTATTGTATGACTTACTTTATATGTTGTTTTTATGTATAAATCTCTAGGTTGAGATGAATACATTATACTTGTGCTATGAGTATGTGTTGGATGATGTTAATGAACAAAGGTTGGCTTATAATGGTTAGGACTTGAACAAATAGAGGACTTGAGACTTAAAAATTGGTGGTCTTGCACTTAGCATTGAAACCCTAATTTGGTGAACCTTAGTAATGACTCCGAGAATTAAATTTTAGGGAAGATTATGACTCCCCAAACAACATGTTAGATTACTACGAGGTTTAGAGTCCGATTGATCGAGATTCTAGTCCTCCGTACTTTTGATACTGTTAAATTAGAGACTTGTGTATGGCTCTAATGTGTTGAATCGAATGTTTATATAATTGTTAAATGATGATGGGTAATGAAATAGAATAATCTACTTGTCATTTGTCAAGTTCACTACTTTTGAACTTGATGGTTATTTGCATTAGATGAGTAAGAACATCTCTTTGTGCATTGTGTAAGTCCAGCTGGCGTCGTTGGTTGAGTATGGTAGGACGACCTATGGTCTTCACAAATTAACGTTTGTGATCACCATAAGTCGCCGTACCGGAGTTTCACACACCCCTCTTCTGTTGGCCACAGTTGAGAAGTAGCCCCAATGTTGTAGCAATACGCATGGCTTTGGTTTGCTAGATTGAACTCGATGGTATTAATCGGGGACGTCGATACTACACACACGAGTATCGAGGCACTTTTGGTTATTTGTGTATTGCAGGAGCAACGCAAAGAATGGATAAAGAAATATCATATCCTTTATAACGTGGTTTATTATGAGTACTTATGTGGACATCAAGGTGCTCATCGAAATGTGATATGTGTGTATATCAAGATGATGTTACATGCTGTTGTGATATAAAAATGTATTGCAATGTTAAAGTTATCGTTGAGCATTATGCCATGACATATAGTTGCATTTAGTAACTTATTGAGTTTCGACTCACCCCGTGTGTTGTTTAATTGTTTTCCTTAGATCCGAGCCAGGCGGGAAGCTCGCGGTGAGGCCGAGTAGTGCTATCGCTTAGCTCGCAGGTGGTCTTTTGTTTTTGGTAGCCTTGGAACTCTTTTGTCTATAGTGATAGATAATTCTTTTGGTGAGGACGGCTGGTTAAGTAAAGTCATGTAGACTTTACTTGGGTAGTATGGATACTCTGTTTGTACCTCTTATTCTTTTGGTAGCCGACACGTGTATGTCGAGCTCGTATACTGTGAAATATGTTTAACTCAGTTATTTTCCCGAGCATGTCGTAGCTCGTGGTTTTTGTATAAGTTGGTTCCGGCATGTTGTGGCCGAGGTGGTTAATATTATTAAAGTTGTTTCTTCAAGCTTACACTTGTGTTTTATTAGTTGGGTTCCGGCTGTAACATCGCCGATGACTGAAATTATTTTATCAAAATTTTATTATCGTGGTTTTGTGGTGTGCACGGATTGTTGCACCACGTACTTTTATTAAGTGTTATCGTTAATTGCTTGTTGTTTTGGCGTGTCGACCTTGGGATTTCGTATTGGAATCCGGGTCGGGCGTCACTGGTTGTCGAGCAATAGTTTCTTGTCGCCGGATAGGTTCCTTGGCCTAGGTGGGTATGGTTTATTGTTGAGAATCCTAACGTCGAGTGATGTGTGTAGGTCATAATGGTGGAGACTAGGAACGGAGCGAGTACCGGTAGAGGGGTGTGCGAGAGGGTGATGAGGAGCGGGAATGTCAACCGTCCTCGTAATGATCCCCCGGAACAGAACCGAACAATCAAAATGAGGAAATGGCAAACATGTACCGGAGAATGCTTGAGTTAATGAATGAGATGACTCAGCGGATGAATGCGGGGGCAAGGCCGCAACCTGAGGTGGAGACACCACAACCGGAAGTGGAGGCACCACAACTGGAGGTGGTAGTGCTAGAACCGGAGGCAAGACCGAGGAACAACACAACCACACTTGAGAAATTCTTGAAGATGAAACCCCGAACTTTTCTGGGAGAGCCCGATGCCACTAAAGCAGAGTTGTGGATCGAGCACATAGTGAAGATATTTGCAGCTCTGGGTTGCAGTGATGATGAGAAAGTCACTCTGGCAGTGTTCAAGCTAGAGGGAGCAGTAGAGCACTGGTGGCAAGTGCTACAAGGGAGCTGGGATTTGCAAAGAGTACCTCACACTTGGCCTAATTTCTTGAGGGAGTTCAAGGCTCAGTACATTCTAGCGGTGGTTAGGGAGAAGAGAGAGAGGGAATTCTATGACCTTGAGCAGGGTAGCATGTCCGTGGCTCAGTATTCGGCTAAGTTCACCGAGTTGGCACGCTATTGTACCCACTTGGTTCCGAACGAGGCTAGGAAGACGCAGAAGTTTATAAAGGGATTGAAGACCGAGTACAGAAACGATTCTTCGTCGCTGCGGCTAGCGACACGTAGTGCTGGACCGAGCATATGGGATAGAAAGTGACATCGAGGAGCATAAGGGGAGGATGAATATGGGTTCTCAACAGTCTTCGCAGTCTTATGGGCGAGGACAAGGTTCAGGTAACAGGGGTAACAACAACAACAACAATTGCAAAGGAAACCAGAATAGGGCACCTTCTGATGGACAATCGAGACAACAGTGGGACGAGGAGCAATACTTCTTCTTCTCGGGGCAACGAGGTGCCCCTTGACATGTAACTACTGGGGAGGGGACATTCGGAGAAAACATGCTATAGTAAGGGGGGTAATAGGTCGGGCCAATGCTACTACTGTAAAGAGGTTGGCCACATAAAGAGGGATTGCCTAAGCTGAAGGGTAGTCAGTCGGGGAGTGCGAGTCAGCCTTCTAGCGGTACGAAGAGGGATAGCGACGGTAGGCCCAAAGTTCAGGGTCGTGTCTTTGCGCTCGATCAGCAAGGAGTGCCAGAGTCTACGTCCGTGATAGGAGGTAGTCTTTCTGTTTTTGGTAGTAGAGCACGAGTTCTCATAGATCCTGGCTCATCGCATTCATATGTTGCATCTCATTTTGTGAAAAATTTGTGTGTATTGCCCCAATCATTACCTTTTGTGCTTGAGGTGTCTACCCCGTTGGGGGAGCATATGTTGGCTTCGGAGGTATACCGAGCTTGTGACATACTGATAGGTGATCACACTTTGCATGCTGATTTGGTTGTGCTGCCCATACGTGATTTTGATGTGATACTTGGCATGGATTGGTTGTGTGTTTATCATGCTTTAGTTGATTGCTATAGTAAGAAAGTTACTTTTGCTATGTCGGGTGTTCCCGAGTTTGTATTTGTGGGTGATGCCGTCAAGAGTAGTATACATGTTATTTCTGCTTTGAGGGCTAGAAAGTTATTGTCACGTGGGTGTGCGGGTTATTTGGCGTGTGTGGTTGACAAGAGTATTTCCACACCAAAGTTAGAGGAAGTTCCGGTAGTTTGTGAATTTCCTGATGTGTTTTCGACCGACTATGACATGCCTCCCGATAGGGAAGTAGAGTTTTGTATTGAGCTATTACCAGGGACTACTCCTATTTCTAAGGCCCCTTATAGAATGGCACCCGCGAAATTGAAAGAATTGAAAGAGCAGTTACAGGAACTTCTTGATAGAGAATTTATTAGACCGAGTGTATCACCTTGGGGTGCACCCATTTTATTTGTGAGGAAGAAGGATGGTACTTTGAGGTTGTGCATCGACATGTTTGAATCGGTGACAATCAAGAACAAGTACCCTTTACCACACATCGATGATTTATTCGACCAATTGCAAGGGTCGGTTGTGTATTCCAAGTTGGACTTGAGGAGTGGGTATCACCAGTTGAAAGTTCGAGCGGAAGACATTCCCAAAACTGCTTTCCGCACGAGATATGGGCATTATGAGTTTTTGGTTATGCCGTTTGGGTTAACAAATGCACCGGCGGTATTTATGGATTTGATGAATCGTGTGTTTCATCAATATCTGGATTGTTTCGTGGTGGTCTTCATCGACGATATACATGTGTACTCTAAGTCACGGGAAGAGCATGAACAGCACCTGAGGGTAGTATTGTCAGTTCTTCGGGAGAAACAGTTGTACGCTAAATTTAGCAAGTGTGCTTTCTGGTTAGAGAAGGTATCATTTTTGGGTCATGTGGTTTCGAAGGATGGGATAGCAGTTGATCCATCCAAAGTGGAAGCAGTGACAAAGTGGAAAACACCGAGTACAGTCACCGAGGTTCGTAGTTTCTTGGGTTTGGCGGGGTACTATCGGAGATTCATTGAGGGATTTTCCAAGATTGCTACACCTCTGACGAATTTGACAAAGAAAATAACACCGTTTGTATGGAATGAGAAATGTGAGACTAGTTTTCAAGAGTTGAAAAGACGCTTGACGACATCTCCTATTTTGACGTTGCCGAGTGGAGGTGACAACTTCGTGGTGTATAGTGACGCCTCGAAGGAAGGCCTGGGTTGTGTACTTATGCAGAATGGGAAGGTTATTGCTTATGCTTCGAAGAAATTGACAGCTTCCGAACAGAATTACCCTACTCACGATTTGGAGTTGGCTGCGATTATGTTTGCGTTGCATAAGTGGAAACATTACTTATACGGAGCAAAGTTTGAGGTCTTCACGGATCACAAGAGTTTAAGGTACCTCTTCTCACAAAAGGAGTTGAACATGAGACAACGTAGGTGGATGGAGAAATTGAAAGACCATGATTATACGATCCTTTATCATCCCGGGAAAGCGAATGTTGTAGCGGATGCATTGAGTAGAAAGACGTATGTCTCTTGCTTAATGGTTCGAGAATGGAAGATGTTGGAGGATTTGCGAGATTGGAATCCTTCCGAGACAGAACGTGGAGTAATCTTTGCGAATATGCGAGCTACACCAGTTTTGTTTCAACAGATTAAAGAGGCTCAGGTTGACGACCCAGAAATTGTTAAGATAATTAGTGAGATGGGCGAAGGAAAAACACCCGACTTTGCGATGAACAGTGATGGAATTCTTACATTTCGGGGAAGAGTTTGCGTTCCTTCGAATGAGGTGGTTAAACGACAAGTTCTTAATGAGGCCCATAAGGCGAAGTATACTATACATCCGGGGAGTACCAAAATGTATAGGGATTTGAAGAAACAGTTTTGGTGGAGTGGGATGAAAGGAGAAATTGCGGAGTATGTTTCGAGATGTTTGACTTGTCAACAAGTAAAGGCCGAGCATCAGAGGCCAGCAGGTTTGTTGCAACTACTTGAGATCCCCGAGTGGAAATGGGAGCATATCACGATGGATTTTGTAACAGGGTTACCCCGTACTCGTCGAGGATTTGATGCCGTTTGGGTTATTGTGGATAGGTTGACCAAATCGGCGCACTTTATTCCTATTGCGATAACATATTCCTTGAGTCAGCTGGCGGCATTGTATATTTCAGGAGATAGTGAGGTTGCATGGGGTTCCGGTGAGTGTTGCGTCGGACCGAGATCCGAGGTTTACTTCGAGGTTTTGGCAGGCATTACAGGAAGCTATGGGGACGAAATTGAACTTTAGTACGGCCTTTCACCCTCAGTCGGATGGACAATCGGAGAGGTTAATTCAAGTACTTGAGGATATGTTGCGTGCGTGCACGGTAGACTTTAAAGGAAGTTGGGATACTCATCTACCGTTAGCGGAGTTTGCCTACAACAATAGTTTCCAAGCAAGTATTGAGATGGCACCGTACGAGGCTTTGTATGGGCAGAAGTGTAGATCGCCGATTTGTTGGGATGAAGTCGGTGAAGCAAAAATTTGGGGTTCGGAGTTAGTAGAACAGTCGGTTGAGAGTGTGAAGATTATTCGGGATAGACTACTTACTGCCCAGAGTCGACAGAAAAGCTATGCCGATAATCGGAGACGAGATCTCGAGTTTCAGGTAGGAGATTATGTGTTCCTCAAAGTATCGCCACGTAGGGGTACTAAGAGGTTCGGAAAGAAAGGGAAGTTATCACCAAGATACATTGGTCCGTTTGAAATTCTCGAGAAAGTGGGGACTTTAGCATATAGAATTGCGTTACCGCCTTCGTTGTCGGAAATCCATAACGTGTTTCATGTGTCTATGCTTCGGAAGTACATGAAGGACGACTCACATGTGTTAGAGTATGAGGAGATTACTTTTGAGCCCGATCTATCATATGTCGAACAACCGGTAAAGATTCTTGACACTAAGGAACAAACCTTGCGAACCAAACGGATCCCACTAGTTAAAGTACTTTGGAGGAATCACGACATTGAGGAAGCTACTTGGGAGACCGAGGCCGATATGCGTGAGAAATACCCTCGTCTTTTCAATGAACTTGGTAAGGAATTTAGAGACTAAATTCTTTTAAGAGGAAGAGGATGTAACACCCCGAATCCTCGTATGCATGATTTACTTATGTTATGTGTGAATTATGTATTGAACTTGTTTTATTAACATGCTAGTTAAATGGTGCTTTTATTTATATTTTAATTTCATGTTTATAGGAAATGTTATATTCAGTATGCATCGATAAATTGGTTGCTATGGTTCATGATGTCCGTTTGATGTGTTGTAAGTGTTGTGTGATCACACCTAGGAGTGCCTAAGTGTTCAAACCAATGAAATAGAGTAAAAATAGAGATATATTGGACAGTATGTTTGGCACGGCCGTGTGCCTTTCTTTGGCACGGCCGTGCAAGAGTGTCAAATTACTCCAGATTGTTTGGCACGGCCGTGTGCCTTTCTTTGGCACGGCCGTGCAAGATGGCCCAACCTTTTCCAGAATGTTTGGCACGGGCGTGCAGCTTATCTTGGCACGACCGTGCGAGAGTCACGGCCGTGCGAGTTTCTTGACGCGGCCGTGCAAGTCGTGCTGAGTTCAAAAAAAATCAGGATTTTGAAATGACAATTGTACCCTTAAAATTTAACACATGTGTGGCTCTCCTTGAGCCATAACACTACCCCTCCCCAATCTGAATTTGCTACACATATTTGAGTGGTGAGACTTCATCTTCTCACCATTTTTTCTTCCCTCCATTTCCACCATTAGAGCTCTAGAGTTTGTGAGTGAGAGTTTGGTGAGACTAGTGTGTGTGAGTGTGTTCCCGAAGATCCAACCGTCCGATCGACGATCCGAGACCGTCATTGTGTTGGCGTTGGGCTAGGGAGTAACTTGGGTGGTTTTGATTTCATTTTGTTGTGTTGATTTTCGTCACAAGGTAAGTTACTAAACCCCCTTTGTATGCTTTAAGCTTCAATGTGTGTTAGATCATCAATATTATTGTATGACTTACTTTATATGTAGTTTTTATGTATAAATCTCTAGGTTGAGATGAATACATTATACTTGTGCTATGAGTATGTGTTGGATGATGTTAATGAACAAAGGTTGGCTTATAATGGTTAGGACTTGAACAAATAGAGGACTTGAGACTTAAAAATGGGTGGTCTTGCACTTAGCATTGAAACCCTAATTTGGTGAACCTTAGTAATGACTCCGAGAATTAAATTTTAGGGAAGATTATGACTCCCCAAACAACATGTTAGATTACTACGAGGTTTAGAGTCCGATTGATCGAGATTCTAGTCCTCCGTACTTTTGATACTGTTAAATTAGAGACTTGTGTATGGCTCTAATGTGTTGAATCGAATGTTTATATAATTGTTAAATGATGATGGGTGATGAAATAGAATAATCTACTTGTCATTTGTCAAGTTCACTACTTTTGAACTTGATGGTTATTTGCATTAGATGAGTAAGAACATCTATTTGTGCATTGTGTAAGTCCAGCTGGCGTCGTTGGTTGAGTATGGTAGGACGACCTATGGTCTTCACAAATTAACGTTTGTGATCGCCATAAGTCGCCGTACCGGAGTTTCACACACCCCTCTTCTGTTGGCCACAGTTGAGAAGTAGCCCCAATGTTGTAGCAATACGCATGGCTTTGGTTTGCTAGATTAAACTCGATGGTATTAATCGGGGACGTCGATACTACACACACGAGTATCGAGGCACTTTTGGTTATTTGTGTATTGCAGGAGCAACGCAAAGAATGGATAAAGAAATATCATATCCTTTATAACGTGGTTTATTATGAGTACTTATGTGGACATCAAGGTGCTCATCGAAATGTGATATGTGTGTATATCAAGATGATGTTACATGCTGTTGTGATATAAAAATGTATTGCAATGTTAAAGTTATCGTTGAGCATTATGCCATGACATATAGTTGCATTTAGTAACTTATTGAGTTTCGACTCACCCCGTGTGTTGTTTAATTGTTTTCCTTAGATCCGAGCCAGGCGGGAAGCTCGCGGTGAGGCCGAGTAGTGCTATCGCTTAGCTCGCAGGTGGTCTTTTGTTTTTGGTAGCCTTGGAACTCTTTTGTCTATAGTGATAGATAATTCTTTTGGTGAGGACGGCTGGTTAAGTAAAGTCATGTAGACTTTACTTGGGTAGTATGGATACTCTGTTTGTACCTCTTATTCTTTTGGTAGCCAACACGTGTATGTCGAACTCGTATACTGTGAAATATGTTTAACTCAGTTATTTTCCGAGCATGTCGTAGCTCGTGGTTTTGTATAAGTTGGTTCGGCATGTTGTGGCGAGGTGGTTAATATTATTAAAGTTGTTTCTTCAAGCTTACACTTGTGTTTTATTAGTTGGGTTCTGGCTGTAACATCGCCGATGACTGAAATTATTTTATCAAAATTTTGTTATCGTGGTTTTGTGGTGTGCACGGATTGTTGCACCACGTACTTTTATTAAGTGTTATCGTTAATTGCTTGTTGTTTTGGCGTGTCGACCTTGGGATTTCGTATTGGAATCCGGGTCGGGGCGTCACACATTTCATCCATCATAACATTCAACCACACAACTGAATTAGCAGATTTTAAGGCTACTTTGTAAGTTTTGGCTTCAGTACAATTGTTAATTGATTCGAACACGCTAAACTGTTGGGTCCAAGGGTTGCTCAGTGTATAGGCTAGAGGGGGGGTGAATAGCCTATACATGATGTATTAAAAATTTCATCCAGTTTTTACAAATAATTTGAAGAATAGATGAAATGATTAATACAGGTAGATCATCTTCCTTATTCAACTGCTTTGCCAAAGTTAGAGACATCGGACATTTGTGATCAGCAGATGTCAAGAGTGCAGTAGGAGGATGTATGTTGAACTTAGCTGATGAAAACAGATTTGAGCAGCGGAAGAACAAACAGCATAAGTCAAACAATTTAGATTAAAGTAACTGTAAAGATTTTGTATGAAAGAGAGATTAACAGTTGACTAAAATCTGTATTAGATGCATCATTTGCTTTCCTTAAACAGATTGCATATGATAAGACAAATTATACAAGAAAGAGAAATCAAGGCTGAATGTAACAAACATATATATTATATTAAAATTCAGCAGAGGTTTGCTCAAAGGCAAACATGCTTAGTACATCAACCTAGACTCTCTATCCTAGCAATCTCCCCGGAGGTAGAAGGAAAGTGAAATGGGATACCGGGAAGATTTATATTAGAACTCTAATCCTAGCAGTTCCTAACAACCTTGGAGGTCAGGGAAGGAAAGTGCTAGTGTTAGAGTGACGTGAGAAGAGAATATTAGGAGTTGTTCAAATAGCAAATATTTGAACAACTGAGTGCTAAGCACTCGACCAAATATGATGACAACTTATTGCACAATCGGCACAGCTTATAATATAGTATAAGTCTGCCGATATGAATGCAATCTGGACATGTAAGTTCTGGCTCTTCATCGGACATCTTCAAGCTTGATCTGGCTTCAACGATCTGTAAGATACTTGGTCTCTTTACTGGATGATGGAGTTGAGGCCAAGAGACCGAGTTCTTCGAAGGAAGAAGGACTCAAATCAACAACAAGGTTGTTGATCAGCGCTTCTCCCTTTGGATTTTCTTTTCTCTCTTTCACAAAGTGTTTGTTCTTACACTTGTGATTTCTCACTCTGAAGGAGTGGTTCTGGATTGAAGAAATGAAGATCAATACCACAACCTTTCTCAAGCATAAGCATACACTGCTTGCTCGTATATGGAGATGAGAGTAAGAGTCTTCTTATATAGGCTGAAGAAGGAGAGGTGACCGTTGGTGTATTGAATAGGTTTAAGCCCGTTGGTGATCTGAATTTCATAATGTAGCAGTACATTTTTGGATGCTTGGGCAAAGACCTTGATTAGGTTTGAGTCTTGAAGATGGTCCGTGACACAGCCGGACAGAGTGGACGTGTCGAGCTTAGCCTGGATGCGGTCGGCGGATTTGGACGTATCATTGCTTTGGCCGGAGTGCGGCGTCCGTGCTTGGCCTTTTCGGAAATGAAGCTTTGAAGACCGCGAACACTTCGAAGAGGAAATGTCTATTGGATAAACGTGAAGGTGCAGACATCGATGCGTATCTTGGATTTGTCAGACAAATCTTACAACGGATCTATTTTGACTTGTAGCGCGTTTGAGTAACGACCGATGTTTCTTGTGATCTTACAGTTTCTCGGCGGTTGTTCGATGAGGATTTGGCCGATTCGAGATCTGCCATTATAGAGCTGGCGATGTAGAAACCCGATGGTCACGATGTTCCTCTTGAATAAATAGCTTCTGGTTGTTCGATGAAGTGCTTTGGCGAATACGAGGATCGCCGATGTAGAAGCTGGCGATGTAGAGATGGCTATTAGGCGTCATAGCTAAAGGAAATGTCGCTAGTGAGACATTTGCCGATGGTCACGTCAGCTGGCAATTTGAAGAGCTTAATTCATATGAAGGTTTGTCATCATTCTGGTAGGACAAAGACTCGGATATGTACAAAGACTTCCTAGTCTAATGACCTATGCATTGTTTCAACAAGCTGCCACACTAACCGCGTGCCCTTTTAGCCACTTGTGAAACATGCGTTGTAATAGGAACAAGCAAATCACCGTGTTGGAATATGCATACATATATATCGGTGATTTACGGGCATATTCCTAACAATCTCCTCCTATTTGCTTGGGACCATTACCACAATTTGACTTATACATATAGCTCTTTAAAGCAGTTGTTCAATCCTTAGTAATAACATGCCACTATTGAATATTCATTTTATATCGAGGCATGCCCTAGGTTGAACTTACAAGCGATAGCGATAGCGTATGTATAGTCACCTATTGCTAAGTATTTACAGACTCAATAAATGAAAGAACAAATACGAAGCAATAACTGAAATGGTTTTAGGCAATTTGATAATGTTGCCTTAAGAGTGTGATTCTTGCATTGTATGATCTGAAGAATGTTGCTCAAGCAAGAGGTAGAAAATTTACTGTTCTTAATCGAATTGATTAAGCATCTTCATCTGATGATTTTAAAGGTTTGAGAAGGATAGGTAGAGTTTGTAATAGTCAGCGTACTATAATAGTCATATAGCATAATATTTCGCTGTATGGGCAGTTACACAATCTCTCCTCCTTACTTAGTTGTCCTTTAATCTTTAATCTCTCTTTTAATCTTTTAAACTCTCTTTCTTACTAGTTGGGGTCATTACTACGTTACAATCTCTCCTCCTTAATAGTTGGGGTCATTACTACTTCACAATCTGTATAGTGTCAATCTTATTACAATTACTTGGGGCCATTACTACTTCACAATCTGTATAGTGTCAATCTTATTACAATTACTTGGGGCCTAGGTAGAGTTTGTAATAGTCAGAGTACTATAATAGTCATATAGCATAATATTTCGCTGTATGGGCAGTTACACAATCTCTCCTCCTTACTTAGTTGTCCTTTAATCTTTAATCTCTCTTTTAATCTTTTAAACTCTCTTTCTTACTAGTTGGGGTCATTACTACGTTACAATCTCTCCTCCTTAATAGTTGGGGTCATTACTACTTCACAATCTGTATAGTGTCAATCTTATTACAATTACTTGGGGCCATTACTACTTCACAATCTGTATAGTGTCAATCTTATTACAATTACTTGGGGCCATTACTGCTTCCATTACTACTTCACAATCTCTCCTCCTTAATGGCCACAAGCTTGAATATAGGATATTGAATATTGAATATCGCGACAGATAGTGAGGAAGAAGGTCGTTCCTTTATATCGTCTTTATAGACATGCTCATTTGATTAGCTTATAGCAATTCTACCGAGAGTATAGACAGTTGCGAGTAAGTACTGTCACTTGTCATATTGGCAGTTTCTTTGAGATATGTTATGTGAATCAAAAAAGCTTGGGATGTAGCAAGTCATTAATCAGGTTTATTTTCTTTCTCAGTGTGCAGGTAACTTTTAATGCACAATTTTCATGTATAAGACATACATAAAAAATAATAGGATATCAAGGTGAGGAATTGTGTTCCATTGCTTGTAAGGAGGTCTTACAAGAATGTAATGGGACAAGTTTTATTTTGTAATAGGAGGGGCAAATAGGATAAGCTGTTAAGCAGTAAGGCGTTCAAAATAGTCTCCTCCTTAAGGTATATCTAGTTAAAACAGGAAAGTATAGTTGAGCGATATGCTGACTTTTGTTGAATGCATGAGACATATATCTAAAGATGACATATAAGATCTTCCTAAGAGGTATGCTGAATTTCATAAAGAAAGTGCACTGTAGTCATGAACGAGTATGCACCAGGACAAATTATGAAGACTTAAATCAAAAGAAAGTAGCAAATGTAGATGAACAGACGTACACAAAACTAAACACATTACACATTTATCATTAATATAGCAAAAGAAAATTAGTTTGATAAAACAGAGACCTAGCTAGTCATCCTAATAAAGTAGAGTTAGAGGATGAAGGTCTGCTGATTTTAATTGGAGGGAACATTGACCGCTGGATTTGACGCATAATGGGGGTTTGCTGGCTGAAGCTCCTCCTGAGATGAGGGATGCTCGAGGTGAGCATTTGAGGCGATGGGAGCAGGTGCAGTAGTAGTGGTAATGTCTCTTGTGGGAATCCAAGGGATGAAATTGGATACATCGTTTCTGGGGTCTCGAAGGCGATTCCTTACACGACGAGTGATTCGACGAGGTCGTTGAATCATTGGAGGAGGAGTGGCAAGAAGAATCATCATACGTTGACGCCATTCAGTGTGGGAAATGGGTCGATGAGGAGGACTAGGCAAATTTGGTGAACACATAACGCAAATGACTGTAATGGTGAGGAAATTTTTGGAGTAGGTAAAAGTCAGGTACTGTAGTTGGAGACTGATACTAATTTTATACATCTTTTTGAGTTTGAAGAAGATGAAGGGGTTTCTTGATTAGGGGAATGTGATTAGACGTTTTGGGGCTTAAGGGAGTGGGTGCATTTAATGACATAGTGATGATGTTCTGATTTAGGATTATGTCATCATGCTTAGTGTAATTATGGCTAATACATAGGCAGTCTAGGAGAAATATATACGCATATTATTTTCAAACAAGAAGTTTAAAATTAATATATGACCAGATTAATTTGATTGCCTTTATTGTGGTATTAATGGGTACGACTGCTGAGTGTTTAAGACAATGATATAGGCTCTTCGAGAGATAATATGAGCTGTTATTTTACTTCAAATGAGTTTTTTGAGTAAATTAATCTAAAATAGAACAGCTTTGGTTGTTTAAGGACGAGTTGAGGACAAAATAACTTGTCCAAGCCATATGTTACAGTTGTATACGACACACGTGTAGAAGTTTTTAGAGAAATGTGTCTAAAGAGATTGTTTTGATGAGTCTTTTAATGAATGTGGATACTATCAGCAGGGTGTAAATTGGTATTTGCTGAAGTAGGAACTTCTGATACTAATTGGGTTTGATTGGTTATAAGTTCAATGTCCACATAGATTAAGTGAAAAGCTTTTAGCAAATAATAAAACTTCTAGGACGCAAGGATCTGCTAGGAATAATTTGTAATAACATAAAATAGATCAGGCAAGTGAGACATAGAATGTGTACCTGATATGATGTCCGTTCTTCTTTCTTTCCAACAGATCTGGGCATTCTATAGCGAGGAAAGAGATCTGCAGACTAGACTTGTTCTGAAGAGAGTGAGACGTAGCCTATATACAGCAGGGGTTATATCGGCTGTTCACTCCTGAGGAAAAACTTAATATTTGAAAATATCAGTCTTCCTAAGAATTCTTGAGTTTCTAGCTATCTTGAGGATAGGTCGAGTTACTAGATATATTTAACAACATCCTTGTTGACAAAGAACCACATGATAAGATCTTAACAGAGTGTTTTGAATTTAATCTGTATATCAATTAGTTGTTGGTCATTATAATGGGAACAACTAATCATGCCTCTATAACTACACTCTCATAGGTTACATAAGATTTAGTAGTTGTCATAACTAAGAACACAAAGTGCTGTTGAACTGTCTTGAAAGATTTCATTCAGCAGACACCTTCGTTCAAAGCAGATTTACTAGTAATCTTGATCTTTTAAGCATGAAGGATAGAGATTGAGTAATAGCAGATTCCTTGATAGGTTGACATGAAGGTCATGAAAGCTATGATCGCCTTTTGTTGAGAGGCTTAAGGTTTTGGCGAACTTGAATTTAATCATTGTGAAATGATCTAATTCGAAAAGCAATTATCGGGAATCTAAGGATGAGAGTTAAGCAGTAGTAAGAAACCATAACTCGATGTAGCAATTTGTTCAAGAATGGTTTGCTGATGGGATGTCAACAGAGTTTGTGTCTCGGCAGAGTGACCATTTCATTTAGGACAATTCTTTTAATCACCAGAAGAGAATGGAGATCATAAAGAATAATAAGTTTGATCAACACACTTAAGACACATCAGTTCATGCTATCAAAGGAATGCAGACAAGTAGATAAGCATGAGATAAAGTTTCCGAACTTGTATTCAATAATCCAAGTAGTTTTACACAGTATGTTGCAGGGATCAGTGATTACAAGAACAATACAAGCTGGAATTTTGAGTGAGCTGATTACATGAGAAAGATAATGATTCGATTTACGGTATGAGATATATGTTACAAGTTTGTGTCCAAGAAGTTCAGATCCTCAGTATTTGATGAAGGGTCATCAACCAAGGATTCTGGAGGAGATCAAGATGGCGGTGTTCTTTTGATTTCCTCCAACTCTCGGGGAGCGAACATATTCACTTCTTCGGGTCATTATGAAAGCAGAAGAGTGATGGCCACGAGATGTCTTGTTTGACCATGAATCCCCTTTGATAAACTCAGGGATGGATGGTGGCGGTTAGCAGTTCGTCATCCTCATCAATTCCATATTAGCTACTTAATTCAGCAGAACTGAATTATCTGCATCGGCCATCTTTGAGGTGATGGTCGGCATACCTACATATAACCAGAAGACTTGTTGCACATGGCAATATATCAAAAGTTTTCCAAACATTTGACACTTCTTTTCTGGAATCTTCTCTGTGAAGTTCACGTATGCAAGCAGACTTCCAAAGGTGGAATAAGTATATGCTAATTGATTTTCACAGTGATTCATCTGTAAATATTTTAGAGTATCAATGAGATTGATAACTAAAAGTTAGAAGAGAGAATGAAATCACTCTTGCTGGCATTAATTAATGGCTTTCCATCTTATCTTTCAAACTGTTTGACAAAGAATGTTCTTAAGTGTTCTGACAATCATGGTTTGCAGCACATAAATCATGCTTGACAGCAAACTTCTATGATTATCGGACGAGACAAAAGAAGATTACTTTATCAATTGTTTTCTCAACAAGATTGTGGAACCATAATTAATGATTTCTGGTACACAAGACTTGATGCAATTTCTCTCATGTTTGGAAACTGTGAATAAGAAAGGATTTTAGAAAATGATTTTCACAGCTTATGAATGATATGGAAAATATATTTTTGAGAGAAATTTAGATCAGCTCTTGTGAAGTAACAGAAATAAAATCGAAACAACTCTGAATGAATATGAAGGAATTATACCCCGTTGTTGAGGAATTGACTTGATCGATTCTTAGGACTTGGACTTAGTAACATTTGAGAGATTTTGAATCATCGATATGTGTCTAGTGTAATCTATAGGCAGTTTGTGAGTTTTGTCATAGTAGAGATTGGATGAAGAAGGATCTCTACTTATACTCAAGGAGGTTAGACTGAAGGGTACTCAATAATGGAGCTTTACTGTTGAGTTGTCCTTCTGATCACGCCTTGGCAGGGATAGGCTGTGAAGTCTAGATATTCTCAAGATTCTTGGAAAGGATTGATGTTGAATGTCTTGTCGTTTTCCAAGATTTTGAAAATACTTTTAACTTTAATCGAAGCAGTCAAACTTCGAAAAGTGTGCCTCCACCTTTAATAGACTTGAGAGAGTAGGTCATTAAAGGGTTTTTACTCCTAGCTATAAGTCAGCACATAAATCTGAGCTTATGAAGTGTTAGTTGGCAGATATGGAAATTCAGCCAACTGCAGGGTTTTTAGAAAAACATTTGAAATCAGCTGATAAGAAAAATGCTGATTAGTTTTTGAAAAACCATTTGCATAAGACAAGTCATACAATTAATACATATATATCAATAACAGTGCAGTATGACAGGTTATTATGCATTATGTCTGATAATATGTATAAGCATATCAATTCAGCAGACATGAGCACAGGTCATTTGAAAGCAAATAGCTAACCTGTTGTGTGTATGCATGAGAGAAGGTCTTCATCAACTCCTTTGGACTTATCAGCAGATTTTTCACCTCATAGTTATGTAGTCCAGCAGGTGAGGATTTTAACCTTGAGTGAGTGAAGGACATGAGTGAATTCTCATGAGCGATCAGCAGTCCTTCATGAATCAGCAGCCATGTTACTATCTGCCGATGGAGAGTGATGTTGCATGTTTGACCTTTTCTGTCATATGAGTTCCTGCCTAAAGTACTCATAGAGAAAACTAGCAACATTTATGAGCTAAAAATAGCTCTAGAAATCCAATAATACAAATGAGACTTAATAAGCATGACAAATGAATAATTATTCAAAATACAGCTTATAAGTGTAACCCAAAATGTTAAGAGATTAGGAGCTGGGGTTACTTCCTCATTAAACTCTTTGAACGTGTCTGCCCATAGTTGTTGAAGCACCAGTTTTAATGTTGAGCATAGGTTCTTTGAGTGTATTCTTACCCGGCTGAAGCTTTTCATTGAAGGAAGACAATTTCATCATTGATGTCCTTAGGCCAAGAACTTATAATCTCAGTGATTTTGGAGATGACATAGCTTTGATTTCCTTTGAATTTCCTTTGAAACTCTTCTTATTTCATTTGCTCAAAACTTTTATAAAAAGTTTTCTTGAGAAGGTGTTAGATTGGAGCAATCGTTAGCCTTATGTCAAGAGAGCAGATTTTTAGAAGTGAATCTAAGTAATTCATCTATCATGTATGAGTTTAACCCATTTGCTAAAGGATATACCAAGGTTTAAGGATAGATTTATGAAACATGCATAATCTTTAGCAAGTCAATCTCCACTATAGTACTTCTCTTCATGATATCAATGTAATTCTGATATATGATAGATTTTCTTATAGTGATCACATAGTCATCTCAATATTCTTTCTCACATGTTTTTGAAAACAAAGTTTATTTTAATTTAGAAAGGTTTTCAAAAGGCTTCCGGTTTCTCGGTCAAAAGGTTTTTGTGAATAAGAGATTTTGAAAAAGACTCTTTTGACTATGCATCTAATCGAGCAACGGGATCTAAACTCTCGGGTTGTTAAGCCTGGAATAAGGTTTACAGAGTACAAGCTCTGATACCAGTTGTTGGGTCCAAGGGTTGCTCAGTGTATAGGCTAGAGGGGGGGTGAATAGCCTATACATGATGTATTAAAAATTTCATCCAGTTTTTACAAATAATTTGAAGAAGAGATGAAATGATTAATACAGGTAGATCATCTTCCTTATTCAACTGCTTTGCCAAAGTTAGAGACATCGGACATTTGTGATCAGCAGATGTCAAGAGATAGGAGGATGTATGTTGAACTTAGGCGATGAAAACAGATTTGAGCAAGAACAAACGGCATAAGTCAAACAATTTAGATTAAAGTAGCGTAAAGATTTTGTATGAAAGAGAGATTAACAGTTGACTAAAATCTGTATTAGATGCATCATTTGCTTTCCTTAAACAGATTGCATATGATAAGACAAATTATACAAGAAAGAGAAATCAAGGCTGAATGTAACAAACATATATATTATATTAAAATTCAGCAGAGGTTAGCTCAAAGGCAAACATGCTTAGTACATCAACCTAGACTCTCTATCCTAGCAATCTCCCCGGAGGTAGAAGGAAAGTGAAATGGGATACCGGGAAGATTTATATTAGAACTCTAATCCTAGCAGTTCCTAACAACCTTGGAGGTCAGGGAAGGAAAGTGCTAGTGTTAGAGTGACGTGAGAAGAGAATATTAGGAGTTGTTCAAATAGTAAGTATTTGAACAACTGAGTGCTAAGCACTCGACCAAATATGATGACAACTTATTGCACAATCGGCACGACTTATAATGTAGTATAAGTCGCCGATATGAATGCAATGGACATGTAAGTTACGGCTCTTCATCGGACATCTTCAAGCTTGATCGCTTCAACGATCGTAAGATACTTGGTCTCTTTCTTGGATGATGGAGTTGAGGCCACTGAAGAGACTGAGTTCTTCGAAGGAAGGACTCAAATCAACAACAAGGTTGTTGATCAGCGCTTCTCGGCCTTTGGATTTTCTTTTCTCTCTTTCACAAAGTGTTTGTTCTTACACTTGTGATTTCTCACTCTGAAGGAGTGGTTCTGGATTGAAGAAATGAAGATCAATACCACAACCTTTCTCAAGCATAAGCATACACTGCTTGCTCGTATATGGAGATGAGAGTAAGAGTCTTCTTATATAGGCTGAAGAAGGAGAGGTGACCGTTGGTGTATTGAATAGGTTTAAGCCCGTTGGTGATCTGAATTTCATAATGTAGCAGAGTACATTTTTGGATCTGTTGGGCAAAGACCTTCAGTTAGGTTTGAGTCTTGAAGATGGTCCGTGACACAGTGGGACAATTGGACGTGTCGAGCTTAGCTGGATGCGGTCGGCGATTTGGACGTATCATTGCTTTGGGGAGTGCGGCGTCCCGTGCTTGGCCTTTTAAATGAAGCTTTGAAGACCGCGAACACTGTTCAGAAGAGGAAATGTCTATTGGATAAACGTGAAGGTGCAGACATCGATGCGTATCTTGGATTTGTCAGACAGATCTTACAACGGATCTATTTTGACTTGTAGCGCGTTTGAGTAACGACCGATGTTTCTCGTGATCTTACAGTTTCTCGGCGGTTGTTCGATGAGGATTTGGCCGATTCGAGATCCGCCATTATAGAAGCTGCGATGTAGAAACGTGATAGTCACGATGTTCCTCTTGAATAAATAGCTTCTCTGCAGTTGTTCTGATGAAGTGCTTTGGCGAATACAGGGATCTGTCGATGTAGAACTGCTGATGTAGAGATGGCTATTAGGCAGTCATAGCTAAAGGGAAATGTTTGCTAGTGAGACATTTGCCGATGGTCACGTCAGCTGGCAATTTGAAGAGCTTAATTCATATGAAGGTTTGTCATCATTCTGGTAGGACAAAGACTCGGATATGTACAAAGACTTCCTAGTCTAATGACCTATGCATTGTTTCAACAAGCTGCCACACTAACCGGTACGCAGCCCTTTTAGCCACTTGTGAAACATGCGTTGTAATGGGAACAAGCAAATCACTGTGTTGGAATATGCATACATATATATCAGCTGATTTACAGGCATATTCCTAACATAAACACATATGATGCCATATCATCAAATCTAGATGGTTTTCGAATAGTACACCTAGGTCTATCCCTAGCAAGTTGATAATCATCTAGATTCTAATCTTCAGTAATTTCAATCCTATTATCTTCCTCATTTTTAGTTTCAGCATTAATAATTTCATCATTCACAATTTCAGTTTCAGCATGCACTTTTTCTTTGTTGTTATCATTTTCTGTTCCATTTTCAGTTTACGTACTAGTGTTAGCATAAAAAGAACCTACCACATGTCGGGCTATCCCCAAACTGACCCTAACACGGCACGAACACGACCCGATTTTAACCCTGATCCCGATAAAGCTCAGCCCAACCCTATAATTTTGTGTCGTGTTTGTTTCGTTCATTCGTGTCGTGCCTCAAATTGTCACCCCTATTTGAAACTGATACTGGTTTAAGTTACGAGATTAATGAAGAAAGAATTATGAAGATGAGATTGCAGAAGACGATGTAACTATTTATGAAAATGACGATGCACAAAACTTTCATTGTGATGCACATAATCTTGACAAAGGTAAAGGAAAAGCTGTGCATCGTGATGCACCATGTCTATTTGGTGATGCACAACAATGTAACGCGGAGAACAGTGATAGAAGTTGTACCAATTCTTCAAGTTTTGAAAGTCATGTTAAAAGTGTCCCAACATACGACATATGTCCTGTTCAAACAAGAAAGGAACTCTTGAATTTTGGTTGGGCAAATCTTATTACTGCTGTTGGTCAAATATTTAAAGGTGGGGTGGAAGATTTTTGCATGCAGCTTATAAAGTATTAATTCAAGATTGGTTTTGAATTCATTTGCATTAAGAATAACAATACTAGGATTAACGTTGCATGTGGGAAGAAATACAATAACGATTGCAGTTTGTTCATTAAGGCATCTTCAATTGTTGATGAATCAGTATTCATATACAAGTGCAACCTTTTACACAGTTGTCATTTGACCATGGTTGACGATAATAACTCGAAAAGGATGGGATGTGGTATCATTAGGCAGTTGATACTTAACCATGTTCGCAGTCGACCTAGCTATTCGCCAAAGGATTTAATTGATCACATGAGGATTAATTATGACATTGAGATAACATACAGCAAGACGTGGAGGAGCGTAGAGAAATCTCGAAAGAAGCTATTTGGTTGTTACGAAGAATCTTTCCAGGAGCTGCAGTGGTACGTTAAAGCCTTGTATAAGAGTAATCTTGGTAGCTTTGCTTTCCTGGAATCAAACGATTATACGAATCGGTTCATTAGGTTGTTCATTTCATTTTGGGCATGCATAAATGGTTTCAACTACTGCCGTCCTATATTGTTCATAGATGGAACATTTATGAAATCTCGATTCAAGGGCACCCTTTTGTCTGCGAAGGCCAAGGATTGAAATCAAGGTAGGTGTAATACCCCGACCCAACTTCATTCCGGGTTCACTCGTAGTCTCTCGATATTGACTTTAAAACCCTCGGAGAGTGAGGTGTCATGCTCGTTAAGCGTGACGTGTTAGGTCGAGAATCATATTTGACGCGCATTTAACTCATGGTGAGTTGCGCTTTGTTCCTTTATCCGTTCAAGATTATCCTCGACATCGATTAGCGTTCGTATACGTTACATCTTCTCTTTGGTTGATTGACCTAACCTTGGTTTAGACTCCTTCACGACTAATGATCACGTTGATCTTGTCGTTAACCCGCACGCCGAATTATTTCAAGTGTCTCGTATGGCCCGATTTGTACTCAAACCTTTATATGGTTGATTGCGTGAGTATTGCGTTGAACTTCTAGCATTGTTTCTGGACCTTTCGGGAACCTTTCTCGAGTGTTTAGACATTCCTATAGACTTGGGATCACCTTGGGATCATTTAAAATCATTTTGGGAGCGTTTTGGAGCATTTTCAGAGAGTTGGGAGAATCTGGACACAAAGCGATCGCCCTGGGGAGAACAAAGTGATCGTCCTGTGTCCAGAGGACAGAGCGATCGCCCTGTTTAAGGCAGAGCGATCGCCCTGCCCCGTCTCTGCTCGTCCAGTTTTCGTCTTTTCTCGGTTTTTAACATTTTTAAGTGGTTTTAAATGCTCAAACAAGCCCGGGATTGGACCAAACACTTACCCATGGTATTAATAACATAACCCAACCTTATTTCCCCTCATTTTTCTTCCTCTCAACCCAGAGTTTAGAGAGAGAGCAAGAAGAGAGAGAGGAAAGAGAGAAGAGAAAGATTTTGTGATATCTTGAGCTCCGCTTGTCGGATCGACGAGCCATCTTTGCCGTAGCGTAGAGGACGACGAGGAGCACATTTCTACCCAAAGGGATCGTCCGATCTATTGAGGAATCACCACCCCATCTCTTCTCCCACATTTTAGAGAAAGAAAGTGAAGTTTTGAGAGAGAGGAAGCTTGATTCGGACTTGGATCGAGCTTGGGATCGACGATTGGACTCCGTAGCAGCGTAGAGTTCGCGGAGGAGTACTTTTCCACCCAAAGCCCCTTGGATTTCGTGGAGGATTTGCGTTGTGTAGTAAGTTACTAATCTCCTTCTTAGATTTTGAGCATCGTAGTATATTATCGGGATGATTACATGTTATACATGTTATATATGGGATTTCTATGTGCTATACATGTTCAATATGAATTGTTAGCATGCTATTTGTTGAGTATTGATGATTTGTTGTTGATTTCGTGATCTCGGAATATTAGAGACTTGTGAATGATGTTGTGGTATACGTTGTTGTTGTACATGTTGTATTGAAGTCTCCTAGTGTTAGAGACTCCTCAAGATTGCGTTGTGTATATACGTTGTTGTTTCTTGAGTGGTAGACTCGTGGGTTTATGTTATAGTTGGGTTCCGGCAGTAAAGTCGCCGATGACTTGCTTTAGTTCTACCGAGCATGTGTAGCTCTTTGAGATTTTTTATCGTTAGTATTTTGGTGGTGACTTGTGAGAGTCACATGGATAGTATATACCCCGAAAATTGGTTATTGTGATTGACACGGTTAATTAGGGACGATACTACGGTTCGTCCCGAGGTTTTATTTGTAGATGACTCACTCTAGCGGAGTTGTATGTGACATTAAGATTACACGTCGCGTGACGTGGTAACGAGTAGTATAAATCGATGTAGGTTGTATTTTTGTCTCCTACGATGTGGGGTGACGAATTGTTGAGATTGTGACCCAATAGAACGCGACCTGGGTTGACTTAGTCAAATACTAGATGATTATAAAGTATGGTGATTCATTGACTCAAACCTTATGCCTTAGCAAGGGTTAATTATTTATATTAGTCTGTCCATAAGTTTTATCGAATAGTCATGCCCCTTAGTGCACGACAGTTCGCATGAGACGATTAGTCTCGATCATCGGATGATAAGTTGATTATATTCTAGGTGGTTAATGACGCACCTTGGTTATCGTTCCAATACGGACGATGTGACTTGTAGAGAGTCGTGATACGTATAATACGCGACAGAAATGAGGTGGAATATATAAACATGAGATGAAGTGTATTGTGATTGTGGGATACCGTAGAGATCCTAAGTTACGCGTGTTAGTAGCGCGTTGAATTATGATTGTAAGTACGAGTAGGCTTACATATGTTATGATTGTTAAGTCTAACGATTGCAGACTTGGATGATGTGTGGTATTTGTGATTGTTCTAGTAAGCAATAGGACAATCATCCTACTTTGATGATTGATTCTGTGTTTAGTATTTACAAGCACATTATATTGATTTAGTATGTGATTCGATTGAACACATTATGGTTTGATTTCATTGGGTTGTGATTCAATAGAACACATCATGGTTTGGTTTATTAAGTTGTGATTCAATAGAACACACTTAGATTAGTTTGGCATGGGTAAACATCTACTTGTGCATTGCATCGCGTCCAGCTGGCATATGTGCATTGGAGGTGTATTGACGCTCGGTTATTGTGGGAGCAGGGGCTTCGTAATAGCCGAAGGCCAATACACTGGGCCTCGCCCTACCGTTGGCCACGGTAGGGGTTTCTCTAGTCCCACAGTTGAACGAAATAAACGGCGACTGTGTATTGTCAACATTTTTGTATGCATTGGGATACGGACACCGGTCCCTTGTGATACCTATAAGTGGCTAAAGCCGTATTGTCTCGGGTCGTAGGGGATCGAGCGATACGTCGACGTGGATACAGAAAATGGTCCACAACGGGTACTTGTAGATCGTGCTTGACGCGGTCGGGTACATTATTTGTTGGGTACTTGTAGATCGTGCTTGACGCGATCGGGTACCTATATTTGTTTGGGGATACGAGCAACGTTCCCTCTGAGATTTGTGTACGGCAGCAGCAGCACAATCATCTATTTCTGTTCGTTGGTCGATATTGGAAAATGTGTCCAGCATTAGCGGCACAGTTGTTTATTATGGTTCTCCGAAGCAGAAGCGCAGGAATCTATTATTATTATTATCTTGTTCAATAGCAGCAGAGGCATCTTTTATAGTTCTGTGAAGCAGCAGCGTGATCGTCTTCTACGGCTTCATGGAGCTATAAGGTCGGAAGTGTTTTAAGGGATTTCGAAGGTGTACCTCGAATCCACCGTATCCACCTTTATGTGTTTATTTACACTTTATGTGCTTCCTATATGAACGAATGTTGGTCGTGGTCTCCAACCAGTGCATGACGGTTGGCGGCTACTGAGCCTCTCGTGAATATAGGGTTGGTTGTCTTATGTGCTACAACCTGTTTATTATCCTGCTATTCTTATGTGCATAATGTCATGCCATATTGTTTCATTAGTAGCTTACTGGTTCATTCGACTCATCTCTTCCATTTGTTTTTCCTTAGTTGCAGGATACGTCCCAGCGCTGTGAGGCTTGGTCTGAGGGTGTACTTAGGTTATTACTATATTTCTATCACCTGTATTTGTGAGATCGTGAGTTAAACTGAGTTATGTAAACTTAGTATGTTGGGTAGAGATATTTGTATTTTGTAGACTTGTATTTGGTGCCGACTTGTGGAGTCGTGCCGGTTATACTATTTTATATCTTCAGTTTTCAGGGTTAGTGTGGCCTCGTGCCCATTGGTATTTCATTTATGGTTTCCCGAGCGTTTGGCTCGTGGTGTTGTAGTAGTTGTTGTTCTCCGGTGTTTGTTTAGCCGTGGTTTTATTTTTATGTATGTTGGGATTTTGTTATTCGAGCCTTGAGGCTCAAGTTCATTTGTTTTCCGCTGCCTTGTTTTTAGTTTTTTCCGCTGCTTGATTTTGGTTTCGAGCTTTTGTGGCTCACTTGTACTAGTTTTCCCTCGGTTTGGCGCTCCGAGTTGGGGTTTAACACCGAATCTCGGACTCGGGTCGTCACAGTAGGTCCATTTGTTCTACATTTTTTCCTTTTGTGTTCAACATTATTTTGATTAATATCATAGGCTGATCATGTTTTTTATGCCCCTGTTTGTACTTATACTTAAAAAGAAATACATTCAGTACATTAATTATTGTTCATCAAAAATGAAAGTGGTGCGTTACGATGCACAAAATCAGTACTTTCGTAGTATACTTTATGCATCGCGATGTATACTAGTATGCATCGCAAATCTGTTGTTGTTAATTAAATATTGCTCATATGCTACAGGTTTGTTCCCGTTTGTATTTGCCGTTGTAAGTTCTGAAAATAGGGATAATTGGGCTTGGTTTCTGTCTAAGATAAAATGAGCAATCGATCGTGAAGTGCTATTTGTATCTGATCGTAATGTTGGTTTAATGGAAGCAATACGCGATGTGTTTGAGAGTTCCAAGCATTTCTTTTACTTGGTGCATCTTTATCGGAACGTGAAAGAAATGTTTACCAGTAACCGCTATTCTAACATGTTCTGTAGCAGCTTGTGTTCAAGAGTCTAGGACTGCGCGTATGCCCCCAACATTAGACTATTTAATAAGAAAATTAAGAAATTCAAAAAAGAAGGGGGACGACTTGCATGTGATTTCTTGGCCATCATTCCATACGAGAAGTGGGCGATTGCACATTGCCACGAGAATAGGTATGCCGAAATCACCTCAAATACCGTTGAATTGTTCAACAATTAGATTTTAGAGGCTCGCGGTCTTCCCATCAATCACATGGTGGATTGTATAAGATCAAAAATAATGAAATGGTTTAGTGAGAGAGACTTGGGAATAGAATGAGACGGAATAAATTATTATTATGAAGATGGATACAAAGTGGAAGGAGTACCTTAATATTGGGATCACGTGGCAGATTTGCATGACTCCCAACTCAATATATGAGGTTTTATTCTATCAAAGTGTCCAGGTTGACTTGGGGAAATGGACATGTTCACGGTATCAGTGTCAAATTCAAGGATTCCCTTATTGCCATGCAACCATTGTGATTGTGAGATTCGGGAAAAATATCAGTGATATGGTTGATAATTACTTCTTAACAAGCAATTACATCAAGTGTTATGAGGGAAGCTTGATGTCAAATGCAACTACAGAAAGGTATTAGCTTCAAAATTCTTACGAGGGTGAGACCATTTTACCTTCTATAATGAAGAAATTACCCAGACGTCCCAAGAAGACAATGATCCCATCAAATGGTGAATCAATAAGAAAAAAAAAAAAAAGAGAAAATGATATATAGTAGATGTCACAAACTTTGTAACTATAACTTTAGGTCATGTCGAGAGGCTATACAAAGTTGATTTTTGTTATGTTGTAATTTTTGAAGTTTATTTGTATATACAAGGTTGATTTTTTGTGCATCGTCATGTGTGTGAAATGTGGATCGTCAATGTAATTGTGATTTATGTGTTAAGAAATGTGAATTGTGTGCACGTTAAGTATAAAATGTGCATCGTCAATTGTTGAACATACATCCATAAAACTACATATAAAATGTGCATCGCGATGCAACAAACAGCACTTTTTGTTGAACTGTTTGTACTTCGTGATGCACAATTGTTGTGCATCGAGGTATGTAATTAGTATGTTTTTGTAGTTAAGAGGTTTTTTTTCTAGTGCAATGCACAACTTTTTTGGTGCATCACAAGTGAAAAATGTATTTGTATTACGTTTTTGTTTTGCGATGCACATCATGACTTCCGTTTTTTATGTGCATCGTATTGTGTTACGATGCATCATTTTTGTTTTGCGATGCATAGTGTGCATTGTTCCGTGTTTTTAGAGGACATAGATGATATTTTCTAACAAAAATATCGATTAAAAATAATTATTGTGAATTTTAGTAAATGAAAATTGTCTAAAAGGGACGGCTCAAATTTTGCCCAAGTTTTAACAGGACAAGGTGGGTAATGTTATGGGCAGCCAAAATTGAGGGGAGGAATTGTATGGCCAAAACTAGAAGAGATGTTATTGGTGAGGGGAAATTGTGACTGGTCCTGATTAAATTTAGGCCAAGTCTGATTGAGCAAGGGAGACACGGACTGCTGAAGCTGTGAGCCAAGCAAATGAAGAATGCGGCCAACTCTGATGGAGGGCCCAAGGCATGGTAGTTGTAGAAGATTACAGAAGGAGAGAGAATGAGTTGGGCTGCTAGCTGGAGAGAGCCTAGTATGGGCTGAGCAACAATATGTTGGTAAGATTGGGGCCTGACTTGAAACTTGAAAAGGGTTGAGGTGGAGACGGGGTAAACTAAAGGTTATGGGTAGTATGTTTGTGTTGGGCCAACATAAATTGTTTGTTCAGGAATTTGGGTAGATTTGTACTGCTCTAAGGTGTGAATTACGACGACAATGATCCTCGAGACGGGACATGTGTGGCTGAGGTTGGAGTTGGAACAAAAGAGACTTGAGATGAGACATGAGAGTCTCGGCTGCTTGGGAAGAAGAGGACGCCATGGAAATATTTAATCGTAAGATAGGGGCTCTAATACCATATGAATGTTGTATTATGCATGGCTTGACCAAAACACAAGGCTAGCCATAATATTGTACATTTGCTTCTATATAAACTTCTAGGTACTTCAATATATGGTTTGAATTAAATTATATATTGAGACAATTATGACGACATAAATTAAAATGTTTCGTATGATATGATCTAGTAACTTGTGTGATTAATGATTATTTGAGACTAACAATAAGGATGGAAACGGCAGTTACCACTTGAGTAAAAATTCCCAGCCTCAATCAGAAAGGGCAAATGTTTTTAGCACTAAAATTTTAAACTAAGTTACTAGATTTAAAGTATAATGTAAAAAAGCATTGTGTAAAAAGGAAACTAAATACTTCACTTAGAGATAGAGGGCTTGGAATAAAATTGGGGGTGTAACTCGAAATATGATTTTAATTACCTAATTACCATAGAGTTGAGAGTTATCCACTCAGGGTTCAATGCTTTCGTACAAATATATATATATATATATATATATATATATAAGTGGTGTAATTTGCAAATAATGAGGGTGTGATAGTACAACTTTAAACGGGACTTAAAGAAAGAGAAAAGGGAAAAAGGGGGTGACCTCGTGAGTAACGAAGCTCCCAGCCTCAATAATGGACCTCCTACTGTATTACTACTGTTAAGTTGTAGATATACAATGTATCCAGAAATAAATAAATACATAACAATTAGTCTGCTCTACTCTAGTAAGAAAATAAAAAACAAAATAAAAATTATGTACTCCCTCTATTTCTACCATTATAAATCTATATTTAAAAAATTTAATAGTAGTAGTTAAGTATCCCATAAGATATAAGTATAGTTGAAGTTGGTTATAATTACAATAATATTTGAGCTTAAGCAAAATGTTTATAGTGATTGTTAATGTTAAAAAATAATGAAAATTACGTGTATAATTTTTAGAATGAAACTTTTTAAATAAAATCTCAAAAATAAAATAGTTCTTTTTTTTTTTTTTTTGATGAAACATAGGAAGTATAATTGACGTGTGCGTGTAGCATTTGTCCATCTTCCATTTGTTCACTCACTCTCACTTCATTATATTCTTCTTTTATTTTTATATTTTTTTTTGGGGGTGTTTCCCAAGGCATTTCTTGTCTTGAAAATCTGAGATTAATTGAATAGCGTAAGTAAACACAGGACAGTAGGCGCTGGAAAAAGTGGAAAGCAACCACACACCACCACCCCACCCACTAGTCTATACTACTGGAGTAGTAAACAGTATTACGACACACCGAGAAAGTAGAAAGTAGAAAGTAGAAAAGTAGAAATGGGAAAAGCAACGTGGGTGGGTGGGAGTGGGGATGAGTAGTGGGAGGCTTGTCGAGGAATTATTGGTTGGAATGCTGAAAAACTTGTTAGTATTGGGTTTTGGAGTTCTAGTAACTGTAACAGTAACGCTTTGTAATTGATTCATTGATTTACTTTTTCCATAGAAATGAAAAATTGACGCTGTTAAAATTTTTTTATTTATATATATATATATATTAAAAAATTAATCATAACATTTTAAAGTCTAACACAATGAATGAGATATCAGTATTTTGTATTGGAGAGAGAAAGAGATAGGAAGATGATATTAATCTCTTGTGTAACATATGTGAGTATTAAAAACTATGATCAATAATTTTTTACTATGTATATGAGTTTGATTGATACGTGGAGAAGGCGGCGGCTAATGTAACTTCTCCCGTCTGCTACTATTATTCAACTTCCCACGCTATTACGCTAGGAAAATTAAGAGGTTACTCCTCCTCCTCCTCCTCCATTACTCTCTACTTTACTGTATTTTGATTTTTGCTTTTTCGTTGATTGCTTACTTTCCTTGTCTCTACCGCCGGCTACTCCTGAATTTTGGACCGACTTTCCCACGATCTCTTCTTCTTGTTTGTTTGGGTTGAGAAGCCTAAGAAGTTATGGGAGTGTTGGCGATGGAACCTCTGCCTTTGGGTTTCAGATTTCGACCCACCGACCAGGAGCTCATCAGTCACTACCTCCGCCATAAAATCAACGGTCGCCACTCTGAGGTTCAGGTCATCCCCGAAATCGACGTCTGCAAGTGGGAGCCCTGGGATTTACCTGGTCTCTCTCTCTCTCTCTCTCTCTCTCTCTCTCTCTCTCTTTCATAGTACCATGTTATGTTATTGTTCTCCATAATTTCTACTACTAGGACTACTGCTGCCATAACTTCTTCTTATTCTTCTTCAACGATTTGATTCGATTCCCACATCACCCTAAAATAACAGTAGTCCCCATCTCTCTCTCTCCCTCTCTCTCTCTCCCTCCCTCCCTCTCTCTCTCTCTCTCTCTCTCTCTCTCTCTCTCTCTCTCTCTCTCTCTTTCTTGCCCAATTGATTTTCCTTACCTTTTCTCCTAACTATCTATACATTTGTTTAACTAAATTTGATGTCGATTTGGGTACCCGGTTCTGAATCTCGAATTTGTTCTCTCTCTCTCTCTCTCTCTCTCTCTCTCTCTCTCTCTCTCTCTCTCTCTCTCTCTCGTCTTTTTTAGTTCAATTTCTATTTTGCTTTTCCTCCGTTTTGTTTTCTTTTTCCCCTTTCCCCGAAAATTGATTCCTTGCTTAACTACCCTGTAAACATTAATTATAAAATCAGTGAAAATTTTCATTTCTTTCGTTTATCGATTGAACAACCAATGCTATTTTTTACTATGATTTACAACCTGTTTAGACTTAACCCCTGTATTTTCAAAGCTTTTCTGAATTTCTCACTTATAAATGTTTAAAGTCTAGCTGTTGTTCTCTGTTTGCCACTTCAGAAAATTATCTTTTCATCAACAACAGTTGCAATGCCCTCCTCCCATTCCTTTTCCTAGTTTAGAGAATTACAGAAAATTGATATGACAACATCTTTCCCAGTGGAGCTTAATGTGTGCCTTGTATACATGTAGGTTTGTCGGTTATAAAGACAGATGATCCCGAGTGGTTCTTCTTCTGCCCCCGTGACAGGAAGTATCCCAATGGGCATCGATCAAACAGGGCCACTGAGGCTGGCTATTGGAAAGCCACTGGCAAGGATCGTACCATCAAGTCTCGCAAGTCGGGTCGCTCAAACACCCAATTAATTGGCATGAAAAAGACTCTGGTTTTCTACAGGGGTCGTGCTCCCAAAGGCGAGCGCACCCACTGGATTATGCATGAGTACCGTCCCACCGAAAAAGATCTGGACGGCACCGGTCCTGGTCAGGTAATTCTCATGTTTCCAACTTGTACTTGGCTTCTGAATTGCAATTTTCTTCCTTGGATACAAAATTCACAGTTTTGCTACAGAGTATTTGGATGTTGCTTCAGTAACTGCATTCAAATTTGACTTGCCTAAAGCAAAGTTAAAAGGTCATTTTTTATTTTATTTTTGATCAAATTCTTTATTTTGTTCGAGTGCTAGGTATATATTTAGAGAATTGCTATTCACACCCCTCTTTTCTCCAAGTACACCACTTTTCTTAGTTCACCCCCTCCCCCCATAAATTGTAAGCCTCTCTAATTACTAAGTACAACCTTCAATTTTCCATTTAACCCACCAAACTTATTTTGAAAATCAATTCCTTCCACTCTCCTGCAACTCCCTCTCTCCTCCCTCCCCTCCAGACCCGGCCTCTCCCTCCATGTCGACGCCTTCATTCCCGACGGCGGCCACAAGCTCCTCGATGTCGTCAACGGCGTCGAGGGCTCCACCAAATGCCATCTCAAAGACTCCAAGCTCAAGGCCGCCGCCGTCCTCGATCTCCTCTTCGTCCTCCACGTCTTTTCGTTCTCCTTATCATCATCATCACTTACACTGCCGTTTCCAACAACACAACCAGGAGATTTGGCTCTTACGAGGCCTTGCCCACCGTTGGCTCTTCCTCCGCTGCACCTAGGCCTGATCTCTTCCGTCGCTTCCTCCGCCTCCTCCTCCTCCTCCTCTACACCCAGGCCTATCTCTTCTCTTAGTTAGGGCTTTTTCCTTCCCCCTTTTTTCTCTTCGGCAAAGACAATTTTTTCATTGTTCGGCAATCACTCACCAAACAACTTTAGGGGTTTTCTGCCAGAACACCACTAATGGTGTTCTAGCAGAGCCTACCGAACATCATTAGGAGTATTCGACCATCGTTTACCGAACACTAATAGGGGTGTTTTATTAAGGGCAATTACGTCAAATTTTATAATGGCATTTTTGTAATAATCGAAGGGGGGTGTACTTGGAGAAAAAGGGGTGTAAATAGTAATTCTCATATATTTGTTTAAGTGTTTCCATGTCCTTTTACGAAGTGCTTGTTTGTTGCGGCTTTTTTGGAAAGGCTTTTGGCTTTTAGCCGAAAACAAGTCATATTTATCTTATAAGCTAAATGCCAATAGACAACGTGATGGGTAACAAACACTGAAGTTGTTTGCGTGCGGATTTATGGATGAAGGTTACGTGATTAAAGATGAAAGTGCAGCGAAAACAAAAAGGATAGATGACGGGTCACCGGTTAGGCTTCACTCACCTAACGTAAAGATTCCGTTTGGGTTCACCGGTTAGGCTTCACTCACTTAACGTAAAGAGCCCTTTGAATATTACCCTCCTAAACCTAAGGAAAATAATAGACAAAATCTGAACAAACCTTTGTTCTTTGTATTACTCTCTTGAGAATCAAATCTAAATCTTACAACTCTAATTCTAATCCTTTATATAGTTGTTTACAATTGCATCCTAATCTTAAAAGGTAAAGAAAACTAATCCTAATTGTACAAGAGATTAGAATACTATCCTACCTAGGAATAGAAAACAATCCTATACAACTTGGGAAACAAAACACCAGCAGGAAAAGAGAATTCGCCAAAACTGGTCGCAGGGCGATCGCGCTGTCCCGCCACAAAGCGATCGCTTTGTGGCCAAAAACATGGTCCGCAAAACTATCTTCAAGGCGATCGCTCCCTCCCATGCAAGGCGATCGCTTTTGGTCCAGAATGTTCAAAACTCCTTCTTTCTCCCTTGCATCTTTCCTTGTCGTGCATGTGACCCCCAAATGTCTTCCAAACTCTTCCCAATTAGCATCACCAAAGCTTCAAATGGCATTGTAAGCCCATTTTTAACCACATGCATAGCGTCTACGGTTTTGTTCTTGACTTCCCTCGACGCTCCCGCATCATTCTCCCCTTCTTTGAAAAGAATTGTCCTCAATTCTTCAAGCACATCTTTGTTGAGACCAAGACCATCCCATGGCCTCCAAGCTTGACGAATAATCCTTTCCACTTGTGCAAAGTACATCTTTCGCCTTAGGATCACATCATTCCCCTTCCCTTGAAAAGGATTCGTCCTTGAACCTTTACGAACAACTCGGTGATTCACCCTTGAAACGAGGCTCATCCAATCCGCCCATTGAGTTGCAAAAAAGTGTTTGTCGATAAGTCGAGTAAGGAACCATGATGCAAACCGCGTAGGAACATTGAAGTCAAACGGATCCTCGTACGTATGTAACAATTTCAATTCCTCTCGAACCGTCTTGAGCTTCCTCTCCTCTTCCTCTTTTTCATATTGATCCCTCTCAACTTTCTCTTCTTTAATTTTCTCCTCTTCAATCACCTCTTTTTCTTGTCTTTCGATTCCTTGAGGTATGATAGGGATTACTTGATTGTCCTTGACGGTTTGTTCAACTTCACTTTCACTAGTAAATAGGCTTGCCCTTTGTGAGGATTTTTTAAAGGTTGTGATTTCTGATGGTGGTAAGGGTTTCAACTTAAACTTCTTGCTATCTTTCTTGACAATATACGCATTCTCCCGCCCATCATGAGTCACAAATTGATCAAATTGCGACGGACGTCCCAACAATATATGGCATACATCCATTGGTACAACATCACATAGAATCTCGTCTTTATAATTACCCATGGAAAAAGAAATTAGAGCTTGGCGACTTACTTTAACTATGGAGTCATCGTCGAGCCAATGTAATTTGTAGGGACGTGAGTGATTCGTAAGGGGGACCTTCAACTTGTCAATGAGTATGGTGGAGACGGCGTTTGCACAACTTCCCCCATCCACTACTAAGTCGCACACCTTCCCTTGTACAAGACACTTAGCATGAAAAATCTGCTCTCTTTGTACTTCCTCCACGGTCATGGGTTTTGCATGTAGAGACCTCTTCATGATCAATGCTTCCCCTTGGATGTTCTCGGAATTAAACTCTTCCACTTCTTCTTCTTCCTTTTCGGATTCACTCTTTTGTTCTTGAACCAAAAGATTGTTTTCTATGTCTCGAATTTCATGCAAGGTCAACACCCTTTTATTAGGACACTCCGATTGATAATGTCCATATCCTTGACATTTGAAACATTTGATGGCGTCCTTGTTCCTCATCGGTTTCTTTCCTTCGGTCTTGTCATTAAGGGTAACTTTGTTGGTTTCCTCCACTTGCTCATTCGGTATAGGATTGACCGAACCTTCTTCGTTACTAGAAAACCACCTCGAATTCGCAGCTTTGCTTACCATCTTTTTTCTCTTTATTTGTCTCTCACACTTTATTGAGACCTTGCAGATTTCTTCAAAAGTAAAACATGGTTGTAACTCCACTATATTGGTTATTTCGACATCTAGCCCTCCCATGAATCTAGCGATTTTTTGCTCTTCATGTTCTTGCATATCACAAATAATTGATAATTTCTCAAATTCTTCAACGTATTGTGCTACGGTAGAATTCCCTTGCTTTAATTGTATAAATTTTGAAAAATTATCTTGTCGGTAGGTACTAGGCAAAAACATTCGATCAAGATATTTCTTAAATTTATCCCAAGACTCAATTTTTGACTTTCCTTCGCGTCTTCGTTAAGATTTCAAATTTTCATACTAAATAGAAGCATACCTTGTGAGTTTGAGAATGGCCACCTTGAATTTCTTTCGATCACTATACTCTTTGTACTCGAAAATTTGTTCCGTTCTTCGAATCCAATCGAGATATCCATCCGGATCCATGGCACCATCAAATTCAGGAATATCGAGTTTCAAACCTCGATCATCGTCCTCCCTTGGCCGTCCTTGAGGTTGTCTAGGTCTTGGACGTCTTACCTCCTCCTCATCCGAGTTGGAATCTCCAATTTCTTCACGACCTTGCGGGCGTTCTTCTAATAATTGCAAAACTCGATCCACTCGTTGTCGCAGCTCTTAAATCTCGCGGTCTCGTCGTAGATTTGTAGCTTGTTCCAATGTTATTCCGCGTGGGCATGTTAGCTTCTTCCGCCATGATCGTTCACAAAGTTGGAATTTGTGAAAGACCTAAGCTCTGATACCAATTTGATGCGTAACAAACACCGAAGTTGTTTGCGTGCGGATTTATGGATGAAGGTTACGTGATTAAAGATGAAAGTGCAGCGAAAACAAAAAGGATAGATGACAGGTCACCGGTTAGGCTTCACTCACCTAACGTAAAGATCCCGTTTGGGTTCACCGGTTAGGCTTTACTCACCTAACGTAAAGAGCCCTTTGAATATTACCCTCCTAAACCTAAGGAAAATAATAGACAAAATCTGAACAAACCTTTGTTCTTTGTATTACTCTCTTAAGAATCAAATCTAAATCTTACAACTCTAATTCTAATCCTTTATATAGTTGTTTACAATTGCATCCTAATCTTAAAAGGTAAAGAAAACTAATCCTAATTGTACAAGAGATTAGAATACTATCCTACCTAGGAATAGAAAACAATCCTATATAACTTGGGAAACAAAACACCAGCAGGAAAAGAGAATTCGCCAAAACTGGTCGCAGGGCAATCGCCCTGTCCCGCCACAAAGCGATCGCTTTGTGGCCAGAAACATGGTCCGCAAAACTATCTTCAAGGCGATCGCTCCTTCCCATGCAAGGCGATCGCTTTTGGTCCAGAATGTTCAAAACTCCTTTCTCCCTTGCATCTTCCCTTGTCGTGCATGTAACCCCCAAATGTCTTCCAAACTCTTCCCAATTAGCATCACCAAAGCTTCAAATGGCATTGTAAGCCCATTTTTAACCACATGCATAGCGTCTACGGTTTTGTTCTTGACTTTCCTCGACGCTCCCGCATCACAACGAAGCACAACTTAGACGGTAAGACGTTTCACCTACAACCGATAGGTTGTGATTTCGAGTCACCAAGAGGGTAAGCGGTGAACCACTATTGATCCCTTTATTTAAAAAAAAAAAAGAAAGAGATAAGAAAAAATTAAAAGCTAAAAGCCAATTAGTAAAGTACAACACCCTTTGTGCATTAAAAAACCAAAGCCAAAAAGTCTCAATTTTAAGCTTCTTTGCTTTATTGAAAACACAGACAACTATTCGTAATAAACTTCTGATTATTTCCATTTTACCCTTTTCTCCAATATACATAAAAAAAGGAACACTAATTTCAAGATTATTTTCTTAAAATAAATAAATATTTAATGTGGGACGAGGGATACATTAGATAATTTATTCGTTGGTGTACTTGTAACTGTTTTATGGGGTAAGCATTTTCAACCCCTGCAAATTTGACTAATCACATTCAAAACTGGATAGGAAGAAAACAAAGCTAAACATGGACAAGTACACTTACTAATGGTATAAAAAAGCAAATACATACTTATTTTTTGTTTTGGGTATGATTAAGAAAATAAATATTAATTTAATATTATCTCAGGTTGACTTTTTAAGATAAAGGTGAGACCTCTTTTTTCTCAATGAAGGGAGTAGTTAACTTGGGAATTTAGGGTATAATGGTCAATTTGTATTAAATCAACTGTTTTCAGCTTATTTAGCAAATAATTATAATAACCCATACGCCGCTTTTGCAACAAATAGTCTATCAACTATAAGCCAATCAACTACCAGCTGTAGCTGTAAACTGTCAGCCATAAGCCATGGCGTCAAACGAGCCCAAAGTAGTTGATGACATTTGAGTTCTGAGGGGGAGTCTACCTTGTATGTTTCCTTATATGCTTCATTTGGGCGCTATTTCTATCACAAACTTATGATCTCTAATCAACATGTTTAACCAAGTTTGCAGTTCTTTATTTTAAATATGGCTGTGCTCCATAGTGTAATGTTACGTAACTAATAAGCAATTCGATGATATTGTATCCTCTGAGTGTGTCAAATTAATACAAAGAATATTGTTTAATATTGTAAATGCCGCCAAATTTCTTCCTTGCTGCTGGGGAGTTGGAGGTGCGACAGCTTACAACAACTGGTTGGATTGCAAGAGTGCTATTTTACTACTCCCTCCATCCCAAAATAAATGTCCCTTTTTAAACTTTTAA
This sequence comes from Platycodon grandiflorus, assembly GCA_016624345.1. NCBI lineage: Eukaryota > Viridiplantae > Streptophyta > Magnoliopsida > Asterales > Campanulaceae > Platycodon > Platycodon grandiflorus. Next base: position 92,535,313 of record CM028361.1, on the reverse strand, counting down.
TTTCCACCAGAATGAGTTCTCTCTTCGTATAAAGTTACCAAATTCACCTTTGTCGACTATCATGGCCCCGTGTGCATTTGACATGCTATAAGGTGAAAACTAAGGGTATTTATGTATATGTGCTCCTAAAATGACTCAAAGTCAATGTCCTTAATTTTCTAGAAAAATAAAAAAGGGACTCTCATTTTGTAACCGAGTAAAATACAATTTGGCTCGGGTTGAACTGTTTAAGCCCTATACTATAATACCAATCTTAGGAGTTGTGTAGACATAAATAATGTTTTATGATGCTACTGACAAATATCAATATGCAGTTCCTTGTGTATAACTTGGATCTAATATCATTTTCCCTTGCAAAGGTGTCATAAATAAGAGACTTCAAACTCGGATTTGTGCTCTTCTTTTTTATTTTATTTATTTGTTTAATACATATCTTTTTCTTCATGGATTCAGATACTTTTCTTGATCCCCCAATTATCTTGACATAAGCTTGTGTACCCTTCACATCATGCAGGTAGCATATGTTCTTTGTCGCCTGTTCCGAAAGCCTGACGAGAAGTCTGAGGTTTCCATGTATGACGAGGCAGAAGCTACTGGACTGTCTCCTACCACGAACAAATCCTCTCCAGAGGATTCATCGCCTGATTTCCTTCAAGAACCGTCAATTCTTGATGAGCAAACAGAAGGAATCAGGTGGTGGCTGACTGATAAGACTGACAACTTAAGTGCTAATGGAATGCCTGTTGAAAGTTGTAACTCTGATTTAGAGGGTAATTCAGGAGAGGAAACAGCTACTGTGGTGAGGATAACTCTACACTACTTGGCCCAAATGCCCTTGAGTGTGTGTGTGTGTGGGCGTACGCATTTTTTTTTTCCGTTGTAGTTTTCAAAATTATCTGTCGAGCAACAAAACTGACAAGAGCTTGGGGTTTCTTGTTGCTGACTACAGACATATCCACCTCTGGGAGGAGGAGATGGCATATATTACGAACGCGTGTATGGTCAACTTGATTGCAAAGTCTTCTCCCCGCTGCGGTCGCAGATCCAAACAGAACTAGGCGCTTACATGGATTCACCATTTGCTAATGATTTTGGTAGTGATAGTAACGGATTGCATTTTCAGGATGGCACCTGTGAGCAGGATGTATCCCTTTCAGAGTTGTTGGCAGTTCTACAGAACAATGATGACTACTCCTACGAGGAGTCGAGCAGTTGGAAGAACTTGGTGGGTGGAAGTGAGACACAAGTGTCTGGGCACATTCACAAATTACCCCAAGGGTTGGCTGGGAAATCCTGCACAAAGAGCCAAGGGTCTTACATTGACATGGACACTGATATGGCCCAACCACAGGTAATAGTTCGTGACCATTTGGTACTTCTGTTGTGTATTTACTTGATAAGATTGCTGACATTATGAGTTCCTAGCAGATTCTAAAATCTTCCTGGTCATGCCAAAATGAAGCATCTCTGCTTGACCCGGGATATAAAACTAATGATGGCGGTACTTCATCTACTGGTTCCATCATGGGTTTATCATACAGTTTGTCAAATAAGTTGGAAGATTCAACTAGTGAGAATGATCCCGGTATCACTGGGAGTAGTCTCGTTTGTGGAACTGGAATTAAGATTAGGACCCGCCAGCTTCAAAACCGAGCTACTTCTGAAAACGTTTTGTGGCAGGGAACTGCCCCTAGAAGAATCCGTTTGGAGATGGAATTGTCATCTGAGTCTGTTTGCCAGGGAGCTCCGGGAGATACCAATAGCAAGACTGAAAGTGGAGAAAAACAGAAAGCAATATCGACTTCTGAGGTGAAGGATTCATTTAAACTCATAAAAAAAATAAATAAATAAAATGAAGAAGAAGCATAAAAAGAAAAGATTGTGTGCTGCTTCTTACATTGACGATCTGGAACTTCGGAATCGTATCACAGTTCACTTTTTTTTTCTTAAAAAACTTTTCCAATTTTTGTGTTTGCAGGGCCAACGAACTGCTGATGAGCCGGAGGTGAGCAGTCTTCTCAAGGTTGATGAAACCAAGTATGATGAGATCAAGAAGACGGACCAAGATAGAAGTAGAAGACTTGGGTATCGGGGGAAGCGGGATGATGGGTGTAAGGAGATGCTACCATCTATATGGATAAAATCATCTTTCGCTCGACGTGGGACAAGTTCCTCATCAATCTACATAGTCGGCATATCTCTACTTGTAATCCTGTTCATTGTCTGTGGGGGTATCAAAATGCCCCATGTTTCTGTCTGTCTGTAGATAAAGAGGAATACGTGCTCTAACCTTGTTCATGTTTAACTTGGTAGAAACCTGGGTTAGGTCGCATGCCCTTTTTGCAGAACCCCAGTTTGATTTACTGCATAGACGACTAAAGTAGATAAAGGGTATTACTTAATACAGTAGTTAGTAGGTTTGGTCATTTTATGATTTGGAGACGCTTGGGTATTTGGTGCGCAAAACTCAAAACTATCAAGATCAAGAGGGTGTGAACCTGATTCCTTTGATCTTTTAAATCTTTTATGAATCAGTACCATCGTTGTTTAATGAAAAAATTAGCCAAATGACCAATTTATTATTGTTTGGTAATTGATTTGACTAACGAATTTTCAATATACCAAATTTAATTAATGTATTCACTAATTGAGTCAAATTTGGTCTCTTCTGTTAACTTTTCATTTAATTTTTTAACTGAGTTGTTAACGTGGTTAACGGAGCTAATTTATGAGTGGTAGTTTTATCCTTTCCTTCAAATTCTCACCACCCCACCCACACTCCCTCTTGCTAGAGAATTCACCTCTCTCTCTCTCTCTCTCTCTCTCTCTCTCTCTCTCTCTCTCTCTCTCTCTCTCTCTCTCTCTCTCTCTCTCTCATTTCACCATTTGAACACTTAAAGACACACCCACAACCTTCGATCTCATTTCCCCATTTGAACACTTAAGACACAATCACCGATCTAGTCCAAATCAAGCGCACCCCACTCTACACTTCGACTAAGAAGATTCAGCGCCGCCGTATCGAGTGGCTTGGTATTGAGCTGTATTTACAATCTCTGTCTGACCGAGTGTCTGCACTCGAGCTGGGTGTTGACCGGCTAGTAATCGAAAGTACACATGGACGGCGGAGATTAAGAGTCCGGAGAAGGATGGGTTGGATCGGAAGTACAAGTTGACGACCACTGCTGGAAAAGCGTGCATTAGCAACAGAAACTTTCGTCGCTAATTGTATGTTTTCATCGCGAAATTCATATTAGCGATGAAACTCCGTCGAAAATAAAATGGTCGCTATTTGAAGACGGGGGCCTTTTCGTTAAAAATTAGTGACGAAAAATGTTTCCGTCGCTAAATTAGTGACGGTAATTACCAACGGTTGTAATCCGTCGCTAAATATTTTTCGTCGATAATTAGAGACGGAATTTAGACACTGAATATTCCGTCACTAATTAGCGACGGAATATTCCATGTCTAATTTTCGTCGCTAATTAACGACGGAATTAGCTGCGGAAATATGGTTATCTAATTAGTGACGGAAATTTTCATCGCTAAAAATAAAAATAATAAAAAATTATAATTATTTTTTAAAAAAAATTTTTTGTACCTGATTTCAACAAATAACATGATATTAATAAAAACACTCCAAAAATTAAAACATACCACAAATCAATACAAATTAATTACAAAATTACCACAAATTAATTACAAAATTATTTACATAAATTAAAACAAGTGTCAACAAACAAACTGTTCAAACTAATCGTCATGAAATAAATTTCGGGAACGGGAATGATCGGGAGATGGGTGATCAGATGGACGGGCTTGACTCTGAAAATATCGGTCTAGGGTGGCCTGTATCTGGGACACGGACTGTCGAGTGTCAGCGAGCTTGTTTCGGGTTTGAGCGAGTTCAGTCTCCAACCTCGAAATAATGCGCTCGTTGTCAACCTTCGGCTTGGCCTTGTCAATCCAGAAGCATGCCAAGCCATGGTTGGCACGTGCAAGGATCCCCTATGTGCGCACATCCTGTAGACCCTATCGCCCCTATTCGCCCGTCTTATCAGAACTTTTAAGTGGTTAAACTTGGAAAAATTGATTTTTCGAAAAGTCGAGCTCTGATACCAATTATAGGTCTACTTGAGGTAAATAGTAAGGCTAGAAGGGGGGTGAATAGCCTTATTAAATCTTTTGATAAGTTTTGAAACCTTTTAAAACTTAATAAATAGCAACAAAATAATAATTTTAATAAAAACAATCAACTGAATAAAAGAAATGTTCAATCAAGAGTTTTGTTGATGAACAGTTTGATGGTCGACTGAAGCAATGAAGCAAAAGTTGACTGAAGCTTTAAGTAACGAGCTACTTAAAGCTTTAGTCAGTTTAGTCAAATAAAGCAAACATAATGAACATAAGATGTAAAGTGGTTCACAGTGTGAAAACTACTACATTCACTACCAAATTGGTCAAACTTAAATTTTTTGAAGTGCACAAATTATTAATAATCTAGATGATCACTAACGGATCAGTGTACAACAAGGACCTGTGAAATTTATGAAGATTGTATATTACAAGGAACAAACAATCTCGTGTGTTACAATCAATGATCTCTTAGTAACTAAGTAGTTGAGAGAGATTCAAACAATGATTGAACTTAAAAGAGTAAATACAAAGAATGAGAATAGCAATAAATAATCTAAGTATTTTTCTCTTCAACGAAATTTAAGAAATCTTGAGAGTATTGAATGCTTAAGAATTTCTGAGAGATTTCGTAGTTGTTAAGGTCACCGTTCTTCAATGCACCTCCAGCTTTAAATAGGCAGGAATAGAAAAATTATCATTGGACACATTTGAATATTTTTGACCTCGCATTTAATGTACTGATGTAGAGCAGGTCAATGACGGTGAACAACTATTTCTCGAGCCTTGTGTTATCACAGAAAAGGTAGCTAGTACGTGCCATTTCATTTTGAAATACAACAAAAAGGCTAGGAATAGAAAGTATTTCAGGATACTTATTTAATGAAAAGCAAGGAGTATGTTTGAAACCAACACGCTAACTCCTGACACTATTTTAAAATAATTCCGGTCGCTTATCACGGAAGCTTTCTTTTAAGGATCAGTAGACTTTTAAGGATATAAGACAAGGACATATAAAAGTCTACTGTCCTAATACCCATACATCAATCACTGACTTGAAAAATATCTAAGTCTTTATCAGTTATGAATATAAGGCAGAATTAGCTTGACTGATTTATCAGTCTTTAGCCATAACTGATCATTTAATCAGTCATCTTTGTAAAAGATGGCTGATCACTTGGTTTGTCAACATCAAATGTATAGCATGGCTGAGGATTTCAAAGATAGAATGGGTTTAAGTAAATTTTGAGAAGGACTAACACCAATTTTGAACTCCTAAGGATATTTCATGCATCGCGATGCAACAAAACAATACTTTTTAGTACAATTTTGTGCATCACAATTCACACTTTGAACTACGATGCATCAATTTTATTTTGCGATGCATAGCGTGCCTGTTCCGTATTTTTTAAGGGCATAGACAACATTTCACAATAAAAATGTTCTTTTCCGGTCTGAAACAATTATAAGGGACTAAAGCGATTGATAATTTATTACTACCTCCGTCTCAAAATAATTATCATTTTAGCAATTCGCACACAGATTAAGAAAGCTTTCAAAAAGATTGATGTACTCTTGTTTAAGTCCAATTATTGTAGATAAATTGTTGGAGCATTTTTCTCTTTCTTCTTACCAACCCTCTTTAATGAGAGTAATAAATAAGGCCAATTTTGACAAAATATGGACAAATATTTCTTGAAATTCTATAACGATAATTATTTTGAAACAAATTTTTTTTGTTAAAACGACAATTATTTTGGGACAGAGGTAGTAAAAGGTACCGACTTGAATTTTACCAAAGTATTTGTTTATAGCATACGCTGGATACGATAATTGGCCCGAAGAATGTATATATAGTACAAAAAATGATTGTTTTGATTCTGATTCTGTATAATCATTTGTAAGTATAACTTATTTTTAGATAACTGTTAATATTTACATATTATTCGAGTGTTACAATTAAATAGTTTTTATCTAACACATGGTTTCAACTAGGTCCCTGCAAAGCCATTTAACACTCCACTTGTAACTCCATCTACCCCTCGACCTGATTGCATTGATTATAATTCTGTAAAAGAATTTGTAAGTATACCTTATTTTTAAATAAGTGTTAATAATTACATATAACTCAAATTTTATAATTACTAAGTTTTTATTTAATACATGGTTTCGAATATGTACCTGCAACTCCGTTTGACACTCCTCCTGCAACTCCACCTCCCTCTACACCTACACCTCAATTTTCACCACCAAATATGTCTATTATATTGGATGATGATATTTGGGACGAACTGGGTTTTGTGGACGAAGCGGTAAGTTTTTTTTTATATTTAAATTAATCGATTCCTATGCATAAAATATTATTCAATAAATGTGACTAATACCTTCTTTGTCCCCCCATATATAGGTGGAAGTAATGGAAAAATGTATTGTAGCTTGCGTTGCTAAAGCAGATATTGACGTGAAGCAAGAGCCTCCAGAAGAAAATTAAGTTTTTGTTATTGAAAAAAAAAATGTGGCTACATTTAAAATCAATTTTTATACAATTTTAATATTTCATTTCATTATTGGTTTTCAATTCTTACAAAATAAATGAATTAGTATTTTGTTATTTTTATGTCATTTAGTTGTATTCACCCTCTCAAAAACTACAACCATACATTAACTTTGAGTACACATTTATTCAATGTGATACTTACAATGTGCATAGGCACGAACACAAAATTTGTATAGTACTAAAAAGTATTCTACTTTACAACCAAATAAATTAAGTATATATATGCAGTTTCACTCTTATCTTTTTAATAAAAAAACAAAAATCTGTATTAACTGTTTGTCTTATTTATTGTTGCAGGTATATGAATGATAAATGGTAAGTTGAATAAAGTGAAAACGGAACTTTTAAATTATAGTACCCGTTTCAACTAAAGAGTATATTTTTTATTTTTCTGAGTTTATTTAATTAATGATTTACATAAATTTTTATATTTTTACAAAGTCATATAAGTTGTAATTAATCTATAGTATTTTTAATATAATTTTTAGTAAATATGATTTTATTTTAGAAAATATAATTAAAGTATCTTAAATTTTAATTTGATTTAGTTATATATTAACTTTTAAAAATAAAAAATAGATTATTTTGATAGAACACAAAGTAACTTTTATCGGTTTAGATAGTGTAATTTTTTTATTTCAACTTTTAGAGTCTACATGTATCATTATATATATATATATATATATATATATATATATATATATATATATATATATATTGGAAATGGGAATTCCAGCAGATTTCATCTGACCTCTTCTAGCCTTGACAATCTCTTCCTATACTGTGAACTGTGAAGACGGGTTTAGATTTTCATGTGAGGGTATGTAATAGAAATTTTTTTGCAAAACCTACAAATAGGCCACTCTACTTTCGGGAAACTTGTAATTCGGCCACGTACTGAATGTTTTAAAATATTATTTGGGCCACTATACTTCAGTTATCTTGCAAATAGGACCATTTTTTGACGTAACGTTAGTTCAGTCGTTAAATCTACATGAAATACCCATTTTACCCCTGCCTTCTTCTTCTTCTTCTTCATCTTCCCCAATTATGAAAAAACAAACCCTAACCCTAATCCCTTTCCTTTTCATCAACCCAAATTATCTAAATCAGCTCAAACAAAATTAAATCTCTAATCAAAAATTTGTCAACCCAAATTTACTGTCTTCTGCCCAACATAAAAAGATGAAACTTCCTAAAAAAAAATGCTATCCCCCTTCTTCCACCAAGCAGCCGTCGTCACCACACACAACCTTGTTAATAGCATACAGCAACAGCACCAGCGGTAAAGAAATACCTGTGAATTGAGATCAATATCCAGCTGCTTGAAATGGCGAGAAAGGGCAAGAATGGCATTAAGGGTAGCAGCATCAGACCCAATTCGCGCCTTCCGGTCGGGCACAGCAAGTGTGACAGTGAATTGAGCAATCCGACCCATACGTTTGGCGCGCTTGAGCTGCCACTCATAGAGCTCAGCTTGTTCGGGGCTAGCTGCCGTGAGAACGATCGCGTCCCAAGTCGGAACTCGAGAAGGATGTCGCACGGATAACCATAGATGGTACCATGATTTGCGCAAAATTCCTGCCAAGTCAACTTTGCCCTTAGTTTTGGTGGATCTTTGCTCCATTTTGGAAAGAATTGGTACTGAAATTGGAGAAATGAGGGAGCAATTTAAGTTGGTTTTCATAATTGGGGAAGATGAAAATGAAGAAGAAGAAGACAGGGGTAAAATGGGTATTTCATATAGATTTAACGACTGAACTAACGTTCCATCAAAAATGGTCCTATTTGCAAGATAACTGAAGTACAGTGGCCCAAATAACATTTTCAAACAATCAGTGACCGAATTACAAATTTCCCGAAAGTACAGTGGCCTGTTTGTAGGTTTTACCAAATTTTTTTAGTATAATGGAGAATTGAACTTGTAATCCACCGCATACAATTATAAACATTGGTATTAAACGTAACACTATAAAATATTATGAGTAATACTTTGGGCACAAAATAATCACAAATAATTGGTTATAAAAGTCTTGTTATCAGTTTTTGATTGATTTTTTTATTAGTTAATGACGAACTCGTATATTATACAACCAATTAATAACCGTCAACAAAAATTTTGTAAATATTAATTTTTTTTTAGTGCCCGTAGCATTGCTCAAATATTAAACATAACACTTTTTATGGTGTTACAAATAAAATTCTGTGTTACAAATAAAATTATAAAAAAATAAAAATGAAAATGAAAAGGAGGTTGGGGAGGGGTGAATGATGTGTTTTTTGAACGGTGACCACGTGTACCAAGTACTCCACGTAGTACAGTAATTTCTTTCCGGTACAATGTAGAAGAAGAAAGAATACTTCTATTTAAAGGACAGGTGGTGGGTGGTTGGAGGAGGAGGAGACAATCAACTAGGGGAGAAGGTGGTTCTGTTTGGTTCGGTTTGAGCCAAAATTACAAATTGAATCATTCCCTAACGATTCCACATATTTCAAATTAAACCGAACCAAATCGCCACAAACTTTAAACCGAACCGATCGATTTGGTTCGGTTTTGCGATTTAATTATTTAAATATTCTAAAAAAATACTTTTAACACAAATTAAATAATTAAAAGTAAAAAAATTAACTTTAAAATTATAATAATTCAATTAAAATGTAGGTAAACAACAATAATTTTCTTATTAAATTCAATTACTAATTACTAAATAATATATATATAAAAAATAAAATAAAAATTAAATTGTGGTGGTTCGATTCGGTTTGGTTTGGCACCAAAAATTGCAAACCGAACCGAACCACTCGGTTTATATAATTTTTAAACCTAAACCGAACCATCCTAACCCAAAACCGAACCGAACTGGCCGATTCGATTCGATTCAGTGGTTCGGCGGTTCGGACTTACACCCCTACAATCAACCACCGAGCCAGCGGGAAAACCAACCCTCCCACACACACGGAAAATAATAACCAACAAAAAAAAAAAGGGCAAAATTCGGTAGATAATTTTTACTCCCTCCATCCCTTAATTATTGTTTTATTTGATCCGGTACACAAATTAAGAAAAAATAATTGACTTGATTATTAATATTGGTATAATGCGTAATTCTCTTTAATGCTCATGTGTATGTAGCCCATAATTAAAGTAGGAGAAAAAATAAGGGTAAAATGGTAAAAGTGATGTCCTAAAAAGAAAAATTTTCAAATAAGACAATTATTTTGGGACGAACAAAAAATAAAAGACAATAATTTAGGGATGGAGGGAGTATTTGCTAAAGTTTAATATAATTATTTTTAATCGCTAAAGGATATTTTTTTTGCGAAATGTCCTATGCCCCTTAAAAACACAGAACAGTGGACGTTGTGTATCGCAAAATACATTAGCGATGCATCACAACACAACAACATGCACATAAACACGGAACGACAAAACTGTGCATCATATCACAAAAAACGATGCATTACAACACAAGATGATGCATAAACTACCTTTTTCACTTGTGTTGCACAACTTTTTAACAAGAACGATGCATCAAATCGCATCAACACCAGCAAATACAAATTACTTTCCATTTTGCTTGTTTTGTGGACCTTGTTTACGTCAACTTTAATTTTATATTTGTGTTGATGGCTTTTGCAGTTTCGCCTGCTTATTACGCGCATTTGTCTGCATTTAGGGCTCGCTACTACATTTGAGGGCAATGCATCCGAGACCGATTTCTCAGCCGACTTTGGTGTTGGTTATATATAGAGATAGTTATACAAAACAGTTTAATCGTTAGCTCTGTGACTCATGTTGAGAGATTGCACTACTTTGAGTAGTATTAGACATCTCATTCGACGACACCAAGTCTTTTTGTGTAACAGGGTGTTATGAATTGTATTCTTGATAACTTTTGTAATAACAATATGAATTAATAAAAATTACAATTATTACAGTTGACGATGCATAAAAAATACTTCACGATTCACATATTATACTGAAATAGTACTATTATAATTGACGATGCACAAAATTACATTGACGGTGCATATTTCTTACTATAAAAATTGAAATAGTAATGTTATAATTGATGATGCACATTTCTTACTACAAAAATCACAAAATACATTAACGATGCACATTTTATACTTGACGATTAGGCATGTCAATTCTGACCCATTACCCAATTACCCACCCAACCCAACCCACTAATTACCCAACCCAACCCAACCCATTAACAAAATAAATTATATTGGGTTACCCACTACAACCCAACAAAATTAACGGGTTAAAACGGGTTGAACCCGCAAACCCGCTTAAACCCGGCAAGTCGCTTACCCTAACGCCGCACTCTCTCTCTCTCTCTCGCACACAACACACTCTTCACTCGGTTTTCTCTCTCCAGCAACTCTGCCCCCCCCAGCGCTCCCCTTCCCAACTCCGGCTTCTTCACCTTCATCATCTCCGGCCACTACTTTCTCCGTTCGCCTCCTCCGGCGAACATGACGCGACCTGGGGACCCAATTCTGAGGTAAGCAAGTTTTTTTTCAACAAAGAACTCGTAATGGGTCTCTAACTTTGCGATCTGATTTTGCTATTTTACGTTCTTTGTGATCTGATTTTCTGTTGCATGATATGGGTTTTGTGGGAATTTTGGAATTTGAATTGGGGTTTTGTAAGAATTCGAAATTGATTTGGGTTTAGGGGCTTGTATTCATACTTCATTATTTGAATTTGAAGTGTAGTTGTAAAATTCTTAGTGCATCTTAAAATGATTCGAATTTGATTTGAATTTGGGTTTAGGGGCTTGTATTCATACTTCATTATTTGGATTTAGGTTTTGGAATCTGATTTTCTGTTGCATGATATGGGTTTTAAGTTGATCTCCCAAATTCAGCTTAGTGCATCTTAAAATTCTTACAGTTTGAGAAGGAAAAATAAAAAGTAAAATGATATGAAAGATTATCTTGTGTATAGATTCATTGCAAATTCTTACAGTTTGACTGCATTTTTTTTTTCCACTGGTGGGTGTGTGTAGTGGAGATTTTGTTAGGAATATAGTAGTTGATTAACCATGTCTCCTTATTTTTTGTTTCTTATCTATTTCTTTATTCAATTTAATTGGAAGAGTGCTTCTCTTTCCCCTTGGAGCATTTCTTTATTCTTCCTAATAAGCTTCCTTTTCTACATGAAAAATTGCGAAAAGAAATGAAAAGAGCTCAATCTCCAGGGTGAGGAGATCTTTGTGGGAGCAACCAGAGAAGTAAAAGAAGAAACTGGAGTAAGTGTTGTGATTGGTTTGCAACCTTGCATACTAAGTTTGTTGCTTTGTTTTTATTTTTAATTGATCTTTCTAAGCCTGGTCATTTCTACTCTTTCAGATTGACACAGAGTTTGTGGAAATACTAGCATTCAGGTAGATTTGCTGGGTTTATTTTAATCTAATTTACTTACTGAACTGATTTTGCCATAACGGTGTTTTAAATGTTTAATAAGAGGGCTAGAAATTCTGCACCTAGAAAACGAAAGATTTTGAAACAAGTGTTTATATCACAATTGTTTTGCCATATCGGTGTTTTAAATGTTTTATAGTAGGCATGTTTATTGTAACATGTAAGATTTGTGCCCACACATATACTAGTAAAAAAGATCCTTCTGTTGATGGAGAAGCAACTTGTAAAAATTTAGTTTTAGACTCTAAACAAGGCTGTCTATCCAATTAAACCAAAACTGATTTGTAATTTGTTTTTTTTCAGTTAACAGTTGCTACATGGAACAGTTTCTGGGGCAAAGGTGAGGAACATGAGAAGGCAAAAGAAGAAGTCCTTGAGCTGTTGAAAACACTTGAGAAGCAACTTGAAGGGAAGAAGTTCTTTGGAGGAGACAAAATTGGGCTGGTAGACATTGCTGCTAATTTTGTAGGCTATTGGCTTGGAATATTTGAAGAAGTTATGGGAACAGAGTTGGTGCCAAAGGACAAGTTTCCCAAGTTAACTGAATGGAGGAACAGGAGAAGGCCAAAGAAGAAGTCCTTGAGCTGTTGAAAACACTTGAGAAGCAACTTGAAGGGAAGAAGTTCTTTGGAGGAGACAAAGTTGGGCTGGTAGACATTGCTGCTAATTTTATCAAGTTGTGTACTTATGTCATTAAGGTTTAGCATTATTGAAACTTTTCTGTGATTTCAATTTTTGTTTTTGTCGATCCAATTAAGTAAAAATGAGTGTCTTGGCATTGTACGTTCCCAAAAAAAAAAAAACGGGTCAACCCGATTTTTACCCGACCCGAGCTTTACCCAACCCGCCTGACCCGAAATTATTTTGGGTTATACCGGGTTCCGACCCAAACCAACCTGTTACCCAGCCCAACCCAACGCGACCCAACCCAATTTACCCAATTGACAGGCCTATTGACGATGCACACGATGCACATTTCTTTACATTAAAATCACAAATATGTATTGATGATGCATATTTCACACAATGACGATGTACTAAATACATTTAAAAACATCATATGTTGTTATGACTTATGAGGGTAGTTTTGGAATAAATAGTCAATTTTGTCATTTAAAAGAGATTTAAGCAGTTGAAAACAAATATAGTGAACTTATGCACCGACCCGCAATTTTTCCAAAGAAAAACAATAAGGGTGAATTACAGGCCGGTCCCTTTTCAAACATTTGTAATCGCTCCAATTCACTCATCTTTTTTAAAAATCGGAAAAAGACATTTTTTGGGCGAAAAGACGATTATGCCATTAATGAAAGAAAAACACGCGCGCTTCAGTAACCCAAGGCATCGCGATGCACTACTTTGGCATTGCGATGCACCACTTTGGCATTGCGATGCACCACTTTTTGCATCGCGATGCAACAAAATGGGGCATCGCGATGCAACAATTGGTGCATCGCGATCATCGCAGCGCGCTTTAGGGAACCAAAGCATTGCGATGCACCACTTTGGCATCGCGATGCACCACTTTTGCAATCGCGATGCAACAATTGTTGCATCGCGATTCACCACTTTTGCAAATCGCGATGCACCACTTTTGCAATCGCGATGCAACAATTGGTGCATCGCGATGCACCACTTTTGCAAATCGCGATGCACCACTTTTGCAATCGCGATACACCACTTTTGCATCGCGATCATCGCAGCACGCTTTAGGGAACTTGATTTTCGTTTACCTTTCTGGGGCATTGCCCCCGAACCCCCACGAGGGACGCTGTCCCCTCGACCCCTGCAACCTGACCGGGCAAGTCGAACCCTGTTGCGTTGCCCAGCATACTGCGATTGGCGAATTAAATCGGTCCAAGAACATCTTCCTCTGTTTTTGGACAGCACACTGTCAAGCTTGATTTGAAGCTCAAAAATAGTATTTTTTGGTAGAAAAATTGTGCACAAATATAGTACTAAATTAGGATAATAATATGAGATTGATTTTAAACAAATTCGAAGCTTAAAATAGAGATTTTAGTGGCCAAAACAGCTCAAGAACAAAGAAAAACGGGATGAACTCAAAAAATTTAAATTTGATCAAACTTGTGTTTTATGCATAAAAATTGATACCCAAACATGAGAAAAGACTATATTAACAACATGAAATCATTTATACATCAATTTGAATCTCAAATCTAAAGCAACGATGTTGTTGAGGGTATTTTAGGAAGAAAATTTTCAAAATGTCTTTTAGCGGTTAAAAAAAAAGGGTGTACTGGAGAGAAAAAAAGTTTGAGAAAGTGGACCGGCCAACAATTTCTCCAAACAATAAAATCGCCAGCCCAAAACCCACGGGCGGTCTAGGCTAGGTAGGCTTCGTTAGTAATTAATTGATGGAAGCAGCGGCCGATACCCAATTACATTCATTGATTGACTGAACCCCCTCTCTCACACACGCATATATAGAATGCAGTTGTAGTCAAATTAAGGTAAATTAATAAGGTCAAAGCTTTTTTCTTCATGCATAAGAGAGGAGTTTGAGAATTGAATTCGGTGAGCAGTTAAAGAAGATGATAATGGTGGCAACGATGACAGAGGTGCTAGAGGAGTACACAGTAGTGGTAGCGAGAATAATAAAGCACGTGTTGGTTGTGCAAGAGTTGTTTCCTTTGCCTTTCCTCGGGTGCCTTCGTCTCCTCATCCTCCACTCCCTTCTTCCCTTGGTTCTTCTCCTACTAGGCCTACCCCCACCCCTCCCCTATATAATCTACCTAGCTAACATCCATGATGATCAATTTTATTTTTGTTTTTATTATTTCATATACAATATAAATATTCTCATCATCAATGTTGTAAAATGTATCAAATATAAATATATGCGTATGAATTTTCATTTAGATATTACTATTATGCTATTTGTGTTGGCGTTGATGCCTTTGTGCAGGCTGTGTATTTGCTCGATGGCACCAAATGAATGGAAGTTCAAAATACCAAATCTAATCACTAAGAATAACGACAGAGCATCAGAATAATCTACACAACTACTCCCTCCGTTTCACACAAAGAGTATTTTTAAAAAGTTCAATAATTAAGGAATATATAAATAGTATTAGATTTGGTCATAATTACAAAAATATTTTAGCATAATTAAAATATTTATTGCATATGTGAAGGGTAAACTTGAAAATTTTATGGAAATTATAGATATAAAATTTTAAAGTGGACTTTTTGAGTGAAACGTCTCAATATACTATAGTGAACTCTTTACTTGAAATAGAGGGAGTAATTTATAACTGATTTTAATATGTTCCATCCGTCTCTAAGGGCCTGTTTGGTAACTCAATTAAGAGCTTAATTAGGAAAATTGTAAGTGATATTAAAAATAAGATTGTTTGATAATGCAATATTATATCACTTAATAAATTAAGTATCTCTTAAAAATAGCCAAAATTTTAAGTCAAAAGATGATGTCTTAATGTTTTAAGCTCTACTTTTTCAGACTTCAGTTTTCAGATCTTAATTTTCAGTTTTAACAAACAGGCCCTAACTTATCATCTTATTTGTCTTTTTCGGTCAAACATGGTATTTTCTAACGTTATAAAACACATACACCTTTTATTCCGGATAAATGTTTCTCGTCGACAAAACACACGAATTAAGAAACGTAATTATACTGATGGGCTGTAAAATGTGTTTTGATGATTATACTTATAGTATTAATTGAGTTTCACTATTATAAATAAATGAGTTTTTCTAGAATGTGTTCTGTTCTTATTAAATAAAGCTTTAAAGGTATATTGCGAAGAATAGTAGAGAATTTATACATTAAAAGTCCTTAAGAATATTAGTTAAAATATCCCAAAATAAAAAATTAGAATATATATCTGGAACAAAGGGAGTAATTCGTAGTATTTTAATTCAAAACGAACTTGAGATTTGCACCCCTTGCTAGCAAGCGTGGAGAGAGCCTCTTCACTAAAACTATCCAAGCCTTTATGTTTGGACACAATTTTCTTAAAATATATTTGTCCCCGTTCCTGGTCAGAAGTTACTTTCAGCCCATTTAATCAAAAAAATCAAATGTTGGAAATGAATGGGTAGACTTAATTGTGCAATTACAAATTAAGGTTGGCTAAAGCTACATTTCTGAAAAAATACTTTAGAAAATAGTAACTAAATATGTGCAAGACTAAGTGACTCAATTTGGTTCAACATTCGTATCCTTAGGTTGTGCTCACACATGAGTCTAGTAGTTTGGAATGGACCCGAGATTCATTCAGCCCATTTCATTAGAAAAATAAGGATTAAAATGAATGGGCAGACTTATTTCTGCAATAATAAATTAAGGTTGGCTTGGGCTACATTTCTAAAAAATAATTCAGAAAACAGTTACAAAACGTGGGCGAGACTAAGTAGAGTCTGGTCTGACATTTGTGTCCATAGATCACGCTTGCACATGAATCCAATGGTCCAGAATGAACCCGAAATTTGCTCCCTTGCAGACACTCGTGGGGAGAGACCTTATCCTATACAATCTTCTTAAAACAATTTTCGTCCCCTCACAAATAGTGGTTAGAGGTTTTATTCATCTAATTTAATCAGAAAATTAAGGTTGAAAATGAATGGGCAAACTTAATTCTGCAGCTATAAACTAGGGCTGGCTGAAGCTACTTTTCTAAAAAATAAGTAAGAAAATAGTAACAAAATGCGAGAGAGACTAAATGGCTTAGTTTGCATGACCTTAGGTCGTGCTCGCGCACATGAATCTATTGGTCTAATAATTCAGAAAATTGTAACAAAACATGGGCGAGACTAAGTGAATTAGTTTAGTCAGACATTCACGTCAGTCGCCCGTGGAGAGAGCCTCTATGCTCTACATTATTGTTTTTTTCTATTATGTAGTTTGTATATACTAGTCAAGACTTTGTTAGTTTTCGAATGTGAGACAAACTTATTTACAAACTCCAAGGATTAATATATAATTTGGTCCCTGAATTTTACCTTTCCTCCTAATTTGGTCATAGATGTTTAAAGTTTCCTAAATTGCTCTTTAAACTCATTATTTGATGCTGTATTAGTCTCTTATGTCGTTATCTCAAATAGAACCGTTAAATTTTTCTTAAAATATTAAATTTACCCTTATTTGTAGTTGATTGGAATGCCTAAGTAAAATTTTTTTTATGGCGGTAATGGAGAATTTTTTTTTCCCGATCTATAGACATTCCCAAATGGTTCGAACCGCCGGTTCCAAAAACCGCCAGACAACGAACCGTAACCGAACCGAAAAATCACGGTTACGGTTCCGATTTCGGTTCCAAACCGTAATTTTTAATTATTTTTTTAAATATTTTCTTATAATTTTTTTTAAAAAAGATTTCATCTTAAAACTTTGTACAAAGCATTTTTTGAATTTTTAAAACTTTGTAAACTTTTCATTTTTGAAATTATAGAGTAAACAAGGCAATTTCAAAATAAAAAATTTAAATTTTGGCGATTTTTCACGGTTGGGAACCGGCGGTTCCGGTTTCCGGTTCCAAACCGGCGGTTCACGGTTTTGAGAAATTGGAAACTGAAACCGAACCGTGTAACCGGCGGTTCCGGTTCAGGGACGGTTCCGGTTCCTCACGGTTCCGATTTATGCGGTTTTTGGGCAGTTCGGTTCCGGTTCGAACCGCCGGTTCCAAACCGTTTGGGCATGTCTACCGATCTATGCTATTTATCTGTACCTCTCTCCTCTCATCCTTCATTTCTCTCACTCCCCGACATAAAAAAAAACAACAACAATGGTTCTTAGACCCTCCCCACCTTCAAAGCAATAACAACAATGGTTCTCTCTCTCTTTGACCTTTTTCTTTTTTTACTTTCTCTCTCTACATGTCTTCCCTTTCTCAGTTTTGATTCATTCCTTCAACCCGAAGCCCCCGCTGCCTGCCTCAGATGTCAAGAATCGGGTCTCAGAACTGTGTCGAAGGAAGAGATAAACCGTTGGAACCATTTTTGGGCAAGGAGCCTTTCTTCTACTTTTTGAGTGATCCTGAGACTGGCTTTCGAAAACACTCATATCAGGGACGAGAACGTACAGACTTGAGATTCGTACTCCCTTCTTTGGACAGGGGTAAGGGCAAAGAAATGAACTTCCTATTATAAATTATAACATTCTCTCCAAAAGCTTTCTTTTTTATCGACATTTGGAAGAAAAAGCAGAGATTCTCCATTGATTCAATCGAGATATCCCAAATTTATCCATTATCAATCCATCCCTATGGAAGGTATGCAAATATTTTTATTCTAATTTGTTAAAGTTTTGATTTTTTCTTAAACTTTTTCTTATCAAATTCTGAAGTTTTGTATTTTTGTTTTGTTGTAGAAATTAAGGAATTCCAAGAATCGAAATTGGTGGAATAATTGGAAGTTTTGGAGGAAACCCCAGAAAAACTCAGAAAAAAATTTGTAAGAAAATGTGGAAAAATTGGATGAAATCCCAGAAAACCCCGATGGAAATTCGGTGAAGGAATTGAAAAAAGATGATGATTTTGATGATCAAATGTCATCACCAAGAGAAGTATTGGAAAGTCCTATTTCGATTTCGGATGTTGATCATAGTAGCAATATTAGCAGAAGTGAGCAGTTGTGGCTCTTCTTTCAATGAGAAATCAGAAGATATTGAAGGTGGTGATGACGATGGCGATGGTGGTGTGGACATTAGTTTTATACCGGGGCAGAGGATATATTTTCGTCAATATTTACATCAAAAAGTTCATTTCTTTGCCCTTACCCCTGTCCAAAGAAGGGAGTACGGATAGAGAAAGGGAAGAAATGTAGAGAGAGAAAGTAAAAAAGAAAAAGGAGAGAGAGAGAGAGAGAGAGAGAGAGAGAGAGAGAGAGAGAGAGAGAATGTATATCTTAGGAGGGTGGTTATTCCTTTGAAAGGTGGAGGAGGGTCTAGAACCAATGTTTTTTTTTTTTTGTGAGAGAGAGAAATGAAGGATGAGAGGAGAGAGGCATAGATAATTACTGTAGAGAGGGAAAAAATTCTCCTTTTCTGCCATGAAAAAAATTCAATTATGCATTCCACTCGGTCACAAGTTAGGGTAAATTTGATATTTTAAAAAAAAAATTAATGATTTTATTTGAGATACCGGCAGGAGAGACTAATACAACATCAAATGTTGAGTTCAAAAACCAATTTAGAAAACTTTAAACATTTATAACCAAATTAGAGAGAAAGGTAAAGTTCATGATCAAATTATATATTAATCCAAACTCCAACACTATACTTCAAACCTTTATTTCTCCTCCATCGCAAATACCAATTTGGACACATATATATGGTTCCATGTTCTCACGGAATAGAACACACAGGGCTAGTCCTGAACTTTTGGGGGCCCAAGGCAAAAAGAAAAAAAATTTGGCCCTTATAAAATATAAAAATAAGAATTTTACACAAACAACTTTTTAACATTTATCGTATTGAAAAAGTGCAAATAAAAAAAATATTGAAAAAATGCAAAACCTAAAAACATACAAGAAAAAAATAAGTATCAAATAATTATTGAAAAAACTAGATCTTCTAGTATTTCAAAACGCAAAATTATCACTAAGGTCTTCAAATTAAGCTTCCAACATCTTATTTTTAATGCATAAAATTGATAATCCATTTAATCTTTTTTGGGACATAGTTGAGCGCAAGTACGATTTTATCAATTTTAGTTTTGAAAAATTAATATTCTTCAAAACAAACAGGTCTGACCCACGGGTAGCGAATTTGTACATAAAAAATGTTAAGAAACATTAGTTGGGACATCCTAATATAGAAAATAGGAACATTTATTTGGGACGAAGAAAGTATATTAGTCTCAATCTAAATAATTTTTTTATGGCCCAGTAAAATTTTTTTTGATGGCTCAATTTACAAAAAGTTACAAATATAATACATTATATATATATATATATATATATATATATAAGGCTGAATAAATAAATTTAGGGGACCAAAAATAGGGGGTTCACGGCGATTGCCCACCAAGACACCTCTCAGCTCTAGCCCTAAAAACACATTTTCACTATTATTTTTGTTATTAAAAAAACGAGCTATTGAGAAAATTGTACCGAAGGTTACACAATTTTCTTCACATTATTACAATTTTCCAAGTGTCTATAAGTGCCAAGATGGCTGCAGTTGGGTCCAAGCAGTTAAGGTTTGCTGTATTCTGGGTTTGAGATATAGCTAGCTTTGATTTTGGGTTTGAGATGGCTGCAACTGGGTCCAAGCAGTTAAGGTTTGCTAGACGAGGCTGTGGGCTTTGCTTATTGTTTCCTTTTCATGTTTCTCTGTTTTGTTTATCAACTCCTCTCTAGATCTCCATTCTGTTGCATTCGGCCACACCTTTTTCACTTCATCTTCTCTAAGAATCATTTATGCTCATGTCATGTATAACTCAATATTGTATATCTAAGATGACTGTATATGAAAATTCCTACTACATCAATGCAAGTTTGCAACTTCTAGTACTCCATTGCACGTATACTGAAAACTAATTAAAGGCTTAAGTCTATTAGAAGAAGGGCAAACTACACAAATGGTCCCTGCAGTTTTAGTGTTTTTTGCAATTGGTCCTTACACCTCGCAAATGATCCTTGTACCGAGACATTTTACCCACATGGTCCTTCCGTTAAACTCTGTTAATTTTCTGTTGTTAAGTGCGCCCACATGCCACACATGTGCATTTATGAATGGGTAAAATAGTCTTTTCATTTTAAAAAGTACAGAGACCAATTCTGAAATGATTAAAGCCAAAGAAAATCAATGATTAAAGCCAAAGAAAATCAACCCACCACTGTTCATCTTCTTCTCAACCCACCACCACCCATCACTGTTCATCTTCTTCTCAACCCATGCACCGCCACCCATCACTGTTCACCCGACCACCCTACCTTCCCTTCTCTCTCTCTCTCTCTCTCTCTCTCTCTCTCTCTCTCTCTCTCTCTCTCTCTCCACTTTCTCTCTCCCTCTCTTCACTTCCGAATAACATTTTGAGCACCAATAATTGTCAATAACAGAGTCTACTAATTTTTTTTTTCCAGCAACCATGTGTTTTCAAATTTGAGAGAAAGAAAGTCTCAATTCGGCCTTCGCCGGCAAATTCTCTATCATCCGGTGGGCTACAACACCGGTGTTCCCACTGACAGCGCTGAATTCCTCCAACACCGTCGTGCCCCATACCACCACAGGAGATGATGACAATTGTTCTCCACGCAAGTTCCCAATTACAGCCACTTCCAGTATCAGATCAAACACCTTCTGGAAATCAGTGTTCATCCTCCATTCCATTCTCCTCACAAATTCAACCTTCGAACTCAAATCTTCCCCCAAAACGAATTGAAGGGTCGGCCTCGCATTAAAGGTAATCAATTTCCCTTTCCATGGCTCCTCACTCAATTCTGAAACCAACACACCAAGTGCAATCGAAACCTCCATCGGAATCCCTTCCATACTACCCGAAACATCACAAATCGCCAAGCCATTCTTCAGTTTCCCTTTCTTGGCCAAATCATCCACCATTCACTTCCATTGAAGCTCCGCCACTTGTCCACCATCACCATCATTTAACGATGCTATAATATCATGAGGCAGCAACTCACCGGCCGCAATCGTAGCCTTCCCAGCCTTGACTTTCTCCAAGTACTCCTCAAACCTCAATTTATCATGCTTCAAAAACTTTTCCTTATACAACTTCATCGCTACAGAAGCAACCCTATTATATGGGATCCAAATTGAAAAACTCTCCATGAATGCAACGTATACACTGCAAGTAGAGAGAGGAGGAGAGAGAGAGTAAAAATGGTTTGAAGAAAGAGAGCCACCAATTTTACAGTTTCACAATTGGTCCCTGTACTTTCAAAAGCAAAATGACTATTTTACCCCGTCCAAAATGCACGTGCAATGCACATGTCAAGACTTAACGGAAAAAATATAACGAAACTAGATGGAAGGACCAATTGCGTTCAATTGGTTGGTATAAGGACGACTGGCAATAATTTTTTTATACAGGGACGAATTGTAAAAAATACTAAAACTACAGGGACCATTTGTGTAGTTTGCCCTTAGAAGAATTTAGTTCACCTATATGTGAATACATATACATGTATGTCTCGTGTCGTGGAGATAAGAGATTGAATAGTTTATTGGACAAACTACCCAAATGGTCCCCCTAGAAGTTCACATTTTTGAGATTAGTCCTTTTGCAAAAAATTTGATGCCAGTCGTCCTTGTACTAAAACACTTAACGCAATTGGTCCTTCCATCCAATTCCGTCAAATTTTTTCATTAAGTCTCTCCATGTGCATCACATGTGAGGGTAGAAACGTCATTTCATAGCTGAAAATACAAGGACCAATAATGTAATTTGCCCCATAATGTCATTTCGGCTTGGAAGCCGGTTGGTCAAATTGCAGAGCCTCAACCGATGCCCATACAGTCATGATGGCATTCTTCTTCAAATCTTATTAGAACAATTCGTATCCCTCCTTGGCGTATGCTTTTGCTATGTAATCGTTGATTGCCCTTGATTCTGCGCATATTTACAAAATCAAATTAGTCAGAGTATAGTTTTCGAGTATTATTCATATATGTTACTAGTTAGAAATATGATCATCAGATCTTTACCAAAGAGTTTGAGATCTCCATCTTCAAAATAAGGAACTTGACCAAATGGCTGCAATCGCTTAGAATTACACTGGAGTCTTGTACATTCACCCGAATGAGTTTTGTGTGGAGCCTGTTTATGATCTTCTTGTGGGGAGTAACCGATATTCTTTTCTTGGGGTTGGGTGGAATTGAATTCATTTTCCGTCCTCTGAATAGGGCCTATTAATCTGAGTAGGGCTAGTAATAGGATTCCGATGGAGATAAAAACGGGTGAAAAAATGATTTCCAAGAAAAGGGTTGGAAATAGAGGAGAATCAAAGTGTAGAGAGTAACAATGCTTGAAAAGAGAGAGCCGGAGAAAAGAGAGGAAAGTGATATTCCGAGAAAGTTTGTGGGTTTGGGAAAGATAAAATGGTGGGAGTACTGGATTTCAGTTCCTTTGCGTTTTCCTCCATGAAGAAAGATTTGAGATGGGTATGTGGGAATGATACAATTGATGATATCAAGGGAGGGGAGGACTTAAGAGAAGGAGAGGAGAATGAAGTCCATTGTGAGTGGAAAATAGTGATTCAATCAGTAGAATTAGACTGCAGAGCAACAGCCCTTTTCTTGGAATTAGCTTGCAGAGCTGTTGCTTTGTTTGGAGGTTGAAGACAACCAGTTTCCAAAGTGTACATAGGGACCCTTCTAGTTTGCAAAGTGTATTTTTTTAATGGAGTTGACAATTTTACCCCTAGGCAAAATCAAGTGAGAGGCATGTGACGCGATTTAACAGAAAAAATTTGACGGCACTTGATAGAAGGACCAATAATGTTGAATGTTTTAGTTCAGGAACTATTTGCATTATAAAAGGACCAATTACAAAAAAGTGAACTTCTAGGAGGACCATTTGACTAGTTCGTACTAGTTTATTCCTCGCCATATTTGAAAAGAAGATGATAGAGGAAAACCAGAAGAAAGATGCAACTTTCTAATTAAATAAAATAAAATAATAATAATAAATCATACGGTTCACAGGAACAATTTGGTTATAAAATAGAGGATACGACTAACATTCCATTCCACTAAATTAAATGTCTAAAGAACCCATCCAATTAATTAAGGGGATATATAATAGAAAAACAAATTTAATGCTCTACACTTCATCATATCCTGAGTGAGAATAAATTTATAAGCCAAATATATTCCTCTGAATAATAAAGAAATAAAACATGTGCGTCATGACATCAATAAACCGTATCTTTTATGCCATCATTCTCTGGATATGATCGATTTATTAGAATGTATTCTGGCCTTTATCTGTGTGAAATAAATTGTTTTTAGATGATTCCTAACTTATACCAGCTGCTGGTATGTTTCATCTTAATTTTCACCTTTCTTATATATAGTATGATATATTGTTGTATTAATTAATTGCAACCTGTTTGCATGTACTGTTTGAAGAGTAAATTTCTTGGGAATCAAACATTTTTAGCAATACATACTTTGCATTCAACTGTGTATTTATCTGTACATCGATCCATACAATTAAGTATAGGTAGGTAAGAGTAGTATACGTTATAGTACGTAGTATATTAAATGAAAGTTATTTATTCCGTGTTAGTTTTTGAGAAGACATTTTACATATATGTGGGAGGGATGTTGAAAAACGTGAAAATGAACTCTTCAAATGGCAACGGAGGAGGAGTGAACCTTTCAGCTAGGGAATGACTGACTACTAGATCTTAGCTAGGAGGACTTCCCTGATACTTTTGCAACTGTCTTCTTGATCACACACAACTTCATAGTTATCCTATATAAATATGTATGTATGTACGTTATATCTTTACTTGTTGATTACTACACTAGTAGTATATTTGTCAACTAGACTTGAAAAAGGTTCTTGTTAGAGTGAAACTAGCAGAAAATTTGATAGATATACGTAGAAAGCAAGGAAACCCGAGTCATATAGTACAGTGTAATAGTCGTGAGGGAATATATCTTTGCAGATAAATTAGATGGTATGTGCGTGTGCAGTGTGTGTTGTTGTCGAGGGAATGTCCGGATTTTATCATAGCTAGAGAGATGTGGCAGGACAAAAGGAGATTTCGGAGAATATATTTTGGATGAAATTAAACTAATTA
Organism: Platycodon grandiflorus; assembly: GCA_016624345.1. NCBI lineage: Eukaryota > Viridiplantae > Streptophyta > Magnoliopsida > Asterales > Campanulaceae > Platycodon > Platycodon grandiflorus. The sequence continues at coordinate 92,510,430 of CM028361.1, read as the reverse complement.
AAACCCCATTGTTTTGTGTCTTACTTCCTTAACATCTTCCCCACGAGACGCTGTTGGAGTAGTGTTTACAAAATTATGAAAGTTGTAATCTATAATATTGTTAATGTAGTTTTTAATTAATAAAATTTTATTTTCTAAAATATAAATAAAGTATGTAAAAATTTAATTTAATTTAATTACATCACATCACATATTAAATAAAATTTTAAAAAAAAGAATTGGATTATTTGTGTGGAACGGGGGGAGAGAGATAGTATTCTCTTTTCCCATTGTCAAGTCAGCAGCCATGTCGATGTTAACTTAGCTTGACCCACATTAGAGAAAGCATAATGCTCAAGTAATTATTAGTTTTGAGATACTATTCCCCTGTCCAAAAGGCAACTTTTTATTTCTTAACATTTCATAATTAAGTATTTAGGTGGCGGGATAACCGGTTATGTCCCCTCCTCCCTCACAAGAGCATCCATCCCTATCTCAAGCAACTTATAATTCGTTTTTTGATTTTGGAATATTTTGTTTGTTGCGGTTAAAGAAGAGGTATGCTATGCTATGCTATGCAGCACAAGTTTCTGTTTTGTTTGGGAATAATATATAATATTACTCCGATCCTTAATTCTCCTCCATAAAGGGATCGAAACTACTGATCAAGGAAGAGATGCCTTTTAATTAATTTCTCATCATCAGAATATCTTAAGAGCCCGGGGTTCCTCTAGCTCTTTCCTTATCTTTCTTAATTTCTCTTTGCCCTGCAGCTTACTACTTTGTTTATTTATACCTACCTAGTTGTGACCTATTGACAATGGTAAACCTAGTTGACAGACTATTTGGCTCCTTCATCTCTGCAATCTCCTACTTTTCTTTCTTTCGCTATCAAGACAACTCCAAGAGCATCCATTACATCAACCAACACTCTGAAAGCATCCATAACATCCGCAAAATGCCCAAGGCTCGACCCCTTTCGTTGCAGGCAGGTTCACTTAATTCATCCCTCTAATTATAACCTTTTTATTACTTCTCTCTCTCTCTATATATATATATATATATCTCTCTTACACCCATGCATATATATATATATATATATATGATCTCCGTCGATTTGAACTCGCACGTTACTCGATCGTCCTAGTTAACATGCATGCGTTTGGGATATATCAGTGGTGTGCATGTGTTTTTTTGAGATCAGTTGTAATATATAGTCTTTAATTAGTTACAACTTAATTGATATATAAAATGTTATAGTATTTGATTTGGATGAAGCAATACAAAAAATCATGGCACTTACTGTTGGCGAGATATGATTTTAACTAAATCAATTTGAAGGTGCTTAATTTTTTACTCTTTAGTTAATTATAAGCAGCAGCAGCTAGCACAGGTAAATCTGTCATAACGAGTTCTTTCATCATCTTTTATTTGGCTGCACGTGTTGCTGATTAATTTATCATGCTGGATGTAAAATACAAATTAACATCCGAATATAATTGTACTGTTGGTGAGATTAGATTGATTTAATTAGTTTTTATATATAATACATCAACAATTGGATTGATGAAAAGGTCTGTTTTGATATGTCTCTTGACTGAAAGAAAATCAAGAGATACAGACCGAGAGATCAAAGATAAAGTTGGTTGCTGTTTCATTCAAATATCAGAATTGAAGATGGAATATGATATTACTAGTTAGTTAGTTACTGTAGTAAAGATATTATATCACGACGACTAAGTATGAACTGAATCTAATCCCTTTCAAAGTTTGTTCTTTCTTCAGTAACATATATATATATATATATATATATATATATATATATATATATATAGGCGGCCAGCACCTATATAATTAAGTTTGAAAAAAAAGTACTGGTGGTTGTTTAAACTTTTAAGATGGAGGAAGAAGGTATAAGTACTCCACAGGGAAAAAAAGTGAAACCGTGTAGAAGAATAAGGTATAAGTCCACAGGACAGGGAAACCGTGTTATACCACTTTTTTGCTTATTGCGCCGGTTGATCCGTGTTTCACTTTATTTGTTGTTTTACAGACTGTGGAGCTCCAAGTCAGGATGTGCTGCTCTGGATGTGAGCGAGTTGTCAAAAGTGCCATTAACAAGCTTAGAGGTATACCCTAGCTAGCTACACCCAAATTAAAACACACAACCCCACGCCGCCCCCCACGAGACGTATATATATATATATATATATATATATAGATAGGCACACTTAATTATACCTACCTATCTTAGTAGAGTCATTAGCTGCCGTTTAAATATTTGTGGAGAATCCTAATTAATTAATACAATGATAGATGGCCGGATAAATCGCATAATTAATGTCTCTGTTAGTAGTATATTTCAAGAAAAGAAAAGGAATTAGAAAGGCACGCACTCACCATGGAATGCATGGTCCCCCAAAAGAAATTAACATCTGATCAAAGAGGTTCTGTTGAATTCATGGACCCCAATCCTAATATATTACGACTCTGTCTATTACCTTTCAGCTACTAGCTAGCTAGAGGACCACCTGGACTGGAGATCATATAATTATTAAGATCATTCATGATTCATCCACAGGCCTAGCCTGTGCTGCATGTCCTTTTTTAATTGGACATAACATAAAAAGAATTGTGATACTCAATTGAGGTCCCAACATGTACAAAACATGAGACTTAATTTATTCAGTTTCTACATAACATTAACAGGAGTGGACTCAGTGGAGGTGAACCTAGAGCTGGAGAAGGTGACAGTGATAGGGTACGTGGATCGCAACAAGGTCCTAAAGGCAGTGAGGAGGGCGGGGAAGAGGGCCGAGTTCTGGCCCTACCCAAACCCGCCCTTGTACTTTACTTCTACAAACAACTACTTCAAGGACATGAGCAATGAATACAAAGAGAGCTACAACTACTACAGGCACGGCTACAACATTGGCGACAAGCATGGGAACATTCCTGTCAGCCACCGGGGTGATGACAAAGTCAGTAATTTGTTCAATGATGACAATGTTAACGCCTGCTGCCTTATGTAAATCCGATCATCAACCCGACTAGGCAATCCATGAAGATAATAACTACTTACAAGTATTGTTGCGTACCATCAGTACTTACAATGGTTTGCTTTTTTCTTACTTTCGTGTGTGTGTGTGTGTGTGTGTAAAGCTTCGTCTATCCTTGCGTAGTTTATATAGTATGCTCCACTTATGTATACGTAGGAGGATCAAATGTGAATATCTATCTGCAATGGAAGTTAAATATTACAAAAGCTTCTTGACACGAATTTGTTTTCCTGTCTACATCTATACTTGTCTTCTTGGAAATTTCTTTAATTTCATCTCTGTTTTGTAAAATCGGGTTCCTTCACAAGAATGGGTCATTTAGCCTGGCATAATTAGCGTTTCAATAACTCTTGGGAAAATGTGATTCTATGCTTCTATCCATTAATTAGTTTTATCATGGTTTGGGGGATCTCCTCAAGGTTTGTCGCGCACTTTACAGAGTTTGAAAAATTGAATGGAATTTATCTTGACATAGATTTGGAGAATTCTCGGAATGACTTGCACTAAAATTGAATGGAATTTCACGGTTACTCCATCAGTTCCACTCAAAGAGTTCACGTTTAAAAAAATAATAATTAAGGAATATGTTAGTGTCATTGTAATTGGTTATAATTACAAAATTGTTTGACCATGATCAAGATGATTATGACATATGTAAAGGGTAAAGTTGTTAGGTTTATGGAGATTGTATGTATAATTTTTTTGTAAGGACCCGAACCCGAAGTCCGGTCCGCTACGCATAGCCCACGCACTGGCCCACTAAGCACCTGGGTCAACTGGCCCACCACAAGCCACCCAAAAGTCCATGGATAGGTTGGTGCCCAGTAAGTCCCACATCTACCCGATGTGGGATGTCACAATCTCCCCCACTTGAATCCTTGATGTCCTCGTCAAGAGCCAAAGGAGGTCCAAAGGATCGGCACCCCGGGTGATGTGTTCCTACACATTTCCGGCCGGGATCCGCTCTGATACCATTTGTAAGGACCCGAACCCGAAGTCCGGTCCGCTACGCATAGCCCACGCACTGGCCCACTAAGCACCTGGGTCAACTGGCCCACCATAAGCCACCCAAAAGTCTATGGATAGGTTGGTGCCCAGTGGTAGTGGGTGACCACTTATAAAGCACACACAAGTCCCACATCTACCCGATGTGGGATGTCACATTTTTAAAGGGGACTCTTTACGTGAAACATTCCAAAATAAAATATTAAACTTTTTGCCTAAAACAAAGGAATTTTTTTTTTTTTTTTTGCTTTTTTGCTTTTTTGCTTTTACTTTTGATACTACCTCTGTCCCAGTTGAACAAAGAGCACCCATTTTCAAGTGTACGTGTAACTGTTTTAGGATGCTCGGGTTCAAAATTTTATTTGAAGCCAAATAATCGAAAAGGAAAAAAGAATCTTAAAGGTCAAGTGTACGTGCAACTGTTTCAGGATGCTTTGGTTCAAAATTTTATTGGAGGCCAAATAATCGAAAATGAATAAAGAAGGTTAAGGCTCCGTTTGTTTTAAAGAAAATAACTTTCGGAAAATGATTTCTGGAAAATGGTTTCCGGAAAATGAAAATGTTCTATTTTCAGGCATTTGGTAAATCTTTTAAAAATATGTCGGAAAACATTTTCCGGTGTTTGACAAACTCATGAAATTTTTACGGAAAACATATGTGCAAAGGTGATATTAGGAGAAAATTGGAATGAACAAGTTTTGGAAAATGACTTACGGAAATTGAATCCGTAAGTCATTTTCCGGAAAAGAAAGCTTCATTTTCCGTTGACTTGGAAAATATCTTACATTGACTACATTTTTCAAATGTTACCAAACACCGAAAAATAAGAAAAACGTTTTCCGGAAATCATTTTCCGTGAAACAGACGGAGCCTAAATATCTTCCGGCAAGCGGATAAAGCAATTCACAAAACTTAGCTCGGCTTCTTAAGGCTTGGGTAGAGCTTGTCATTGAATGAAGGCCAAATTACTATTTCCTCTCCAAAGTTTTCACCAAATCTCAGTTTGCTATTCATAGTTCATTTTGTCCCATTACCGTATTCAATGTTTCCATTTGTCCCAGTTTCCCCCCTAACCATGACGGGCGTTAAAAAAATTAACGGAATTGATCATGTGCATATCACGTGAGAGTTAGTTTGGTCATTTTGATCGGGGTGTCCTGAACGGCAATGTACTTTCTTGGGTTGGCTACTTCGCTTCGAACTTGCGAGTTCGTATCTTCGGATGGAAGGTCTCGTCGGAACGCTGCTATTTTTGAAGTCTTTGAAAGATTAATAGAAATGGTCTTTTAAGATTCTGGTCTGGTAGCTAATGGTAGCAAGTCAGTTCTCTGTCCCGGCATTTGACTTCGCTGCTAAAGGAGTGGCTGGCTAGGCCTCGCGGAGGTGGACATTGACTTTCCATGGCTTAGAAGAGTGAAATTCACTAAGATGGTGTCCCTTCTCTGGTCAAAAAAGTCGACAAAAGGAGTCAAAATCCACTCGACTAAGAACCCAATCACCGAGGGAAGGTCGGCAGAGGCTTTTTCGAGACTTGGCTAAAGTAGTAGCAGCAAGATCTCCGTCCAAGAAAAGATCTCAATACCTATCCCACTTGATGAAGAACTCAGTATCCTCCAAGTATTTCACTCGATGAATGTCGCCGACAGGCGTGTACAAGAAATCACCCACACTAAGAATGTACTTCTCCCTTTTGCTCAAATTCCAAACTACTTTGCTCCTTTTCGTCACAATCAGCAGGTCGGGAATTGGTGGCGGAGTGGAGGTTGAGAAGTATATGGGAGATTCGACAGAATTAAGGTTATGGTTTTGAATTATGAGATTGGGGGTTGAAGTTGAAATTGAAGATGAAAATTGGTTAAAGAAAATGTGTTTTATGTAAGGTGATGATTGAGATTTAGAATTGGTGAAATTGTGAAGATTGAGAGTAGGGATTGAAGGGTTTTGTTACAGGGGTGGATATGGAAAGGGGTTAGGGTTTAAACGGTGGTGACAATTTTGGGAGGTGGATAAAAGACCAGGAGAGGGAGAAGGGTGGAGTAGAGGGCAATATAGTAACTTTCAGATATTAATTGTCATGTGCAAAGCACATGACCAATTTCCGTTAATTTTTTTAACGTCCATCATGGCTAGGGGGAAACTGAATGACAACATCAGTTAAGGTAATGAAACAAAATGAACTATGGGTAACAAACTAAGATTTGATGGATACTTGAGAGGGGGGAGAATAGTAATTTGGCCATATATGAATGAGTAGAGCTCAAGGTCGAGTTTAGGCTTGTTAATTAAAGGGTTAATAACACTACAAGTCCCTTGACTATGGCTGATTCCACCAGTAGTCACTTAATAATTTTTTTCAAATTTCAGTCCTAAGAGTATCAAAATTAGACACGCTTAGTCCTCTTGGTGGATTCCATTAAGAAAATTCCATTAAGTGCCCCATGTGCCTCTCACGTGCATTGGGTTAAGGGCTAAAAAGGAATTTCATCATATGTTCTTCATAGATCTTCTCTCTCTCTCTCTCTCTCTCTCTCTCTCTCTCTCCCTCTTTCACATTCATTTCACAGTCCTCTTTTCCTTAATTTCTCCGGCCAACAACTTCGGCAATATTGGAAACCAAAAATCCAAACCGGCCAACAACTCCACCAATTTAAAACAAATATCACCCTTGATCCTTTCCCTGTAGGTATTTCTTAACAACAACGACAATTAGTGTTCTTTAACAACAATTAATTACCAAAATATTTGACTTTTAGAAGAAAGAGAACAATTTGCTGGAGATATTCATTCCGAGGAAAAAAGAAATGAGGATGCATCTCTTATTTTTGTTGTTAAATCATTATCGAGTTATGTACTTGAAAAAAGATGTGATGAAGGGGAAAGCCGAAGGGATTTGTCGACCGATTGACTGTCAGATTACCATTCATATGAAGAACATGAGATGAAATTGTTGAAATTTGAGAGCAACAACAAGACAACATAGTGCTCTTATAAAGACAGATCTACAAAAGAAAAACGAATCCAAAAATTAGAAATAAAAAAAACGGTGGGTTAGAAATAGAAAAAAATTCATATATATATATATATATATATATATATATAATAGCAATAAACAGAAACTTGATTTTTTTTTTTTTTAAGTCAAGGAGATCGAGGTCCAATAAATTAGTAGAATTGAGGTTTCAAAAGAAAGAGTTTGAAATCCATTTTATATTTGACCCAATTGTAAGAGTTGAAATTGAAAAAAAAAATGGTAAAGGTAAAAGAAGCACCTATCAATTTTCTCAGAACCGTGAAAACTTGGTAGCTCGGGCTGTCGGTCCTTAAAAATAATTTTGTCTTTTTTTGTGTATCGACGAAATTAGAGCCAAGGCTTCAGACGGCGGTGAGATTAATGGTTTGCTTGGGTCTGAAAGGGGAGAGACATGAGTTGTTGGCCGGAGAAATTAAGGAAGAGAGGACTGAGAAATGAATGTGAAAGAGGGAGAGAGAGTTGGGAAGAAGATTTATGAAGAACATAAGATGAAATTTCTTTTTAGCCCTTAATCAAATGCACGTGAGAGGCACATGGGGTACTTAATGGAATTTTCTTAACGGCATCCACCAAAAGGACTAAGCGTGTCTAATTTTGATACTCTTGGAACTAAAATTTGAAAAAAAAAATTGTTAAGGGACTATTGGTGGAATCGACCATAGTCGAGGGACTTTTAATGTCATTAACCCTTAATTAAATGATCCAAATTTGAGCAAAGCTAAGTTTGGTTTAATATGGCTTGCATCGATTCGTTTGGATATTATTAAGAATAAAATATTAATTTATACTAAATATAACCATTTCTTTATAAAAATTATGAAATATTTAGTCATATATTTACTTTTTAATGCCATACAATACTTTTTCTTTTATCATTTTATCGCATAGAAATTTATTTATTTCATTAGAATTCTTATTGGAAAAAAGTATTATTATGTCAGATTTACAGTACTCACTTCGTCTCATTTATATTTGTTACAAGACAAAAGCTTAATGTTTTAGAGTTCCTAATAAATGCCTCAATATCCACTGTCTAATATATTTATATTCTTATTTAATGGTAAAAAAAATCAACAGTGTTGGAAATCTGGCTTATGGCCAATTCCTAATTTCTGCGGCTTGTTGAGTCCTTATTGTAAATTATTACTAGTTAGTTTTAATCCAATGAAATTAGGGAATGACCTAACTTATCCTACTACAAGGAATATGATTTTTGTGAGAATAATATAAATATGACAAGTCACGAAGGGAAAAATATGTGCAGCAAAATTTTCACCCCGGAATAATTGCATCTCAAGCTAGAATATTCTCTATAAGTCTACCCTCGAACTGCGGCGTAGAATTATGATTGATAGTTGTGTTACGTGATATCAATTCAGTGAAAAGGAATTGCAGATTATATTTTTCGTGGTGTATGCGTTTGTAGAATAAGCCCACGGTTTGCTTTAGGGTACGAATTCCCCTGAGGTAATCCATGAAACCTTTTTATAATTTGTCCTTCAAACAAGAAACAAGAAAATTAAGTATATACTTAATTTTGTTATTGTGAAACTCGTTTATTAATATGCATTGAAATTTTAACTGACCAAAATTTTGAGACAGCTTAAAAAATTAAACTAATAAAAATTAGATTGGGAAAATATTTATTATTCCCTCCATTCCTGAATTATTTTCCTATTTGACTTTTATGACTCAAACAAAATATTTTTCAAATGAAAATTTTGACATACGTTACTTATTTTCAAAGAAATAAAATCTCATTCACTAACAATCAAAATTAAGAATACTATAGAATACAACTCTTATGACTTTTTAAAAATAAATAAAATTATATAAATTATCGGTCAAACATTAATTAAGTTAACCTAAAAAAGTTAAAAGTAAACTTTTTGGTTAGAACGAAAGAAATACTCCTATTAATCTTGTTATGAAAAGCACAATATATTAAAAGTAATATTTTTGCTATGAAAAGTACAAGATAGCTATGAAAATAACAAATTCCTTATTAAAACTACCAAATTTGTCAAATTGAAAAAATTGACGAAAATTTCAAATTGAGAGGTTCTGGTTCGACTTTAAGCTGTAGGAAATAACGGCTCCAAGCCCAACTTAATAGCGAATTTGGGCTTTTGAGTATAGGAAAGTTTGCTTAAGCTTGTAGTCTGAGTGATCTCGGAAGTTTATATGAGCCACATATCCGCCCTCACCACTCTCTAGGCCATAGAAAAGGAATGGGATCTCGAAGAGGGCATTCTTGATTTGCTATGGAATGCGTATTATTATAATCTGGGCTTTGGTGTTTGTTTTGTGGGTTGTTTGGAGGAGCTAAGTATGGGCTGAGGCTTTTTTTTTTTTTTACAGAAAATTGCTGGCCGGTCCACTTTGAAATTTTTTTATTCTCTCCAGTTTATCATTTTTTTTTTAAACCGCTAAAAGGGACTTTCATAAAATTATTCCTAAAATACCCCACAATAACATATACAGTAGCTCCTTCCTAAATTTTTTACAGTGAATCTTCTTTTCTTTCTAAAATTTCTCCAGCCAATCTTCCAGATAACTTCTTCCTAATATTTTCTCCAGTGAATCTTTCTTTCTTCATAAAATTTCTCTGGTCAATCTTACAGATAACTTATTTCTAATATTTCTCCGGTGAATCTTCCTTTCTTCATAAAATTTCTCTGGTAAATCTCCCTTCCTAAAATTTATCCGGTGAATCTCTGTTTTCATTTTAATAGCTAGCAGCAAAGAAAATTGATTTTTGATGATAGCCTCTAATTCCATTCCAATAGAACACTAGTCAATCTTACTTACTAAAATTTATACGGTAAATCTTCCTTTGGCTGCATCGCGATGATGAAATTAGACATCGCGTTGATGGAATTAAGCATCGCGATAGTAGAATTAGGCATCACGATGATGGAATTAGGCATCGCAATTGGACATTGAGTACTAAAATTTCTCTAGTGAATCTTACTTACTAAATTTTTTTCGGTAAATCTTCCTTTGACTGTATCCCGATAATGGAATTAGGCATTGTAATTGAGCATCGAGTCCTAAATTTCTCTAGCGAATCTTACTTACTAAAATTTCTCCGGTAAATCTTCATTTGTCTGCGTCGAGATTATGAAATTAGGCATCGCAATGATGGAATTAGGCAATAAATCTTCATTTGGCTGCATCAAGATGATGAAATTAGGCATCGCGATAATGGAATTAGGCATTGCGATGATGGAATTAGGCATCGCAATTGGGCATCGCGATGATGAAATATCTCCGGTAAATATTTTAGTAATGACATAATCGTCTTTTTGCCTCAAAAGTGTCTTTTTCCGGTTTTAAAAAAAGTATGGTAGACTGGAGCGATTACAAATATCTAAAAAGGGACCGACCTGTAATTTACTTTTTTTTAATTTTATATTTTTTGTGGGTGGGGGATGGGTTTATAGGTGTGTTTTTTTTTTTTTGGGTTTGTTTGTTTGCAAGCTTAGGGGTACAAATACGTTGTGACAACCACTTTTACCTGAGTGAGGCAAGATAAATCAAAAACAACAAAGTCTTAATTTTGATTTCAAAGGATGTATTAAGCATATGATTATTTAATTTGTGAGTTTACGAATTGATTTAGTGATTGACCAATCAATCATATACTTGAACTTAATGTTTGGGATAAAAGAATTGAAGCATTTTCGTGAAATAAATAGTTAAGTTTGAACGTAATATATACTAATGCAAAATACACTAGACGAGCTAGCTCGATTATCCACTATATAAAAATATATCACCCAAATTTTATTGGGTAAAATTTGAAAAAGAAATCCCTTGTGCTAACCCACATATTTCAAATGCCTGGATATTCTTTATTTTTTTCTGCCTCCATCCGTTACCTACTTAAAGGAACAAGTAAGTGACTGAACCTAATCGATCGAAGTAATGGAATAAATGGAAAAAAAAAAAAAAGGTTATAATTGGGGAGGGGCTCTGATCTGATGGTAGTTGTTGATGGGAACGAACAATAGCAGCGGATTGTTTGAAAGGATGTTGGCCCAATTGTGATATATTATCAAAATTAGGATGAAGTGCAAGCAAATACTCCCTCCGTTCCACCCAAAGAGTTTATGTTTGAAAAGTCTAACTATTAAGGAATATATTAGTGTCATTGGATTTTGTCATAATTACAAAAATACTTAAGCACAACCAAGATGATTACAACACAAGTGGAGGGTAAAGATGAATAATTATGAAGATTGTAAACATAAATTTTTGAAATTAGACTCTTTAAGTGAAACATCTTAAAATAGTACAGTGGACTCTTTGCTTGGAACGGAGGGAGTATATTATATAGAGTTGCTAATGGGTAGGACTGAGATTTAAGGCTTTGGGTTTAATTAATTGTATCCGTTAAATGGGTAAAATATTAGCCAATCATGTTTTATCAAACAAGAGGCCGAAATTGTAAAAGAATAGTGTAGTGTAGCCTATCAGTTGGGGAAGTGGAAACTGAATAGCTAAGGGTGCATGGTCGGTTGGGTTGATCCTAGCTACAGTAGAGTTGTTCAATTACTACAAACAAAATGGAGAAACTAGCTAGCTCAACAAGGTGTTTATTTACACCGATAACAAAATGGGCTACTTTTAGCTGGCTAGCTAGTTAGGTCCCGGGGTATATATATATATATATATAGTGAGAGAGAGAGAGAGAGAGAGAGAGAGAGAGAGTGGTGAAGAAGTGGTACCACTGGCACAGAGAGGCTTTTAGATGCCCGAATCCGAATGAACGAATGAATGTGGGAGTGAAAACCCAACCGGGGTGTGTTAGAATTGAAGTACAAGGACAGCCCATGCAGCTGCACACACACACACACACACACATATATATATATATACATTCACCCACCACCCCACACCAACAATTACAAATTTTGACAAGTCATCGTATGATTTTGTAGGGGACCCCCTTCTACCCGCTCTTTCTTTTGACAATTTTTTAATATTTGTATCTTTTTCAAATTGCATTATAAATATTATCTTTTTTTTAGAAATGTGAATATTTTAATTAGGAATATTTTATTATAAAAAAAAGAACTATTATTTAAGGGCGGAAGGAGTATATAGTTACATTATATATTACAATTAATTCAATTATTACAAAGAGTTACATTTGTTGGATAGCAAATGTGGGTTTGTTGTTGTTGTATTTGGTTGAGAGCAAGTGTTGGTTGTACTAATGAGGGTAAGTTTGTTTCTTTAGCCCATTTAATTGCGTGTTGCACAATTTATTTTGTTTGTACCAAATGTTACTCTATACATAATGATGATGATATTATTATATTGTTACAGGTAAAAGACAAGATGCTAATACAATTTCGCATGTAGGTAAACAAGAATTAAGGGCGCGCAATACTAGTTGTCAGCCGCCGGGGAAGGAGTAAGAAGCAGGAGGGAGGGAGGGATCAGCAATAAATGAGGGAGATAAAGCATCTATCTTCTCTCTCTCTCTCTCTATATATATATATATATATATATATATGTTACTAGTAAACTGGTAAATGACAAAAGCATAAAGGATGGATCGAACAAAGAAAGAGGGAGGGATGATTCAGGAATGAATGAGGATGAGGAAGAGGACCATTCGCTCGCCCCACCCTACTGTGCCTGTCTGTCGTCCCCATCCAGGTGGGTGGTTTCAGGCCCACTCCCTCTTTTTGGCCCCCAATATAATATTAGGCCCACATTATATACTCTTCAATCAATTACATAAATAAGAAAACTCTAAAAGATATAGGATTATAATATTTTAATTATTTAAAGTTACCATCATCATTTTGTAAATAAATATTTTATTATACTACTGAAATCTTTTTTTTATTAATATTTGAAAACAAAAACAAATAAATTCATGTTAAAATTTCATCTAAAAAATTCAAATTAGTCTTAGAAAGTGAAAATACAACTCTTTTTTTTTTTTTTTTTTTTTGAGATGGAGCAAATATATATATATTTTCTGATAGCATTACTCTTGGGCCACAGTCCCGACAAAAATGTTGCTTTATAAAATCATGAGTGTCTAGCCATTTTTTTCACCATTTAATCAATAAAAGGGATGATACCTCAAAAATAAAAGTCGCCTAAATTTTTAAGATAAAGTAACACTTGTCATCTTTTTCATTGGAAAAAAAATGAACTAATGATATACATAGCTTAGGCCTCGATTAGGACACAGAATTAGAATCAATTCCGCGAAATCAATTATATGAATTAATTAATAACGTTTGGTGGTACAAGAATTATATTTGGAATATCAATGTATTACTAAAATCTTGAAATTAATTACTAAAATTTAAGGAATCACAATCCTGATGGAGGAGGTGGTATTTGGATTCCTAATAGTTGAAACTCATGTAAAAGGACAATAATATATTTCTATTAGGTCAATTGCTTTATATTTATAATTTATTTGGTTTCAACAATTTTACGATTGTTCCTTTTTACTCATCCTCGTTGTCGTTGTTTTTCGGCTCTTCATAAGGTTTTTCTAATTTTTCTCATTTGATTTAATTTATTAATAATGGTTTATAATTTATGATTATTTTGTTAATTTTTACAATCGGGGATGATGAAAAAGAAGAGCGTGTGATTGACCTACTTGAAATTATATAGAAAATAAAATAGTAATTATTCTAAATAAGTAATTACACGTATTTTTTCACGAATTGTTTCAAATGTTTAAACTATTTTTATTTGAACTAGTTTCATTATAACATTAGTTTTTTAAAATTTAATAAAATTTTCTTGCTTAATTTATGTTGGAAATTTTAAAATTTTCACCAAAATTGAAAGAGAATGAAGAACTTGTTATTTTGTGGAGTTAATGTCTAATTTTTATCATGGAAGTCATTAACAAATAAGTGTCTACATTGGGGTAATGTTGTCAGTTGCGTCAACTTTATCTTTGAATTCCAAGTTATTTTGTTATCAGTATAATAAAAATTTATACTACATTAGTAATTACATTATTTTCTTATACCACCAAACACTTTTTAAAAATCATATTCACATCTATTTCTATAGAATTTCATTACTAGTAATCGATTCTGTAAAATTAATTTTATTTTTGTGTATCAATCGAGGTGTTGGTTTATTATTGCTTGATCGATAACAATAGTTTGCAAATTAACGTTAACTGATCCAAAACAAGTAGCTAAATGAAGTAATGATGTAGACATAAATATATATATATAGTGTTTCAATATTTTCTAGTCCGTAAAGATAGAAAGATGTTGTTGGAGTGGGAAGGAAGGAAGAGGGGATTTGTGTACTATATGGAAGGAAGGGGGGAATAGGCCCACAAAAGGCATGTCCCGTAACTGTCAATCAGGCCTAGTAGATAGATAGATAGGTGTAGGAATTGAAGGAAGGAGTATTTACATTTCTTCATCATAATTGTGAGGGAGGGGGACCTGTTTTTTGGGATCTGCTGCTGCTGCTGCTCTCTTTCTCTTTTTCCACTCTAACTGTCATTGTTAAACTAGCCAGCCAGCCAGCCAGCCAACCCTGCTGGCTACTACGTAGTACGTTACCCACTCCTCTCCCTCTTCTTCAACAAATCCCCATAAATTAATTCTACTCTCCCCCCTCCTAGCTATATTTTTCTACAAAAAGTTTTTAAGGTTAAAGTTCAAATAGGGTCTCAGTATAATTAATTAGGTTAAAAGTTTTATATATGTATATAGATTATAGACTAGTTGAGCTCTATATATCTCATGTATGCCTCTCTCCTCTCAGACCTTCTTCTTTCTAGCTAGTAATATTCATGAAAAAGTTAAATTTATTAACATATACGGAGTATATATGGCCGGATATATAGAGCCAAAGGAATGATGGATATGTATTGGAAAGAGAAATTAAGATCGAGATGGTTTTTGTGGTTGTCACAATTGATCGATCGATTCATCACATTCACGGGGGGTTGGGGGTAAGGAATATTGTGGTACCTTTCAAGTGATCCAATTGACCAAGAAATGAATCTGAACTCGATCAATGAAAAACAATATATATATATATATATATATATATCAATTAAACGGTGGTCCATCCATCCCATATTTACTACATATATACTTTGTCTAAGTAGTCTTACTTCTTCTTCTTCTTCCACTTGGAAATCAGGAGTGGGGCGAGCTCCCTTGATTTCAAAATGCACGCCTACTACTACTGTCTTAATCTTTACCCTTTCTCATTTTAAATTAAATTACCACCTTTTTCGTTTTTGTTTTTGTTTTTCATTTATTTTTTTGAAAAAAAAGAAAAAAGAATGACTACTAGACTGGTCATAGATACTCCAATTGTGTACCTATTGTTGCATTTGTTCCCTATAACTTGTTCATGATCAGATTGCTTTTTTACCTGTATATATCGTCATTGATTACTATATATATATATATATATATATATATATGTATTCCCTCCGTCCTTAAATTATTTTTTTTTTTGTCTGTTCTAAAATAATTATTTTGTTTAAAAAATTTTCTTTTTAGGACATCACTTTTATTATTTTACACTTACTTTTTCTCTTACTTTAATTATGGGTCACATACACATAAATATTAAAAAAATTATACATTATATTAATATTAATAATTAAATCAATTATTTTTTTATTTATGTGCTAAATCAAATAAAATAATAACTAAGGAACGGAAGGAATATATTATTTACTCCCTAAATAACCTAGCTACGACAAACTGTATGTACTGACTACATACTTGTGTGCTACTTTTCTATTACATTCAATTCATTTTTTTAATTATATATATATATATATATATATATAAATTCTTGAAACCTAGTCCTATAGATTGTAGTGTATATACTACTACATAACTAGGTCTATAGAGCTTATAATAATAGGATGGGGACTGATTTGATGATTCCATGTTTGCGCATTCAAATTTTATCTCGTCTTCATTACGTAATTTTATTCTCTATACTACTACGTACTTCATTCCAACTCCCCTCTAATTCTAAACTCTACCAACTAGCTAAGCTAGGTAGGTAGGTTGCTGACTAGCTATTTCTTTCATTCTTTGAAACAAAAATTCATACTCTGAAAGTTACGATTTTATAGTTTTCAACATTTATGTGCACTAAGGTTACAATTTTTTTTTTTTTTTCTGTTTTCTTATTTTTGTATGATACGTAATATAAACAGCTTGTTATCGAAACAAAAAACACACTCTGTTCGTCCTAATTAAAAATGTAAACATTTCTGTTTAGTTAGTTTGTTCTACGCACTGATCGATGAGGTGTGTACATCTCCTCTTTAGGAAACTATTTTTTGATATGATGTCTTTAATATTTTTTGAATTTGTAGTTGTGAATAGTCATGTTATATCAAGTAGAATTATATAATTATTTGGTCCCTCAATTTTACCAAATTTATGCATTTGATCCCTCTGCTAAAAAAAATATAATCTGGTCACTCGATTTGCAATTCCTTAAGAGATTTTCCCTTTCCTCTGTTAACATCTATTTTTCCGTTTGTTTTTTTTAAATACACAAACTACCCTTAATGCTTCCCTTCAAAAGACTAAAATACCCCCTAACTAACCCTTACACAACAACAGCAGCAACAACGCCGGGGACCCCCTTCTTCCACCAACCTGCCGCAACATCACCATCTACGTTGCCGGAGACGCGGCCGAGGGTTCTTAATTTGGGGTTTAATGAGGTTATAGGGGATGGCGCTGGAGAGAGGAGCCATTCAAAGGTGGGTTTTTTTTTTTTTTTTTATAGGGAATTTCAAAAATTGGAAGTCGAATAGACCCAGATCTGGACCGATTGGAGATCAAGGGTCAATTTCTAGGCGGAACTTGTTGCTGTTGTTGTGTTCTGCATTGAGACGGCAAGAGCTTGTCGGTTCCATGGATTCCGGTAAGAGCTTGTCGGAATCCTCTTCAAGATTGTCATTTCATACCTCTCTTATTTCTATCGAATCAATTAGTAAGCTTTTCCGGAAAGAAGCTATTCACAATGAGGGAAAACTGCTTTCCCGATCTTATTCTGCTTTGTGTACGTGCTGAATTCTTGAAATATTATTTTTGGGAATTGATTTTATTTTGTGGGGTGTTTATTTGGGTTTTTGTAAATTTGGAGCAATTCTGTTTATTTGAATTGCAATTGGGTTGTTCATTTTATGTCCTGCAAAGCCAAATAGTTGTTCCTGCTTTTAAGAATCTTTATTATTCGGTGTTCTGGTCTTCAATTCATGGGGTTTTGTGTGTGTGTGTTTGCTGCATGAAGTAAGAAGACGGATCGATGGAGAAGAAAGGGTAGTTTGGGAATTTTGTAAAAAAACAGACATAAAAATTGACGGTAACGGCTCAAAGGGGCAATCTCACAAAAATATATAAATCGAGTGACCAGATTGTATTTTTTTTAGCAGAGAGACCAAATGCATAAATTTAGTAAAGTTAAAGGAACAAATAATTATATAATTCTATCAAGTAAATTAACTTAAAATTGTATATTTTTAAAAGTTAGGGGTTATTCAACTTTTTCTCCTAACACGTACAACAAGTAAAACTGTGCCAAAAAAAATAAAATAAAATAAAATTAAATTAAATTGTGCCATTTTAATTGAGGAGGGAGTATATGTATCAATGAAGTTGTTCTCCTGTATGCATGCAGTCAAATATGGACAAGACGATAGTTGTAAGGGATGATGGAGGACAAACCATAGGGTCGTCATTTAATTTGGATGGTGTATGAATTAGAGTAATGCTGTACAAAAAATTTATTAGTACTACCTAATGCATTGGTGATTGGTCTGTTAGTACCTTAAAATTATAGTACATCAAATCTATAAATAAATTTAATTGTTTTACCACTCTCATACGTCCTTAAATTATTATCTTACTTTTATTTGATATTCGTTTCAAAATAATTATTTTATTTGAAACATTTTTTTTTAGAATAATATTTTTATTATTTTATTCTTACTTTTTTTTTTAATTTTAATTATGTATTACATACACATAAATATTAAAAAATTATATACTATATCAATATTAATAATTCAATTAATTATTTTTTTTAATTTATGTGTCAAATTAAATAAGACAATAATTTAAAAATGGAGTAAGCATCATTTTTCTATAAATCATGCTTCCCATCAATTTGGTCTCCTAGCTACAACAGAAAGGGTATAACTATTATTAGAGCTATAGGGTGGCTATAGGCATAGCTAAGGCTGTTAATAGATTAGATTTTGATCCAAATTTGATTTGAGTATAATGATATTTTTAGGATATGGGTTAAAATTTTCAATTAGATTATTTAATTGTGATCCGAATTTGATAATTCGATAGCTTAATAAATCTGATTTGAATTAAGGGTATTCCAATCCGTGATCAATCCGATTCAATCCAATATAAAAATAGTAATATTATATGTATAAAAATTACTTATGCTGAGTTTTTAGTCATTCATAATTACTATTTTATCTAAATATAAATTCTTCTACGCACTATAATATCTTACTAATATTATCGTTTATGTTTATCTAAGTTGGGAACATAATATTTTTTTATGTTTGTTTGACGTTCAATTGAGTAAAATATTCTTTGAAAATATTTTTATTTAATATTTTATGAGGATAATTTCTTAACAAATTAAATTTATATGTGACATATCCAATCCAAATATATATGATCCATTGACAAGCCTGGGATAGCTAAACCTATTGGGAATGGAATAGGTTTAATTTAGGGGTGTAAGTTCGAACAGCCGAACCACCAAATCGAATCGAATCAAACCGAATCAGTCAGTTCGGTTCGGTTCGATTTTGAGTTAGGACGATTCGGTTTAGGTTTGAAAATTTTATAAACCAAGCGGTTCGGTTCAGTTTGCGATTTTTGGTGCCAAACCGAATCGAATCAAACCACCACCATTTAATTTTTATTTATTTATATATATATATATTATTTAATAATTAGTAATTAGTAATTGAATTTAATAAAAAAATTATTATTGTTTGCCTACATTTTGATTGAATTATTGTAATTTTAAAGTTAATTTTTTTATTTTTAATTATTTAGTTTATGTTAAAAATATTTTTTTAATATTTAAAAGTTTTTTTTTTAATATTTAAATAATTAAACCGTAGAACCGAACCAAACCGATCTGTTCGGTTCGGTTCAATTTGAAATTTGTGGCAGTTCAATTCAATTTAAAATATGTAAAACCGTTAGGGAGTGGTTCGATTTATAATTTTGCCTCAAATCAAACCAAACCAAACCACCTTCACCCCTATTTTAATTTGTTCTGAGCTCTAAAATAGGCACACTGCTGGGATGTAGGCTGCAAGGAACTGCGATTCGACTTTTAGGGCTTTCTAGTTACTAATGGCCTATATATATTATTAAAAATATGGTCCTATAACAATAATAATGGTCTATACACACATGATCACACACACACACACATATATATATATATATATATATATCTAGTTACTAATGGCCTATATATATTATTAAAAATATGGTCCTATAACAATAATAATGGTCTATACACACATGATCACACACACACACATATATATATATATATATATATATATTTAAATATCAATTTAGTCACTCTACTTTTATCAAAAATTTATTAAGCTCACCGTACTTTTTTTTTTCAAACATTAATCACTCTACTGGGACTGGAGAATCAATAAGCTCACTCAATCAATGACCTTATTGATTGAAAAAGTCCAAGTAGAGTGATTAAAGTGTGAACAAAAATAGTAAAGTGATCTTAATAAATTTTTGGTGAAAGTAGAATGACCAAATTAATATTTAAGTCATATATATATATATATATATATATATATATATATGGTTCGTAATATTAAATGCATAATGCTTTAATTAATTTACTTTCATGATCAAGGTATTGTTTCTTTTTCTTAGATTTCAAATTCCGAAGGCTGTTGATTGAATAAAAACAAGTTAGTTTAAGAATAGTAATGTATGCTCCTTCTCAACTCAAATCAGCATTTTTTTTTAAATCACTTGAATTGACTACATGAATTTTTTTTACCATTTAATTGGTCAAACCAAGGTCATCACATATACCATACTTATTCACATCTTTCTTTATTATGAATGTTCATGTTAGTTTTGATCTTCTCCTTCCTTTATTTCTAATCTGGTTGATTGATACACTCGCACTTCAAATTGATGCATTAACTGGTCTATGTAGCATGTGTCCAAACCATATGAGGAGATTTTCTCTCATTGTATCCATTAGTGTGGCGAATTTTACTATATCACGAATTGTTTATTTCAATTTCATACTTTCATGTTTTAATTCATATTCATGTTAACATTTACATTTCAGTTACACTCATATTGTTAACATGTTCTTTCTTAGTTGCCCAACATTATATTTTATAAAATAGTGCGGGTCTAATAACTGTTTGATAAAACTTTCCTTTCAACTAAACCAGTATACGTCAATCACATAACACTTCGATTGCACTTCTCCATTTCTCTCATGATTGTATCCTATGACTAAGATCGTCTCTTACCTCCCCGTCTTTCTTGATTGATAGTTGATCCTAAATATTAGAATTGTTATTTCTTTGGTATGTTAACCATCCAATCTAACTTTGTCCCAGCAATTACTCCCTATAATTACACTAAAATTACACTCCACGTATTCTGTTTTACTCCTATTTATTTTAAAGCCTTTGACTTCTAAAGTTTTTTTTTTTTTTTCCACTTTTCTAGCTTATCATTGACCCCATTCTTTGTCCCATCGATCAAAACAATGTTATTAGCAAGCAACATGCACCATGGTATATCTTATTGTATATGTTCGGTTAATTCATCCATTACAAAAGCAAAAAGATAAGGACTTGATCTTTGGTGTAATTCTATGGTAATCGAAAACTCACAAGTCTCTCCCGATATAGTCCTAACTAATGTCGCAGCTCCATTATACATATCCTTAATCAACTCAATATCTCATTAAACTGCCTTTTTCTCTAACACCCACCAAATTAACTCTAGAAAAAATTGTCTTTTCTAAGTCAATAAATACTATGTGTAAATTTTTCTTTTGCTCTCTTTATCTTTCCATCGGTCTTCTTAATAAGTATAGAGCTTCTAATTCTATTGTTAATCTTTTTGACATAAAATCAAACCAATTATCCATTATTAATGTTGTTTTCTGTCTCAATATATTCTCCACTACTGTCTCTCCCAAAGTTTCAATATGTGACTTTGTGTGTGTGTGTGTGTGTGTGTGTATGTGTATGTTTTAAGGGGGGGGGGGCATGGGCATGGATTGAATCTAAGACCTCACACTTTGTGAATCCCCAACTTTGTAAATTGTACAACATTGAATATCACAATTAACTAAATAATTCATCAACAGCCAAGAACGTATTATGGTTTCCCAATAAGAATGTGATGACTTCCAAAAAAATAAAAAGGCACACATGCTACTTTGGGCTAAAGGGCTTCATAATAAGATATTGCAACTATATAATGAACTAAACAAAATTCTCACTCGGGCATATTATATCGAGCACCTAGCGGCTACACTTTCATGTCTATAAGTAACCCCAACCACAACCAAATTATTCATCAGCATCCAAGAAAACATTATAAAAAATTATTTGCCCTTGCAATAACAGTTCAACCAAAATTCAATCAAAAAAGCCCATGAAATCAATCAGAGCAATCTAACACAAAAAAGAAAAAAAAAATGTTACTATATAAAATCTAACACAAAAAACACTTCAAATTGAGATACAATCGAGAAAGAGATTTTTGGAAGGACTTACAGTTAGGTGAAACCAAACTCATTGGGAGGGAACCGGCAGTAGGAAACAGCCTTGCGGGCTAACTTTGGGATACCGATTCCTGAATCCAAGGCCTTCTTCGCCCAAGTAGCGTTGGAGTCCAGCGTGGAGGCAAGCGAGGGCGCTGGAGATGCCACCGTGGCCATGTTCCATGACAACAGATTCGTAGTCGGAGAGGCCGGCGAGAAGGATAAGAGGGAGAGGTGGGTAATTGAGGAATTGAGGAATTAGGGATTTAGAAGGGAAGGAAGAGGTTGGGGAGAGCGAAAGCCATGGGTAGATCGCAGGAAGGAGGAGGAAGGAGACGCAGAGTAGGAAAGAAAAAATAACCGATGCTCACACATGTGAAACTGGGAATGAATCTTGGTCGTAGGATTTTAGTAGATGGATAAATCCTAGCCAGTAGTTGTCTTGAGTCAATTGCACACGTATAAACTCCCTTGTATTGTATTATAGATTTTTGTATATGTTTAGTAATTTTATCTTTGACACATATCATGCCCTAGTTTGAAGTTTTCATGTTATTAGTGGACATTAAGGGTATTGACGATGTACATTTGCTACTAAAATGCCCCTAAAGTCAACTTGCTTAATTTTAGTGAAATACTAAAAAGGAACGCTCATTTAGGGACGGAGTATATTATATACTTAGTGGGAATTTCAAGGAACTAAATTGTATTAAGGATTCAAATTCATGGGTCCTAGTCAAGGATAAAGAAATTAAAGAATGATAGAAATAATATTTAATGAGAAACACATAAAGAAAGTAGCAATAGAGGAACATGATACGAACGACAAAAGTAGAGATATTACCTTTCTTCGTAGAATTAGTGAGAGCAAAGTGAAGTTCGCTTTAGGAAGGATGAAGACTGGGAAGTGACGTAACGGAAGCTTTACAGAGTAACAATAGAATCAACGTCGTTGAGATCGCGCACGACTATCGAATGTTGATCTTCCAAACTCGCATTGAGGTTTACAACCTATCGCGTTTTTGGGCAACAATTTACGAAGATTCAGAGAATATCACAAATTGGATTGAAAAGTTCAATGTTTAACAATGACAAAATTGCCCAAAAACAACATCAAACAATGTATTTGAAGGACCCAAAACCCAAAAGGCAAAAATAAACAAAAAGACATTTTGACCAAAACTGACTCAAAAACTTCCGAGCCTCATAACATGGACTAAATGACGTTTTTTGCTCTAAAAACGAACACGTCACGGGGTAAACCTTATCGCTTTTGAAGTACTTGGAAAGAGCTTCGATTTGATATATTATGGACTCCGTAATTCATCCAGAGTCAAAAGTTATGCCCTTTTCCGCGCACACAGTCCAAACGTTCCAGGAATTTCAAGGCTTGGTTGTCCGCATCAGGAAGGCTTTAGGATCGAATGTAGTCCCCATTGAGGTATAGAAGTGCCTAAGAGACGTAGGAGTGTCATGGCTTAGTAAAGTTATTTAATAATATCATGTACCAATATACAAACATGGAGTTATGTGGTTGTAGTTGGAATTAATTACAGACATGAAAATGTAGCCAGCTAGGTGCTCGATATAATGCCCAAGTGAGAATTTTGTTTAGTGCATTATATAATTGCATACCCACTGAGATCAAACAATTCTAGGTTTGAGTACCTTGAATTGTTAATTGCATAAATTTAGGTTCTCTAAATGTTGATGTTGTAGTCTACTATGCGAGATAGTATAGAATGGTTGCAATTATGAGAAGCTTTAATTAAAAGTTCGAGCTCCTCTCCTCCTAGATAGATTGGCCTCACAACCAACCATTTTCTTCTTGGATTTTTATGCCTTGGCTACTAATGCCCTTATTAAGAAACAAAAAAAAAAAAAAATTACCACACGAAAGAGGAACCAGTAACAGCATCACCTTTCTTACACTGAATACTCAAAAGTTTTTTGCTAACCTATTGTTTATCTAATGTTTGCATTCATTAAGATAAGTAACACATGTATCCACCATTACTTGATTGCAATTTCAATACTACACTTAGTCTTACTCACACATGTATCGCACAATCTTCTTCATTTGTCATTGAGTAGACTTTTTTTTTTTTTCGGTGATAAGTAGATATAATTATCTCCACTGAAAATAACTCCACTAATTTTAATTGCATAACTTTAGGTTTTGATTTTGTGAAACTTATTAAAGTTGTCTTGATAGTGTTCTTTTGGGCTTGGTTTCTGAACCCAATTTGAGTTTGAACCCAAAGTTTCATGAGTGTTGGAGCACTCCCTACGGTCGAGTAACAGCAGCACCTTTCTTACACTGAGTACTCAAAACTTTGTTGCTAACCTGTTGTTTATCTAATGTTTGCATTCATTAATTAAGATAAGTAAACACATGTATCCACCATTACTTGATTGCAATTTCAATACTACGTCATTCACAATCATGAACATAGAATGTAGTAACTTTTCAAATAGCATTACTGTATATTTGAAACAGAAAAAAAAAAAAAAAAAACTGAGACCTAAGAAACTGAAAGAAAAAAAAGTTAATAGTTCCCAACAAAAGCTGAGAAAGAATGAAATGAATTAAACTGAGGAAACAAGAAAATTTGTAACTAAAAAGTGAAAGAAAAATTACAAACCCACACGAAAGAGGAACCAGATTATGAGTTGTCTGGAATAACAACTCCTTTCTTATGCTGAGTACTCAAAACTTTTTTGCTAACCCGTTGTTTATCTAATGTTTGCATTCATTAAGAGAAGTTGCATTAATCTGGCTATTTCTATTGCTTATTTGGTTGTGTTTTTTTTTTCTTTCCCTTTTAGGATAATTGGAACCCTACTTGGTGTTGTAGTTTCTTAATTGGTCATCAGTGAATGATTTTGACTTTCTGCATTCTTATGATCACTGATTACAAATTTTTAACATTACAGAGCTAAGAGTGTAGGCTTTGTTATTTTTTTAAGTATTATTACAACATCTAACGTGAAACTATGTGGTAGTAAAAGTTCTTACTCATATCAAGTTTGTTCTTACTCTATCGCACAATCTCTAAACCCAGTTTGTTCCTACTCTATCGCACAATCTTCTTCATTTGTCATTGAGTAGACATTTTTTTTTCGTGATAAGTAGATATAATTATCTTCACTGAAAATAACTCCAATAATTTTAATTGTTATAGTTTCTTAATTGGTCATCAGTGAATGATTTTGACTTTCTGCATTCTTATGATCACTGATTACAGATTTTTAACATTACGGAGCTAAGAGTGTAGGCTTTGTTATTTTTTAAGTATTATTAGAACATCCAACGTGAAACTATGTGGTAGCAAAAGTTCTTACTCATATCAAGTTTGTTTTTACTCTATCGCACAATCTCTAAACCCAGTTTGTTCTTACTCTATCGTACAATCTTCTTCATTTGTCATTGAGTAGACAATTTTTTTTTGTGATAAGTAGATATAATTATCTCCACTGAAAATAACCCCAACAATTTTAATTGCATAACTTTAGGTTTTGATTTTGTGAAACTTATTAAAGTTGTCTTGATAGTGTTTTTTTGGGCTTGGTTTCCGAACCCGGTTTGAGTTTGAACCCAAAGTTTCACGAGTGTTGGAGCACTCCCTACTGTCGAGATGTCAGCGACCTGGCGGCTCCTCAATGGCTCAATCGTTTTTATGTGAATCTTGCTGCTGTGTTTCAATAGATAATACTCTATGCAAACGTTAGAAAAAAAAATAAAAAAACAACTCATATAGATTATTATTCACATTATAAGTTGCTCTTTCTTACTGAGAAAATCGAAAACAGCCACACATAGTACTTAGATTCGTATATTGCTTATGAAACATATCCAAATTGAAATACTTTTGATCAATTTTACTTTAAAACCATGTTTTTGTCCCCCCCCCCCTGATATACCACCGTGAAAATTATGAAAAATTGACTGTGCTTTTACACGACTTTTTAGTGCATAATTTTGAGATTTCAATCTTCTTCATCTTTATTAATTTTTTTACTTCTTTTTTATCTATGCAGCATCAAGTTTTCACTAAATGGGCCAACATTCAACTTCAAGAAAAGGAAAAGAACCTGCGCCACCCTCTATAGAAAAGGTATTCTTCATTAACCATCTTTTAATCCTTATTTAGCACATTATCAATAGGAATCGAAATATTTCTACCAAAATCTTGGTCATAATGTGGATAATTATTGACAAATCAAATCAATTTTGTTTTGTTAATGATCCATTTACATCAATTTTAATTAGAGAATGTGGATTATGGTTCAGTTGCATGATTTTTGATAATTTTATTATGTGTAGAATATCACTCATTTAAATTAGTTTTGATAATTTTAGTTTTGTTTATCCTGAAGTTCATCTATAATGCTTCTACAACAGGTTTGATACCCAAAATTTTTAATTATAAAAGTAACATTTTGATATTCTCATTCTTTCATAACATGCTTCAGCCTTCAAGTTTTACAATTAAATATTTTTTATCTAACACATGGTTTCAAATAGGTACCTGCAAATTCATATAACACTACACCAGTAACTTCATCACCCCCTCAACCTAATTGCGTTGATTATGATTTTGTAGAAGAATTTGTAAGTATAACTTCATCACCCCCTCGACCTGAATAGGTCCCCGTAACTCCGTTTGACACTCCACCTACAACTCCACCTTCCCCTGCATCTGAAACTCCAAGTACACATATGACTATTTTATTGGATGATGATATTTGGGAGGATTCGAGTTTTGTAGAAGAAGCGGTAAGTTTTTTTGATATTTAAATTAATCGACTCCTATGCATAAAATATTGTTCAATGAATGTGTCATCACCTTCTTTCTCTCACGTATAGGTGGAAATAATGAAAAAAATATATTGCAGCTCGCGTTGCTAAAGTAGACATTGTTGTGAAGTAAGAGCCTCCGGAAGAAGATTAAGTTTTTGTTATTGAGAAAAACAATAAAATATTGTAACTTTCATTTTTTTTTATTACAATATTTCATTATTGGTTTTGTTACGGAATAAATGATTTATAATTTTTTATTATTTTATTATTTTTGTGTCATTTAGTTTTACTCACCCATTACAAAATTTCGAGCATATTTTAATCTCGAGTATATAATAATCTTATCACTACTGTCACCGTGCCATAGGCACGAGCACAAAATCTAGTAGATATACATTTAAGGATAAAAAGAATTTAAAAATAGATAAGTTGAAAGTATAACATTGTTGGGCTTGCAAAATTGATTATATATCTCTAAACGCAGAGGTTGAGGACAACTATCAAAAAATATATATAAATCTGGCATCCCTAGCTAGCTAAGTGTAATTATAACATATTGCACAGTAGATTATAATATATGGCTTTATAGTATTTTTTACTTTTAAAATTCAAATTAATTGTTTTTTAAATGAAAATCACTTGTATTTTTTTCAAAATTATAAAATACATACTTAATTAGTAGCACACAAAGAATAAACATAAAATTTAATTTATAGAAAACAATCAATTTAATTATAAAAAGTTAAAAGAGGATAATTAATTAGCGGGAGGGAGTAGCATGAAAATGCATTTAAGAACTGATGATTGTCAATATTATACTCCCTCCGTCCCTAAATTATAATTATTTTTTATCAATTTTAAAATAATTATTTTTGTTTAAAAAATTTTTTTGGACATTATTTTTATTATTTTATTTTTATTTTTTATCAATTTTAAAATAATTATTTTTGTTTAAAAAATTATATATTATATTAATATTAATAATTAAATTAGTTATTTTTTCTTAATTCATATAATGAATCAAACAAGATTATAATTAAAAGTCGGAAGGAGCAGATTAGAGATTAGATAGGGTATAAAATAATATTAAAGCCAAAGTGACCAGAAACAACAGAATGTTTGCAGTTGCAGCGGTCTTTCCCACTTATGCAAGTATATACAGGTAAGAGGGCGTATTTTACAATAATAATTGAAAAGCTGGGAAGGGGGGCTGCGGTTAATGCAAGTGTAATGTGAAGTGATTGTCAAAGGCCGAAATATGCTGTTAACATTTACATGAGAGAGAGAGAGAGAGAGAGAGAGAGAGAGAGAGAGAGAGAGAGGTTGAGGTGGCAGTTAGTTTAGGAAGAAGAAGAAGAAGAAGAAGGGAGGGGGCATATCTCAGGATTTCGTTAGGGCTGTCTGAACTGTGCATCAGTGCAATGCACCCCTCAGTGAGTAGTACACTAGACAGCTAAATATAGATCCCCTCTGTATATATACATATACATATACATATATATATATATATATATATATTTATGTAACATAAACTATAATTTAACTCTCATACTAACTCCACTTTCCACTCACTCTGTCTCGATCAATTATTAAGTCTCCAAAAAAATTGTGCAGACTCAACCAAAATGCCTCTCTCCCTCGGTGCTCTGTCTGATCTCCTACCAAATTACCAAAAGAGACAACAAATATTTACATCTCCGATCTCTCCTTCACTCGGCATACTTTCAAACTCTTTTAGTTTAACTCTTTAAGTTTCTAGGCTTTAATAGTTTGATTATATGAAAAATTGTGATATATTTGCATGCTAAATTCGTAGCAACTATTTTTAGATTTTTATTTTTAGTACACATTTTAGTCCCAAAATGTTGACATTTAATTTAACTCTTTAATCATTATCTTTATAATCTTTCAAAATGTAGTTTTTTTGGTGTTTAATGGGTAAGGCTCATTAAATCATTAACTATATGTAACATTCTTTTTCGATAAATAAAGTTATTTTATACGGTTATTACTGTTTATAATATTTTTGAAATAGCAAGCCCACGTGGTGCTAAAATCCTGGATCTGTCCTTGTATGTATATATATATATATATATATATATATATATATAGAATTCCTTTAAGGATTTGATTTATAGAAAACATCGTAATATTGTATAATATAATTACTGATAGATTAATTAATTATTTTCTAAAACATTTTAAAGCTTGTTACAAACGAAATATGTTGATAAATTTTTTCTCCGTCTCTAAATTATTTTCTTGTTTAACCCAATACACAAATTAAGAAAAAATAATTAATTCGATTATTAATATTAATATAGTGTATAATTTTTGTAATGTTTATGTACTTGTGACCCATAATTAAAATAAAAAAAGTAAATATAAATTGATAAAAATTAAAAGTGTTATCATAAAAAAAAAAAAAACTTTCAAACGAGATGTGTAATTATTTTGACAATAATTTAGGGAGAAATTAAATGAATACACATTGCATGTGTAAATGATAATGGGTGGACATGGTTTAGACTTCAGCTCTACCTAGAGAAAAGCTAGTAGCTTGTATAAAAGAAATGGATGTTAGCTAGGGTAGGGTAGGGTAGGGAAGGGTAGTAGCTACCTTACCTAGATGCCTTGAATTTACAAGAAAGTAAACAGTATGCTATGCTAGCTTAGACAATGGAGTAGGATGGTCCCAAAGTTCTCCCACTCTCTAAACTCCTCATAGGACTACGTTTTACCGGCCATGTTCATGTTTTTTGTCCACCAAATATTTAGTGCTACTCCCTACAATATTAATTATTGAGTACACTATTATACTCTCACCGGCTCTTAATTATTATTTTATTTAATTTATTATATAAATTAAAAACAAATAATATTAATATAATATAATATATAATTTTTTTTAATATTTATGTGTATATAACTTATAATTAAAATAGAAAAAAAAAATAAGAATAAAATAATAAAAGTGATGTCTTAAATTATTTTAAAACGAACAAAAAAAAAGAAAATAATTTAGAGACGGAAGGAGTACTAGTTTTACGCGGTGTGTTTTAAAATCAATTCCATGTATGTAATCTTAAATTGGTATTCTGCCCTTTTATTTTATTTTATTTATTTAAAAAGTCTTATTTATAAGTTAAATTGTTTTAGGATTGTAGCATAATTATTTTTACCTTTATTTGAATTACACTAGAACTATTGCTTGCTAGTTTTAAAAACGAGATTTTTTTTTGTTGGACAAATCAAATTAAATAGAAAAAAAAAAAAAAACTAAGGTGTATATAACATAAACATGTTACGTACGTAATTTAGGAACTATTGCTTTATAGGTGAGTTTTGACTATTGAATTAGGAAACTTGAAGTTGTAGTTTGGTGCATTTCTCGACCAGAATTGAAGATATTTTACGGTGTGATGGAGCACCATGTGTTATATTTATATCATGCACAACGTGTAATAGCAGCTGCAAGCAAGCTACAATGTAAAAGTGGATGGATTTAAAGTGAATCTGAATGTTTAAGTCACTTAATTTGACACTATAGTATGACATTGTTGGTTGTAGTACGTGTATATAACATAAACATGTTATGTACGTAGTGCTTGCTAGCTCTAGAACGATTAAAAAATTTCTCATTCTTGACCATTTGTATCAACCCAGCATGCATATTAATTAATGAAGGTACGTCTAAAGGTGTTAAAATGTATGTTAGTCTGACAATATATAATTTTGTTAGTGAATATGTACGAGGGAATTTGAATTACATTTTTCAGTAAGGGGAGAATATATTTATTTATTAATTAAGAACGATATGATGGACATATATATTTCACTAATTAAGGAGTTGATGTTATGCGTTTCAAATCCGTGACTATCAACATGTCTGATCCTTCAATTCACTATATATGTTATACCCTAGCTAGCACCAACGACAATCATCATACATGTACACTAGCTAGATGATTTTGTTTGTAAAGCCTATAACCCAATATTCATATATATATATATATATATATATATATATATATAAATTTAGAAAAGCTTATAGTATTTCAGAATCATGAACAGCTTACCCGGTTCTACTTCTTTCTACCACTAATTACAAGTCAATGCTATATATATATATATATATATATATATATATATATATATATTCTTCTCTAAGTTTCGTAACCTAGCTAGCTAGTCTTTATAGAACCATTTATAGCTTTTGGTGAAAATGAGGAGAAGAAATCTTGACAGACTCTGTAAACCTTGTCAACCAATTACGAAACAACAGGAAATTTACGATATTTTTGCTTAGTGTACGGAAGAATTACAGGCCGATTTATTTTTTAATATTTTAATTTGCTTCAGTTAACTTTTTTTTTTAAAAAATTGAAAAAAGACACTTTTTAGTTGAAAAGACAAAAATATCCTTAATGAAACAAAAACACGAGCGCATCAGGCATCCCAAGACATCAGGATGCAATAATTGGGTATCGAGATTTAATTTGAGATGCAACAATTGGGCATTGAGATTTAATTTGAGGTGCAACAATGGGGCATCGGGATATAGTGTCACTTTCTCAGATTAATTTGGACATCGGGATGCAAAAATTGGATATTGGGATTAAATTTGAGATGCAACAATTGGGTATCAGGATGGAGTGCCACTTTCTTAGATTAATTTGGGCGTCGGGATTAAATTTGAGATGCATCAATTGGGCATCGAGATGCAGTGCCACTTTCTCAGATTAATTTGGACATTGGGATGCAAAAATTATGCATCGAAATTAAATTTGAGATGCAACAATTGGGCATCGGGATGCAACAATTGGATATCGGGATGAAGTGCCACTTTTTCAGATTAATTTGGGCATCGAGATTAAATTTGAGATGCAACAATTGGGTATCGAGATGCAAGAATCGTCCATTCGCAAATTCTTTCATACTCCTATGGAAGAACACAACATTTGCTTGAAAACTCAATATCACAAGGTAATGAGCTTTCTTCTGCTATTATAACTTATAAGTACAGTGTATATAGCTTCTTACATATTTATTACTCTACTATTCAATCAATCCATGAATTAAAATACGTACAGTATGAAGCGTGGTTATGAATTAGCCATATGTTTTACATCGTGTTTTGGCTAATGATTTGGTTTTTGATTCAAAACAGTTGATTGCAAACTTCGGAGGAAGTGTTGTCCCTAAAGAAGGCAAAAATTTTGCTCCCCTTCAAACGACAGTGAAGAACTGAGAAATTTAAATGCAAGAACGGTTATGGATAAAACGGGGGTATTTTAAGAACAATTTTATGAAAGTGCCTTTTAGTATCAAGAAAAAAAATGATGGACTAAAGAGAATAAAAAATTTTTTTTTTTGAAAGTGAACCGGCCAGTAATTTTCCAAATATTGAAAGAGCTAATGTGGAAAGAAGCCCAGTACACGGACCGGCCGGTGCTGTCAAGCGTATATAGAAATTGTTCACTTTGGAGTCATATATACTAACTAGTACACTTACAGTCCTCCCTCCCAACTAAAAAAGGAATACTAAAATAATCACAATAGATCAAACTAGAAGAAATTCTTTTTGACTCTTCAAATCAATCATCTGCACAAACCTTTAAAACTTTCAACACTTTGCTTTTAAACTTTTCAAAACAGGGAAGGAAGAAATCTACACTTTGTAATATATAGTCGTCTGTATTTGTTTAAGGGGAAGAAGAAATAAGAGATTTCTGTGACAATCAACTCAGCCGCCGTTACATAAGGGCATCATCATTTGCGCGCAGTTAACGACATCCATGGCAAAGTAAGTCTCAACGGGCATCAATCATTCATATTCCCTATATATATATGTGTAAATGTTTAAAAACCCGAAAAATCATTCTTTAAACTAATTACACTAGTATTTAACTATGTTGGCATCCAAAGCTGCGTGTGTGCCATATCACCTGCCTCTGCCTGCCAAGGAAAGAAATTCTATAAAACACAAATAGATATAAGGGCCTAAACCCCCTAATAGCTTATTGAAGGGAAAAGACAAAAAAAAACAATGTAGCAATTAAAACTTAAATATTGTTCAGTGTTCACTTTAAGAGTAGATTTTTGCATTCAGTATATAAGATATTGGGGGCTAAACCACTAGTAGTGCAATTGGTTTTGAGTTATAAGACGCATACTCCCAAATTCAATAAAAACAATTGTTATTCAACACGAGTCATCACTTCGATCAGTTCATGATGCATGTGCATAATCAGACGTTATTCGAAATGAATGACCAAACAAATTAATACTCAGTATTGAGCTTTAGTGACACACATTTGATGGTTCCAAGGGTGGGTTTGATTCGTTCGGATACTTGAAAACAAGCATGGAGAGAGGTTCGCAGGCAGGAGCCATACGCCTCCCGGTGTGTGCAGGACACAGATCATTGCGCAGTCAGGAGCCATACTCTTGGTGCTCGTGATGTCATGTGACGAGTTTTCAGCTTTCCTTTCTGTTTTGGACTTCGTTTTGACTTGGGAGGTATATATAGAACGTGTTGCATGTAAAGCCCTAGGACGCTGGAAGAAGCGTGGAAAAGTGTGTTTACTCCTAGTTACGCTACATTAACTCTAGGGATCAAATGTGAGAGATTGTGTCATACACTTTGAGAGATTGGGAGATTGAGTGATTGATTATCATCTTGTAATTCTCATTGTTCTCTATATAGTAGATTGTTTCTCTGTCGCCTATAGTTTCTTACTCCTCTTGTTGTAACGGGTTTTCCACATAACTCCTTCTTCTATTATTTTTGCATCTATTTTTCTCTAATTTATTGTCATTGTGAATTGACATAAAATAGCAACTGATCCTAACAACTCGGAATCAATATTATCAATTCAACACGATCATGCACTTTAAAACTAAATCTTGCATTATGTACACTTGGAATTCTTGAGACAGCTAGGAGTACCATATAAAATACTTTATGCTAGACACACGTTATGCTTTGGGGGGCTTAATTCGCTAAGCATGCCAAATTTTTCTGATTTCTTTTGCTATTCGTGAATTATTCTAAACCTTAAACAAGAAGAAAGATTAGCTTGCAGATTTGGTTTGTACGAATTCAGACAACTGCATATGGTTATTGTATGTAGCAACACATGCCAAGTCAAGTTCATGTGCATGCCCAAATGAAAAACATAAAGATTAAGAGCTATAAGTTAATGCAATAGATGCCAGCCAGATCAATGATTAAGAGATTTATCTGTATATATAGTATAGTACAGAAGCTAAAAAGGGTTTGCTAGTAGTAAAGTAACATCGATATAAATTAAGGCTGTATCCTAACACAAGATTAATAGCTTTTCTGCAATCTATATATATATATATATATATATATATATATATATATATATATTTTATCAAACTTCTTGCAGAACAAACGTGATCCTACGTACTGTTTCCAACACAAGCTAAGTACTATATATTCATCTTCATAATCATACTCTCCTCATTTTTTGTAGTTACCATGAACGATTAAATCCTTTCTCCAGAAGGAAAATGTCCTGGAGAAATAAAATGTTTACACTTAAGGAGTTCAGGCCACCTTAAGATAAACCATTCCCCTTCTCTTTTAACAAACTTAATCAAATGTTATATCATCGTATACGTCATACGTGTTACCTCTTCATCTGGCGTTCCCTTCTCTGCAAAGTGATTCAGCCTACAGTTATAACGAATATTGGTAGCACTTACAAATCATTCTCTCTGACTAGAAATTTCATGTGTTTCAACTTAATTATGTTTCTTAATTCTTTTATATATCTATTCTACAAATTATGCTACCAATTACTGGCCAATTTCTTACTTTATTGGAGCATATACTAAGGTCAACTTAAAATAAAGTGCTTGAACATTACTCCCGCTATCTCAATTAAAGAAATACACTTTGACTTACTAAACTACTTAAGAAAAAAAAACAAATGCATAGCCACTAACTTCCTAAGATACACTATTATTGTGTGACTATAATTTCTAATTGATTTACTTGATATGATATGGTTATTCTTAACCACAAGTTTAAAGGGTATTAAAGATATAATGTTAAAAGATAGTTTCCGAAAAAGAAAACATACCTCTTCAATTGGAATTGAACAAACTAAAAAGAACTATATATCTTTTCAACTAGGACGGAGGGAGCACTATATTTATACTAGTAGAGTCATTCTAATGTTCTATATCTGTTCTTTTCTTTTCTTTCTAGCTTTTACTATTGACATTTCTAGGTCCAAACAATTCTGCTCCTCATCTGTCATGAAATTAAGAATATATGCTGCAAGTTTGCAACTCCATAATCTAGTTTAAGGTCCTTGTAACACGACAAAGAAGATTGATAATATTTTTAACAAGGAAAACGTAACACGTGCTCTAAGGTACTTGTTAATAATACTGTTTTTGAAAATTTTGTAATGGGAACATTCCAAAATTCATCAAAAACACTCTTCTATGTATTATTCGATCATTCCCAATGCGAAAACTTTCTAAATCTATATTTTTAACAAGTGCCAAAAGAACACTTCTTAGCATGACCTTTTAAACAATGTATCTGGCTATTATGATGATAAAGCATTACTACAGGTTGTTCTCTCTCTCTCTCTCTCTCTCTCTCTCTACAAGATGTATAGGTTTAATTTCATTCAAAAGTAAGAAGTCTACATTTAGAATACGTGCTCCTATTATATTCATAGAAACCACATCACTTGTTAAGGATTTCATAAGACATTTATTTCACTAAACAAAAAGGGGGATATGTACCTAAGTTTTCGCTCATCTGGTTACCAACTTGGGGAAGAAGTTCAAGAACATTTGTATTTAGGAAATTAGAAAAAGATGATTTATTTGATTATATATATAGTCTCTTTATCTTTCATCATTTAGAAGGTAAAATAGTTTCTTTATCTTTCATCAGTTAGTAGGTATCTTCTGACTAAATTACCACCACAATCAAATACAAAGCTATAGATCATTCAGAAGGCAAGTGCCATGCATGATTTCAGTTATCCATATAATCACTTGATTCTAGGTAGATCATGAAGATGGAAGTTGGGGTCGGCAGCCTGATAACCACTTGATTTGGATCATTTATTTCACTATTGTACTAGGTAGATCATGAAGATGGAAGATGTAGATATGCAGTGTCACGATAATATATGTAGTTCACGTATAATAACACCTAAAGTAGGATACACTCAAAATAGATCAAAATCACACATGTGCAGTGCAGGCCAATGCTGTGAAAAGCAGCAAGAATTGAAGTTCAGAAATCATTCACTTCTATTGATGATTAATATATCTTAATTGAAAATTTATCGGGTTCAAGTATATAGGCTCTTATTGCCTTGGTGGAATATTATTGTCTATTGGTGATCTTGTGTGTATATGCAATTATACTTTGTCAAATCCCATTTCCAATATAAGCAAGCTAACCTCTCTCTCTCTCTCTCTCTCTCTATATATATATATATATATATATATATATATATATATATATATATATATATATACATACATATATATATATATATATACATACATACATATATATATATATATATATATATATATATAAGTACATGTACATGAAGGAATTAAGTTTTTCATTTTGCAAAAATTAAGGAATTAAGTTGCTTTTTAAACCATTTTAGTAATACATATACATGAATCCTTAGCGTTTACACTCTAGATTGACAAGTGCAAAGAAGGCTTTAGAAGAAGCCATTGTCTTATTGCTTGCTATAACATCAAATAGTTACATCAAGCAATGGACAAATGAAATTTATAAGACCTTATTTGCCATTACTTTTTCTTCACTCATAACAAAGACAATACTCGAAAGTTAAAATTAAGCTCTTAGATTACGAAGGCAAACACACCCTAAGTAATTATATAGTCAACAAGTATTGAAAATGGAACAGTAATTTTCATGAATATATCAAAGAAAATGTAATAATAATTTTCATGTATTCAGCGAAGAAATAGTGCAATATGTGGACTAATATACCAATGAATATTTAAGGGTGGTTATGTTAAATATATATATATATATATATATATATATATATATATATGTATATAGACATTAAAATAACTCTTTCATATATAAAATTTTATTCAAGCATATATAGAGGTCTTGGGTAGAACCACAGAAAGAGCAAGTAATATAACAATATTGCTAGATTTAGGACTAGTCCTACCATTATCGTAACAACTCGTTTTAAAAGACACATGCACCTCACGTGCACTTTGTCTTCAAGGCAAAGTTGTTATCATATTGATAAAAATAGTTGTAAACTTAGCATTTTTGATATACATAAATGTAAAAAAAAAAAAAAAAAAAAAAGGGGGTAGAAAGAAGTGCTAGCTAGTGAAGAGGAGCTAGAATGTAGTTATATGGGAGAAGTAATTTGTTGAAGTAAACCCCCAAAAAGGGAACATCATATATCTATTCAAGTGAAAGAAGAAATGTGTGACATGGAGTAAAAGAGGTAAAGGGAGGGCAGGGCAGTTAACAAGAATAAGTGATAACAAGTGAAATAAAAGAGGTAAAACGAAAGAGAGAGGAGAGGAAGCCATTCATTATTTATGTTAATACCTTTGATGACCGATCATCAAAGAGCTGCTAGCTAGCTCTCTGCAATTTCTGAACCAACAAACCCTCCTTTGGCCTTATTGGGTTGGAGAGGAAGGGGTCATTGCCGGCCCCCAAGGCTGCCACTATCACAACCTAAAGACAACAAAAATATGTATAAATAAAAACAAAATAGAACAAAAGAAGAAGAAGAAGAAGATTAATTGGGATACATACCATACCATCACTTTTAGCAGCAACACCTTACTTTTCATTGCTGCACATTTTGTACTCTCAAGCTTTATAAAGTCACTGAAAGTTGTTATATTAGCAGCACATAACAGCAGTAGAGAGAGAGAGAGAGAGAGAGAGAGAGAGAGAGAGAGAGAGTTGATAGATACGTATACAAATACTAATATGAGGATAAAATAAATGATATAGTTAACACCCGGTCGAATCAATTCAGAAAACCTGATATTCAAATTTCATCCATCTATTTATACCTCTATATAATTTATGAATATGAAGAAAAGAAAAGAAGGAAAAAACAAACAAACAAGATGTATAAATAAATTTTAAAATTGTACACAAAAAAAAAAAAGCTAATTAAGTCGGTTAAATTAATTAAACCTCTGATATAATTTCCATTCATCAACGCTTTTCTTTGAAAGGAACCAAACTGTGCGCAGCTTCCGATCCATATGTTGGACGTTTTTAAATACACAAGTCAGCATTGAGGGGCTTGAAGACGTACCATTTTGAGCCTTGTGCTAACCCCGCCCCGCTTTTTTCTCTTCTTCAATCTCCTTTTAATATTCATACCTATTCTCGCACATGATCAATTTCCCACTATTTTTGTTGGATCTTCCTTGTCTTGAATACCCTCTCTCTTTTTTTAAAATTTTTTTTCTTTTTTTGGGGGAGGGGGGGGGGTTTAATTCGTTCTTGGATAATGGTCTAGATATCCAAATCCAGGGACATAGATGCTTTCCCTTTGTCGGAGGAGGAGGACGATGAAGATGGTGGATGTACTACTTCAGTCTGAATTGGGTTGCCACTCAATTGGAGGTAAGGAATTGTTGATGATGATGAATTAGAAGACGAAGTAATGTACTGATAAGGCCCCGAAGCTGATGCTGCTTGTGCATTACTATAATTGCTTGCTACAATTTGGTTGGTGTTTGTGGCGGGGAAAACATGGCATTCTTCTGAATCTTCCTCAGATATGGGGCAATCCATGTTAACCCCAAAGAGTCTCAGCCTTTTGGCTGCTGCTTTTCCATGGACAACCGGCACCGATTCAAATACCACAGGTGGTACAGGATCAATCCCAAATCCACTACTAACACCTCCCCGCCTTTGCATTTGAACCATTCCCAGCTGTTGTTGTGGGGCTGCTGTAGCTGTAGCTGTACCTGATCTGAAATAAATTACCGACCCGGAACATGATGGGTTTACAAAACTAGTACCATTACCCATATTGTAACCGCCGTATGGACCATAGCTGTTGATGTGGCTGGATTGGGGCTGCAGTAAATGCCCTCGTGCCGCCTGAGTCTGTAAGAACATGGGATTCCATGGTTGGTGGATATTCATGTTCGAAGACGACGACCTTTGGAATGAAAAATGGTGGGGAAAGATAGATTGGCTAATACTGGGTTCAATAATTCTTGGGGAGGCGCATCGGGCCGTCGCCTCCAATCGATAAAAAGTCGATCCCTAGCTAAATCGCCAACACCAC
The DNA here is from genome assembly GCA_016624345.1 of Platycodon grandiflorus. Taxonomy (NCBI): domain Eukaryota; kingdom Viridiplantae; phylum Streptophyta; class Magnoliopsida; order Asterales; family Campanulaceae; genus Platycodon; species Platycodon grandiflorus. The sequence goes on along the minus strand of CM028361.1, from coordinate 92,471,373 downwards.
GCTGAAAAGAGACTATATCACCAGCATCTAGCTTCTTTTCCTTGACAAAGCGGCTCCAACCTTTGGTCATGACATAGCTCTGGCTGCTATTCCAATAAGAATATCTAAATCTCCATGGCTTTCCATTTCTATCCTCGAAATTCAACAAAAGACCCTTTTCGTTTGTGGATGAATCAAGTGGGAAATACCTCTCGGCATGCTGCTTGGGGATCACTAACCGGTTCAGCTTACCAACGTCACTTGGCGTCACTACCTTATCAAACATGTGCTCTCTTTCCACCACCGCAAGCTCAGATCCTCCTCCTCTCATAACTGCTTGAGACTCTTCATCATCGTCGGCCGTTGTTGTACGGCTGTTGGTGTTGACATGAGCTGGCGGCGACGAATCCATCACCGACAGCTCAAGCTGCGAACTGGGTCCTCTTCCACTTGCTTCACCACCACCACCACGGTTGTCTAACCAACCACGGTGGTGATGCTGTTGTTGTTGTTGGTGGTGGTGGTAAGGAGGAGAAGAAGAAGAATTAGAAGGGTATTGATGGTGATGTGGGGAAGAAAGGTGTTTACCTTGCTGCTGGTCGGCGGCTTGGTCGTAGAATCCTTGTCTTCCACTACTAGTACTACCACTAGTTCCCATGCTGAAATTCATCCTCGATCGATTTGGGTGCTAGCTCGCCTTAATCTTTAATTTGATCTCCCCTCAAAAACTTGATTGATAGAGATAGTTCTAAACTCAAAAAATTGTAGATAGTGTTTGGGTATATATCATGAGAATCGATTGTTTAGAGATGTTTTGGCAACTACTCCAGTTTGTTAGAGAAGAAGAATTCTTAGCTAGGGTTAAGATATAGAGGATGAAGATGGAAGAAAAAGGTGCATGTGGGAGTAATTAGAATTCAAGAAAACCACTACTTGTCCTCCTCAATCTCTATCTCATCGTCATCAAAGGCCGGAAGTTCGGTGGTGCATTTTCTCTTTAACAAAAATACGAGTAGCTGCAGATGGAGTCCACAGATTCATTCATTCAAATCAAACCCCAGCCTACACCTATCTTCTTATGGCTGTTGACCTTGTGTGAGTGTTTTAGTGTGTTGTGTGTGTGAGAGAGAGATCAGAGAAATGGAAGAAATAAAAATTTTAGGGAGTTGGGGAGAGGGGTTATAAGAAGAATTTGTTTCTTTTATGGAATGGTTGGGAATGGGAGGAAGGAAGGGGATGCAGCCTCCTCACTGGAAGGTTCTCAAGTTAGGCAATATTTCCTTCCTATAATTATTCTTCCCTTGGTTTAAGTTTATTACTACTAGTAAACACTTGCTAGTATAATAAGACTAGAGAGAGAGAGAGAGAGAGAGAGAGAGAGAGAGAGAGAGAGAGAGAGAGAGAGACTCTTTATACGTAGAGAAGGTGGTGTGGGCCCCATTAATCATCTGGTTAGGCTCATGTGAGGTTGTCCTTGTCATCGTCTCGTCCTGGGCGGGTGGTATTTTTTTTTTTTTTTCACCTATAACGCCCAAAAACTGCCAGCTGTTTTTTTGTAGAACACGAGCTTCTATTTCTCCTACTATTATTATTGAAAAATTGCTAAATTTACAATTATTTTTACGACTATTGTTACAATCAAATATTGATAAAAAATATATATATTTTGTAAAAAGATAATTTTGCCTTCTATTAAAGCTTAGTTGTAACAATAGTTGAAAAATGGTTGTTTACTCCCCAAATAGTCCATGTTTGAAAAATTAAATAATTAAGGGATATATTAGTGTCATTGAATTTTGTTGTAATTACAAAAATATTTAAACACAACCAAGATGATTACAACACAAGTGGAGGGTAAAGATGAATGATTATAAAGATTGTAAGCATAAATTTTTTACCCGGTATGCGGATTAAGAAAAAATAATTAACTTAATTATTAATATTGGTATAGTGTGTAATTTTCTTTAATGTCCATGTGTATGTGGCCCATAATTAAAGTTGGACGAAAAACTAAGGGTAAAATAGTAAAAATGTTATCCTAAAAAGGAAACATTTTTAATAAGATAATTATTTTAAAACGGACAAAAAAAGAATGTAAGACAGTAATTTTGGGACGGAGGGTGTACTATTTCTCAGTGTTCGAAAAATCGGCCTAGGCGCCCCCCCTCCAAACGCCGCGACTAGGCTCTAAGCGCTCCCTAAACACCGCGACTAGGGCCAAATTAGACAAAAAATTACCACCACAAAAAATCGCCGCTTAATCGGCCTAGGCGCCGACTAGTTGTTGCCTAACGTTCAGCCGATTTGAGCGATGTCATACGCATTTCGTCGAGGAGGGATCCAGCATGAGGAACCTGGGAGGAAGGGGAGTCAATCAAGAGCAGAGCGACGTACGACGATGCGATGAATGACGTCCTCATTCTTCTAGACAACTATGGCTTTGATAAGTTCAAAGTGTCGGAGGATACGGAGTCAATGTGACTGAGATCCACAGCTTGGAAGTAGTCGAAATGATTGGATTGATTACGATGGGAAAGGAGGCGATATGCCAATGAAGAGGTGAAAGTGAGAGTGAGAGAGAAAGAGAGAGCGAGAGAAAGAGATTGTCGTCGACGTCGAGATACCGTCGTCTGTCTCACACACACACACACACACACACACAGAGTGAGAGGCGTCTTTGAAAACCTTGTGAATTGTGAGAGAGAGACAGGCGGCCAATTTTTAGTTTTAGGGTTTTAATTCACTTTTTAAAATGACAACCTTCCCCTTCAAGTTATTAAAGTATTTCTCCTCCCCCCTCAAGTTATTAAAATATTTCCATAAGTATTTTCCCTCCCCCCTCAAGTTATTAAAGTATTCCCTTCTTCCTTCCACTTTGAAATGATAGTGAATTTGATTTTAATTTTTAATTTTAATCTTGTAATGTAATCATTACTTTTAGTTTATTTGGTCATATTTAGCTATTTACTATTGTTGCAGTAGGTTTAGTATGGGCCTAATGTGTAATTATGCCTCGATTTCTAGGCCCCGTCTAAATCCCGACTAAACCCCGACTAGGCCCCCAGGCGCTAGGCCCTGCTCTGGCGCCTAGCGCCCACCTAGCGATTTTTAGAACACTGCTATTTCTACCACTAGGGTTTCCTCTTCTATTTCTACCACTAGTATTTTACTCCTTCTATTTTAGATAAAGAAACTATTATTTTATTTTTAAAATTTTAATTAAAGAGTTTATTATTTTTTTGTAATTATGACAAACTTCAATTCTACTTATATATCCTTAATAATTATAGAAATAAACTCTTTAAATGAAACTAATGAAATACTACTCTCAATCCCTCCCAATAAGATTTACTTCCTTCGTTCCAGCAAAGAATCCTCTATTCCATTTTGAGATGTTTCTTTTTTTTTTTTTAGGGAAACAGGGGCAGCACCCTGCTAAATTTTATTAGAATAAATAAAAGATACAAACTTGAGGGGGACAACCAGCCTTGCCCTTATAAACTGGGAGGACAAAGGAGCCTGACCTCGAAAAAGAAATACAAACACTAACAAAGCTATAATAAAATAAGACATGCTAAAAGCTAAAACAAATTAAGAAATTCTAAGCCTAGAAGTCCCTTGAGCGTCCAAAATGACATTTCCACGAATCAACCGAGGGAGGGAAGCCATAGAAGAAAAGAAATTAGTCTCCGCAGAATCCATGGCAAAGTTGGCTAAACCATCAGCAACCAAATTGGCTTCACGGAAGCAATGACGAAAAATAAAGTTGCCCATCTTTTGCATGACAAGAATACCACGGATATAATAACAACAATACCAAGGAGGAGTATGATCTTTAGTGAGGCAGCCGTAGAGAAATTGAGAATCCATTTCAATAATTGAGTTTCGAAAGTTCTTCGAAACAAGCCAGCGAACACCTTGAAATAAAGCTTTAACTTCGGCCATAGAATTGGAGCATCTCCCATAACTAGAGGAAAAACCAAAAATGAAATTTCCGAAAGAATCTCGAATAACCCCTCCTCCACCCCCTATTCCAGGATTACCACGGCAACCACCATCCGTATTTAATTTCACAACGCCAGAAGGGGGAGGAATCCAAGTAACAGCACGAATTGATACCTTCTTAGGCTTAGAAAAGTTTAAACAACTTGCTGACCACCTAGAGACATTGAAATTAGCGGCTTTGAGGATGAAATAGAGCTCACTTTGAACCTTGAGAATAATTACCCGAGCATTAGATGAGATGTCCTCAAAAATCGCATTTTGAGATGTTTCATTTAAAGAGTCTACTTCAGAAACTTATGTCTATAATTTTCACAAACCTTTCCACTTTACCCTCCACATCACTACTAAAAAGCGCTAAATTACCTATGGAATATTCCGTTGGTAATCACCTATAGAATCTTGAAATTACCTACGGAAATCAGTCGGTAAAGTTGCGGGCATTCAAATTACCGACGAAACTTTTTTCGTTGGTAAAAAGGAATATTCTAAGAATGTTCCAAAATTTTCGTCGTTGATTCTTCTGAAAAAAAGTGCCAAATACTGACGAAATATATGTCGGTAATTACAAATTTCCATCAGTAATTATCGACAAAATTTTCGTAGGTAATTACCAATGAAATTTCGTAGGTAATTACCGACGAAATATCCGTCAAAATTTGGGTATTTAATTGAGAAGTCGCCTCTCGCGTATCTCTCTCTCTCTCAGATCTAATCACAAATAGGGAGACAAGATTAACATGGAATAACAGTGTCAATTTTAAAGGGAACTTTGAGTATTATGGTGTCCTGAAAGAAGTGATTGAGTTGAGGTATATAGGGAGTAATAGTGTTGTCATTTTCAATTGTGACTGGCGAGATTCTGTCTAAGGTATTACAAAACTTGAGATTTTTGACCTCGTTGACATAAAGGAGTCGTCTAGACATGTGTGGGACGACATGTTCATCTTAGTTTCTCAAGCTCAACAGGTATACATGACACCCTACCCTTATCGTCGACCTGAGTTTAGCGGATGGTGGGCTGTTTGGCCGACTAAAGCTAGAAGCACGATTGACATAGCATACCAGTCTGAGTCTGATCCACATATAAAATCATTATTGGAAAGATGCTCTCAAGAGGATGAAATGCCTGTCCCTCCGAATGTTTCTTCAGCTAATCACCTCTTCGATGATCCTACTCCTTTGGCTAGAAATGTAGAAGAAGTTGACGAAATTTTACCAGCTTGATTTGCCATGTCCTCCCCTTCGCTCAGACCAACTCGCAATAATTGCAACCGTTGAGGAAGCGAATTTTGAATCATTGGAGGACAATAATGAAGATGAACTTGAGTATTATAGCAGTGACTCAGAGTCTAATGATGAACAGGAAAATGAAGAGGAAAATAAGACAGACAATGAATAGTTATTTATTATTTCATAAATTTGTAATAGGGACGGATGTACTATATTTTGGGTTATGTATACTACAAAACAATTCATGAATGTTTTTAACTATTGTAAGTATTTCAATCCTATATGTTTTAGGTTATGCATTATTCATTTGTCATTTGTTACATTCTTATATATTTGTTTGGTTGTAATGTTTTAGTTTATAATGTTTTAGGTTATGTATTATTCGTTTGATTGTCATTTGTTACATTCATATATATTCCTATATTGTTGGTTATATTCTTTTGCTATTATTGTATCTAGACATGTTTGGTAAAGGTAATGGCAGGAGTAGAGTTGGGAGGAAGGTTCGTCGCATAATTACTTCCATTACTAGGACGTAACCTGCATACACCTTCTACACCGCTCAAAGATCTAGGTTCACCGACACTCACATATGGTACCATCATCATCATCAAGAACAACGACCCCGTCGAGGTGCCTTCCACACTAGACTCTGAGGGTAGGATCATTGTATACATCTCTCCTTTAAAGTCGTAAGTCCCTTTACAAAATACTTTGCTTCTTTATGTATTATTCGTTTTATTAATTATTGATTTTCATATACATCTTTATTTAGTTAAACGTATTCCTCTCTGCCAGATTTCTGGGAGCATGCCTTAGTCCTGCTCGTTGGTTTGGTGAGATCCTTCTTCAAACGAGTCAAGATAAGTTTTGTCCTAAGTTTAAAAAAGTTTCGAACGAAAAAAGAGAGGAATGGTGGACAAAATTCAAGGTTAAACGTTAAAATTTATATAATATTTAGTTTCATAATTAGCTTATTTGAAATGTTTAACTAATTGTTGTTTAGATTTCATTATATTAATGTAAGTTTGGTTATATTTTGTAGACGAAATATTCTTGGCACTAAAATTGAAGCCCCGGCAAAGGAGGCATTCAGGTCATGATCTCAAATCGATACAATGATTTCATCTACGAAGTCAAGGATAAATATTTCATCAAAAATGGAGGCTTAAAGCCAAAATTCTTCGCCGACGATGTTTCGGCTCAATACATGGTGTACTGGAACAACCCTGAGGCTAAAGCAGCTTCAGAGAGGGCAAGGAGGAACAAGGCTAGCGCTTCGGGGTCGGGTACAAAGCACACGACGGGGTCGATCAACATTGCTGAGCACTAGGCACATATGGTATGTACTTGTTTTTATACTTGTGTTTAAATTAGTTGAGTTATGTGGTATTGTTATTTGACTCCGAGTTATTCAGCTCGTTGAGGTGTATGGTTTTATAGTTGATGTAAGGTTGGGTGGGTGGGGGTGTTAGTGTGAACATTTAAATATAAAGGGGTTAAAGTATAAATTTAATGTTTCTTTAGTATACTTGTGTTTAAATTATTTGGGTAACCATGTTGATGCTATGAAATCCATGGTTTTAGTTTTATTTAAGTTGTTTACTTTTTATAATGTATGAAATCCATGGTTTTAGTTTTATTTAAGTTGTTTTTTTACTTGTTATTCGACTCCAAGTTATTTAGCTCATTGAGGTGTGTGGTTTATTATAGCTCTCCGGCTTGGGTTACAGCCGTCGAGGTAGTTTAGTTGTTTTTATTATACTCGATGTATGATTGTTTATGAGGACATCACTACTAGAAACACAGACATTAGAGACAGAATTATTAGCGACGAAAATTAGCAACGGAAGAACAAAATTAGTGACGAAAATCGTAGCTAAAGTAGCGGGCTTTTAAATTAGCGACGGAAATTCTACCGTCACTAATTTTCGTAAATTAACGAATATTCAAAGAATATTCTTTTTATCCATCGCTAAAAATCGCGAGAAATACGCGGGAACTGATGAATGAAAATTTTACCTCGCAAGTGCACGAGAATACCGGAGTATAGCTGTGCAAAGACAAGGGTCGAACCACAGAGACAAGAGAATGATTGAATATTGTTTAACTAATAACTTAACAAACAAAAATAAAAGACAGGGGGTTTTTGTCGATTTCTTAAAAAACTACTGACAATAATTTAAACTAATTTATCAACAAAAATTATCAACTAAAATTATCAACTAAATTATCAAAGCAGGCAGATAACGAATTTAACAAGTATTGAGAAGACCTAGGAATTGAGATTCACTCTGTATCTTGGATTTATGCCTTTCTAATTTATGTATCGGTCGCCTAGGATTGGTTCACAAAGGTAAAACCCGGGACGCTTGGATCACGATTTAGACTTAGTATCCCTAATTGTTATACTTTCTTGATCCGTCCATATAACAAACAGGATCCTTTAAGAACTTAGGAACAATTAATCTCTTTCTTATCTTAGCAAGATTATGAATCAATAAGAAAGAACATTCATAAAAGATGGCAAACATATGACTTATGCATTCTGATCGTGCAATTCATTATACCCTGATAATCTAACGGTTGTAATTACCTACACGCAAATACAACTTAAAAAGATTCAATAAAAATACTTTTATGAATGACTAGAACAATTGAACTAAATAAGAATTATATTAAAGCATAAATATTTGATACAAAGTTACCTCTAATTCCTAGAAAGATGAATTTAGCTCATAATAATTGATAGTACAAAAACTTGAACCATTCTTGAATTAACTTTCTTCATAGACAAAGAAAAATTATACAAGACGACTCTCTTTAATTCTAACCTAAAAGGGATATATTTATAACCCAATAATGTACAACAACCAACGAAAAAAGGGTGACAATACATTAAAACTGCCAAAAAGGGCCCAAGGTGCCGCACACATCCCAAAAACCAAAAACCTTGCGCTGCCCTAAGTTGAGAAAATCAGAATTTTAGTTTTCTGCCTTCAACTTTCTGTAATTTGCACTTTACACCCCAAAATTGACATTTTTGGCTTTTTCTTTACTTTCTTCAACATGAGTTGACTTGAATTAACTTCATTGGACTTGGGATGTCTTGAGTTGACTTTCATCCTCATTAATTCTTCTAGAAACTTGAGTCATCCATCAAAAGTACACATTCCGTTAACTTTTCTTTTGCAAAACAGTCCTTTTCAATTATAATTCCTAACGGAGTGTAACGAAATCTTCTGAAATCACTTCAAAGCCATCCAACTTTGCAAGCTTAACCCCTTAAACCCCTGAAACTATAAAACAACACTAGAACACAATATTAGATAACAAAAATCTCGAGAATTAGCTAAATCTAAGTCGGATAAATACACAATAAATGAGTAAAATATTCATTCATCAAATACCCCAAACTTAGACTTTTGCTCGTCCTCGAGTAAAACAAGAAAACAAAACAAAAACACAAACCATACTATACAAAACAAAAGCAAAACATTTTTTTTTCATGAGTCGAGTTTCGCATGGCACCACATAATGCCTCGAGTAAGATTAACAACACTAAGCAAATAACAATACATAGCCACAAGTCTAAACTTCCACTCAATCATCGTCAATCTCACTTTAAATCTCCGTGTGTGTGTGCGCCATTACTCAATAGTTTCAAGAACTGAAATCCCTTATAGAGCCAAGTACCTCATACATTCCCTAAAAATAACAAGTATTACCTTTGCATATATATATATATATATATATATATATATATATATATCAAAGTATATTTCATGAAACATAAAAACTAATAATTACTCCCCTCCATTACTACAAACATAAGTAGCAATACCAAATTTTTTCTTTTGCAATTTTTTTTCATTTTTTTTTCGAGAACAAACTTGTGGACTGTGCAATGTTTAGCTCCCTTAAGCTTTCTAATTAACCCATATAACGAGTATTAGGCTAATGACTCTCAAACCATACGGCTTTAAGGCATTAGGTGTAGAAACACCCCTACGAGCTTACTAACTCGAGCTAAAAAGGCTACGAAGCTAAACTACGTCTTCACAAAGATATTCTTTTTTTTTTCTTTTTTTTTTCGGATTACTTAAACTCTGTTTAGGCCTAATTTCAAGAAGTAAGAACAGTTTAAAGATTTCATGAATACTCTAATTTTTTTTTTCAATATCAAAGGCTCTAAGGAATGATATGTGCACTATACAGCTCTATAAAGTCATTCAAATCTCCCAACAAATCAATTCACGGCATAAAGTGCTCAAAAATTGGATATTCAAAGTTCCATCAACTAGATCAAATTTCAGTATATAAACAAGTACAACATGCATTGCTAGTTACAAAATGTTATATACCAAACAAATTATCATCATTGACGGTAGTAACCATGCCTACACTACAAACTCGCTCAAATTTTCAACTTTTCTGTTCTTTTTTTTTTTTAAGGAAAGCAAAAACTAGAAAGAAAAACAAAATAATAAACAAAATAACAATGGCTACTCCCAAATATAGCATCATAGGACAATATCCCACCCCCAAACTTAAATCACACATTGTGCCAAATGTGTAAATAACAATATAGATCAAGAGGCAACTAAGAATATGCAATGATGCAATTCTAAACCATAAGAACCAAATCAATTATCTTTCCGCAGTCAATGCACTCCCAATTCCTCACCCCCAAACTTGAATGTCACATTGTCCCTAATGTAAATACAGAGTATAAAATAAAAGGAACTAATCTTCCAATTTCGGTCAAGGTCCTGGGCAAAATTACCCCACGCTCACTCAATATTTCAACTTTCGCAACTCTATGTGCTAGCAACTAAACAGAGGGAATTGGGCAAATTGTTACCCAAAAGCATAAAAAGTTTATCAACTAAAATTATCAACTAAATTATCAAAGCAGGCAGATAACGAATTTAACAAGTATTGAGAAAACCTAGGAATTGGGATTCACTCTGTATCTTGGATTTATGCCTTTCTAATTTATGTATCAGTTCAGTTCTAGGATTGGTTCACAAAGGTAAAACCTGGGACGCTTGGATCACGATTTGCAGGCTTAGTATCCCTAATTGTTATACTTTCTTGATCCGTCCATATAACAAACAGGGATCCTTTAAGAACTTAGGAACAATTAATCTCTTTCTTATCTTAGCAAGATTATGAATCAATAAGAAAGAACATTCATAAAAGATGGCAAACATATGACTTATGCATTCTGATCGTGCAATTCATCATACCCTGATAATCTAACGGTTGTAATTACCTACACGCAAATACAACTTAGAAAGATTTAATAAAAATACTTTTATGAATGACTAGAACAATTGAACTAAATAAGAATTATATTAAAGTATAAATATTTGATACAGAGTTACCTCCAATTCCTAGAAAGATGAATTTAGCTCATAATAATTGATAGTACAAAAACTTGAACCATTCTTGAATTAACTTTCTTCATAGACAAAGAAAAATTATACAAGATGACTCTCTTTAATTCTAACCTAAAAGGGATATATTTATAACCCAATAATGTACAACAACCAAGAGAAAAGGGGTACAATACATTAAAACTGCCAAAAAGGGCCCAAGGTGCCGCACACATCCCCAAAACCAAAAACCTTGTGCTGCCCTAAGTTGAGAATAATCAGAATTTCAGTTTTCTGCCTTCAACTTTCTGCAATTTGTACTTTACACCCCAAAATTGACATTTTTGGCTTTTTCTTTACTTTCTTCAACATGAGTTGACTTGAATTAACTTCATTGGACTTGGGATGTCTTGAGTTAACTTTCATCCTCATTAATTCTTCTAGAAACTTGAGCCATCCATCAAAAGTACACATTCCGTTAACTTTTCTTTTGCAAAACAGTCCTTTTTCATTATAATTCCTAACGGAGTGTAACGAAATCTTCTAAAATCACTTTAAAGCTATCCAACTTTGCAAGCTTAACCCCTTAAACCCCTGAAACTATAAAACAACACTAGAACACAATATTAGATAACAAAAATCTCGAAAATTAGCTAAATCTAAGCCGGATAAATACACAATAAATGAGTAAAATACTCATTCATCAGGAACATTAGAGACGGATCTTCTATCACTGATTAAAGGTTCCGTCGCTGCGTTGCCATAATGTTCATCGATTTCATCCCTAGTCAACCCCACTTTCCCCTTTACCCTTCCCAGACACCCCCGACAACCCAACCTTCAAAAAAAAAAAAAAACTCTCTCTCTCTCTCTCTCCTCTCTATCTTCTCCGGCAACACCAATTAACCACCGCCGCTTCCACTGCAACACCAACCACTGCAACACCCACTAGTCCTTTGTCGCCACCGCGCCTCTCACCCCTTGGCAACCCCCCTTCACGTCTCTCTCTCTCTCTCTCTCTCTCTCTCTCTCTCTCTCTCTCTCTCTCTCTTTGTTTCATCGTCTCCCTCTCCTTCTCTATCTCACTCGATCTCTTCTCTGTCTTTATTTCTCTTCTCTGCCGGAAGATCACCGCCGTCAGCCTGCCGGAAGACCACTACCACTGCCTCCACCACCTAAAGTTTTATTTTTATTTTTTTGATTTTGTTTATTGAGTAATGCTTGAATTTTAATGAAATTTGTTTTGGTTGTTTGCCGCTCTAGAATCACCACCACCACTGCCTAGAATCTTCGCCACCGCTGCTTAGAAGGTTAGATTTATAATTTTTCTGTATTTTTAAATTTTTTATTCTATTTTTTAAATTTTTTCTAATTTTTGTAATTTGTAATTTTCTGTTTTTGTAAATATGAGGTAATTGATTGTATGAAATTGTTTGTTTGATTAATATCTTTTTTTTCATCCAATTTTCTAAGTGTTTGGTTGTATATGTGAATTTTAAGATATGCTATATTGGTAATTTTTGTTAATAAGCTAGGTTTAATTAATTTTATATTTTTTTTGAAATTGGAGACATATTATATTTGTTATATTTTTTATTTTGTTGTATTTTTTTCAATTAAATCTGTTTTATTTTTCTTTCAAATATGTGTCATATTTGTATGCTATTTGTAATTAATAGATACATGTCTAAGTGTTATGACATCATAAATATTGTTATTTTCAAATATGCTATATATGTTGATATCAATTGTTGTGATATCATGCTAAATATGCTTAATGAGCTCAGACCTATCTAGCTAGTTAGTTAAATCGACTTTGCTTGACTAGTTGATGTAGGGTTTAGGGTTTAGTGATTCCTAAACCCTAAAAGCCTAACTATAATTAACATTAAACCCTAAAACCCTACATAAATCCTTAAACCTAACTTTAACCCTGTAGGTCCCAGTTTATTAAAGAAGAGAGCTTACAAATAGGCTAGAGGGGGGGGGGGTAAATAGCTTATTTACTAAACTTAAAATTTATTGTAGAAACTTAAAGTTAGGCTGACTCTTAACTGATCTAAAGAGACATACTGACTAATCAGCATGAGGGAAGAATAGGCGTTGATCAGTTAATGAGTCAGCTAACACTTGGCAAGCTGATAGGATCAGTTGACCATTGGCAAGCTTTCAACTGACTCAGAGATGCATACTGAATGAACAATATGGGCAGCGGAAGTTCAAGTATCAGTTGATATATCAGTCAGCTGATGATGTCATCAGTTGACTGATAGTTGAGTGACTAACGAGATGTAAAACATGTTAACGGGATTAAGTCACTCAATGCTTACAGATGCTTCTAAGATAGTTAGACATTAAATAGTAAAGCAAGTAAGTTCAGTTCACAAGTAGGAGCAATTTACTTAAAGTAATAAAGTAGGCAACAATATTTATTCAATTAATCACTAGATTGAATTCAACAGTTGACTGGAGAACAATCACTGCATATAATATTTCATATAACGAATTCCAGTTATACATGTTTATCTAATCTTTCCTAGGTACATATTACAGAAAGTAAATTATTGGCGGGTGTCAAACCGTCAAAATTAATTTCCTATTTCCTTATAACGAGTATAGGGTAGTAGGGATCGTATCCACAGGAACGTTGTACTCACTTCTTTTAAGAATTCTATGAAGCAATTAAAATAAGAATTTGAGTATTTTATCTAAACTAAATATCAACAATGAATTAATTTAAAAGACTTAATGTAAACGAAGCAGAAAATTATATTGGATTTTTAAGATGAGAAAATTCCAGTTAATGAACTAATTGCAATCCCACAATTTACTACTGATCATCGATGCAACATTGTCTCAACTAACTACAAATAAATCGGTTATAGTTGTCGACAAACGCCTAACACCCAATCTCTCCTTACAGTGTCGATAATTAAGAGAAGCTCGTTAATTACTACTCTAATCAAAAGACAACCCCCGAGACGCTCGTAGGATTTAGTGTTTTGACAAAGATTAAGAGAGAGAGACCCGATTCTAAACAAGTGCATATTGAAGCAATATCATTTAATTTAGATTACTCATTCCCGCAACACTACCCGAGTATGCTTGTGATGCCTAAACGGTGCGTCACTTGCTACTTTGTTAGAACCCGAAGACAATTACGAATCAGCGGCTCTAACTAGCAATAGACTATTAGGTTAATTAAAGTTCGGGCCCGAACATTAACTAATCATATTAATCATAAGTCACAAGTTTCTTGCAACTAGAAAATTAGAGAATGAATAAATACTTGAAAATAATTGAGAAATAAAATTAAGATCTCACAAGTAGTAATTTTGAAGAGAATTACTTGTTCATTAATTGGAAAGGAAAGAAACTAGCTACTAAACATAATTAAAGATTACTTACAAATACCAAAAGAATTGTAAAACCCAGAGTGCTCTAGTAGAAGAGAAAGAGATGCCTCGACTTTTCTTCCTACAATCCGTCTTCAAGGTATGTGTGTGTATTTCTTCCAAAAACGTCTCCCCTCCTTTGAGGATTTCCCTTCTATTTATAGGGAAAATCTGGAGGAATTCTCTCCCACTACTACCACTAAACCATGATCCTAGCCACTATCCCATGATCCTAGCCACTACCTATTTTTTCTCTAACACTCAACTCCTCAATATTTACAAGAGAGAAAGAAATAATTACATATGAGAGTTTAATTTTAGGGATATTAACAACTCCCTAATATTCCAAAGTGACCAATGTCGAAATGCCCTCAAGTAACATAGTACAACTTTGCACTCAAAAGCACAACACGTGACTTTTTTAAAATTTTCACAGCTTTCCTCAAGTACCAAATGCCCATTCGATCTCGGACTATCCTCTTCCTTCAGATGCTTTTTATCTGTTTTCACTTTCACTTTTCCACCCTACCGCAAACATCACAAACGAGAATACCCATAAAAGTGCAACATTTATAACCAATAAAAGCGCAAAATCCACTTAAAATGTCGCACATATTTGATCTCATCAAATTTCCCCACACTTGAACGATGCTTGCCCTCAAGCATATTGAATCGCCTAGACATGAACATTGTTATTCCAAACAACCCAGAAAAACTGACATTGCTCCAATACTTGACATAAAATTTGCATTATCAAATTGAAAATCAAAATTCTATCAAAGTGATGGGCATTCCCTAATGTTTCAATTTAGATTGTCTCGCATGTCTCCAAAATTATCCTTTAACATCAACAAATGCAAATCTTAACTATCCTCTCGGGATCACTCAAATCACACAAAAGTGTTTAAAGAGGGATATGTATCATGCAACACTCAAATCACAAAACGGAATGACATTACCATATGCTTGCAAATTGATCAAATCTCCATCACTAAATATGAGTTCAATTGCACCAATCAAAAGGTCTTTCATGGGTTGTAATGGGGCTAGGGGTAAAAGGGTAAGATATAAGGAATTTAAGGTGGGTTAAAAGATGTCAAAGAAAATGCAAAAATAACCATATAAGTCATCTCCATCTCATTCACCAGCAATAATCACAAATGAAGTATAGTCATGGCTTTAATCACAATGAAACTGAACTGTGCATTTTTACTAGTATCACATTTTCTCTTCTTTTGGAAAGCTGCTACATTTTTCTCTTTTTTTTTTTTTCGAAGCAGCCCCTTTGAGCATATTTTTTCCTTTTTGAGTTGTTTTGTTTTTTACAACTCCAATGGAACTTTAGCTTGCACAGAACATGAATTGCACAATCCATTAGCCATTATTTGCAGCTTCAAACTATAGATAAGAATGAGACTATATATTCCACAGGGTTAATATGCAATTCCTTGACATTGGGCTAAGCAAAAAGAAGGTTATAAAAACAAGGCCAAAGGTTAATTGCAAGGTTAAAACAAAGAAATGGACAAGGCTCAAAAGAGTTAACTAGGGGTAAACATTTATGGGTAGGATAGAAAAGAAAGCCAAAAGTGGGTGATACTTAAGTGCCTTAATCCTATTGATGCAACGAACTCATTAACGTGATCTCGACATGTATACAAAATGCAAGTTCTAGAATACTCATCCGTGTGTGTGAATCACTCAAAGAATAACCGAGAGCAAAGTATATGAATTGCTCCATTTTTGGCTCAAAAGCTCACTTGAATGGTCAAAAAGTCAAGATTTGCACATATATACGTTAAAGGAATCATTTAAAAACATATTTTTTTCAATCTAATGCAGAAAAACTACAAAATGGCCATCATGTATCAAGAATTCCTCACTTCAAAATGATAATGCACATTTAGCACAAACATTAAAGCAATGTTAGTTGATGTCCTCAGCAAAATCACACCACAACAGACCCCAAAATGCTCCCCCACACTTAAAAGATACATTGTCCCCAAAGTACCATAAAAGTTAGATTAGCAAAAGGAGGAGAAGGATAAAGAAGAAACTTCTCTATCATGCGGATGAGTCAGGTGGTGGTTGACATTAACCAACTTGATGCCAAGGGAGAGAAATCTCTTTTCGGGGCCATGGAGATCTGGAACAAGTCGAAGCTTTAATTGAAGATGATAGCTGGTGGTGGGGCTTTGCGATGGGGATTTTGCTCTCAATTTCCCTGCGATGAAAGTGAGAGAAAAGAGTAATTTGGGTAAAACATAAAAAGTGAAATTAGAGCTTTTAACCCCTATATATCTCGCCCTCTTGCTTGCTACTGTTCACCCGCTTCTCTTTGTTTTTTTTGTTTTTTTCTTTTGGCTCCCTATCTTGACAATACCACATGGGCACGTGCTAAGCTCCACAAGCCCTGCTACCAGCAACTTATCCAAAACGTTTTTTTTTTTCATCTTTTCTTCTTCAAATCACACACCTGCTGAATAAAACTCAAAACATGAAAACAACAATTAAATAAAAATTACCTAGAAAATAGAAAATCAAAGCATTAAAAACTAGGAATATTGGGTCGCCTCCCAACGAGCGCCGCTATTTAACGTCTGTAGCTAGACTTCATGCCCACTTTTTTTTACAACTCAGTCAAATTATTACCAATGATAACTGGCAATGGGGGAAGAATTTTAGCACTTGAAAATGGTAATGGAAAAGAAGGAAAATCAAACCTGGATGTTACCTCTGGAGTGGAATAGAGTGCCATAATATTTTCTTGCACCTCCTCATTGACTTGGAAAGGTACATCTTTATCTGTCAAACTTTTTACAAGCACTGATTCCAGTTTCATTTTCGTGTGCGCCTTCCTTGAGAAATTTTGCATATCGGGGCACTTGCTTAATGGCATCCAAGAGAGGGATGTTGATTTCCACCTTGCGAAAAGTGTCCAGGATTGCTTTCTCGTCCTCTTCCTTCTTTTGGTGTGCAAACCTGCCTGGAAAAGGTGGAGGGATGACAATCTTCTCAGTTTGCTTTCTCGACTCTTCACCTTCCTTATTTATTACAACCTCATCTTGCACCACCTCATTATTATTACTGCTATCAACAGTCTTCTTTTTCGGCTCAACTTCCTGAAGTTCCCTTCCATTTCTTAAGGTAACCGCACAAGCATTTTCTCGCGGATTCTTCTCTACTTGAGAAGGCAGTTTTCCTTGATTTGCTTCCAGCTTCCCTACAGACACAGCAAGCTGGGAAATTTGATTTTCTAGAGATTTTATGCTGGCCTTCGTCTCTAGTCTATCTTGCTGAACTGATTCAGCTAAGCTTTTGATTAGACATTCCAACGGTGTATTGGAACTGGTACTGGGCTGAACTGGAAGAGGCGATGAGAATGGTGGTCGTACTTGTTGCTGAGAAAAATTCTGATTTTTATTCCCGTAACTGAAATTCGGATGATCACGCCATCCTGGGTTGTAAGTACTGGAATAGGGATCATATTTTCTCTGTGGTTGCCCTTGGAAACCTCCCACTATATTCACTTGTGCATCAGTTGGATGTCCCACATTTGCACAGATTCCACAAGCTTTCACCTGTTGAACTTGACCTGAGACAATTCTTTCCAGAATAGAGGTTATTGTGTTCAACCGTTGATCAATAGAGAACACATTCACCTCATTTACCTTGCTCGGAACATCCTGTTGTCCCAAACTGTTGAGCATTTTCAGTTATAACAATAAAATAAAATTCTTAAAAAGAAATAAATAACAAAATCGTTCCCCGGCAACGGCGCCAAAATTTGGCGGGTGTCAAACCGTCAAAATTAATTTCCTATTTCCCTTATAACGAGTATAGGGTAGTAGGGATCGTATCCACAGGGAACGTTGTACTCACTTCTTTTAAGAATTCTATGAAGCAATTAAAATAAGAATTTGAGTATTTTATCTAAACTAAATATCAACAATGAATTAATTTAAAAGACTTAATGTAAACGAAGCAGAAAATTATATTGGATTTTTAAGATGAGAAAATTCCAGTTAATGAACTAATTGCAATCCCACAATTTACTACTGATCATCGATGCAACATTGTCTCAACTAACTACAAATAAATCGGTTATAGTTGTCGACAAACGCCTAACACCCAATCTCTCCTTACAGTGTCGATAATTAAGAGAAGCTCGTTAATTACTACTCTAATCAAAAGACAACCCCCGAGACGCTCGTAGGATTTAGTGTTTTGACAGCATTAAGAGAGAGAGACCCGATTCTAAACAGTGCATATTGAAGCAATATCATTTAATTTAGATTACTCATTCCCGCAACACTACCCGAGTATGCTTGTGATGCCTAAACGGTGCGTCACTTGCTACTTTGTTAGAACCCGAAGACAATTACGGATCAGCGGCTCTAACTAGCAATAGACTATTAGGTTAATTAAAGTTCGGGCCCTGAACATTAACTAATCATATTAATCATAAGTCACAAGTTTCTTGCAACTAGAAAATTAGAGAATGAATAAATACTTGAAAATAATTGAGAAATAAAATTAAGATCTCACAGTAGTAATTTTGAAGAGAATTACTTGTTCATTAACTGGAAAGGAAAGAAACTAGCTACTAAACATAATTAAAGATTACTTACAAATACCAAAAGAATTGTAAAACCCAGCAGGTGCTCTAGTAGAAGAGAAAGAGATGCCTCGACTTTTCTTCCTACAATCCGTCTTCAAGGTATGTGTGTGTATTTCTTCCAAAAACGTCTCCCCCTCCTTTGAGGATTTCCCTCTATTTATAGGGAAAATCGGAGGAATTCTCTCCCACTACTACCACTAAACCATGATCCTAGCCACTACCCCATGATCCTAGCCACTACCTATTTTTTCTCTAACACTCAACTCCCTCAATATTTACAAGAGAGAAAGAAATAATTACATATGAGAGTTTAATTTTAGGGATATTAACAACTCCCTAATATTCCAAAGTGACCAATGTCTGAAATGCCCTCAAGTAACATAGTACAACTTTGCACTCAAAAGCACAACACGTGACTTTTTTTAAAATTTTCTGCTACAGGCTTTCCTCAAGTACCAAATGCCTATTCGATACTGGACTATCCTCTTCCTTCAGCATGCTTTTTATCTGTTTTTCACTTTCACTTTTCCACCCTACCTGCAAACATCACAAACGAGAATACCCATAAAAGTGCAACATTTATAACCAATAAAAGCGCAAAATCCACTTAAAATGTCGCACATATTTGATCTCATCAATTATATTAGTAAATGAAATATTACAGGCAGTCTATTCCTAATGGGTTGTGTTAGGAATATGCCTGTAAATCAACTAATATATATGTATGCATATTCCAACACAGTGATTTGCTTGTTCCCATTACAACGCATGTTTCACAAGTGGCTAAAAGGGCTGCGTACCGGTTAGTGTGGCAGCTTGTTGAAACAATGCATAGGTCATTAGACTAGGAAGTCTTTGTACATATCCGAGTCTTTGTCCTACCAGAATGATGACAAACCTTCATATGAATTAAGCTCTTCAAATTGCCAGCTGACGTGACCATCGGCAGATGTCTCACTAGCGACATTTCCTTTAGCTATGACTGCCTAATAGCCATCTCTACATCGCCAGCTTCTATATCGACTCACGTATCCGCCAAAGCACTTCATCAGAGCAACTGCAGAGAAGCTATTTATTCAAGAGGAACATCGTGACCATCAGCGGTTTCTACATCAGCAGTTCTATAATGGCAGATCTCAGAATCGGCCAAATCCCTCATCAGAACAACTGCCGAGAAACTGTAAGATCACGAGAAACATCGGTCGTTACTCAACGCACTTCAAGCCAAAATAGATCCGTTACAAGATCTGTCTGACAAATCCAAGATACGCATCGATGTCTGCGCCTTCACGTTTATCCAATAGACATTTCCTCTTCAGAACAGTGTTCGCGGTCTTCAAAGCTTCACTTCCGTAAAGGCCAAACACAGACGCCGCACTCCCAAAGCTATGATACGTTCAAATCGCCGACCGCATCCAGCCAAGCTCGACACGTCCAACTCGTCCACTGTGTCACGGACCATCTTCAAGACTTAAACCTAATCAAGGTCTTTGCCCAACAAATCCAAAGATGTACTCGCTACATCACGAGATTCGATCTCCAACGGGCTTAAAACCTATTCAATACACCAACGGTCATCTCTTCTTCTCCAAATATAAGAAGACTCTCATCCTCATTTCCAAGAGAGCACAAGCACAAGGAAACACAAGCAACAAGTGTATGCTTATGCTTGAAAAAGGTTGTGGTATTGATCTTCATTTCTTCAATCCAGAACCACTCCTTTAGAGTGAGAAATCACAAGTGTAAGAACAAACACTTTGTGAGAGAGAGAGAAGAAAATCCAAAAGCTGAGAAGCTCTGCTTGATCAACAACCTTGTTGTTGATTTGAGTCCTTCTTCCTTCGAAGAACTCAGTCTCTTCAGTGGCCTCAACTCCATTATCCAGTAAAGAGACCAAGCATCTTACGATCGTTGAATCCGATCAAGCTTGAAGATGTCCGATGAAGAGCCGAACTTACATGTCCAGATTGCATTCATATCGGCGACTTATACTACATTATAAGTCGGCCGATTGTGCAATAAGTTGTCATCATTGTTGGTCGAGTGCTTAGCACTCAGTTGTTCAAATACATGCTATTTGAACAACTCCTAATATTCTCTTCTCACAACAAATATATCGAGTTGAAACTACAGGAAGATAACTTAATAAATATTAAGTGCATCTTCTAATGTATTTTCGATATATTTGATTTCGCTTTCTTCATTTCTCCTTCTTTTTCCTAAGGAGATTGCTAGGTTAGAGAGTCTAGGTTGATGTACTAAGCATGTTTGCCTTTGAGCAAACCTCTGCTGAATTTTAATATAATATATATGTTTGTTACATTCAGCCTTGATTTCTCTTTCTTGTATAATTTATCTTATCTTGTGCAATCTGTTTAAGGAAAGTAAATGATGCATCTAATACAGATTTTAGTCAACTGCTCTCCTTCATATCAAATCTTTACAGCTACTTTAATCTAAATTGTTTGACTTATGCTGTTTGTTCTTCCGCTGCTCAAATTCATTTCCATCAGCTAAGTTTAACAAAGGTCTTCCGTCTGCACATTCTATGTCTGCTGATCAAGAACGTCCGATATCTCTATCTTCGGCTAAGCAGTCAGAATGATGAAGATGACCTATCTGTATTAATCATTTCATCTACTCCTCAATTTTAAATGTTAAAAATTGGATGAAATTTTTAATACATCAAGTATAGGCTATTCACCCCCCCTCTAGCCTATACGCTGAGCAACCCTCGGACCCAACAATTGGTATCAGAGCAGGTACTCTGTAAACCTTATTCCAGGCTTAACAACCTGAGAGTCTAGGTCCTGCTGCTCAGATTAGATGCATAGTCAAAAGGAGTCTTTTCCAAAATCTTTTATTCACAAAAACCTTTTTGACTGAGAAACCCGAAAGCCTTTTGAAAACCCTCTTCAAATCAAAATAAATTTTGTTTTCAAAAACATGTGAGAAAGAGTATTGTGATGACAATGTGATTACTATAAGAAAATCTATCATATATCAGAATTACATTGATATCATGAAGAGAAGTATTATAGTGGAGGTTGACCTGCCAAGGATTATGCATGTTTCATAAATCTATCCTTAAATCTTGGTATCTTCTTTAGCAAATGGGTTAAACTCATATTTGATAGATGAATTACTTAGAATCACTTCCAAAAACATGCTCTCTTGACATAAGGCTAACGATTGCTCCAATCCAACACCTTCTCAAGAAAACTTTTTATAAAAAGTTTAGAGCAAATGAAATAAGAAGAGTTTCAAAGGAAATTCAAAGGAAATCAAAGTTATGTCATCTCCAAAATCACTGAGATTATAAGTTCTTGGCCTAAGGACATCAATGATGAATTCGTCTCCCTTCAATGAAAAGCCTCAGCCGAGTAAGAATACACTCAAAGAACCTATGCTCTAAATTAGAACTGGTGCTTCAACAACTATGAGCAGACGTGTTCAAAGAGTTTAATGAGGAAGTAACCCCAGCTCCTAATCTCTTAACACTTTGGGTTACACTTATAAGCTGTATTTTGAATAATTATTCTTTTGTCATGCTTATTAAGTCTCATTTGTATTATTGGATTTCTAGAGCTATTTTTAGCTCATAAATGTTGCTAATTTTCTCTATGAGTACTTTAGGCAGGAACTCATATGACAGAAAAGGTCAAACATGCAACATCTCTCTCCATCGGCAGATAGTAACATGGCTGCTGATTCATGAAGGACTGCTGATCGCTCATGAGAATTCACTCACGTCTTTCAACTCACTCAAGGTTCAATCCTCACCTACTGGACTTTAGAACCACTATGTGAACAATCTGCTGATAAGTCCAAAGAAGTTGAAGAAGACCTTCTCGCATGCATACACAAAACAGGTTAGCTATTTGCTTTCTAATGACCTGTGCTCATGTCTGCTGAATTGATATGCTCATACATATTATCAGACATAATGCATAATAACCTGTCATACTGCACTTTTATTGATATATATGTATTGATTGTATGACTTGTTTTATGCAAATGGTTTTTCAAAACTAATCAAGATTCTTCCCATCACCGATTTCAAATGTTTTTCTAAAACCCCAGCTTGGTGAATTTCCATATCTCCAACCAACACTTCATAAGCTCGCTTTATGTGCTGACTTATAGGAGTAAAAATCCTTTAATGACCCACTCTCTCAAGTCAATTAAAGGTGGAGGCACACTTTTCGAAGTTTGACTGCTTCGATTAAAGTTAAGACTATTTTCAAAATCTTGGAAAACGACAAGATAGTCAACATCAATCCTTACCAAGAATCTTGAGAATATCTAGACTTCACACCTATCCTCGCCAAGGCGTGATCGAAGGACAACTCAACGAATGCTCCATTATTGAGTATCCTTCGCCTAACCTCCGTGAGTATAAGTAGAGCTCCTTCTTCATCCAATCTCTACTATGACAAAACTCACAAACCGCCTATAGATTACACTAGACACAAATCGATGATTCAAAATCTCACAAATGTTACTAAATCCAAGTCCTAAGATTGGATCAAGTCAATTCCTCAACAACGGGTATGATTCCTTCATATTCATTCGAGTTGTTTCGATTTTATTTCGTTACTTCACAAGAGCTGATCTAAATTTCTCTCAAAAATATATTTTCAATATCATTCATAAGTCGGAAAATCATTTTCTAAAAATCCTTTCTTATTCACGTTCCAAACATGAGAGAAATTGCATCAAGTCTTGTATACCAGAAATCATTAATTATGGTTCCACAGTCTTGTTGAGAAAACAATTGATAAAGAGATCTTCTTTTGTCTCGTCCGATAATCTTAGAAGTTTGCCATCATGCATGATTTATATGCTGCAAACCATGATTGTCAGAACACTTAAGAACACTCTTAGTCAATTAGTTTAAAATGTAAGATAGAAAACCATCAATTAATGCCAGCAAAAGTGATTTCATTCTCTCTTCTAACTTTTAGCTATCAATCTCATTGATACTCTAAAATGTCTACAGATGAATCACTGGGAAAATCAATTAGCACATACTCATTCCACTTTTGGAAGTCTGCTTGCATACGTGAACTTCACAGAAAAGAACCCAGAAAAGAAGTATCAAATGTATGGAAAACATTTGATATATTGCCATGTGCAACAAGTCTTCTGGTTATATGTAGGTATGCCGACCATCACCTCAAAGATGGCCGATGCAGATAATTCAGCTCGCCAATTAAGTAGCTAATATGGAATTGACAAAGATGACTAACTGCTAACAACGACCATAAGTCCCTGTGAATATCAAAGGGGATTCATGGGCCAAGCAGTACATCTTTGACGGCCATCACCCTTCGGTGCTCTCATAATGACCCGAAGAAGTGAAGATGTTCTGCCTCCCTCGAGAGTTGGAGGAGATCAAAAAGAACACGGCCATCTTCTTATCATCCAACTCCTTCTAAATCCTTGACTGATGACTCCTCATCTAATGTCTAGGATTAGAATTTCTAGGACACAAACTTGTAACATGTATTTCTTTCTGTAAATTGAATCATTATGTATCTTTCTCATGTAATGCAGTCACCAAAATTCCAGCTTGTATTGTTCTTGTAATCACCGATCCTTGCAACATACTGTAAAACTACTTGGATTATTGAATACAAGCTCGCAACTTTTCCTCATGCTTATCTATGTCGCATTCCTTTGATAGCATGAACTAATGTGTCTTAAATGTGTTGATCAAACTTATTATTCTTTATGATCTCCATTCTCTTCGGTGATTAAAAGAATTGTTCTTAATGAAATGGTCACTCGCCGAGACACAAACTCGCCGACACCCCATCGAAACCATTCTTGAACAAACCGCTATATCGAGTTATGGTTTCTTACTACTACTTAACTCTCATCCTTAGACTCCATGATAATTGCCTTTCTGAATTAGATCATTTCACAATGATTAAATTCAAATTCTGCCAACACCTCAAGTAGCTCAACAAACGGCAGACTGCAGTTTCATGACCATCATGTCAACCTATCAAGGAATCTGCTATTACTCAATCTCTATCCTTCATGATTAAAAGATCAAGATTACTAGTAAATGCTTTGAACGGTGTCTCGCTGAATCAAATCTTTCAAGACAATACAACAAAGACTTTGTGTTCTTAGTTATGACAACTACTAAATCTTGTGTACCCTATGAGATTGTAGTTATAAAGGCTTAATTAGTTGTTCCCATTATAATGGCTCAACAGCTAATTGGTATGCAGATTGAATTCAAAACACTCTGCTACACCTTATCATGTGATTCTTTGTTAAAAGGATGTTGTTAAATACCTCTAGTAACTCGACCTATCCTCAAGATAGTTAGACATTCAAGAATTCTTAGGAAAACTAATATTTTCAAATATTAAGTCCTTCCTCAGAGTGAATGTACCGATATGACCCGCCGTATATAGGCTACGCCTCACTCTCTTAACAAGTCGTCCAGATCTCTTCCATTAGTAAAGATGACCTAGATCTGTTGGACAGAAAGAAGAACGGACATCACTTCAGGTACACATTCAATATCTCACTTACTTGATCTATTTAATATTCTTACTAAGCCTTATTAATCTTAAATAGATTGATGTCCATTACAACTAGAGTCTATCAACTGGTATCAGCTGTTCTTACCTTAGCTGATATTAAACTAACTACCAATAATAGACATAAAAATTGGTATCAGCAGTTCTTACTTTAGCAATTACCTAATACAACCTGCTGATAGTATCTACATTCATTAAAAGACTCATGTGTCATGTACAACCATATCATATGGCTTGGACAAGTCATTTTGTCCCCAACTCGTTCTTAAACAAACCTAAGCTGTTCTATTCTAGATTAATTTACTCAAACAATTCGTTTGAAGCACAACAACAGCTCATATTGTCTTTAAAAGAGCCTATGTCATTGTCCTAAAACACTCAGCTGTTGTACCCATTAATACCACAATAAAGGCAATCAAATTAATCTGGTCACAAATTAATTTTAAACTTCTTGTTTGAAAATAATATGAATATACATATCTTCTAGACTGCCAATGTACTAGCCATAATTACACTAAGCATGATGACATAATCCCAAATCAGAATATCATTACTATGTCATTAAATGCACTCACTTCTTTAAGCCCCCAAAATGTCTTTTCCCATTCCTCTAATCAAGAAACCTCTTCATCTTTTCAAAAATTCAAAAAGGTGTATAAAATTAGTATCCGTCTTCAACTACAGCACCTGACTTCTGAGTACCTCAAAATTTCTTCACAATCGTCTGCATCATGTGTTCACCAAATCTGCCTAGCCCTCCTCATCGACCCATTTCCCACACTGAATGGCGTCAACGTATGATGGTTCTCCTTGCCACTCCTCCACCAGTAATTCAACGACCTCGTCGAATCACTCGTCGTGTAAGGAATCGTCTTCGAGACCCCAGGAACAGTGTATCCAATTTCATCCCTTGGATTTCCACAAGAGACATTACCGCTACTACTGCACCTGCTCCCATCGCCTCAAATGCTCACCTCGAGCAACCCTCATCTTAAGAGGAGCTTCAGCCTGCAAACGCCCATTCTGCATCAAATCCAGCGGTCAATGTTCCCTCCGATTAAGATCAGCAGACCTTCATCCTCTAATTCCACCTCATTAGGATGACTAGCTAGGTCTCTGTTTTATCAAACTAATTTTCTTTTGCTATATTAATGATAAATATGTAATGTGTTTTATGTACATCTGTTTATGTACATTTGCTACTTCCTTTTGAGTTAAATCTTCATAATTCGTTCTGATGCATATTTGTTCATGCCTATTGTTCACTTTCTTGATGAAATTCAGCAATACCTCGTATGTAGATCTTATAACTCATCTTTAGATGTATATCTCATGCATCCAATAAAAGTCCGCATAAGGCTCAACTATACTTTCCTGTTTTAACTTGATATACATTAAGGAGGAGTCTATTTTAAATGCTTTACTACTTAACAGCTTATCCTATTTGCCACTCCTATTACAAAATAAAGCTTGTCTCACTACATTCTTGTAAGATCTCCTTACAAGCAATGGAAACACAATTCCTCACCTCGATATCCTATTATGTATGTCTTATACATGAAAATTGTGCATTATACGCTATCTGCACACTAAGAATCTCGCAAATATGACAAGTGGTATTTACTCGATACGGTCTATATTCTCTGCAGAATTACATCTAGCTAATCACTTCGGCATTTCTAAAAAGACAGTATTTAACAAGACTAAACTTCCTACTCTCTACCTGTCTCAATTCATAATTCATTTGATAACTATCAATCTATCTTTAACTTGTGGCCATTAAGGAGGAGAGATTGTGAAAGTAATAATGGCCCCAAGTAATTGTGAAGTAGTAATTGTGAAGGAAGTAATGGCCCCAAGTAATTGTAGGCCCCAAGAAATTGTAGTAGGATTGACACTATTGAGAACAATATTCATTAAGGAGGAGAGATTGTGAAGTTGTAATGGCCCCCCCCCCAAGTGTGAAGTATTAAGGAGGAGAGATAGACAACTAGTAAGGAGGAGAGATTGTGTATCTACCCATACAGCAAAATACTATATGACTATTATAGTACGCTGACTATTATAAAACTCTACCTATCCTTCACAAACTTTTAAAATCATCAGATAAAGATGCTTAATCAATTCGATTAAGAACAATGTGAACAGTATACTTATACTTTCTACTTCTTGATTAAGCAACAATTTTTTTTAAATCATCAAATGCAAGAATCACTCTCTTAAGGCAATATTATCATTTGCCTAACAACCATTTCAGTTATTGCTTAGTATTTGTTCTTTCATTTATTGAGTCTGTAAATACTTAGCAATAGATGACTATACATACGCTATCGCTTGTAAGTTCAACCTAGGGCATGCCTTGATATAAAAAGAATACTCATTAGTGGCATGTTATTACTAAGGATTGAACAAATGCTTTAAAGAGCTATATGTATAAGTCAAATTGTAGTAATGGTCCCAAGCAAATAGGAGGAGATTGTTAGGAATATGCCTGTAAATCAACTAATATATATGTATGCATATTCCAACACAGTGATTTGCTTGTTCCCATTACAACGCATGTTTCACAAGTGGCTAAAAGGGCTGCGTCTAGTGTGTGGCTTGTTGAAACAATGCATAGGTCATTAGACTAGGAAGTCTTTGTACATATCCGAGTCTTTGTCCTACCGTAATGATGACAAACCTTCATATGAATTAAGCTCTTCAAATTGCCACCGACGTGACCATCAGATGTCTCACTAGCGACATTTCCTTTAGCTATGACGCCTAATAGCCATCTCTACATCGCAGCTTCTATATCGGCAGACTCACGTATCCGCCAAAGCACTTCATCGAGCAACCGCAGAGAAGCTATTTATTCAAGAGGAACATCGTGACCATCGCGGTTTCTACATCGCCAGTTCTATAATGGCATCTCGAATCGGCCAAATCCCTCATCGAACAACTGCCTAGAAACTGTAAGATCACGAGAAACATCGGTCGTTACTCAACGCACTTCAAGCCAAAATAGATCCGTTACAAGATCTGTCTGACAAATCCAAGATACGCATCGATGTCTGCGCCTTCACGTTTATCCAATAGACATTTCCTCTTCAGAACAGTGTTCGCGGTCTTCAAAGCTTCACTTCCAGAAAAGGCCAAACACGACGCCGCACCAAAGCAAAGCTGATACGTTCAAATCGCCGACCGCATCCGCCAAGCTCGACACGCCCAACTCGTCCACTGTGTCACGGACCATCTTCAAGACTTAAACCTAACTGAAGGTCTTTGCCCAACAAATCCAAAGATGTACTCTGCTACATCACGAGATTCAGATCTCCAACGGGCTTAAAACCTATTCAATACACCAACGGTCATCTCTTCTTCTCCAGCTATATAAGAAGACTCTCATCCTCATTTCCAAGAGAGCACAAGCACAAGGAAACACAAGCAACAAGTGTATGCTTATGCTTGAAAAAGGTTGTGGTATTGATCTTCATTTCTTCAATCCAGAACCACTCCTTTAGAGTGAGAAATCACAAGTGTAAGAACAAACACTTTGTGAGAGAGAGAGAAGAAAATCCAAAAGCTGAGAAGCTCTGCTTGATCAACAACCTTGTTGTTGATTTGAGTCCTTCTTCCTTCGAAGAACTCGCCTCTTCATGGCCTCAACTCCATTATCCAAGAAAGAGACTAAGCATCTTACGATCGTTGAATCCGCACCAAGCTTGAAGATGTCCGATGAAGAGCCAGAACTTACATGTCTAGATTGCATTCATATCGGCAGACTTATACTACATTATAAGCTGTGCCGATTGTGCAATAAGTTGTCATCATTGTTGGTCGAGTGCTTAGCACTCAGTTGTTTAAATACATGCTATTTGAACAACTCCTAATATTCTCTTCTCACAACAAATATATCGAGTTGAAACTACAGGAAGATAACTTAATAAATATTAAGTGCATCTTCTAATGTATTTTCGATATATTTGATTTCGCTTTCTTCATTTCTCCTTCTTTTTCCTAAGGAGATTGCTAGGTTAGAGAGTCTAGGTTGATGTACTAAGAATGTTTGCCTTTGAGCAAACCTCTGCTGAATTTTAATATAATATATATGTTTGTTACATTCAGCCTTGATTTCTCTTTCTTGTATAATTTATCTTATCTTGTGCAATCTGTTTAAGGAAAGTAAATGATGCATCTAATACAGATTTTAGTCAACTGTTAAGCTCTCCTTCATATCAAATCTTTACAGTTACTTTAATCTAAATTGTTTGACTTATGCTGTTTGTTCTTCCGCTGCTCAAATTCATTTCCATCAGCTAAGTTTAACAAAGGTCTTCCGTCTGCACATTCTATGTCTGCTGATCAAGAACGTCCGATATCTCTATCTTCGGCTAAGCAGTCAGAATGATGAAGATGACCTATCTGTATTAATCATTTCATCTACTCCTTAATTTTAAATGTTAAAAATTGGATAAAATTTTTAATACATCAAGTATAGGCTATTCACCCCCCCTCTAGCCTATACGCTGAGCAACCCTCGGACCCAACAGGTTATAAATGGAGATATAGATGATTATTTTCTCCATTTGCTATTTCACTTGCTATCTTCTCCAGTACCTTCATCTAGAGGTGTGATCATCAATTTTCATGATGATCAGGAGACACAGCAAGTGACATGAGTTAGAATATTAAAAGCGATGTTTAAACTAAAAAGTTTGAACATTTCTTTTGGGGATATCCCAACTCATATGAGGTTATGTGATGAAACTCACACCAGTCATTACAAAGATTAGTAAGACTTTGTGTGTGAGTGAGATTTGGAGTTGAAACCCAGACTCTAGACTATAAGCTATCATATTTGATCTCTTGGGCCATTTTTTTCCTTTATCTCTCTTTCTTCTTTTCATACACTTGGTGTGTGAAATCTTCATCCTTCAGGCTTTTGAGAGTCTGATGGAGATGAGCTTCAAGGGCAATCCGTAGATGACTGATTTGGCTCGCTTGAATAGACTCTAACTCACGTGCTAAATATGGCCAGATTAGTGGTTTTGCTACTCCTTTTTCAGCCTCTCATATTTGGAAGACAGTCATGAATATTATGCCGAAAGTTCAGCAAAGTAGCCAATGGATTCTTGGGCGGGGAAATGTGTCGTCTTGGAAGGAGATTGGTGTGGCGAGATTCTGCATGGTCCTCAGCCGATTGACATTAAGTTAACTGTGAGGGAGGCCTTCGACAGCTCCCAGCTTTTCTGCCATTCATCCCCGACAGATTGCATGGATGGATTGCTTCGGTTCAGCTCGATCCAGATTTGGAGGACAAGCTGGTTTGCACTTTGACGCCATCTGGGGAGTTCACAGCAGCGGCATTTTAGAATAATTCTCGGCTTCGAAGTCCCAAACTGCACTGGGCTCAAAAAATCTGGCAGCGATGGATTCCTTTGAAAGTTAGTGGGTTCATGTGGAAGTTATTCCATGGAGTTGTTCCGGTGGACTTGTCTCTGCAGCGATGAAAGATCTTTATAGTTTCGAAGTGTGTTTGTTGTGTTACACACCCTTCATGTGAGTCATTGGCTCATCTATTTTTACACTCGAAATCTGCCTTACATGTCTGGAGCAAGTTTGTGTCTACCTTCAACAAAGTTAATAGGTATGTTTCATTACAACATCTCTTTGAGACTTGGGCTGATCGAGCTTCGATTCGTTCTCAGATTGGAGCATGTCAAATTGGTATTTTGGTTTTTACCTGTTGGGAGTTGTGGAAGGCAAGGTGCAAAGCGGCTTTTGAAAATATTCCGATGAACCCGACCCTGATTTTTAACAACGTTATTCATGGATTACAAGATATGCTTATGATTTATCAGCCCAAAATTTCTATGGATCGTTTTAGCCCCCTTCCTTTGCAGCTTTTGGGATTACCGATCCTTGATGTTCCTATAAGACGGGGGTCTTGGCTGCGGTGGAACCCTCCTTTGTCTGCCATGTATAAGTTAAACACTGACGGCTCTGCAGTTGATGGTAATTGTGCGGGGGGAGGTATTATTCGGGATAAAGATGGTAAAATGATTCGTGCTTTTTCTAATTACTATGGTCCTGGCACAAACATTCGTGCTGAGATTTTGGCTCTTCGGGATGGTTTGCTTCTTTGTCGACATCTTCATCTGGATTTGGTTGAAGTTGAATCAGATTCTTTAGTGGCAGTTATGGGTATCTCTGCGAAGTCTCTCCTTCCATGGTCTTATGCTTATGATCTTCGGCTTTGTAAGTCCTTGCTGGGAAGTTTTCGGCTTCAGCATGTTTTTCGAGAGGCAAATCATGTGGCTGATAGGCTGGCAGCTCATGCTTATTCTCATAAATCCTCTACCACGTTTCATAACAAAGTTTTTCTCCCTATAACTGTTTGGCAGGCTTTAGGGCATGATGAATTAGGTTTATATAGCTTTAGAAAGTAATGCTTTCCCTTGTTTTTATTGTATTTGTATTTCTTTTTCGAGGTTAGGCTCCTTTGTCCTCCCGGTTATAAGGGCAAGGCTGGTTGTCCCCCTCATGTTTGTATCTTTTTTCTATTTTATTAAAATTTGCAGGGTGCCGCCCCTGTTTCCTAAAAATAAAAAAAAAAAAACTCATAAATGCATTACTTCTTTTACACTACCGTGTTTCTCTTTGTTGTTATCACAGTATACCCACACAACCACCACTACTTTTGTTTGAGAAGATATCTGTGGTATATATAGGAAGAGAGACATGGGTAGCCGTTGAGAGGTGTTTGAATTCAACCGTTGAAAATTTTCTTATAGTGGTTGGGACCGTATTTGTGCTCTTGATTTTCATGCTTGTTTGGCTACTTCGGGATTGGTCGATCTTGGCTATTCTGGTCCAACATACATTTGGTAGAATAAGAGGGAAGGCTCCCATACTATTCATCAAAGAATTGATCGGTTTCTTAGGAATTCTGGATGGCTTGCTAGTTTTTCTTCTTCTTCGGTTTCTCATTTGCCACGAACGTGCTCTAATTACTCTCCTTTGCTTCTATCCTATGGCCGTGTTCATAATGGCGATCCTGTTTCCTTTCGGTTTTTAAATGTTTGGACTAGTCACCCAACCTTCTCTAATGTTGTTAAAACTGCTTGGCTTCTGCCTGTTCATGGAAGACCTCTTTGTGGCTTTTTCCAATAAAATCCGTAATGTTAAAGCTGCATTGTGTACCTAGAATAAAGAAGTGTTTGGGAACATTTTATCCTCTCTTAAAGAAGCTGAAGATGTTGTTCTTGAAAAGGAGTTATTCTTTGAATTAAATCCTTCTGGAGATAATAAAGAGCAATTACTTACAGCTCAAGCCCATCATCGTATTTTATTATGACGGGAAGAGGAATTTTGGGCTAAAAAATTTCGTATTAAATGGCTTAAGGACGGTCATGGAAATAATAAACTTTTTTATGCTTCCGCCCGTCAAGCTTATCGTAAGTTGCATATTCACTCCATAACAGCTTCTGATGGTTCTATTCTAGACTCGGAGGACGCTATTAAGTAGGAAGCTATTAATTATTTTAAAGCCAAGCTTACATCTGAGGGTATTGGTGATGACTCTTTGCTGGACGTTATTCCTTCCTTAATTATACCGGAGTGGAATAATACTCTTATTGCTCCCCCTACAATAGAAGAGGTCAAGCTTGTGGTTTTCTCTATGAGTGGTGATAGTTCCTCTGGGCTTGACGGGTTTTCTGGGAAATTTTATTCTTCTTGCTGGGGTACAATCAGAAGTGACTTGCATCTTGCCATTCTGGAATTTTTTTCGAGGTTCTCTAATCATTGATCTTGGACGAGTACTTTAGTGGCTATTATTCCTAAGGTGGAGATTCTGACTTCTTTCAAAGACTTTCGTCGCATAAGTCTTTGTAACTTCTGTAATAAGGTCATTTCTAAGATTTTATCTACCCATTTGGATCAGATCTTACCAAATATCATTTCTTGTAATCAGAGTACTTTCACTAAAGGTCGGGAAATCCATGATAATATTCTTCTTGCTCAGGAATTAATGGGCTTCTTGGGAAAAAAGGTCACTGGTTCTAATATGGTGATTAAGCTTGACATGGCTAAAGCTTTTGATAGAGTTTCTTGGGTTTTTTTAATTAAAGTTCTCAGGTGCTTCCGGTTTCATGAAGTCTTCATTGATCTTATTTGAAGGCTTATCTCGGATAATTGGTTTTCCATCCTTGTAAATGGAGCTCCTGCGGGATACTTTTCTTCTTCTCGGGGTCTACGTCAGGGTGATCCTATATCTCCTAGTCTGTTTATTATTGCAGCTGAAGTTTAAGTCGTAGCCTTAACAAACTTCAGGTTGAGGATCCTTCGATGGCTTTCTCTTCTTCTAGTGGGTGTCAAATTATTTCTCATTTAGCTTTTGCGGATGATGTGGTTATTTTTTGTAATGGGCATTCTCGTTCTCTTCGGAAGCATGTTAATCTCCCCAAAGACTATGAAAGTTCTTCAGCTTATCAATAAGAGTAGCTTTTATGTTGCTCTTTCTATGGATATTAGCGGGTTAATTCTATTACTAATATTGTAGGTTATCGGATTGGTGCCCTTCCTATCATTTACTTGGGTTGTCCTTTATACATGGGTAGGAAAAAGAAGCATTATTTTGATCTTATTGTTGCTAAATCCAAAATCGTATTGGGACTTGGATGGGTTTTTTTATTTCTTATTCGGGGAGGATAACTCTTATTAAATATGTGCTTCACTCCATGACAACTTATCTTCTTGCTGCTCTTGATCCTCCTGCTTCGGTGATTCGATTAATCGAAAATATCCTAGCTAATTTTTTCTGGGGCAGCATCGAAGGTTGTCAAAAGTCTCATTGGGTTGCTTGGAATTCTTGTTGTAGGCCTAACGCCGAGGGTGGCTTGGGTTTATCTTCTCTTTCAGATTTAGTTGAGGCTTACTCTATCAAATTATAGTAGCGGTATCAGACTCAAAACAGTTTGTGAGTTGATTTTCTGCACAATCGATACTGCCTTTCTAATCATCTTTCTGTTGTGGTTTGCAAAGGTTCTCATATTTGGCGTCGGTTGCTTAAAGCTCGGCCTTTAGCTGAACCATTTATTTTCTGGATTATTGGCAACGGGATGTGTTCTATCCGATATTATAAATGGCTGTCAGTTTTCGCCATTTTAACTGACGTTAACTCCAGCTTCGATTCTGTCCGTGATCTGTTTAGCTCCCCTTCGCAGTTATCATCTCTTGCTTTTAGCTGTCTTCTTCCTGGGGTGGTTTAAACTATCGTGGAGTAAAAAATTGAGATTATTGATTGTGTGGATTTGCCTTGTTGGACTGGTTCAGCTTATATGAAATTTTCCTTAAAATCTGCTACTTCTAGCAGCCGTGTAGCTGGTTCTTCTCTGCTGTCTTCGAAGTTTGTTTGGCACAAGTTGCTTCCTCGAAACATTAGTATTTTCATGTGGAGGCTGTTGCTACACCGTCTGCCGATTGATGAAGCTTTCATGAAGAAGGGTTTTCACTTGGCCTTATCAGATCATCCGGCTTTAGAGACTTTCCTTCATGTCTTCATTAATAGTGCTCTGGCTATGAAAGTTTGGAGTCATTTTCATGGGCTCTTTGGTCTGGATGTTAGAGGTCAGGCCATCAGACAAAGGTGTATGCATTGATGGACTCATTCTAGCTCGATGATTTTTTCTCTTCTCCCTGCTCTAGTTCTTTGGCAGCTTTGGTTAGCTCGCAACAAAGCTGTTTTCGAGGTTACAACCCTAATCCTCGGGGTGTTATTATTGCTATTCAAAGTGAGTTAAATTTCCTTCTTAAAGTTGCTAATTACAAAGTGTCTAGTTGGACAGGGAGCTGTCTTAAAATCTCTAAGCCGAAGAAAGTCACTGTCAGTGCAGTTTCCTGGATTGCTCCTCCTCCCGAGGTTGTTAAATTAAACTCTGATGGAGGTTGCTGTAGAAATCCTGGTATGTGAGGTGGGGGTGGAGTGTGTTGTATTTTATAGATTTGCTTGGATCCATAACCTAAGTCTAAGTCAAGGTGACTAATGGGCCTGCGTGTCTGTTAGAGTGGCAACTTGTACTTAGACATGTGCTTGTAATAGCTTAGGATTGCTCTATGTTCTTAGCCTAGTCTTCAGAAGATAGCCTATTGTTTATCAAACATGATCAGATCAGCTATCTTTGTATTAGCCGAGTTTCTCAAGTCATCGGACAAGTTTATTCCAGCCAAGCTTCATCAACAGTGTTGAAGACCTAAAGATTGTCCGATCTAGACATCACTGGTGACATGCCTCAGAACTATCTGCAGTGTTTCATGTCGACGTTGATACAACGATAACCTGCAAAGATCATTTAATGGTTCATACCATATTAGGCATTCATCTCAGAAAAGGACATTTTGTCTGCAACTTATATTTACCTATTTTTGGTAAAATGACAGAATCCAATCTGAATTATGTAGAACCACCTATCAGAGTTCAACAACAAGATTAGAGCATTAAATGCATCTAAATTCAAAATGCTCCAAGGTTGAAGATCTCCAACGGCTACTGTTAGGAATATGCCTGTAAATCAGCTGATATATATGTATGCATATTTCAACACAGTGATTTGCTTGTTCCCATTACAACGCATGTTTCACAAGTGGCTAAAAGGGCTGCGTACCGGTTAGTGTGGCAGCTTGTTGAAACAATGCATAGGTCATTAGACTAGAAAGTCTCTGTACATATCCGACTCTTTGTCCTACCAAAGTGATGACAACTCTCATATGGATTAGCTCTTCATGCGCCAACAGACATGTTCATCGGCAATGTCTCACCAGCAGACATTCCTTCCAGCCATGTCTCATCAGCAATCTCTACATCAGTAGTTTTACATCGGCAGATCCCAGTATCGGCCAAGATCTTCATCAGAACAATTGCAGAGAAGCTGATTATCCAACAGACATTCCTTCCAGCCATGTCTCATCAGCAATCTCTACATCAGCAGTTTTACATCGGCAGATCCCAGTATTGGCCAAGATCTTCATCAGAACAACTGCAGAGAAGCTGATTATCCAAGAGGAACATCGGTTGTTACTCATAACGCTACAAGTCAAAATAGATCCATTACAAGATCTTTCTGACAAGCCCAAGATACGCATCGATGTCTGTGCCTTCACTATTACTCAGAAGACATTTCCTCTTTTATGTACTTGTCTCAGTCTTCAAGGTTTCATCCCATAAAAGACCAAACACAGTGCGCTACTACCCAGGCAAAGCATGACATGTCCAAATCTGTTAGCCTAACTCACGGATCAACTTCAAGACAAAAGCTTAACGGAAGGTCTTTGCCCAACAGATTCAACAATGTACTCTGGTGCATTAAATTGTTCAGATTTCCAACGGGCAGAAACTCATTCAAAGCTCCAACGACTAATTCATCTTCTCCAGCCTATATAAGAAGACTCTCATTCTCATCTCCAAAGTGCCTGTACGTGTGCATGCGAATACCTGTGAGAGGTTGTGGTATTGTTCTTCATTCTTTCAAAACTGAAACCACATAGGAGTGAGAAAAACACAAGTGTAACAACAAACACTTCGTGTGAGAGAGAAACAAAAGGCTGATAAGTCGTGCTTGATCAAAAACTTAGTTTTTGATTTGAGATCTTTCTTCCTTCAAAAGACTCAGTCTCTTCAATTGTTGCAATTCAAATCTTCAGCAAGAGACCAAGCATTCAGAAATTCGTTGAAGACTGATCAAGCTTGAAGATGTCCGATGAAGAGCCAGAACTTAATAATCCACCTTGCATTCATATCGGCAGACTTATACTACATTATAAGTGTTGTCGATTGTGCAATAAATTGTCATCACATTTGGCCGAGTGCTTAGCACTCAGTTGTTCAAATACCAGCTATTTGAACAATGCCTAATATTCTCTTCTCACAACAAATCTATCGAGTTGAAACTACAGGAAGATACCTCAATCAATTTTGAGTACATCTTCCAATGTATTTTTGATAGATTTGATTTTGCTTTCTTAATCTCTCCTTTTTCTTTCCTAAGGAGATTGATAGGTTAGAGAGTCTAGGTTGATGTATTAAGCATGTTTGTCCTTGAGCAAACCTCTGCTGAATTTTAATATAATCATATTTTTATTACATTCAGCCTTTACTTATCTTTCCTATAATATTTGACATATCTTGTGCAATCTGGTTATGGAAATAATTGATGCATCTAATATAAGATTTTAGTTAACTGTTATGATAGACTTGTACACATTCTCTCACAGTTACTTCAATCTTATTTGTTATACTTATGCTATTTATTCTTCCGCTGGTCAAACTCTTATCTACCAGCCAAGTATAACAACATCTTCCTATTACCTGTTCTTCTAAACTGTCGATACACATCATCTGATATAACAGCATCAGCTGAGTTGCTAGAACTAGGAAGATGACCTATTCTTGTTAGTTATTTCATTCATGTTTTCCAACATACAAATTAAATTAGGATGAAATTTTTAACAAAAGTAGTATAGGCTATTTACCCTCCCTCTAGCCTATACTATGAGCACATCACCATGGACCTAACAATTGGTATCAGAGCTAGTACTATGTGAATTTCATTCCAGGCTTAACAACTTGAGAGTTTAGATCAAGTTGCTCAGATTAGATGCATGGTCAAAAAGAGTCTTTTTCAAAATTCCTTATTTCAAAAAATTCTTCTTGACTAAGAGACCTGGAAGCCATTTGAAAATGCTTTCTCAAATCAAAATCAATTTTGTTTTCAAAAATTTGTGAGAAAAAAAAAATTAGTGTGATGACAGTGTGATTACTATAAGAAAATCTTTCATATATCAAAAATATATTGATACTATGAAGAGAAGTACTATAGAGATTGACCTGCTAAGGATTATATTTATTTTAAAATAATCTATTTTCAAAAACTCTTGATATATCCTTTAGCAAGTATGTCAACTTCATACGTGATGGATGAATTACTCAGATTCACTTCAAAAAATTTGCTATCTTGATATAAGGCTAACATTTGTCTCAATCTAACACCTTTTCGAGAAAACTTTTTGTGAAAGATTAAAGCAAATGAAATAAGAAGAGTTTCAAAGATAATTCAAGGGAAATCAGATTCATGTAGTTTCTAAAATCACTGTGATTATTAGCTCTTGGTCTAAGGACATCAATGATGAAATTGTTCTTCTTCAACTGAAAGCTTCTGCCTAAAAGATACACTCAATGAACTTCAGCTCAACATCAGAACAAGTTCCTCAACTACTATGAGCAGATTGTTCAAAAGAGTATAGTGAGAAAGTAACTCCATCTATTAACTTCTTGATATCCTGAGTTACACTTATAAGCTATAGGCTAAGTAATTACTTGAATCATGTGCTTATTAAATCTCACTTGTATTATTGAATTTCTGGAGCTATTTTTAGCTCATAAATGTTGCTAACAATTTCACTATGAGTACTTAAGGTAGGAACTCATATGACAAAAAGGTCAAACATGCAACATTACTCTCCAGCGGCAAACATCAACTTGACTGCTGATTCATGAAGGATTGCTGATCACTCAAATCACCTATGCCCTTCACTCACTCAAGGTCAAATCAATACCTGCTAGACTTCAGTGCCACTATATGAGAAATCTACTGATGAGTCCAAAGTGTTGATAAAGACCACCTCTCCCACATACACAAAACAGGTCAGCTACTGGCTAACTAATGGCCTGTAT
This sequence comes from Platycodon grandiflorus, assembly GCA_016624345.1. Taxonomy (NCBI): domain Eukaryota; kingdom Viridiplantae; phylum Streptophyta; class Magnoliopsida; order Asterales; family Campanulaceae; genus Platycodon; species Platycodon grandiflorus. The sequence continues at coordinate 92,432,485 of CM028361.1, read as the reverse complement.
TCATGTCTGCTGAATTGATTTGTTAATATAAATTATCAGACATGCTGCATAAAATCTTGTCATACTGCGATTATATTGATATATCTGTATGCTTGTATGATTTGCTTTATGCAAACGGTTTTCAAAAACTTATCAGCACTTTTCATATCGGCTGATCTAAAATGTTTTTAAAACCCGTAGTTGGTAATTTCAATATCCGCCAACTCACACTTCATAAGTTCAGTTATATGTGCTGACTTATAGGAGTAAAAACCTTTAAACGACTTATTCTCTCTCAAGTCTATTAAAGGTGGAGGCACACTTTACGAAGACTGACTATTTCGATTAAAGTAAAGAATGTTCTCAAAAAGCTTTGGAAAATGACAAAAAATTTCGCTTTCAAAATCTTTTCAAAGAATCTTGAGAAAGTCTAGACATCACAAGCCTATCCCTACAAAGGCGTGTAAAAAGGACAATTCTACAGTAAATCTCCATTATTGAAAGTCCTTCAGTCTAACCTCTGTGAGTATAAGTAGAGCTCCTTCCTCATCCAAACTCTACTATGAAGAAACTCACAAACTGCTTACAGACTACACTAGATGCAAAACATTGATTCAAAATTTTCTCAAAATGTTACTAAGTTCAATTTCTAGAAATCGATCAAGTCAACACTTCAACAACTTGGTATGACTCCTTCATATTCATTAAAAGTTGTTCTGGTTTATTTCTGTTGCTCATGATGAGTTGATTTAAAAATTCTCAAAGATGCATTCTGAAAATCAAAATTATTCATAACTGTGAAAATTCTTTTTAACATCTTTCTAAAACACAGTTATAATATCTGAAAGAAATTTTATTAACTCATTTGTATCAGAAATCATTCATTATAAATTTTCAATCTTTCCTTGAAATTTATTGATAAAAGAATCTTCTTTTGTCTTGTCCGATAATCTTAAAAGTTTGTTGGCAAAAGATGAATTATATGCTGCAAACTTTTGATCATCAGAACACTTAAGAATGTCTTTAATCAATTATATTAAAAGATAAGATAGAAAATAAGTAATGTTCTCAAAAGTGATTTTACTTCACTTCTAACTTTTAGTTATCAATCTTATTGATATTCTAAAATATTTTCAGATGAATCACTATGAAAATCAATTAGCATATACCTATCCAACCATCGTAACTCTGCATGTATACATGAGCATCTCAGAGAAGATCCCAGATAAGATTTATCAAATGTCTGGAAAGCATCTGATAAATCGTTGTGTACAACAACTCTTCTGGTTATATGTAAGTATACTAGCCATCACCCCAAAGATGGCTGATGCAAATAATTCAGCTCGACTGGATTAGGTAGCTAATAAGATGTTGACGAGGATGACAAACTGCTAACCACTACCATCCATCCCTGCTCATATCAAAGGGGATTCATGGCCAAAGCAGTAAAATCCTTGATTGCTATCACCCTACGGTGATTTCATAATGACCAGTAGGTGTGCACGTGTTCTGCCTCCCCCAGAGCTGGAGGAGATCAAAAACGGACACAGCCATCTTGATCCATTTCAAACTCTATGACTGATGACCTCTCATTATGATCTTTGGATTTGGATATCTTGGATACAACTTTGTAAAAAAATTTCTATTCAAAATTGAATCATTATGTATCTTTATCCTGTAATCTGCAGTATAGTCAAAATTCCAGTTGTATTGTTCTTGTAATCAGCTGATCCCTACTATGTATTGTTCAAAACTATTTGGATTATTGAATACAAGTCCTGCAACTTTTCTTCATGTCTATCTACTTGTCTGAATTCCTCTGATAGCATGAATTAATGTGTATTAACTGTGTTGATCTACATACCATTCTTCTTCATCATAGTGTTTACATTCCTCTGATGATTGGAGAAATTGACCTCAATGAAACGATCACACACTTCTTACACAAACTCTGCTGAAACTCCATCAGCAAACTCGTCCTATAAAATCAGCTATATTGAGTTCTGGTCTATTACTGAAAAGTTAAACTCTTTACTTTAAACACCCTGATAATTGCCTTTTTGAATTAGATCATCTCATCATGGTCAAATTCAATACCGAACACTCTAGTTGTTCAACATAGGTAGACTGCAGTTGCCTAAAGGATGACCTTTTATGTCTACATCTCACCTTTAAGTTACTGCAAATCCATTACTTAATCTCTGTCTCTTCTATCCTACATACAAGATTACTAGTAAATCTACTTTGAACCAAGTTGTCTGCTGTGTCAACCTAAAGACTGTTGTAAGCATTTGAACTTATAAAGGATTTATCTCATCAAAGTATATGGAAATACTTTCATTATTCAAATACAAAAATCCCAGCTTTTTAACTTCTAAAAATCAAAGGCTTACACCTCCTTTCAAAATAGCTCAACATCAATTTGTGTTCTCAGTTATGACAACTATCAAATCTGATATGACCTTTGAGATTAGTAATGAAAAGGCAAGGTTAGACGTTTCTCATGATGATATATCATCTTGACTAACAACTAATCAGCAAACAGACTGAATTCAAAACACTCTGTTATACTTTATCACATGCTTAACTTTCAAAAAGACTGATAAAAACTTTGGTAACTTGACCTATCTTAGAAAATAGCTAGAAATTTTAGGATTCTTAGGAAGACTGTTGCTCCCAAAAACTAGTCCTTCCTCAGGAGTGAATGGCTGATATAACCCCTGCTGTATATATTTTATGCCTCACTCTCATCTACAGGTCAGTATGAAAATACTCTTTAGCAGAGTCCTTTTTTTTTTTGCTAAGGATTGATACTACCTATTGCAAAGAAAGAAGCTCGGACATCACTTTAGGTACACATTCAATACTTCACTTGTCTGACTTCTCCTTTCAAAGTTTTAAGAAGTGTTATTGTAAAATTTGTATCATTAAGTAGATTTTTGCTTCCCATAAATTTTATAATCTGCTAAAACACTTCATTAAATCAATAAGGATATTGAATCTATAACTGAATAATCTCATCAAATATTCCCAAAAATCAAGTCAAATCTTTTTCAAGGAAAAACATCAGACAACCCTGTTATCAGCTGTTCTCACTTCAGCAGATACCAAACACTCACTGCCGATAATGTCCACATCCTTGAAATCTCAACCAATTCTTTATATTTCCATATATAAGATTTCAATTGGTATAAAGACTTAACCTAAACTCAATGCATATTTTTTATCAAAGATAATACTCTAAATCCAATCTTTTGCTGCTCAAAAGTCTTTCTAAATAATTTATATTCATATTCTTCCTAATAATTGGTGTCAGCTAGTACCAAACAAATTTACATAAATTATAACACTCAAAATGGCCTATAGCTCAAGACAAGATATTCAAACTTCAGCTCAGCAGTTATAACCTGTCTTGTCCTATTCTAGGCAAATATATTAATTTGATTAAATGTAAATTTAAACATTTCGTTTAAAATAAAAATTTATAAATTACCCCTAGATTGCCTAAATCATAGCTATAACCACTCTCTGCATGATGACATAACCCTAAATCAGAACATCATTGCTATGTCATTAAATGCATTCTCACTCTTAAGCCTCCAAAACGTCTTATCAAATTCCTCTAACCAAGAAACCTCTTCATCTTCTCAAAACTTCGACAGACGTACTGATAATAACATACCGTCAAACATCCCTTAATATAATTCTTATTCCTTCAGCGTTTCTTCATCTTCTTTCCCAAATTTTCTTCACCATTACAGATTAAATCATCCGACATCATGTGTTCACAAAACTTGCTCAATTCAGATCTTCGACCCATCTCCTATAATGAAATGCGACAACGAATAATGGTTTTTCTAGCCACTCCTCAACCAGTGATCCGCCGACCTCGCCAAATCAGTCGTCGAGTAAGGAATCGTCTGCGAGATCCAAGGAACGATGTGTCAAACTTCATTCTCTGGATTCCTTCAAGAAATCTTGTCTCAACTACAGAGACTAACACTCTCCCTGCTCCCAACTCCTCAAATACTCCACTTGAACCATCTTAGACTCGAGAAGAGCATCAACTTGCAAATGGCAACCCTGCACCAAACCCAGCGGTCAATGTTCCCTCCGATTAGGAATGTAGACCTTCATCCTCTACTCTGCTTCATTAGGATGTCTAGCTAGGTTTCTGTTTTGACAAACAATTTTCTTTCATGTTATATTTGTAATATATTTTTGTTCAGTTACATTTGCTACTTCATTTTGTTTTACTTAACATAATTTGTCCTAGTGCATACTCTTTCATGCTTAACATCTATTTTTAACATAAACATCTTTGCATATGCATATACTCTTATGGATTCAACATTCAAACTTTAACATTTGACCCATTAACGAAAGAAAAATGCTTTATAGGTCATTCCTAGATGTATATCTCATGCATCCGATTAATGTTGACATATTCCTCAAATGACGTTGTCCTTTTAAAAGAAAAAATACGATAAATTTTCATAAAGATAAGCACGCCCCAGTATGTCTATCTTATAACTCAATTCACTAATGGGAAGAATACCTTGTCACACATATTGACAATAAAATTTATATATGTATAAAGAAAATTCTTCTGCTCTTCATAACTTATGAATTGACCGATTAAATCTTTATAACTCGTCCTATTATACTTACTCTCTTGTAAAATCTTGCTACAAACAATAAAACAAAATTCATCTCTTTACAACTTGACTGCTCTCTTTATTTAATAAAAATGATTCCAAATACAAGACCAATATTACTCTTTTAAATGTCTTGGTACAACAAATATACTACTTTATGAAATGTATACCTTATACATACCAAATAAAAGTCATTTTGACTAATAACACTCTGACAAATGCTATTTTACAGTATATACTAGCTTTCAAAAGAAAACTTATATCTCTCATCTGCACATATTTCCAAGGAGGAAAGATAACATATTGGTACACCCATTGTGACCATTAAGGAACAAAATTCATCCCCACTACATGTCGTGACTATAATTCATGCCTTATGAGTTAACATAAGTCAGTCCTTATAACTTGTCATATCCCCAATAAAGCAGGCTTCATATACAGACATTCTCATCTCCATCAAAGAATGATTTATTTTTGATAATCAATATTTTACTTTGTAACCATCAATCAATATTCAGCTTGTGACCATTAAGGAGGAGAGATTTAGTAAAATTGACATATACATAAAGAAAAACAGTAAAGCTGATCATTAAGGAAGCTGGTCATTAAGGAGGAGAGAGATTATAAAAGAAAAGCTGATTATAAAAGAAAAGTTGATTATTGAGAAAACTTTAGCTTGTGATTATCAAAGAAGAGAGAAATTATAAAATTAATATATACATTCAAGAAAAGAAGAAAGGAGAAAGACATTAAGGAGGAGAGATTGTAAGGAGGAAAGATTAAAGATTGAAAAATAATTAGTAAGGAGGAGAGATTGTGAAATTATACATATAGCAAAATACAGAAAGAAAAGAAGAGAGATCGTAGCCATTCAACATAAATTGACATTAAGGAGGAGAGATCGACATATTTATACAGAAAGGTAGAAAGAGTTGAGAAAGTTTATAATCAAGAATATAGGAGGAGAATCTATATAAAACTCAACATATACGAGCAAATAGGAAGAGATTGTTAGGAGGAGATTGTAATAATGACCCCCAAACAAACATGACACTCTTCACTGTCCAATCAGCTATTTTTAAATGACTATCATACTACGCTGATTTTATTCTTCACAACCTCTAAAAACATCTAATACTTAATCAATTCGATTAAGTACACTGATTCATAACTTTTTCTTGCTCAAGCTACTTCAGATCATACATATTACACTACAAGAAAAACATCTTTATGGCAATATTATCAATTATATCTCATAATTGCCTAAAAATTATTTTAGTTATTGCTTCGTATTTGTACCTTCATTTATCGAGTCTGTAAATACGTAGCAATAGGTGACTATACATACGCTATCACTTGTAAGTTCAACCTAGGGCATGCCTTGATATAAAATGATTATTCAATAGTAGCATGTTATTACTAAGGATTGAACAACTGCTTTAAAGAGCTGTATGTATAAGTCAATTGTAGTAATGGTCCCAAGCAAATAGGAGGAGATTGTTAGGAATATGCCTGTAAATCAGCTGATATATATGTATGCATATTTCAACACAGTGATTTGCTTGTTCCCATTACAACGCATGTTTCACAAGTGGCTAAAAGGGCTGCGTACAGGTTAGTGTGGCAGCTTGTTGAAACAATGCATAGGTCATTAGACTAGGAAGTCTATGTACATATCCGAGTTTTTGTCCTACCAAAGTGATGACAACTCTCATATGGATTAGCACTTCATGTGCCAACAGACATGTTCATCGGCAATGTCTCACCAGCAGACATTCCTTCCAATCATGTCTCATCAGAAATCTCTACATCAGCAGTTTTACATCAGCAGATCCCAGTATCAGCCAAGATCTTCATCAGAACAACTGCAGAGAAGCTGATTATCCAGCAGACATTCCTTCCAGCCATGTCTCATCAGCAATCTCTACATCAGTAGTTTTACATCGGCAGATCCCAGTATCGGCCAAGATCTTCATCAGAACAACTGCAGAGAAGCTGATTATCCAAGAGGAACATCGGTTGTTACTCATAACGCTACAAGTCCAAATGGATCCGTTACAAGATCTTTCTGACAAGCCCAAGCTACGCATCGATGTCTACGCCTTCACTATTACTCAGAAGACATTTCTTCTTTTGTGTACTGGTCTCAGTCTTCAAGGTTTCATCCCATAAAAGACCAAACACAGTGCGCTACTACCGAGGCAAAGCATGACATGTCCAAATCTGTCAGCCTGACTCACGGATCAACTTCAAGACAAAAGCTTAACGGAAGGTCTTTGCCCAACAGATTTAACAATGTACTCTGGTGCAATAAATTGTTCAGATTTCCAATGGGCAAAAACTCATTCAAAGCTCCAACGACTAATTCAACTTCTCCAGCCTATATAAGAAGAATCTCATTCTCATCTCCAAAGTGCCTGTACGTGTGCATGCGAATACCTATGAGAGGTTATGGTATTGTTCTTCATTCTTTCAAAACTGAAACCACATAGGAGTGAGAAAAACACAAGTGTAAGAACAAACACTTCGTGTGAGAGAGAAACAGAAATTCCAAAGGCTGAGAAGTCATGCTTGATCAAAAACTTAGTTTTTGATTTGGGATCTTTCTTCCTTCAAAAGACTCAGTCTCTTCAGTTGCTACAATTCAAAACTTCAGCAAGAGACCAAGCATTCAGAAATTCATTGAAGACTGATCAAGCTTGAAGATGTCCGATGAAGAGCCAGAACTTAATAATCCACCTTGCATTCATATCGGCAGACTTATACTACATTGTAAGTGTTGTCAATTGTGTAATAAATTGTCATCACATTTGGCCGAGTGCTTAGCACTCAGTTGTTCAAATACCAGCTATTTGAACAACACCTAATATTCTCTTCTCACAACAAATCTATCGAGTTGAAACTACAAGAAGATACCTCAATCAATTTTGAGTACATCTTCCAATGTATTTTCGATAGATTTGATTTTGCTTTCTTAATCTCTCCTTTTTCTTTCCTAAGGAGATTGCTAGGTTAGAGAGTCTAGGTTGATGTATTAAGCATGTTTGTCCTTAAGCAAACCTCTGCTGAATTTTAATATAAATCATATTTTTATTACATTCAGCCTTTACTTATCTTTCCTATAATATTTGACATATCTTGTGCAATCTGGTTATGGAAAGTAATTGATGCATCTAATATAAGATTTTAGTTAACTGTTATGATAGTCTTGTACACATTCTCTCACAGTTACTTCAATCTTATTTGTTATACTTATGCTGTTTATTCTTCCGCTGCTTAAACTCTTATCTACCAGCCAAGTATAACAACATCTTCCTATTACCTGTTCTTCAAAACTGCCGATACACATCGTCTGATATAACAACATCGGCTGAGTTGCTAGAACTAGGAAGATGACCTATTCTTGTTAGTTATTTCATCCATGTTTTCCAACATACAAATTAAATTAGGATGAATTTTTTAACAAAAGTAGTATAGGCTATTCACCCCCCTCTATTCTATACTCTGAGCACATCACCATGGACCTAACAGCTACCTAAATGTCCCTGAGTATAAATAGAAGACTCCATGACAACACTGAAGATAACTAGCCATCAATCGAACAAACCTCAACTAGCACTCTGAAACTCTTTATGTTCAACTGCTAGTTCATTAAAGCTTCAAAGCCAAATCTGTAACAACATTATTTGAAGAGCACCATACTTAGACGAAAAATCGTTATTGCTCTTCATTGATTGCAATCCTTGCATTCATAGCACACGAGAGTTATATCTTTGTAGATATTAATTCTCCCACAAACACTTGGTCAACTAATATTTGTACACGATCCATTAGTGATCTATCTTGTAAAGATTCTAGTGGAAAACTTAGTACACGTTTTTCAAATCCAAAGTTGACCACTTTGGTTGTGGACGTAACACTTATTTATAAGTGTGAACCATATTAAATTGCTTGTCTATATCTTTTACATGCTTGTGATTTGCTATTGATTATTAATTTCCAGAATTCCAACAGTTTTGATAACAGCTGATCTTGTCCCATCAAGATCAGCCATCTTAAACTTGTCCTATACTTCACTCTATTCTGCTACAAAATCTTTTCTAACTTAAGTGAAGTAACTTTTAAAACAATTTTTTAAAAATTGGACATAGGCTATTCAACCCCCCCTTCTAGCCTGTTTGAGCACCTAAGAGACCTAACAGAGTGATTTGGGATTCCTTTGGGAGGATCATTCATGGTTATTCCTCCAGTTATGGGGTTTGTTCTAATTCTATTGCTGAAGTTAAAGCTTTATTTCAAGGTGTTAGTTGGCTTGTTTCGTAGGGATTTCACAACTCGATTATTGAAATGGACTCGAGTTTTTTATATGGTTGTCTTACTAAGGCGCACTCCCCTCCATGGCAATGTTGTTATTGTCGCGACCTGACCCGAGATCCGATGTGGAATCTCGCTCGGTCCGCGAATATACGGGAACACGAAAGTAGCATCTCAAAAATTCCTTTTCATAAGAATGCAAAGTCATGTGAAAACCCTGTAATGCACGTGCAAGTTTTCTTTAAAAGCAACAAGATCTTTAAAACAAAACTAAACCTCAACGGCGAAACAACAAGCCGGAGAAACAACACGTTAGCTAGCAACAACTACCACGAGCTAACAGGCTCGGTATATGCATAAACCATATTAGAGTGCGCGGAATTGAAAGTTAATAAATATGTACACAACAACACGGCAACCATGCCGGCACAACAAAAGGATATAACAATAAACAGACGAGACTACTACCCAACAAATACATTGTTGATATAACAAGTACACCCTCGGCCTCGCCAAAAGAAAATACTAGTCACAAGGTGCACTACCAAAATGAAGACGATCAATTGGAACTGAACCCGAACAAACTAGGGATTCCTCGCTGGTCCTTGATCTAAGGAAAACAAATAAACACGAAACGGGGTGAGTCGAAACTCAATAAGCTACTAATGCAACAATATGGCATGCTAGATGCAAGACAGTAATTATAACAAGTATTCATGCCATCACGAACAATCCCAATACAAGATGAAAGTAACAAGTGTTGCATTTAGCCAAACAACCCCATATTACACGAGGGGCTCAACGATCGCCAACCGTCCCATACCGGTTGGAAACTATGACCAACATTCTCTTATCCAGGAAGCACATAAGAGTTATAAGTAAACAAGATACAAAGGATACGGCATCGAGGTACACCTCCGACCAAACCAATACTTCCAACCAACCAACCAATATAATACCAAATGTAGAGCCGTTATTGACGTGCTCGAACAAGAATACCAAATAACATAACACTGTGTGAACCATTTTCTGAATTCACGTCGACAGGTGATCTCGGTCCCTACAACCCAAGAATCAACCACGGATATACCTTACCATGGTTGCGTTTATTCCGTACAACAAATGGCGCTATACCCCTACCGTGGCCAACGGTAGGGCGAGGCCCGATGTATTGGCCTTCGACTATTACGTAGCCCCAGCTCCCGCAATAATCGAGCGTCAATACACCGCCAACACAAATGCCATGGACTTAACTAAATGCACAAGTAGATGTTCACTCGACATCTAAAATAAACGGTCATACTCTAAAGTAGGGAGTACACCACAACAATAACATTTAACAATGATATGAATGTCTCAAGTGAGTTATAATAATCCCACACCACAAATAACCAACTTATAAAATTTACGACAATTAACGTAATATCAATACACACAACCAGTGTAACCAAATTTCTAAACGAATCACTCGAATCGTCCAAGAATTCCCAAATCACACACGTGGTCTCCTAAATTACCAAATCATAATGAACTCCGTTAGAGTCATTTTTGGTTTCTAATGAGTTCGAGCTTACGCGAATTAGTATACCGTAAACTTAACAATTACAAATCATATTTTACATTTCTAACATGTAAACATGAGTCTCCAAACACATCCAAAAAGTCAACCACAAATTTAACAAGTCAACATGGTCAAACATACTCAAAATTGATGATTTCTAACATGTTTCATCAAATAACAAGTCCAAGATGAATAACAATTCATAATTGAGGGAGAAAAAGGGGTAGTAGCTTACAACATGAAGATTTAACTTAAGCAAAGCCACATGCAAGACTAAGAATGAATTCTCCTAACCAAGAGCTTCACAATGGTGGTGATGGATTGCAATTTGGTCTTCAATTGATCAAATTACAAGGATTTCTAACACAAACTCTTATTTCTCTCTCTCTCTCAACTTTGCTAAGGTTGAATGTTCAAATGTGTGTGTAAAAATGAAACTCTATGTGTGTTTAAGTGACTTAGTAAGACTGGAGAGAGGGTCAAAGGTCGTGACCAATTTTCAGCCATTGGATGGTGGTTAAAAGGTCAAACAAAATAATAGAGCCCGTCGATATGTGGGCGCGCCATGCGGCCACATAGAATCCAGTAGCTTTAGGGTTTCTGCGCGGCTAGCCTTGTGCTCACGCATGGGCCTCATGCGATGCCTTGTGCAGCCGCATGAAATCCAGATTGTTGAGCCTTGGCACTATGCAGCTGCATAGTGACTGGTTCAGGTCAAAAGGTTCCAAAACCAAACCAAAGTGATTGTAAAACACTGCCAAGTTATCCTAAGATGATACCAAACTCAAACCAAGTTTAAAATACAACTACAACACAATCCAAACCACATATAATGAAGCTTTAGATGCACATCAAATCAAATGCAAATGACTATGAAACTTCTAACACATATCCATACACATGAAAAGTGTACAACAAACTCAATTGCAAGTACATTTGAATGATATATGCACATGAAATGACGATGTCAATGTAAGAGGCGTAAAAATTGAATGAATGCGAATGATGCAAATAGTGTGGGCGTTACATCCTCACCCCCTTAGAATAAATTCGACCACGAATTTACTTACCAAACTCAACGAATAGGGAAGGGTACTTTTTAACCATCTCTTGTTCCAATTCCCAAGTAGCCTCCTCAATATTATGGTTCCTCCACAAGACTTTCACAAGATGAATTGACTTTGACCTCAACACTTGTTCTTTTGTATCGAGTACTCTCACGGGTTGCTCAACATATGAAAGGCGGGTGTCATGTCTACCGGTTCATACTCCAATATGTGTGATGCATCCGACAAGTACTTCCTCAACATAGATGCATGAAACACCGCATGAACGCCCGACATTGACGGTGGTAGGGCAAGTCTATAGGCCAACTTCCCAATCCTTTCCAAAATCTCAAACGGGCCAATGAACCTTGGAGTCAATTTCCCTTTCTTACCAAACCTCTTGACTCCAATTCGTGGCGAAACCTTCAGAAATACATGATCACCTACCTCGAATTCAAGATCCCTTCGTCGATGGTCCGCATAACTCTTTTGTCGACTTTGAATCGTTTTCAACCTTTCCCGAATAAGCTTTACACTCTCAATTGATTCATGAACCATGTCAAGACCCCATAACTTTGCTTCGCCGACTTCATCCCAACAAATTGGAGAACGACACTTTCTTCCATAAAGAGCTTCATAAGGAGCCATCTCAATAGTCGATTGATAGCTGTTGTTGTATGCAAACTCTATCAATGGTATGTGTGAATCCCAAATCCCCTTGAAATCCATTGAACAAACTCACAACATGTCCTCAAGTATCTGTATGGTTCTCTCAGATTGTCCGTCTGTCTAAGGATGAAATGCCATGCTAAGAGTTAACTTCGTACCCAAAGCATTCTGAAGTGACTGCCAAAATCGCGAAGTGAACCGTGGATCTCGATCCGACACTATGCTAACTGGTACCCCATGTAACCTAACAATCTCTTGTATATACAAGGTAGCAAGTTTCTCCATCAAGTAAGTCATCGCAATAGGAAGGAAATGTGCCGACTTTGTCAACTTGTCAATAATAACCCAAACCGCATCATGACCTCTACGAGTCCGTGGCAACCCTGTCACAAAATCTGTTAGGAATATGCCTGTAAATCAGCTGATATATATGTATGCATATTCCAACACAGTGATTTGCTTGTTCCCATTACAACGCATGTTTCACAAGTGGCTAAAAGGGCTGCGTACCGGTTAGTGTGGCAGCTTGTTGAAACAATGCATAGGTCATTAGACTAGGAAGTCTTTGTACATATCCGAGTCTTTGTCCTACCAAAGTGATGACAAACCTTCATATGAATCAAGCTCTTCAAATTGCCAGCTGACGTGACTATCGGCGATGTCTCACTAGCGACATTTCCTTCGCTATGACGCCTAAATAGCCATCTCTACATCGAGTTCTATATCGGCAGATTCTCGTATCCGCCAAAGCACTTCATCAGAACAACTGCAGAGAAGCTATTTATTCAAGAGGAACATCGTGACCATCAGCGGTTTCTACATCAGCAGTTCTATAATGGCAGATCTCAGAAATCGGCCAAATCCCTCATCAGAACAAACTGCCGAGAAACTGTACGATCACTAGATACATCGGTCGTTACTCAACGCACTTCAAGCCAAAATAGATCCGTTACAAGATCTGTCTGACAAATCCAAGATACGCATCGATGTCTGCACCTTCACGTTTATCCAATAGACATTTCCTCTTCTGAACAGTGTTCGCGGTCTTCAAAGCTTCATTTCGAAAAGGCCAAGCACGGACGCCGCACTGGTCAAAGCAATGATACGTCCACATCAATCAACTGCATCCAGGCTAAGCTCGACACGTCCAACTATGTCCAGCCTGTGTCACAGATCATCTTCAAGACTCAAACCTAACTGAAGGTCTTTGCCCAACAAATCCAAAAATGTACTCTGCTGCATTATGAGATTCAGATCACCAACGGGCATAAACCTATTCAATACACCAACGGTCACCTCTTCTTCTCCAGCTATATAAGAAGACTCTCATCCTCATTTCCAAAAAGCACAAGAGCACGAAGAGAGAGCAAGCACTAGAACACACAACCGTGTATGCTTATGCTTGAGAAAGGTTGTGGTATTGATCTTCATTTCTTCAATCCAACCACTCCTTTAGAGTGAGAAATCACAAGTGTAAGAACAAACACTTTGTGAGAGAGAGCGAAGAAAATCCAAAAGCTGAGAAGCTCGCTTGATCAACAACCTTGTTGTTGATTTGAGTTCTTCTTCCTTCGAAGAACTCGGTCTCTTCGATGGCCTCAACTTCATCATCCAAGAAAGAGACCAAGTATCTTACGATCGTTGAAGCCGATCAAGCTTGAAGATGTCCGATGAAGAGCCGTAACTTACATGTCCAGATTGCATTCATATCGGCAGACTTATACTACATTATAAGTCGCCCGTGTGCAATAAGGTGTCATCATTGTTGGTCGAGTGCTTAGCACTCGTTGTTCAAATACTTGCTATTTGAACAACTCCTAATATTCTCTTCTCACAACAAATATATCAAGTTGAAACTACGGAAGATGTCTTAATAAATATTAAGTACATCTTCTAATGTATTTTCGATATATTTGATTTCGCTTTCTTCATTTCTCCTTCTTTTTCCTAAGGAGATTGCTAGGATAGAGAGTCTAGGTTGATGTACTAAGCATGTTTGCCTTTGAGCAAACCTCTTGAATTTTAATATAATATATATATTTGTTACATTCAGCCTTGATTTCTCTTTCTTGTATAATTTGCTTTATCATGTGCAATCTGTTTAAGGAAAGTAAATGATGCATCTAATACAGATTATAGTCAACTGTCAAGTTCTCTTTCATATCAAATCTTTACAGTTACCTTTAACCTAAATTGTTAAACTTATGCTGTTTATTCTTCCGCTGCTCAAACTCATTTCCATCAGCTAAGTTCAACATATATCTTCCAACTGCATGTTTCATATCTGCTGATTCAGAATGTCCATGATCTACATCTGCTGATCTAGGATGTCCTATGTTTCTAACTTCGGCTAAGCACGATAAGGAAGATGATAAACTTGTATTAATCATTTCATCTACTCCTTAATTTTTAAATGTTAAAAATTGGATGAAATTTTATTACATACGTATAGGCTATTCACCCCCTCTAGCCTATACACCGAGCAACCCTCGGACCTAACAATTGGTATCGAGCCGCACTCAAACCTTATTTCAGCTTAATAACCCGAGAGTTTAGATCCCTCGATTAGATGCATAGTCAAAAGGAGTCTTTTCAAAATCTTTTATCCACAAAAACCTTTTGACCGAGAATCTGAAAGCCTTTTGAAAACCATCTTCAAATCAAAATAAATTTTGTTTTCAAAAACATGTGAGAAAGAGTATTGTGATGACAATGTGTTCACTATAAGAAAATTTATCATATATCGAATTACATTGATATTGTGAAGAGAAGTATTATAGTGGAGGTTGACTTGCTAAGGATTATGCATGTTTCATAAATCTGTTCTTAAATCTTGGTATCTTCTTTGGCAAATGGGTTAAACTCATATTTGATAGATGAATTACTTAGAATCCCTTCCAAAAACATGCTCTCTTGACATAAGGCTAACGATTGTTCCAATCCAACACCTTCTCAAGAAAACTTTTATAAAAGTTTAGAGCAGAGGAAATAAGAAGAGTTTCAAAGGAAATTCAAAGGAAATCAAAGATATGTCATCTTCAAAATCACCGAGATTGTAAGTTCTTGGCCTAAGGACATCAATGATGAATTTGTCTTCCTTCAATGAAAAGCCTCACCGAGCAAGAATACACTCAAAGAACCTATGCTCGATTAGAACCGGTGCTTCAACGACTATGAGCAGACGCGTTCAAAGAGTCTAATGAGGAAGTAACCCCGCTCCTAATTTCTTAACACTTTGGGTTACACTTATAAGTCGTATTTTGAATAATTATTCTTTTGTCATGCTTATTAAGTCTCATTTGTATTATTGGATTACTAGAGCTATCTTTAGCTCATAAATGTTGCTAATTTTCTCTATGAGTACTTTGGGCAGGAACTCAAATGACGAAAAGGTCAATCATGCAACATCTCTCTCCATCGGCATAGTAACATGGCCGCGATTCATGAAGGATCCGATCACTCATGAGAATTCATTCATGTCCTTCACTCACTCAAGGTCAAAATCTTCACTGCTGGACTTTACAACAATGAAGTGAAAAATCTCGATAAGTCCAAAGGAGTTGATAAAGACCCTCTCTCATGCCTATACAAAACAAAGTTAGCTATTTGCTTTCTAATGACTGTGCTCATGTCTCGCGAACTAATATGCTCATACATATCATCGACAACAATGCATAATAACTGTCATACTGCACTTTTATTAATATACATTGATTGTATGATTTGTTTTATGCAAATGGTTTTTCAAAAACAAATCGCATTTTTCCTATCACCGGTTTCAAATGTTTTTCGAAAACCCCGTAGTTGGTGAATTTCCACATCGCCAACCAACACTTCATAAGCTCGTTGTATGTGCTGACTTATAGAAGTAAAACCCTTTAAAGACCTACTCTCTCAAGTCTATTAAAGGTGGAGGCACACTTTTCGAAGTTTGATGCTTCGATTAAAGTTAAGACTATTCTCAAAATCTTGGAAAACGACAAGACAGTCAACATCAATCCTTACCAAGAATCTTGAGAATATCTAGACTTCACACCCTATCCGCCAAGGCGTGATCGAAGGACAACTCAACAAGAATGCTTCATTATTGAGTATCCTTCGCCTAACCTCCGTGAGTATAAGTAGAGCTCCTTCTTCATTCAAATCTCTACTATGACAAAACTCACAAACTGCCTATAGATTACACTAGTTACAAATCGATGATTCAAAATCTCACAAATGTTACTAAACCCAAGTCCTAAGATTGGATCAAGACAATTCCTCAACAACTGGTATGATTTCTTCATATTCATTCGAGTTGTTTCGATTTTATTTCTGTTATTTCACAAGAGCTAATCTAAATTTCTCTCAATAATGTATCTCCAAACATCTGTGAAAATCATTTTCTAAAAATCCTTTCTTATTCACAGTTACCAAGCATGAGAGAAATTGCATCAAGTCTTGTGTATCAGAAATCATTAATTATGGTTCCACAGTCTTGTTGAGAAAACAATTGATAAAAAGATCTTCTTTTGTCTCGTCCGATAATCATAGAAGTTTGCCATCAAGCATGATTTATATGCTGCAAACCATGATTGTCAGAACACTTAAGAACTCTTTTAGTCAATTAGTTTTAAAAGTAAGATAGAAAACCATCAATTAATGCCAGTAAAAGTGATTTCATTCTCTCTTCTAACTTTTAGCTATCAATCTCATTGATACTTGTTCGTCGGTTGGTTTAACCTAACCGTCTTGTTTAATATCCGCAAGTGCACGGGCTATTGCAATATAGCGAGTGCAAGTACGAGTCGATCCCACAGAGACAGGGTTTACTTTGGATTTTGCTTTTGTCTTTAGATTTAGAGAATAGATTGGGAGAGATTGAGATTGGTTTTAAAAATGGGAAGAAACATATGCAACAAATATTTTAAACGAAACTTAATACGACAAAACATTCTCGGGATTGGAAATCATACACATAATTTGTTCATCAAATAGTCGTTGTCTTTGAAAATAAAGATTTTCATAAAAATCAAGGATGGTATGTTAGGCCTACACTACTTCGGGTTAAGACAATAGCATTTGTATTCTTCACTAATTATGTCCTAACTGTTTGAGATTTCCGTTTATGGTACTCCCGCCCTGTCACAAACGGGCATTCCGGCTTATCTCTAGCTGACCATAATTAGTAAGAATCCATTAAGAACAAGAGTCAACATACTTTCCATTCAAGGAACATCCCTAGGCCGTTGAACTACTTTCGTGATCAATGAAACCTAGTTTCTTTATATGGTTCCGTCAATCGAGATTCACCGCTAGGTCCTTCTCTCAATTGACTGAATCATACAAGTTGGACGTCTCCAAAATGTAAGTCATTTAGAGATCGATATAAAGAAATTGTTTTAGATGAAGTTAAAGGACAAGACTTTCAAATTTCAAGATGAACAATATATGTATTGAGTTCCCAACCCCAAGAACAAGGGGATTACTCACTAGCCATGTAAAATTAATAAACAATAATATAAAGGATAGAGTAAGAAAGACTTATTGTGAAAATAGAAGATGAATGGCTGGAATAATACTTCGCTTTTATTGCTTTCTTTCCAAGTCGATCTTCAAGAACGAATGTGAACTTCAATCCTCAAAGATTTTTGGAATTCAATACAATGAGTGTTTGTGTCTAATTTCTAGTGATTTCTGATGAAAATCTTACATATATTTCGTCTCCTAGACTGAGTATAGGGAGTCTTATTTATAATGGGGAGGGATCTCTTCAAGAAGGTGCCTCCAAAGGGTGCCTTTTAAATCTGCAGGTGCAATTTGCACGGCCGAGTCAAGTAAGTTGCACGGCCGTGCTCTTCTGGCGCCAAATTTGAATTTGATTTTTGACATCTTGCACGGCCGCTCCACCATATGCTGCACGGCCGCTCCGAGGGGACACGGCCACTCTTCCTTCAAGACACGGCCACTCTAAGCTTTGAGACCAAAAATTGCCCAAAAATGGCTTTGTGCACGGACGCTCCCTTTTGGCTGCACGGCCGTGCTCACTGATTTTTGGTTTTGTGAGTTTGATTTGTTTGTTGCTCTGCCATGCCTTTGCATCAAAATTTGTCTAGGCATTCTTTGATCATAAAAAGGCTCCAAAACCTGTCTAAAATGTGTAAAACATACCAAGAGCGTAAAATCTAATAAATATGAAAAAATGAACTAAAATGTATAAAAATGAGATGAAAATGGCAGTTAAACTGTGTAAAAGCATATAAAAAGTAGGGATAAATGACTATATAATAGTCACTTATCAAACTCCCCCACACTTAAGCTCTTGCTTGTCCCCAAGCAAGTTTAGGATATAAAGAGGAATAAAGAAGGAAAAATTCCGGAATGATCCCTCAGAAAATTGTAGCAAGCCCTGATTGCCCCCCTTTTTTTGATATTTGCCTTTTTATTTTTCCAGTCATATTTTGTATACCCTTAGAATTCATTAAAAAGAAATTTTTAGGGGATATTTTAAAGAAATAACTTTTAAGACAATAACCTAATATAGCATAAATAGAATTTGATCAAGTAAAAGCATGCTTAGAAGGATAAATCTTAGGTCAAACACTTGGTTAAAAGAGAAGCTTTCACTTTTTAGAGTGATTTTTGGGAAAAATGAATCTATCACTTTAAAGGGAAGTATAAATACTTATTCACAAACTAGAAATCTCCATGGGATTGTATTGCATTTTTGAATCACAAGGGCGAAAAATGGAGGGTGATAGTGGAAAAATCTCATCAAGGTATTAGCAATTTTATCTTATTATTGTACGTGTTATAAAAAGGCCTTTGTAATTTTTGATCCTTTCAAGTAGAAAGCATAGTGGCTGCGAACCCCATGTTCCTAATACTCAGATCAAGAATACTTTTGGATATTACTCCCGTTTGGCAAGGAAGCATCGTCGCAGCGAACGCCGTGCCCCGAGTTACTTAGGAAGTAATAAGTTTTTTTCTTTTTGCCTTTTAAGATTTGGTGACTAAGTCACTCTTTTAGCAATAAGATAAAATGCTTAACCTTGATTCGATTTAGTGGAAATGGAAGGATGGGATTTTGATGAAGGGGTGTGATTCAAGGGTGCATAACAAAATGGATGCTTCTAATAAGGGAATAAATATTTAATAAAATTTAACATGTACAATTTTAAAGAAATATTTTCAAGAATTTTACACAAGAATAACCAAGTGTATAAGAAGATTAATAAGGATTTCTTCTAATCAAATGCTTTTTCTTTGATAAAATCCTATATTTTGCTATATTAACTTATGAGGCCTTTTAATTTATTTCCTAAAAATATCCCTATATTTTTCTTCTTTATTAATTTCTAAGTTTATAGAAAGTATGAGAGGAAAGATAAAGGCATTATTTTTGGGCAAATAGCAAGCATATGGATCATCATAGGGATTTTTTTTTTTTTTTTTTTTTTTTATACATGCATAAAATGAAAATGTAATTAAGGAAAATTATACTAGAAAGCAAGTAAATCTACACTAGAAAGCAATGAAAATCTAAACTAAGAAAACATGAAAATCTAATCTAAGAAAGCAATAAAAGATAGATATACCCCCACACTTGAAATGAACATTGTCCTCAATGTTTCAAGGAACAATGTCGATCTCGGGGAGTAAAGAGAAACTTACTAGAATGGTGGTGGTGGTGGAAAGTTGTCCCAATGGCTTGTCCCATAATTGTAAATGTCGTCAATTCTTCCTTGACATGTTGAATACGGCCATCCATTTGGCCAAGTTGTTGAAGAATTTGAGCGTTTTGCTCAATCAATTGACCTTGTTGGACAAACAACTGATCAAACTTTGGTAGAAGTCGGGCGGCATTGGGGCTTGCACATCTTCTTCTTCTTCTTCTTCTTCTTCTTGGGCTTCTCCTTGGATAGCATTTGGAAATATCCAAGTCTCGGGTTCTCTTATTCGGACGGTGGGAAGATTGTTGTTTGGGAGTACAATGTAGGGCTCTTTTCCCGCCCTACTAACCAATTGTACTCATTATGCCCCTATCCGAAATCAATTGCATAGTCCGAGAGTTGGAATATCCAATTTTGTTGACCCTCTCACCTCAACCCAATCATTTGGAATCTCAAAATTGAAGTGTTTGGCAAACAAAGTAATTAGGCCTCCAATATGAATTTCCCGTTAAAGGTCGGAGAAACAATGTCACCAATCAATTCGAAGAGGAAATTGCAAAGGTTCATCCTCCAACGTTCCCAAACAAAACACCACAACAAAAGCAACTCCTTTCTATTCACCGTTCCCTTATCTTCCCTAGCAAAGATGGTGCAAGCATATATCCTATGCATGAGGCGAAGGGTTGGGTGGATAATAGAGGAGGCTTTGGCGCTTCGGGATTTATAAGATGGAAGGCCGGTTATTTGGTTCCAAAAGGCATTCTCATTGTATTCGTGGGTAAGTCGGGAAATGTTTCGGTTCGGAAAGATATCCCTGAATTTCACTAATTTCAGTCCGGTTAAATGAAGCTCTCTTCCGCCAAGGCGAAAGTCAATATGGTATGATTAAAAGTTCTTCTTGTTACCCTACAAGTCTCCTCCACAATTTTCATTTTTATTGTGCTTAGAAATTCCAAAGTGAGGATTTCATAGGTTTTCTCATGCTTTTGGAGGATTCCTTCGGATCTCAACCCCATATGAAGAGTTAAAACATCTCCATAGATTCCTAATGTTCTTAGAGCAGATCTATCAGGAAATTGGGTAGGCCTAATCCTTTTAGAACTTAAGGCAATGAAACGTGCCGTTTCTCTTGGGCTTCTAAAATTAATTCCTAAGGTATTGAGGGTTGGATTAAAGCTAGAGGAAGAGGCTTGTTCCTTCCGGATCGTTTTGCTACCCGCTCGCAGCCTTTTCTTTCCTTTGGAAGACATTGTATTCAAAACCCAAGAAAATTGAAAGACAAGAGAAGTGAGAGAACTTTTTACCCGAAGAGACGATGAATTGAACTTGAAATCCTTTTGCTTAGCCAAGAGATGTCCAAAAGCTTCCTCCTTGCACCAAATTTCGAGTAATCCCTTCAAATTCTTGTAGTGGGTGGGATAATTTTGGGATTTTTCAGATTGGGGTTTTAAGGGGGTTTTTTTTTTTTGGTGGTGGAGAGGTGTTTGGTTGAGGGATTTTGGAGGATTGAGGATGAATTTGTGGTGTATGATGGTAGAGGAGTGGGTATTTATGGTGATTGGGGCGGAGGTAAAGGGGGAAGATTGAAGAAGATGAAGTGAATGAGGGAGGAGAGAGAGAGGCACGTCTTTATGACTGGAACGACGCATCTCCCCAGGCGATATGCACGGCCGTGTCAAGGAATGTGCACGGCCGCTCCTTCTTGCTAAATTGACTCATTTTGACTCGATATGAACTGCACGGCCGTTCCATGTGATAGAGCACGGCCGTGCTAACCAACGTTCACCATTTTTTTTTTATTTTTTTTTTTTTTTTTTTTTTTTGAATACCTACAAAACAAAGTTAGCACAACAGTAGATAATAAATGAAATGAGGTAAAGTAATCCATCGGTTTTACCATTCCGATGATGCTTGTTTTAGGTCCTTAGCTTGACCCCTTTTTGGAGTAATCAATATCTTCTGCGGTAGGCCTTTCTTCCATATTGATTTTTTTGATGAAACAAGTGACCTATAGTGTTTGCATTTGTGAAGATTCAGTGACCTTCTTTGTCCCTTTTGATGCATTGTTAGTTTTAGGACAAGCAGAAATATTTATTGCATCAATATTATCTTTTGAGATCAAAGGTTCAATATTTATGGGATCGTTGCCTATTTCTTCCTTTGATAATAATCCTTCACCCATCTCATATTCTTCACTTGGGGTGTAGGTTTCAAAGTAGGGATCCTCGAGATCTGATTTAGGCATACTGAATTCGACTTTCTCTTTCCCCACATTTAGGGAAAAGGTGCCATTTTTCACATCTATGATCACTCCCGCAGTGGCAAGAAATGGCCTTCCTAAAATAACAGAGTTTGATGATCTTCCTCCATATCTAAGATTACGAAGTCGACAGGATGATCAAATTCCCTACACGACATGGCATATTTTCCATAATACCGACAGGGTATTGAACGGAACGGTCCGCCATTTGGAGAGTTATGGTTGTGGGTTTAAGTTCCCCTATACCAAGTTTCTCACTAACCGATAATGGCATTATACTTACGCCAGCTCCTAGGTCAAGGACGGCGTTATCAATGTTGATTCTGCCAACACAACAAGGAATTGTAAATGCACTGGATCTTTTAATTTTGGAGGAATTTTACTTTGCAAGACAGCTTATTTCCTCCGCCAACATAACATTTTCATATTCTCTTAGCCTTTCTTTTTCAAAGATTAATTTTTTAAAGGTTTAAGGGCTAAAGGCATATTTTCAAATTTTCTGAAATGTGGAATGTTGACATTAATGGCATCTAGGTTTTCAAGGAGTTCGTCATAATCCTTGTCTTCTTTCTTGGGGATTCCGCCCGAACTAGTCTCAATCATCGGTGGGATTGGACTAAAGTTAGTATTTCTAGGGTATTCATTTATCTTTTCTCTTATCCCTAGTTTTTACCATGTTTACATGCTCATTTGGCCTTTGAGGTTGACCGGGAAGACTCCTTGTGGCCTACTCGTGGGATAGCCTGTTGAGCCCGTTGAGTTTCTAGCATCTTATTATGCGCCGCTAAGTTATCAAACCTAGCATTTAGAAGTTTAAAGCTTTCCCTAAATTCATTATTGACCTTTTCTTGAGAATTCTTATTTTCTATCACGAAATCCATTAAAAGATCTAATTTTGATTTAGGGGAAGGTACTTGCATTGTTATTGAAATTCTTAGGCCCAAATCCCGAGGTTGTGTTGATGGTTGCGGGTTTAGAACGTTGCTATTCTTATAGGAGAAGTTGGGGTGATTCCTCCATTCAGATTGTATGTATTAGAATACACCCTCCTTTTTGTCCAAAAGAATTTACAAAGTTCACTTGATCATTAGAAGTAATGTCAAGTAACTCGCATTTTCCGTACTATGTGAGTTAGACCCACATAGTTCACATAACACATTTATATTAGCCACGGGATTGACATTAAGATTTTCAAATTTTTCAAAATCATGTCAACTTTAGAAGAGAGGAGAGTAACGCATCAACATTGTATTTACCGGGCGTACCTTGTTGTTGCTCCCTCTCGTTTGACCATTGGTAATGGTTCAATGCAATATTCTCGATAAGGTCGTATGCCTCATCGACTCCCTTGTTCATCAATGCTCCTCCTGCAGCGGCATCAATGGTCTCTCTTGTCTTGAATATGAGACCGTTGTAGAAGGTGTGAACAATCAACCACTTTTCGAGCCCGTGGTGGGGGCACATCCTGAGAAGCTCCTTGAATCGCTCCCATGCATCATACAAAGTCTCACTATTTGTTTGACAGAAATTAGTGATCTTTGTGCGGATTTGGGCTGTTTTGCTTGGTGGGAAAAAACGCCCAAGGAATGCTTCTTGAATTTGGTCCCATGTCGTCAATGAATTTTGGGGGACCGAATTTAACCATTGCTTTGCCTTATCCTTGAGAGAGAAAGGAAAAGGCGCATCCGTATTGCTGGGTAACATTTTGAATACGTGTGGTATCACAATATTCCAAGAATGTTTGGATGTGGAGATGGGGATCTTCGAAAGCAGTGCCGCCATATTGGTTATTCATAACCATATGCAAGAGTTGCGGCTTTATCTCAAAGTGTGCCGCTCCGGCATTTGGCACAACTATAGGTGATCTAGTTCCCGGGGTACTTGGATTCACAAAGTCCCGTAGGGTCCTAGTTTGCGCTTGTGGTTCTTCTTCCGCCATACGTTTGCTTAGTGTCTCTTTGAATTTTCTTAGTCTTTGGTGAAGGCTTCGTTCGGGTTCGGATCAAAGTTGTCAAGAACGTCGAGCCCGTTTCATACACTATAAGAGAGAAGAACACTCAAAAAGAGATTAAACGCAACAAATTATCGGAAGTAAAAACAAAACAAAAATAAAAACAAAATAAAACAAAAAGAAATTTATGTAGTAAAGACAAAAACTTAAAAAGTAAACCGTTGTCCCCGGCAACGGCGCCAAAAACTTGTTCGTCGGTTGGTTTAACCTAACCGTCTTGTTTAATATCCGCAAGTGCACGGGCTATTGCAATATAGCGAGTGCAAGTACGAGTCGATCCCACGAGACAGGGTTTACTTTGGATTTTGCTTTTGTCTTTAGATTTAGAGAATAGATTGGGAGAGATTGAGATTGGTTTTAAAATGGGAAGAAACATATGCAACAAATATTTTAAACGAAACTTAATACGACAAAACATTCTCGGGATTGGAAATCATACACATAATTTGTTCATCAAATAGTCGTTGTCTTTGAAAATAAAGATTTTCATAAAAATCAAGGATGGTATGTTAGGCCTACACTACTTCGGGTTAAGACAATAGCATTTGTATTCTTCACTAATTATGTCCTAACCGTTTGAGATTTCCGTTTATGGTACTCCCGCCCTGTCACAAACGGGCATTCCGGCTTATCTCTAGCTGACCATAATTAGTAAGAATCCATTAAGAACAAGAGTCAACATACTTTCCATTCAAGGAACATCCCTAGGCCGTTGAACTACTTTCGTGATCAATGAAACCTAGTTTCTTTATATGGTTCCGTCAATCGAGATTCACCGCTAGGTCCTTCTCTCAATTGATCGAATCATACAAGTTGGACGTCTCCAAAATGTAAGTCATTTAGAGATCGATATAAAGAAATTGTTTTAGATGAAGTTAAAGGACAAGACTTTCAAATTTCAAGATGAACAATATATGTATTGAGTTCCCAACCCCAAGAACAAGGGGGATTACTCACTAGCCATGTAAAATTAATAAACAATAATATAAAGGATAGAGTAAGAAAGACTTATTGTGAAAATAGAAGATGAATGGCTGGAATAATACTTCGCTTTTATTGCTTTCTTTCCAAGTCGATCTTCAAGAACGAATGTGAACTTCAATCCTCAAAGATTTTTGGAATTCAATACAATGAGTGTTTGTGTCTAATTTCTAGTGATTTCTGATGAAAATCTTACATATATTTCGTGTCCTAGACTGAGTATAGGGAGTCTTATTTATAATGGGGAGGAATCTCTTCAAGAAGGTGCCTCCAAAGGGTGCCTTTTAAATCTGCAGGTGCAATTTGCACGGCCGAGTCAAGTAAGTTGCACGGCCGTGCTCTTCTGGCGCCAAATTTGAATTTTATTTTTGACATCTTGCACGGCTGCTCCACCATATGCTGCACGGCCGCTCCGAGGGGACACGGCCACTCTTCCTTCAAGACACGGCCACTCTAAGCTTTGAGACCAAAATTGCCCAAAATGGCTTTGTGCACGGCCGCTCCCTTTGGCCGCACGGCCGTGCTCACGATTTTTGGTTTTGTGAGTTTGATTTGTTTGTTGCTCTGCCATGCCTTTGCATCAAAATTTGTCTAGGCATTCTTTGATCATAAAAAGGCTCCAAAACCTGTCTAAAATGTGTAAAACATACCAAGAGCGTAAAATCTAATAAATATGAAAAAATGAACTAAAATGTATAAAAATGAGATGAAAATGGCAGTTAAACTGTGTAAAAGCATATAAAAAGTAGGGATAAATGACTATATAATAGTCACTTATCAATACTCTAAAATGTCTACAGATGAATCACTGGGAAAATCAATTAGCACATACTCATTCCACTTTTGGAAGTCTGCTTGCATACTTGAACTTCACAGAAAAGACCCCAGAAAAGAAATGTCAAATGTTTGGAAAACATTTAACATATTGCCATGTGCAACAAGTCTTCTGGTTATATGTAGGTATGCCGACCATCACCTCAAAGATGGCCGATGCAGATAATTCGCCTGGCCGAATTAAGTAGCTAATATGGAATTGACAAAGATGACGAATCGCTAACAACGACCATAAGTCCCTGTGAATATCAAAGGGGATTCATGGGCCAAGCAGTACATCTTTGACGGCCATCACCCTTCGGTGCTCTCATAATGATCCGAAGAAGTGAAGATGTTCTGCCTCCCCCGAGAGTTGGAGGAAATCAAAAAGAACACGGCCATCTTCTTATCATCCAACTCCTTCTAAATCCTTGACTGATGACTCCTCATCTAATGTCTAGGATTAGGACCTATAGGACACAAATTTGTAACATGTATCTCTTTCTGTAAATTGAATCATTATGTATCTCCCTCATGTAATCTGCAGTTCAGTCAAAAATCCAGTTGTATTGTTCTTGTAATCAGCTGATCCTTGCAACACACCGTGTAAAACTACTTGGATTATTGAATACAAGCTCTGCAACTTTTTCTCATGCTTATCTACTTGTCTGCATTCCTTTGATAGCATGAACTAATGTGTTAAAGTGTGTTGATCAAACTTATTATTCTTTAATTATCTCCATTTTATTCTGGTGATTAAAAGAATTGTTCTTAATGAAATGATCACTCTACCGAGACACAAACTCTGCTGACATCCCATCAGCAAACCATTCTTGAACAACTGCTACATCGAGTTATGGTCTTCTACTACTGCTTAACTTTCATCCTTAGACACCATGATAATTGCCTTTCAGAATTTAATCTTTTCACAATGAGTAAATTCAAGTTCTGCCAAAACCTATAGTCTCTTAACAAATAGGCAGACTGCAGCATTCATGACCTTCATGTCAACCTATCAAGGAATCTGCTATTACTCAATCTCTATCCTTCATGATTAAAAGGTCAAGATTATTAGTAAATCTGCTTTGAACAACGGTGTCTGCTAAATCGAACCTTTCAAGACAATTCAACAGCACTTTGTGTTCTTAGTTACGACAACTACAAAATCTTATGTACCTTATGAGATTGTAGTTATAAAGGCTTGATTAGTTGTTCCCATTATAATGGCTCAACAGCTAATTGGTATACAGATTGAATTCAAAACACTCTGCTACACCTTATCATGTGATTCTTTGTCAAAAGGATGTAGTTAAATATCTCTAGTAACTCGACCTATCCTCAAGATAGTCAGACATTCAAGAATTCTTGGGAAGACTAATATTTTCAAATATTAAGTCCTTCCTCAGGAGTGAACAGCCGATATGACCCCTGCTGTATATAGGCTACGTCTCACCTCTTCGATCAATTCTAGTCTGCAGATCTCTTCTTTTGATGTAAATGACCTAGATCTGTTGGACAGAAAGAAGAACGGACATCACTTCAGGTACACATTCCATATCTCACATACTTGGTCTATTTAATGTTCTTACTAAGCTTTATTAATCTTAAATAGATTGGTGTCCATTATAAATAGAGTCTATTCAATTGGTATCAGCTGTCCTTACCTTAGCTGATATTAATCACACTACCAATAATAGACATAACAATTGATATCAGCAGTTCCTACTTTAGCAAATATCTAATACAACCTGCTGATAGTGTCTTCATTCATTAAAAGACTCATCAAATCTCTCAAAATTGGTATCAGACTTCAAGATTGATATCAGACAATCTTAAGACACATTCATCTAAAACTTCCACATATGTGTCATGTACAACTGTGTCATATGGCTTGGTCAAGTTGTTTTGTCCCCAATTCGTCCTTAAACAGCCAATGCCGTTCTATTTTTGATTAATTTACTCAAACAACTCGCTTGAAGTAAAATAACAGCTCATAATATCTCTAGAAGCAGTTGTACCCATTAATACCACAATAAAGGCAATTAAATTAATCTGATTATATTTTTAAACTTTCTGTTTGAAAATAATACTAATATCTTCTAGACTGCCTACGTACTAGCCATAATTACACTAAGCATGATGACATAATACCAAATCAGACTATCATTACTATGTCATTAAATGCACTCACTTCTTTAAGCCCAAATGTTTTCCCATTCCTCTAATCAAGAAACCCTTTCATCTTCTCAAAAATTCAAAAAGTGGTATAAAATTGGTATCGCTCCAAAAACAAGAACCGACTTCTGTACCTCAAAATTTCTCCACCAATAGAGTCATTTGCATCATGTGTTCTCCAAATCTGCTTAGTCCTCCTCATCGACCCATCTCCCACACTGAATGGCGTCATCGTATGATGGTCCTTCTTGCCACTCCTCTTCCTCAAGTGATTCAACGACCTCGTCGAATCTCTCGTCGTGTAAGGAATCGTCTTCGAGACCCCAGGAACAATGTATCCAATTTCATCCCTTGGATTCCCACAAGAGACAGTACCGCTACTATTGCCCCTGCTCCCATCGCCTCAAATGCTCACCTTGAGCAACCCTCATCTCGGAGGAGCTTGACCAGAAACGCCCATTCTCGTCAAATTCGGTCAATGTTTCCTTCGATTAGAATCAAGACCTTCATCCTTTAACTCTACCTCATTAGGATGACTAGCTAGGTCTCTGTTTTATCAAACTAATCCTCTTTTGTTTTATTATGATAAATAGGTAACATGTTTAATTTTGTGAACATCTGTTTATCTACTTTTGCCATTTTCTTTTGAGTTAAGTATTCAAAATTTGTCCCTACATACTGTTCATGCCTGCAGCTTCTTGATGAAACTTCAGCAATGCCTCGTAGGCAAACCTTACATCTCATGTTTTAGGTGAATATCTCATGCATCTAACAAAAGTCACATAAGACTCAACCATACTTGCTGTTTCACTTGATATACCTTAAGAGGAGACTATTTTGAATGATTTATGTTGCATATTAGCCTAGATTTGCTTGAATCCATAACCTAAGTCTAAGTCAAGGTGACTAATGGGCTGCGTGTCTTTAGAGTGGCAACTTGTACTTAGGCATAGCTTGAATAGTTTAGGGTTGCTTATTGTATATTGCCTTGAAGAAGATAGCCTATAGGACATCGGACGCCCTCGCACAATAGGCAATTTATGCATCGCTCTTCCTTTGGATATCGGACAAGCTCATATCGCCCAAGCCTCATCGGAATGTTGAAGAACCTCAAGAACGTCCGATAAGAGAACCGCCGAAGACATGTCCTGATTTGAGGCTTTCATTGACTTCGATGCAACGTTAACCCGCAAATCACATTCAATGAAGGTTTCCATTCTTGGCATACACTCGAAAAGGACATTCCTCCCGCAAGCACCCGCCTATTTTTAGCAAAGTGTCGAGACGACCGCAAGCTACAGCCGCCTATCGAGTCAACAACCAGATTAGAGCATTAATTGCTCTTAAATTCAAATTAGAAGACTACCAACGGCTCCAAGCTTCCTCCTACATATAAAAGGAGACTCCATTGCTGCATTCAACACACTTCAACAACTACAACTCAATCTTCTTCATCTTCTTCAAGTGCATTAAAGCTTAAACGTCCTATCGTATTCCTTCTTGAAGAGCTTCACTCTAAGACGATCAGTCCATTAAAAGCTCTTCATTGATTGCAACACCTAGCTTTTCATAGCTCACGAGAATTGTATCTTATTGATATCAATTCTCCCACACAAACACTTGGTCAACAAAATTTTTGTACACAATCCATTAGAGATTTAGTTTGTAAAATATCTAGTGGAAAAACTTAGTACACGATTTTCAAATCCAAAGTTGACCACTTTGGTTGTGGACGTAGCACTTATTTATAAGTGTGAACCATATTAAATATTCTGTCTATTTGTGTGTGATTGTGATTTGATTGTGTTGCTTTAAATTTCCGATTTCCAATGTTAAGAACCGCCGATCTTGTCCCG
The DNA here is from genome assembly GCA_016624345.1 of Platycodon grandiflorus. Taxonomy (NCBI): domain Eukaryota; kingdom Viridiplantae; phylum Streptophyta; class Magnoliopsida; order Asterales; family Campanulaceae; genus Platycodon; species Platycodon grandiflorus. Next base: position 92,402,510 of record CM028361.1, on the reverse strand, counting down.
CCAAGATCGCCCATTCTCAACTTGTCCGTGCTTCACAAGTCTTCCGCCCGCAAATTTTATAAAACCCTAGTGAAGTAAGATTTTTGAATCAATTTCAAAAATTGGACATAGGCTATTCAACCCCCTTCTAGCCTATATAGAGCAACCTTGGACCTAACAATTGGTATCGAGCTTAACTCTTTGAAAACTAGTTTTTCCGAGATTAACCTCTTGAGAGATTAAAGATCATGGCTGCTCACCAAATGTTGGAAACCTCAAACGTGAACCATTGTCCTGTCTTGGATGAAGTTCACTTTGACATCTGGAAAGATAAAGTCAAAAGACATATGAATTCAATTGATAAACGTTTGTGGAAATGTGTCACGATGGACCCAATTCCAATGAAGCCTAATACACCCGCGGTAGATCCAACCGCTGCACTGAAGTACCAAAGCCGAAGAAGAGTGGGATGATGAAGACGAAGAATGATGCTCTGGATGGAAAGGCCATCAACATCATTACCAGCTGTGTTGATATAAGTACTTATCAGCAGATTATCAACTTGGACACAGCAAAGGAGATGTGGGAAGCCATCCTTGAATATCTTGAAGGTGATGGCGAGACAAAGAACAACAAATTATATACCGCATCCGTAAGTTTGACTCCTTCAAAAGGATCCCAAAGAGTCTCAAGAAGTGCCTATGACAGATTCTATGAGGTAGTCAACTCTTGCTATTCATTAGGAAAGAAGTATGAAAAGAAAGAAATAAACATGAGATTTCTAAATGCACTAGGCGTCTATGGCATGTTAAAATCACGCCATGAAAGAGTCAAAAGATTTAAACAAATTGACTCTTAGAAACCTTTATGCTAGTCTTTCAGTTTATGAGCTTGAGATCCAACAAGCTCAAGAAATGGAAAAGAGTTTTAAAAACTTGTCCTTACCAGCCATGTCTACTGAACCTTCCTGTTCAAAACCTGATGAAACACCTTCTACATCCAGTGAAGATGATGATATTCTTTCTGACGAAGCCTTTGCTATGTTTGTAAAGAAATATCAACGTTTCAAAAGGTTTAATAAACCATCATCACATAGGCAGTCTTCTCAAAACTGCCGTTCCTTATAAAACAACCGCCAACCAAAAATTCTCGCCTTATAAATCAAGACCATCAAAAGGATAATGAGCTAGTTTGTTTTAATGTAGGAAACCCATTTTGCCTCTAAATGTCCAAAGCCAAAATATGAATTTTATAAGAAACGTCCCGAAACTAAATTTCAAAAACAAAAAGGGATGGTGGCTGAAGACATTGATGAAAGCAATCTGCCTACATGGTGTGACACTGACACTGATGAGGATGACTCTTGTGACTTTCTGAAGAAGCCAACATATGCCTTATGGCCAGGAGTCACCACATGATTCAGTGAGGTCACTACCATTTCAACAAGATGACAGTGATGATGATGATGAGCTCAATGAACCATCAAAGGGAGAGCTCATCAAAGCTAACAAAGACATGCTGGAAGAGTTTTCAAAATTCAAAGCTGCCTATGTGAAATTAGCCAAGAAGCATGAACTAGCTGTCTCTGAGAAATCAACCTTGATGTCTAAGATCAAAGATCTTGATAGACAGCAAGCTGAAAGTATCAAATTGCAAAAAGAGAACAAAGCTTTGACTGAAAAAGTGGACTTCCTACTTGAACACATCAAGAAGATAAATTCTGAGAAAGATGACCTTCAAAAGGTTGTCAATACTTGGAATAACTCTAAAGGAAACTTTGATACCATTCTCTCAAACCAAAACTTTAGATGACAAAACGGTATTGGTTTCCAAAGTGAGTTCAAAGTAGGTAGTTCTTCTAGTTCTCAAAAGGATGAGACATCTCAAGTGATTAAGAATTGGTTGTAGGAGTTTCTTATGACCAGCAGCTTCCCAAAAGGCAAGGACTTGGCTTTAACAAAGTTCCTTTTGTTTATCCCAAGAACACAAAAGACAAGTCCAAAAGAAAGCACCGCCAGAATGACTCTGCTAATAGTGAGTCTCGCAACTAAAACCTGCCATTAGTCACCCTAAGAAAACAGGGATGACTAATAGCAAGTCTAGAAATTCTCACTCAAACCTATTAAATTTGTCAAAGGCAAGACCGCTGATCCCAACACCGCCTATAAAAGGGTAAAAGAAGTGAATTCTGCAGATAAAAGCTTAAAGGACATGTGCTGTAAATACAAAATCTTTTGATAAGAGGTCTACCTATGGTAAACCTAACATCAACAAGAAAAGGCATTATCGCCCTAAGTCCTATAGGCCAATTATCGCGAAAGATCATTCCAAAGACTGCGATATTAAGAAGCCTCAAAAAGAAATCATTACTCATGTTGAAGGATTTCACAAATGCTCTTTCGCAAATGCCATGGTCATGAGATTCATGAATGCCTTCGAGATTCACACCTAAATCTAGAGGATTTACTCCTCCAAAGGTTAAACAAGTGTGGATCCCAAAAGGTTGCTAACCTTGAGGACCCAAAAATAAAAGGGGACCATATTCTTAAATGTCTATATTTCAGAATGCTTTATGGTGTCAATGAAGAAGAGAAAGATCTATGGTATCTAGACAAGGATGCTCAAAGCATATGACCGGTGATCCAAATCTTCTTTCAAGCATTGTTGAAGCAAAGGTCCTCACCATATTTGGAGATAACTCAAAAGGGAAGACCATTGGTTATGGAAGTATAATCGAGGCAATCTCTCCATCAACAAAGTCTCTCTAGTTGAAGGTTTAAAGCACACCGCTAAGCATATCACAATTCGTGATAAAGGGCTAACATGTCGCTTTCCTCAAGTCAATGTCTCATAAAGGACAATGAGACATGTTCAACTATCCCGACAGGTTCGAAAAGGAAATGTCTATGCCGTTGACCTAAATGCTGTTGGAAGAAAATCAAATCTTTGCTTGGTTGCTAGGTCATCAACCGACAACACTGGTTGTGGCACAAAAGGCTTAGTCATCTCAATTTCAAATACCGGAGAAGCTATCAAAAGACAATCTAGTTGTCGGTTTGCCTAAAATATCACCTGAATCACACTCTGCAGAGCATGTCAACTGGGCAAACTACATAAATCTTCCTTCAAAAGCAAGCCTTGCCTATCAACAACTGCACCTCTACAGCTCTTGCACATGGATCTGTTTGGACCTGTAACTACTACAAGTCTTGGTGGCAAATCTTGTAGTAGTTGATGATTACTCAAGATTTACTTGGGTAGAAATGATGTCCTCCAAAGATGAAGCATATGACATCATTACGAACTCTTCAAGACTACAAACTCGAAGCCGGATGATATCTTCGATGTCGATCGACAATGGAACAGAGTTCAAGAACAATGGTATTGCCAAATATTGTGATGACCATGGAATTGGTCACAATTTCTCCAGTTGGCACACCTCAACAAAATGGAGTTGCTGAAAGGAAGAACAGAACTCTCATTGAAGCAGAAAGACAATGATTGCCAAGCCAAACCGCCTATGTATTTCGGGCGCAGGCCGTGAACACCGCCGCTTCACACAAAACAGTCCATCATAAATAAATTTCATAACAAAACTCCATATGAAATATGGAGAGGCAGCTCCCAACATTGGATTCTTTAAAATATTTGGTTGTAAATGCTATGTTCTTTACAATGGTAGAGAACATAGAGGTAAGTTTGAATCCAAAAGTGATGAAGGAATTTTTCTGGGATATGCCAAGTTTTCAAAAGCATACAGAGTTTACAATAAAACTTCACTTAAAGTTGTTGAATCTGTACATGTTTCTTTTGATGAATTTGATTTCATTGGGCCACATTTGGCTCCTAAGGTTACTAATGATTCGATGAATATGAGACAGTAACACCAAGTCCCGATCCGCGATCCTCCTTCTTCACAAGATCTTCCAAGAGTCAACCTGTTAGAATCCTCAAACGAACCAACAAATGAACACTCGAAACCCCGAATCCCCTTTGCCTTCCACACCGAAGTCATACAACCTACCTTGGAATTAACCTACCCTTTAGAAAACCAAGCTTCAATTACTTCTACTTCTCAAGAATCCAACTCTGCCGATACAATAGGACAAGTTCAACCTGCAGAAGTTAGGGAAGTAAAAGATCATCCTATCACTCAAATCATTGGAGATCTTAATGCTGGTGTTCAAACTAGACAAGCTTCAAGAAATGAATGCATGTATTCTACTGCATTTGTATCTAACATTGAACCCAAAAAGATTGATGAAGCTCGGAAGATCCAAGTGGGTGGAAGCTATGCAAGAAGAGCTAAACCAATTTGACAGATGCCAAGTCTGGTCACTAGTCCCTAGGCCTAAAGGACAAGCAGTTATTGGCACAAAGTGGGTTTTCAGAAACAAAATGGATGAAAACGGCAACATTACAAGAAACAAGGCAAGACTGGTAGCCCAAGGATACAGACAGGAGGAGGGTATTGACTATGATGAGACATTTGCCCCTGTTGCAAGATTAGAGGCTATCAGATTATTCTTGGCCTATGCCTCTTACAAGGACTTCAAAGTTTATCAAATGGATGTAAAGAGTGCATTTCTGAATGGAGAACTTCAAGAAGAAGTCTATGTTGAGCAACCACCTGGGTTCATAGACTGTTCAAGGAGAGAAGATGTCTACAAGCTAAGGAAAGCCCTTTATGGACTTAAACAAGCTCCAAGAGCTGTATGAGACCCTTTCAAAGTTCTTGATATCTCAAGGCTTTGTAAGAGGTCAAATTGACACTACTCTTTTCATTATGAAGCATAAAGGTCATTCCTTACTTGTTCAAATATATGTTGATGATATTATCTTTGGTTCTACTAATGAAAATCTTTGCAAAAGGTTTGAAAAGCTTATGCAGAGTAAATTTGAGATGAGCATGATGGGAGAGCTCAACTTTTTCCTTGGTCTTCAAATTCAACAAAGTTCAAATGGTATCTTCATCAATCAAGCCAAATATGCAAAGGATGTCATCAAGAAATTTGGTCTTGAGAATGCAAACAACTTCAGACTTATGGCTACTAACCGCCATCTTGACAAAGATGAGAAGGGCAAGAAAGTGGACATGACTCTCAGAGGCATGATTGGTTCACTTTTATACTTAACTGCTAGTAGGCCCGATATCATGTTTGCCGTTTGTGTTTGTGCTAGGTTTCAAGCTCGATCCAAAGGAGTCTCACCTACAAGCAAAAAGAATCATCGATATCCGATAGATACTCCCAATTTGGGAATCGGTATCCTAGAGATTCATCTTTTAATCTTATAGGCTATTCGATGCTGATTTTGCCGCATGTAAAGTTGACAGAAAAGCACAAGTGGGACATGTCAATTCTTAGGAAATAGACTTGTCTCATGGGCCAAAGAAGCAAACCTCTGTTTCAACTTCAACAACCGAAGTAATACATAGCCGCTGCTGCCACAACCGTGGATCAAACAAAGAACTAGTGGACTATGAGATCAAAACGATGATTGTCCTATAATGTGTGATAACACATCAGCAATTTCGCCTCTCAAAATCCCGTCATGCACTCCAAAACAAAGCACATTGATGTGAGATATCACTTTCTTAAAGATCATGTTGAAAAAGGTAACATCGGATGCAATATGTGCCTACAGAGAATCGTGTAGCGACATCTTCACAAAACCACTTGATTCAACCAGGTTTGCATATTTAAGAGGAGAGCTTGGTATGCTTGACCTCAATCCTTAATCCTTTCTAGCAAATTCTTTAAGTTATTTATAAACTGCTGTTATTAAACCGCCTATGTGATCGCCGATCTCAACTCGCCGAGTAAATAGACAACCTTGGGTAAGTGTCTATCTCCACATCGGCAGCCTTCAATAAAATAGGCAGACTTTGATAATATAGGCGACTTAAGGGCGCCATACGTACAGAACTCATCGGTAATAAATGCGGACTTCAAATTTTATCAAATTCATTTATTGGCCTGTCGAGGTATAAAAGGGCAAAATGTACAGTGACTCTTCACAATTCTCAACAACCGCCATTTTAAACTTTCAAAACCCTCGACTTCCAATCTACAATCTCTCCAAAAAGCCTTCAACTTTCCAAAATCTTTACGTTTTCTAGCTAAAATCATCAATGGTAAGAATTTCTACATCTTTTCTATTCATTTAAATTCTATGTTTCGGTTTTGACCTAATTGAGTTGTTCAAACCGTCCGCCATTGAAGAATTTTGGATTCTCACAATTGTTGCTTGAATCGTGTTTATGTGGTAAAATGTGTCTTAATACTTTATGTGACACTATATATTCAGTTTATGCTACTTTGTTTGCTTGAAAATGACAAAATCAGCCAGTTTAAAACCCAGCATGAACTGTTCTTAAATTGTTTATGTTTTGGGTCTTGATCTGGGTACTTGTTTTTGATAAATTTCGCATTGCTCAATATCTCAGATTACATATTTATCTCGTTTCTGCATATCTGCGATTTCTATATATGCTATTCTCACATCTCGCCGATCATGTAGGAAAATCTAAATCTTCTAAGGTCGCTACCACTTCATCCTCGCCTCTGCAAAGCCAACCAGGGCCGCATTGGCCGCCGAGCTCCCTATAAGGACCCTTCCCAGTCAAGCTATCACCCAGGATGACTATCGACATAGACTCCATCATTTGCACATCCGCTAGTGATGCCTTGCTAAAAGATTTAGCCGAGTGTGACTCCTCCCCTGTTCCAACTCAACGACACCCACTACAAGAACTATCTAGTCAAGAATTCTATACAAGGATGATTCCGCTCTCCTCCTCCAGCCTAGTGCCTCGAGCCACCAACCTAAGCTATATCAAGGGCTATATCAAGGGCTACATCATTTGGCCTTCCTAAGGTCTCATCCACACCAAACGCTCCTCCATCGGCTGCTCCCTCCACCGCCAGTTCCCACCACAACATCTCAATCACCAACTTCGCCTCTTCCACTCCTACTAAGTCCAAGCATGGCAACGTTTTAAAAGAGTGCAAAGAAGAAGGTACATTTTGTGGGAACCGCCGATGAAACCTCTTTCTCCTCCACCTTCTCCACCTTCACCACCTATGCCCACTACCTCTACCATCTCACCCACCTCTTCTCAACCTCCATCCTCCAAACGACCTATCTCTCCCTCTTCCGATCCGCTCCTCCCAAACGCCTCAAAACCAACCCCTATACCAACCTACACCCCGAGGTGCAGCTCGCTGCCCTTCAGAGACAGCAGGCCTAAACCCAACCCTTGCCGACTCACCCTTAGCCACCCGACTACCCCAAGAGATTTCCCCGTCGCCCTATGTCTCAGTGAAATTATCTTTCAATGGGGTGCCTTCTATGACCCTCTTCCTCCGCTGGTCACAACTCTTCTTCTCCCACAACTCGCGGTTCAAGATCTTATGATCTTCAACCAATGGGTTGCAATTCATAAAGACCTAGGCCTTCCTTCCAACCAAATCGGACATCTCCCCTTTCTCTCTCGCCTAAACCCCCGCCTTCACCATTATCGGCCATCCTTCCATCCTTTTTCACCCCGTGGTCTACACTTCATTGATGTAGTCACAACTTTCCTTGGCTTCAACCCTCTCATCCCTCTTCTCTTCCTTTCTCCTAGCCTTTCCCCTTTCTTTCTCCTCCCCTTCTTCATTCACCCCTTTCCTATGTCATCTACATAGAAAGGCTCTTCCCTGTTCCTCGCATCTTTCCTAGCCTTCCTTCACCCTCTATTGATGTTTCCTCCACCATCCATTCTCCCTCATCCTCTAGCCATTCCCTGTCTCCCACCAGCCATCCTCCACCCTCACCTACCCAAGCCACCACCATCCTCCACCCTCACCTACCCAAGTCACCACCATTCTTCCTCCTCTCGGGGACCATGAGTCATCCGACTCGTCGATACCTATCCCGCCGAGGCTGTCCATAAATTTTTGAAGGATTTTGAGGTCATCTCATTGACTGACCAAGGCCCCGCACCAACTCTCTGAGATCAGTCTCACATCACCCATGTGCAGCCGCATGACCCAAGTGATGGAGATTTCAAGGGTGCAAAGGCCGCTTTTGATGCCGCCTACGATCCATCTCGCGCCAAGCTGCCCTTGCCAGCCAGATCTCGGCCTCTTCCTCCAAGACGTCTGCCATCTTCGAAACCAACCGGGACAACCTTGCCACTAAATGATGCAGTCGTCGACATGGTTGAAGGCGCTACAAGCTTGTGCTTCACTCAACGCCAGCAAATCGCTCTGTTCACTCCTCCGTGCGAGCGACGCGTAATCTCACGACCAAGCACTTGGCTTACTATCGCAAGGAGCGCAGAACTGCGAGCACCGCCTCGGCTTTATTGATGCCTCGCTTGCGTCCATGAAGGAGGAGATGGCCGACTCAACAATGATCGCAGACCAAGCTCATTGAGCATAATGCTCTCAAGCGAGAAGAACAAAGAGCTCTCCTCGATTGGCCGATACTAAAGAAGAGCTAGCAGCGCAAACGAAGAAATTGCAAGACTTAAGGCGCTGTTGACTCTAAATGGGCATCAAGAGGCTATGGGCAATCTTCATCGTGCAAAGGCAAAGGTCGTGCATCATCTAGGTCATCATCTCGAACCGCCGATAATATTTTGTATAATCTTTTGCTAAACTTTGTAATTAAACAACTTGTTTAATTAACAATGTCTATGTTTTAAAACTTTCATGTTTATTATGAATCGCTTATTATGTGATTGCATGAAATTTAAACCACCGGTTTAAAGACATGTCCTATATTGCCTATTCTTTCGCATGTCTTTAAATTCAGTCTCATTACAAGTGTCTGATGCTTAATTTCCTGTTTGTAAACACTTTGTAATTCTTGAATACAATGACCTTTATGTAAGTTCATCTAGGGCATGCTTATTTAATATATCAATCTTACAAGCATGTTATTACTAGACTTGAACATGGTCAGCTGATATTGTATTCGTAGGGTCATGGACTCAAGCAAATAGGAGGAGATTGTTGCATATTAGCCTAGATTTGCTTGAATCCATAACCTAAGTCTAAGTCAAGGTGACTAATGGGCTGCGTGTCCATTAGAGTGGCAACTTGTACTTAGGCATAGCTTGAATAGTTTAGGGTTGCTTATTGTATATTGCCTTGAAGAAGATAGCCTATAGGACATCGGACGTCCTTCGCACAATAGGCAATTTATGCATCGCAGCCTTCCTTTGGATATCGGACAAGCTCATATCGCCAAGCCTCATCGCAATGTTGAAGAACCTCAAGAACGCCGATAAGAGAACCGCCGAAGACATGTCTGATTTGAGGCTTTCATTGACTTCGATGCAACGTTAACCCGCAAATCACATTCAATGAAGGTTTCCATTCTTGGCATACACTCGAAAAGGACATTCCTCCCGCAAGCACAGGACCGCCTATTTTTAGCAAAGTGTCGGAGACAGACGCAAGCTACGTGGCCTATCGAGTCAACAACTGATTAGAGCATTAATTGCTCTTAAATTCAAATTAGAAGACTACCAACGGCTCCAAGCTTCCTCCTACATATAAAAGGAGACTCCATTCTGCATTCAACACACTTCAACAACTACAACTCGAATCTTCTTCATCTTCTTCAAGTGCATTAAAGCTTAAACGTCCTATTCTGTACTTCCTTCTTTGAAGAGCTTCTCTAAGACGATCAGTCCATTAAAAGCTCTTCATTGATTGCAACACCTAGCTTTTCATAGCTCACGAGAATTGTATCTTATTGATATCAATTCTCCCACACAAACACTTGGTCAACAAAATTTTTGTACACAATCCATTAGAGATTTAGTTTGTAAAATATCTAGTGGAAAAACTTAGTACACGATTTTCAAATCCAAAGTTGACCACTTTGGTTGTGGACGTAGCACTTATTTATAAGTGTGAACCATATTAAATATTCTGTCTATTTGTGTGTGATTGTGATTTGATTGTGTTGCTTTAAATTTCCGATTTCCAATCGTTAAGAACCGCGATCTTGTCCCGCCAAGATCGCCATTCTCAACTTGTCGTGCTTCACAAGTCTTCCGCCGCAAATTTTATAAAACCCTAGTGAAGTAAGATTTTTGAATCAATTTCAAAAATTGGACATAGGCTATTCAACCCCCCTTCTAGCCTATATAGAGCAACCTTGGACCTAACAATTTACTACTCACCAATTGGTATCACTAATTAAACGACTTACCCTATTTGATACTCCTATTACAAAATAAAGCTTGTCACACTACATTCTTGTAAAATCTTCTTACAAGCAATGGAAACACAATTCTAACCTCGATATCCTATTATGTATGTCTCATACATGAAAATTGTGTATCATAAGCCATCGCACACTAAGAGTCGTAAATATGACAAGTAACGTATTTACTCGATACGGTCTATATTCTCTGAATTACATCCGGCAAATCACTTCGGCATTTCTAAAAAGACGGCATTTAACAAGACCAAACTTCCTTCCCTACTGTCAAAATTCATACCTTATGAATTACCATAAGCATGTTCTCTCTCATATTTAGTTTCTAATACTCCATAATTCAATTGATAACTATCAATCTATCTTTAACTTGTGGCCATTAAGGAGGAGAGATTGTGAAGAAGTAGTAATGGCCCCAAGTAATTGTGAAGTAGTAATGTGTGAAGTAGTAATAACCCCAACTAGTAAGGAGGAGAGAACTAGTAAGGAGGAAAGAAGGAGAGATTGTGAAAATCGCAAATAATCAATGAACCATTAAGGAGGAGAGATTATAATAAGGAAGTAATGGCCCCAAGTGATTATGAAGGAAGTTAGGCCTTAAGAAATTATAGTAGGATTAACACTATTGAGAACAATATTCATTAAGGAGGAGAGATTGTGAAGTTGTAATGCCCTCCCGAAAGTAAGGAGAGATAAACAAATAGTAAGGAGGAGAGATAAGCAAATAGGAGGAGAGATAAACAAATATTAAGGAGGAGAGATAAACAAATATTAAGGAGGAGAGATAAACAAATATTAAGGAGGAGAGATAAACAAATATTAAGAAGGAGAGATAGACAACTTGTAGAACTGTTGTAAGATTGTGTATCTACCCATACAGCAAAATACTATATGACTATTATAATACGCTGACTAGATGAAGATGCTTAATCAATTCGATTAAGAACTAGATAACAAGTTACTTATACTTTCTACTTCTTGCTTGAGCAACATTCTTCAGATCATCCGATGCAAGAAACACACTCTTAAGGCAATATTATCATTTGCCTAGCAATCATTTCAGTTATTGCTTCGTATTTGTTCTTTCATTTATTGAGTCTGTAAATACTTAGCAATAGGTGACTATACATACGCTATCGCTTGTAAGTTCAACCTAGGGCATGCCTTGATATAAACTGAATATTCAGTAGTGGCATGTTATTACTAAGGATTGAACAAGCTTTAAAGAGCTATATGTATAAGTCAATTGTAGTAATGGTCCCAAGTAAATAGGAGGAGATTGTTAGGAATATGCTGTAAATCAGTGATATATATGTATGCATATTCCAACACGGTGATTTGCTTGTTCCCATTACAACGCATGTTTCACAAGTGGCTAAAAGGCGCGTAGGTTAGTGTGGCAGCTTGTTGAAACAATGCATAGGTCATTAGACTAGGAAGTCTTTGTACATATCCGAGTCTTTGTCCTACCAAAGTGATGACAAACCTTCATATGAATCAAGCTCTTCAAATTGCCGGTGACGTGACTATCGGCGGATGTCTCACTAGCGAGACATTTCCTTCGGCTATGATGCCTAAATAGCCATCTCTACATCGGCGGTTCTATATCGGCGATTCTCGTATCCGCCAAAGCACTTCATCGAACAAGCTGCGAGAAGCTATTTATTCAAGAGGAACATCGTGACCATCGGCGGTTTCTACATCGGCGGTTCTATAATGGCGGATCTCGAAATCGGCCAAATCCTCATCGAACAAGCTGCGAGCGTACGATCACTAGATACATCGGTCGTTACTCAACGCACTTCAAGCCAAAATAGATCCGTTACAAGATCGTCGACAAATCCAAGATACGCATCGATGTGCACCTTCACGTTTATCCAATAGACATTTCCTCTTCGAACAGTGTTCGCGGTCTTCAAAGCTTCATTTCGAGAAAAGGCCAAGCACGGGGCCGCACTCCGGTCAAAGCAATGATACGTCCACATCAATCAAGCGCATCCAGGCTAAGCTCGACACGTCCAACTATGTCCGGCTGTGTCACGGATCATCTTCAAGACTCAAACCTAGCGAAGGTCTTTGCCCAACAAATCCAAAAATGTACTCTGCTGCATTATGAGATTCGGATCACCAACGGGCATAAACCTATTCAATACACCAACGGTCACCTCTTCTTCTCCGGCTATATAAGAAGACTCTCATCCTCATTTCCAAAGCACAAGAGCAGAAGAGAGCACAAGCACTAGAACACACAAGCGTGTATGCTTATGCTTGAGAAAGGTTGTGGTATTGATCTTCATTTCTTCAATCGAGAACCACTCCTTGAGTGAGAAATCACAAGTGTAAGAACAAACACTTTGTGAGAGAGAGCGAAGAAAATCCAAAAGTGAGAAGCTCGCTTGATCAACAACCTTGTTGTTGATTTGAGTTCTTCTTCCTTCGAAGAACTCGGTCTCTTCGATGGCCTCAACTTCATCATCCATTAAAGAGACCAAGTATCTTACGGATCGTTGAAGCCGGATCAAGCTTGAAGATGTCCGATGAAGAGCCGAACTTACATGTCCAGTTGCATTCATATCGGACTTATACTACATTATAAGCTGTGCCGATTGTGCAATAAGGTGTCATCATTGTTGGTCGAGTGCTTAGCACTCGGTTGTTCAAATACTTGCTATTTGAACAACTCCTAATATTCTCTTCTCACAACAAATATATCAAGTTGAAACTACGGAAGATGTCTTAATAAATATTAAGTACATCTTCTAATGTATTTTCGATATATTTGATTTCGCTTTCTTCATTTCTCCTTCTTTTTCCTAAGGAGATTGCTAGGATAGAGAGTCTAGGTTGATGTACTAAGCATGTTTGCCTTTGAGCAAACCTCTGCTGAATTTTAATATAATATATATATTTGTTACATTCAGCCTTGATTTCTCTTTCTTGTATAATTTGCTTTATCATGTGCAATCTGTTTAAGGAAAGTAAATGATGCATCTAATACTGATTATAGTCAATGTCAAGTTCTCTTTCATATCAAATCTTTGATTACTTTAATCTAAATTGTTAAACTTATCTTGTTTATTCTTCCATTGCTCAAACTCATTTCCATCGGCTAAGTTCAACATATATCTTCCAACGCATGTTTCATATCTGTGATTCGAATGTCCATGATCTACATCTGTGATCTAGGATGTCCTATGTTTCTAACTTCATTAGCGATTACGATAAGGAAGATGATAAACTTGTATTAATCATTTCATCTACTCCTCAATTTTTAAATGTTAAAAATTGGATGAAATTTTATTACATACGGTATAGGCTATTCACCCCCTCAGCCTATACACGAGCAACCCTCGGACCTAACAAAATCCATCGCTATATTCTCCCATTTCCATTCCGAAATCTCTAATGGTTGTAACAATCTGCCGGTCGTTGATGTTCGCTTTAATTCTTTGACAAGTCAAGCACCTTGATACAAACTCGGCTACTTCTCTTTTCATACCACTCCACCAAAAGTTCTTCTTCAAGTCTTGATACATCTTTGTACTCCCGGATGAATCGTGTATCTAGACTTGTGAGCTTCCTCCAATACTTGCCTCTTAACTTCATCAATTACGGTACACAAACTCTATTTGAAACATAAGAACACCTTCAGTTCTTTGTGAAATCTGTTGTCTTTCCTTCATTTAGCTCATCAATCAATATCTTCAATTCTGGGTCGTCCTCTTGTGTTTCTTTAATTCTTTGGAGCAATACTGGCGTAGCCCGAAGGTTAGCAAAAATTACTCCCTATCTCGATCAACATGGACCCCAATCTCGAACATCCTCAAGCATTTTCCATTCACGAGTCATCAAGCAAGACATGTACGCCTTTCGACTAAGTGCATCCGCTACCACGTTGGCTTTCCCCGGATGATACAAGATAGTACAATCGTGATCCTTAAGCCGTTCCATCCATCTCCGCTGTCTATTGTTCAACTCCTTTTGAGAAAATATGTACTTAAGACTCTTGTGAATGGTGAACACTTCGAACTTAGTTCCGTAAAGGTAATGTTTCCACTTGTGTAGAGCAAAGATGATCGCTGCTAACTCAAGGTTGTGGGTTGGATAATTACGTTCAAATGGAGTCAACTTTCGAAAGCATACGCTATCACTCTCCCATTCTGCATCAAGACACAACCCAAACCCTCTTTCGACGCATCACTGTATATGACTAATCCATCCTGTCCATTCGGTAGTGCCAAGATCGGAGCCGTGGTCAATCTCCTTTTCAACTCTTGAAAACTCGCTTCGCATTTATCATTCCATACAAAGGGTTTATTCTTTTGTGTTAAGTTCGTCATCGTAGTTACAATCTTAGAAAACCCTTCAATGAACCTCTGATAATATCCCGCCAAACCCAAGAAGCTCCGAATCTCCGTTACCGACTCGGGTCTCTTCCAATTCACTCTTGCCTCAATCTTAATTGGATCTACCAAAATACCATTACTTGAAACATCATGCCCTAGAAAACAGATCTCCTCGAGCCAAAATACACACTTACTAAATTTCGCATATAACTTCTTTTCCCTTAGTACCGTCAATACCAACCTCGAATGTTTCTCGTGCTCTTCCCGGGATTTTGAGTACACAAGAATATCATCGATAAATACCACCACAAAACAATCCAGATAAGGCAAGAATACTCTATTCATTAAATCCATAAACACGGCTGGTGCATTCGTCAACCCAAATGGCATTACTACAAACTCGAAGTGCCTATATCGAGTTCGAATGCCGTCTTCGGAGTATCTTCCGCCCGAACCTTCAGTTGATGGTAACCACTTCTAAGATCAAATTTGGAATGCACAATGGTGCCCTAAAGTTGGTCGAACAGATCATCAATGTGTGGAAGAAGATACTTGTTCTTGATAGTCACTTGGTTCAACTCCTATAATCAATGCACAATCTCAAGGAACCGTCTTTCTTCCTTACAAACAATACCGATGCACCCACGGCGATACACTTGGTCTAATAAAACCCGATTCAGCAATTCCTCCAATTGTACCTTTAATTCTTTCAATGCGCGGTGCCATGCGATATAATGCCTTTGACAATGGAGCGGTACGGCAATAATTCAACACAAAACTCCAACTCCCATCCGAGGCAAATCATATTCGGTTGAAAATACATCCGAAATTCACGCACAATTGGAACATCCTCCAACATAACTACTTTTTCGATTTATCAACTACACATGCCAAATACCCTATACACCCATGTGATAATAATTTTCAAGCTTTCAAAGCCGATATCATATGAATACCACTAATGCATTTATCACCCTCAAACATAAACGAAGGCATATCAGGAAATTCAAAAGTAACAACTTTCTTACGACAATCAACCATTGCATGATGAGTGTGCAACCAATCCATACCCAAAATGACATCAAAATCACGGATGGGTAAAACTACTAAATCTGCAAGCAAAATATGGCCATCAATAACAACTTCACATGCACGATGAACATCAGAAGCAACTAGGCACTCTCCCATCGGAATAGACACCTCTAACACATAAGACAATAATTCAGGCATAGAATGCAAATGGCATGCAAAGTGAGATGCAATATAAGAATGCGATGACCCTAGATCTATAAGTACTCGGGCTCGCTCTCTCGCGACAAACAAAGTACCTCCTATAATGTTGGGAGCATTAGGAACACCCCTCTGATCTAACGCGAACACTCGACCCTGAACCCTCGGTCGACCGTCATTGTTCCTCTTTACCCCCGCATTCTGTTGTGCACCACCTTGAGGTAACCCTTTGTTCCTCGGACAATCCTTTTGATAATGTTTTTCGTCACCACATAACAAGCACTTACCTGTTTCATCCAACACCTCTCTTGGTTTGCCCCGACTTCTTGCAAAAGTTATAAACAAACCTCAATTCTCGTTGTCCTTGGCCTCCCGATTGCTGCCACGCTTGGCCTACCTGACGACTCACATTCTTTCCCTTGCTAGAAGTCCCACCTACATTCTATCTCTTCCAGTTTTGCTGTGATGCCCGTTGATTCCCAACTGTGTTACTTGGCTTACTACGATGCTCTTCAATGTCATGTTCAATCTTGTAAGCTTTATCAACTGCGCTTTGGTAACTTGGAAGATCAAGCGGTAGAAGTTGCTTACGGTACTCAGTTCTTAAACCCTTCACAAAATGATAAACTTTCTTTTCTTCCGTCAGAATCAAGTGCGAGCAATACATTGCCAATACAGTGAACCTAGCAGAATACTGACCTACTGATAACGTTCCCTGTTCAAGGCTAAGAAATTCTACCTCCTTTTTAGCTTGCACCACATCAGGAACAAAGTGATTTCTAAACTGTCGTAAGAAAAGTTCCCATGTTCGATCCACACCTTCTTGGACCCAACTTGCTTCGAGCACCCACTAATGTTCATGCGTCCTCAACTTAAAAATGCAAACTTGACCTTATCACCATCAGTACAATCAATCGCTGCAAATATTTTCTCTATCGACTCTATCCACCTTTCCGCCTTTATTGGATCAGGTTCGCCGTCAAAGCTTCGAGGTTTCACTTTCAAGAATCTCCCTAACCTCCGACCATAATCCCCATTGCCCCCAACTGGTTGAGCTATTCTGTGACCTCCTGCCTGTCCTAAACCTGCCATGGCCTGTCGTTGCAACTCTATATTTTGTCTATTCATTTCCATCATAGATTGTATGAACCCTTGCATCATGTTCACAATTCCCTCATTTTGGTTTACTGGTATCTCAGGCTGAACATTCGGCTGTCCGTAGGTTGAACTCTAAATGAGTAGGTGGTGGAGCATTACCATTGGTGAAGTAATCCGGCTCCACTCGAGCCACCCTCCTCAGTACTAGTACCATGTCGAGTCTTAACCATGATTAAACACCTGCAATAAACACTCGACATTAACGACTTAAACACACAACCAACCCTCCTAAGCCAAAGATTCTCTCCCGGTTAGCTAACTTATGCTCTGATACCAACTGTCGTGACCCGACCCGAGATTCGATGTGGAATCTCGCTCGGTCTGCGAATATACGGGAACACGAAAGTAGCATCTCAAAAATTCCTTTTGATAAGAATGCAAAGTCATGTGAAAACCCTGTAATGCACGTGCGAGTTTTCTTTAAAAGCAACAAGATCTTTAAAACAAAACTAAACCTCAACGGTGAAACAAAAAGCTGGAGAAACAACACGTTAGCTAGCAACAACTACCACGAGCTAACAGGCTCGGTATATGCATAAACCATATCCGAGTGCGCGGATTTGAAAGTTAATAAATATATATACAACAACACGGCAACCATGCCGGCACAACAAAAGGATATAACAATAAACAGACGAGACTACTACCCAACAAATACATTGTTGATATAACAAGTACTCCACAAAAAAAAAAAAAAGATATAACAAGTACACCCTCGGCCTCGCCAAAAGAAAATACTAGGCACAAGGTGCACTACCAAAATGAAGACGATCAACTGGGCGAACCCGAACAAACTAGGGATTCCTCGCCGGTCCTTGACCTAAGAAAAACAAATAAACACGAAACGGGGTGAGTCGAAACTCAATAAGCTACTAATGCAACAATATGGCATGCTAGATGCAAGACAGTAATTATAACAAGTATTCATGTCATCACGAACAATTCCAATACAAGATGAAAGTAACAAGTGTTGTACTTAGCCAAACAACCCCATATTACACGAGAGCTCAACGATCGCCAACCGTCCCATACTGGTTGGAAACCGTGACCAACATTCTCTTATACAGGAAGGACATAAGAGCTATAAGTAAACAAGTTACAAAGGATACGGCATCAAGGTACACATCCGACCAAACCAATACTTCCAACCAACCAACCAATATAATACCAAATGTAGAGCCGTTGTTGACGTGCTCGAACAAGAATACCAAATAACATAACACTTGTGTGAACCATCTTACGAATCCACGTCGATGGGTGATCTCGGTCCCTACAACCCAAGAATCAACCACGGATATAGCTTACCATGGTTGCGTTTATTCCGTACAACAAATGGCGCTATACCCCCGTGGCCAGCGGTAGGGCGAGACCCGATGTATTGCGCTTCGACTATTACGTAGCCCCGGCTCCGCATAATCGGCGTCAATACACGCGAACACAAATGCCATGGACTTAACTAAATGCACAAGTAGATGTTTACTCGACATTTAAAATTAACGGTCATACTCCAAAGTAGGGAGTACACCAAAACAATAACATTCAACAATGATACGAATGTCTCAAGTGAGTTATAATAATATCACACCACAAATAACCAACTTATAAAATTTACGACAATTAACGTAATATCAATACACACAACCGGTGTAACCAAATTTCTAAACGAATCACTCGAATCGTCCAAGAATTCCCAAATCACACACGTGGTCTCATAAATTATGAAATCTAACGAACTCCGTTAGAGTCATTTTGGTTTCTAATGAGTTCGAGCTTACGCGAATTAATATACCGTAAACTTAACAATTACAAATCATATTTTACATTTCTAGCATGTAAACATGAGTCTCCAAACACATCCAAAAGGTCAACCATGAATTTAACAAGTCAACATGGTCAAACATACTCAAAATTGATGATTTCTAACATGTTTCATTAAATAACAAGTCCAAGATGAATAACAATTCATAATTCGGGGAGAAAAAGGGGTAGTAGCTTACAACTTGAAGATTTAACCCAAGCAAAGCCACATGCAAGACTAAGAATGGCTTCTCCTAGCCAAGAGCTTCACAATGGTGGTGATGGATTGCAATTTGGTCTTCAATTGATCAAATTACAAGGATTTCTAACACAAACTCTTTTTTCTCTCTCTCAACTTTGCTAAGGTTGAATGTTCAAATGTGTGTGTAAAAATGAAACTCTATGTGTGTTTAAGTGACTTAGTAAGTGGAGAGAGGGTCAAGGTCGTGACCAATTTTCAGCCATTGGATGGTGGTCAAAAGGTCAAACAAAATAACGAGCCCCTCGCTATGCGGGCGCGCCATGCATCGCATAGCTTCATGCGGCGCGCCATGCGGCCGCATAGAATCCGTAGCTTTAGGGTTTCTGCGGGCGGCCTTGTGCGCGCGCATGGGCCTCATGCGGGCGCCTTGTGCGGCCGCATGAAATCCATATTGTTGAGCCTTGGCACTATGCGGCATAGTGGTGGTTCAAGTCAAAAGGTTCCAAAACCAAACCAAAGTGCTTCTAAAACACTCCCGAGTCTTCCTAAGATGATACCAAACTCAAACCAAGTTTAAAATACAACTACAACACAATCCAAACCACATATAATGAAGCTTTAGATGCACATCAAATCAAATGCAAATGACTATGAAACTTCTAACACATATCCATACACTTGAAAAGTGTACAACAAACTCAATTGCAAGTACATTTGAATGATATATGCACATAAAATGACGATGTCAATGTAAGAGACGTAAAAATTGAATGAATGCGAATGATGCAAATAGTGCGGGCATTACGGTTATTATATCCGTGGCATTCTTGCCATGCAAAAGCAGAACAATTTTCTCTTTTGTCAACTTCCTCGCTTGATTTGTGGAGATATAATTATGGATGCTCAAGTGTTTCTTGGATTCGAATTTCTTAATATTTCTAGCTTAAGATCTTTTGTTTTGTTTTCTCTTTTGGCTTGTTATGTTTTGTATTTCCTTTTCGAGGTTAGGCTCCTCCGTCCTCCTTTTATAAGGGCTAGGTGGTTGTCACCCTCAAGTTTGTATCTTTTTTATTTTTAATAAAATTTTGCGGGTGCCACCCTGTTTCCCTAAAAAAACATTATGTTTTAAATGGTTTAGTTGTGATATTTATGCTATTTTTGTGTTAATTATAATTTAGTTGGGTTATTTATGTTATTTTTGTAATTTGTATACTAGTTTTATGTTATAAATGCCTTATTGTATTAGATTTGTATGCAATTTATTAGATAGGGATGTTTGGTGTCTTAGCATATCATAAGAAAATAAAATGATCGAATAAGCGCGTATGCGAATAAAATAGTTCTAAGCACTTGGACTTGGGAATAAACAAGACTAACACTACTAGGTTAGTTCAATTATTTATGAAATTGATCATTAGTTGCATAATGATCAATATTGTTAGGTTGAATTAGCAAATCCTAAACCCTAAACAAAGCGTAACCCTATCTAAACCCTAATTAACTCTAAATCATAACCCTAATTAATTCTAAACCATTAACCTAATTAACTCTAAACCATAACCCTAATTAATTAACTCTAAATCATAACCCTAATTATCTCTAAACTCATACCCTAAAATCCTAAACCATAAAAGTTTTGGATTCACAACCTAATGCATTCTCACAAACTTTGTATGTGTATATATATATATATATATATATATATATATATGAGGTGTCACTTAGATCGATCATCCAAGTGCAAAAGTGAATGCCACTAGAAAAATGTTTTGGATTCAAGATGGGAGATTCTTTAATTGAAGTACCTTTTCCATTCAGCGTCGAGCAATTCCTTGATAAAATCTGTGTACGTCATTTATCTCCACCACCAAAGATTGCTGAATAAGAATAATTCTTGAAAGCATCCAGGGACAACGTAGTTTTTGGAAAGATGAATTCTTGATGTCATTGATATATGTCCATCCTTCATTTTGCCTACAAATATTGCTGATGCTGAAGAGTTCTCAGCACTTGGGAATGAGCTTAAAAGGGTTGCAAAGGATTATTATGCTGGAGTTAAGAATCAGTTCTTGATAGAACGTAGTCGTAACTCCACAATAAGGATCTTTTGCAATCCTTTTGAGCTCACTCCCAAGTGCTGAGAACTCTTCTTTTTCAGTAATATTTGTAGGCAACAATGAAGGATGGACTCTCTCTAAAAATTCTCTCCCACGCAAGTTGTGGCCCTAGCTAGGGTTGCCGGCGCGGCCATGCCACCAGACTCCCATCCGGAGGCTCCTCCTCAGGGATATACATCTTCTCTTCTTAACTGTGAACCTCCTCCGCAGCCTCCTCCTCCATTATCATATGCGGCGGTGTTGGGTCAGCAAGGTAGGCAATCTTGTACAAACCCTAAATCATCTCCTATTCTCCATGAAATCCCTATGGCTCCCCGTCAATCTGTGGTTATCCAGGATGAACCTGGATGTTTATTCTCTCCGGTAGAACTTGATTCTTGGAAAAACGGTTTGCCCATACGTTGATAATGAAATTTTCGGTTGGACGACCTTGATTCACGTGATCAATGATCACATTCTTGCTGGAAGTTATCAAGCAATTTCATCGTTGGACTTATGGATCCCAGACATGTTATGGTGCATTTGAATACGGAGGAAGACATGGTTAGGGCACTCTCAAAGGAATCCTGTATGATTACACAATAATGTCTACCCCAAAAGAATAATAACCTCCTAATCTCGCGATGAGCTGCACAGCCTCACGCACGTGAACCCTTCGCCTCGCTCCGATCTAAGGAAAAACAATAATGAAAGGGTGAGTCACCTATGACCGAGTAAGATTCCACTAAACTTATTCATGTTATGCATGTATGCAATAATAATAGGATGCTAACACAAGCAGCATATAATCAGCATAAGTTATAACCAAGTAAGTCACATGTAATCAGTATAATCAACAACCAACTAAGTCTCATTACCAGCGTAAGAAGGATCACGACTGCCAACTGTCCCATACCAGTTAGAAATAATGACCAACCTACAAAGTAATGAGCTAACAACAGTTCATATCACATATTCAACAAGTAAAGATCACGTATCAGGATATAAGAGTCGAGGTACACCTCCGACTAACCAGCTCCCCTTATACACCATTCAGCTTTGAAGTTCATATAAAATCATTGTAACCATGTAATTCATATATCAGATATTCCGCGGAACAAGTCAACATGCCCCAAGTCCCTACAACCTTGGCATCCATGTGACAACACCACTCTTGTCCAACAATCTACGTGGTGTACCCTACTTAGGCCAGAAATAGGGAGACATGATGAATTAAGGTCGCCACAACCCGACTATCACTGCACTCCGCCCCATGACAATCGGTAGTCAACCAAAACCCCCTGAAAGTTAGTATTCCAATGTGCACAACCGGTTAGTCAAGTTCACGTTCACACTTTATTCCATATTCGGTTAAGAATTCGGCATTTCGGTTATCCTCCAAGGATCAATTTGAGTTCTAGATTCATAAATCAACATAATGAACACCTTAACCATCTCAAATCATTCAATATCAAGTCACAAACCTTAAATCTCAGCCATGTCACATACTTTGTTCAAGTCTAATTCTTGTCGATTTCACCAATTTGAAGTATACACGTGATTAACAACACTTTCAAGGCTCATATAAACATCAACACACTTTATTAACACATACTCATAATCATATCAGCCTAATAAACATCATAGCATGGCTGAAAAGCACAAACTTTCCGTAATAACAACTTAGCAACTGATAATAGCCAAAATAAACCGATTAAACACAAACATGAATAAGTTAATGGTCCCTTACCAAAACAAAGAGCAAAACCCTTGATTCACCCCTGTATATTAGTGATTAACACAGCCACAAACTCCCCTAAACAAGCCTCTTATTGTTTCCTTGGTGGAATAACAAAAGCTCATGCAAGAACACACACAAACCCTAGGTCAAAAAGTAGAATTTTGGGAGAATTTTGGAGGATTTAAGAGAGAGATTTGAGTGTTTTTAATGTTTAGAAGGCTAGAGTATGTTCTTCCAAGTCTTACCCACGTTTTTGATCAGATAAGGAAGCCAAAGCATGAGGTGAAAATCAAAGAAAAACCAAAAAACCCAAAATCTGCCAAGGCTGTCCGTACACAGCGTGCTGGCGTGCCTTGGCGCGCACTGTTCACACCTCTGTGCAATTTTTCCGTTTTGCTCCCTTTTCTCGATTCGATCACTCGTACACCCCTAGGTATGATTGTACAACACTTATAACACATCAAAGGATGTCCCCAAGGGTTCGATATCATTCTTGGATCGATTTAAAGTCACGAGAAAGTTCACGAAACCGAACATAATATCGACAACTTCTTCATTTTGTAACTTTCAATTAACACAACGTATTTCACTTTTTTAAAGCCCAATTTAACAACACAAAACCTCTATAACATCATGTATAACTAGGTATAAAGTATCATGGTTCATCTCTTTCATTTTAAATCAATTTACGCTACGAAACAATGCAAACAAGTAAAGCACCGAAACACGAAATCATGAGCTTACGACTCATCAAATCAACACCATGAACCACGATAATCACATTAACAATTCATGCACATAATTATATGATCAACATGCTAATGATATGCTCAGTTATTACACACATTGTAGGGCTTATTCCCTTAATGTCCGCTAAGGTCCATCCTATGGCTTCCTTATGTGCACGTAAGACACCAAGCAATCTCTCTTCCTACTCATAAGTCAAATCAGACGCAATAATAACAGGTAAAGTGTCACCCTCCCCAAGAAATGCATATTTCAAAGAAACAGGTAATGGTTTCAAATTAAGTTTAGGAGGAGGCACAACAGATGGAGCAATTTTAGGATTAAAATGTCCTAAAGACTCAACAGGAGAATTACTAGGAATTTTCTCCTCAATTGATTCAAAAATTTCTCTAATCTCATTCACTTCCTCACTATCACTATCATCACATCCATTCAAAGATAACTTCAATTTTATCACAAATAAGCTCATTCTCCAATTTCTCATAGATAACCGACTCTAACTCATCTGTAAAAAAACATTCATTCTTATCATCAGGCATTTTCATGACATCAAACACAGAAATTTTAACAGTTTCATCCATCACTGACATGGATAATTTGCCATTTTTTACATTAATCACTGTATTAGCAGTAGCCATGAAAGGTCGCCCAAGCAGAATAGGCATTTCATGATCAATACTAACATTTTTATCCATTTCCAAAACAACAAAATCCACAGGCAGAATTAACTTATCTACTTGAAGTAGAATGTCCTCTACACTGCATAAAGGATGTTTGACTGAATGGTCAGCCAATTGTAAGGACATTGTAGTGGGTTTCAGTTCTCCCAACCCTAGTTGCACATACACAGAATATGGCATCAAGTTAATACTAGCACCTAAATCTAACATTGCCTTCACCTTCTTTGAATCCCCCAAACTTTTTTGAATATTAAAGCTTTCAGGGTCTTTCAACTTAGGTGGAAGGTTCTGTTGGAGAACGACACTAACATTTTCAGAAAGAATCACTTTTTTAACTTTTTTATATCGGTGTTTCCTGGTATTATTATCTTTGAAAAAGTTTGCATAAGACAGAATGTTTTTAATCACATTGAGGAAAGGAAGATTTATGTTAACTTTTGAAAGCATTTCATAAATTTCCGTGAACTGTTTATCCATCTTATTTTTCATTAATCTACCAGGAAATAGAATCGGAGGCACATAGGGCTTGGGGGAAGGTACTTTTTCACTTTCTTGAGGAAGATCCTATTTTAGAGTGTACCTCTTCTATAATTTTCTTACCACTCTGGAGTGTTGTGACTGCTTTCGCTTATTCCGACTGGCTTGGGAAAGTACTGCTCTATTTGTGCCATTGTAAGGATTCTACAATTTGTCCCACTTGCGCTTCTAACTTTCGAAACGAGGCCTCATGTTACTTGTGCCTCTACTCATTCTCTTGCTAATTTCTCTGACTCACCATTATGAAACTTTGGAGAGTCTCTTCTAACGAAGGCTTGCTGGGTTGGAAAGATTGTTGTTGTTGTTGATGATGCTGAAATGGGGGTTGGTGATATTGGTGTGGTTGTTGCTGATGAAGAGGCTTTTGGTTGCTCCATGAAAAATTTGGATGACTCCTCCACCCAGGGTTGTAGGTGTTCGAGTATGGATCATTTCTCCCCCTTTGTGGAAAGAAATTCATAGAGTTTTCCTGTTCCCAAAACTCAGGATATTGTTCTCGAGAAGGGCACATATTAGTAACATGACTAAAAACACCACAAATTGAACATGTTTCATTTACAGATTGAGCTTTAGAACTAGACAACAAAGAATCCATTTGTGAAGTTAGCTTAGCCAGTTGCATAGCCATTTCATTATTGGAAGAAGAAGAACTTACCTCATGCATACCGCTTGTTTTACCTATCACACTTTTCTGTTGTGAGTTTGCACCAAGCATCTCAAACAAGGCTATTGTTTCTTCGGGAGTTTTCAATCCCATGGCAACACTTGCAGCATTATCTACCAACGCTTGGTAGTTTTGAGTTAACCCATCATAGAAAGATTGATTTAACAAATGTAAAGAGAATTCATAATGTGGACATTGAATTAACATCATTTTAAACCTATCCCAAGATTCATGAAATGCTTCTCCTGGCACTTGACTAAATCCAACTATTTTTTTTCGCATTTCAGACAATGTGGGGTGGGGGTAATATTTACTAATGAAAGCATTGCAAACACCATCCCAAGTGGTCTAACTACCTGGGGTCAATGACATGAACCAGGTTTTTTGCTGCATCCTTAAGAGTGTATTGGAAGCAACACATTCTTAACTGATCTTCAGTCAAATTTTCCAATGGAAAATTTTGAACAGTCGAATAGTAATCCCACAGAAAAGTTAAAGGATTTTCAGTTGCCATCCCATGAAAGGACGAGAGCATAATAAAGTGAAAAAACTTTAATTCATAATTCCTAGCAGCTGTAGGCAGGACAATATAAGAGGGAGACTGATTAATCCTAGGATGAGCATAATCCCTCATGGATCGCATAGGTTCTGGTTCACCCATGTTGACAGTAGGATTATCTTCTTTTAATTCAGAATTTTCAGATTCAAAGCGGGAAGATTCACCTTTGTTTGTATCTACCCCCTTGTTCCTACCCACCTTATCAATATTGTCGTTAAATTCCGACAGGACATGATTTAACGAACGACGACCATGCATACAAGTATCAACTGCAAGAATACCAAAAAATTAATAACCAATCTTATCTAAGTCAAAACAAACAAGTCCCCAGCAATGGTACCAAAAACTTGATGGAAGATTTAATTACCTTGCAATTGCACGAGTCTGTCGTAGTACAGTTGTGCAAATACAAGGGTCGAACCACAAGGACAAGTATTTTGATTTAGAAAATTCAAGTTACTAACTTGAGTAAAATGATTTAAATAAAAAGATGATTTAGATTTTTATTAACAACTAAATTAATAGTAAAACAATGAATTAAAGGAAATTAACAAGTACACTAATCGAGACAATTCAAGAATTGGGAAAGCCTAAGGATTGGGGTTTACTTTGTATCTCAATCTTATGTCTTCCTAAAGTCACAGTCTGATTCTAGGGTTCGTTCTTCTAAGGCAAAGATTGGGATGCTTTGATCACGATTTGCAATCTTTTAACTCCTAACTATTGTGTCTCCTTGATCCGTTAACGCAACACTTAAAAGTTCATTAAGCACAAAAGAATGAATTAATCCTAATTCTAAAATCAACAATGATCATGTATCATTCGAAATCAATCTCACAAAGAATGGCAATTTAAGAAAAATGAATATTGATCATTCTCTAATTCTTACCTCAAATAATCTTAACAGTTGAACTACAATCCGTAAAAACAAGCGATAAAATTCAATTAAGCATACTCTGTGGAGAACAAGAATTCATAGACGTAACAATTAAACTAAAATATAAAACCTTCGATACAAAATTACCTCCAACCCCTAGAACATGAGCTTAGCTCCTCATCAATGTCATTACAGAACCCTTGAATCTTCAATTAAAAATAGAATTGAATACAGAAATTGGAGTTTAAATCTAAAATCGAAATCAAGATTACTTCAAGAAAAGACCCCCCCCTTGTCTTCAATATAGACCTTCTCCTTTATATTCTCCTCTGACCTTCGAACGACCTCGCACAACATTGGAAAGACAGAAAAAATCTCAATAGTCACAGCGCTCTAGGGCGCAGGATGAATGTGCGCTAAGTCGCGAAAGTCTTTGTTCTTTGCTTCTGAAAGTTTCTAAAAATTTTGCAAACTTTAGGAAGGGTCGCGCTAGGGCCCAAGAAGAATACGCGCTAACACCCACATCGGCAACAGTGAATTTTCAGCTTCTTCCCTGCTACTTTGGATCTTTTACACTCTCACCCTTCCAGTTCCAAAACAATTCCAAAATGTCATGTTTTTACATATTTGTTACAAAGGCCCCTGAAATTTCATAAACACTAAAAACCTAATATCAAACAACAAAAACCCCGAGAATTCACAAAGATTAAGGCTAAAAAGTACCCAATTGAATGAGTAAAATACTCATTAATCATCTTTGTAAGATGCATAGGCCAGAAAAAGTCTGACGGCTTCAAGACGAGCTACAAGAGAAAATGTTTCATCGAAATCAATTCTTTCCTCTTATCTATAGCCTTGGGCCACCAATCTAGCTTTTTTCCTGGTGACATTTCCTTCTTCATCCACTTTGTTCCTAGAGACCCATTTAGTTACAATAACTTGTTGATTAGAGGGTTTGGGAACCAAACTCCAAACTTGACAACGTTCAAACCGATTCGGCTCCTCTTGTATTACTTCCACCCAGTTTGGATCTTCAAGGGCCTTATAAACCATCTTTGGTTCAATTGTTAAGACAAAGGTTGTTGAGTAGAGGCACTCGTTTCTTGAATCGCTTCTAGTTCTAACTCTAGCAAGCGGTCACCAACAATATTTTCAATTGGATGGTGTCGAGCCTCTCTTACTTCTTGAGGCGGACTAGCTGATATATTGGTGGTTTGTTGAGGTAGTCGTGAGTGGATTCGGTATGAGGATTATCGAAGGTTAGGCGTCAGTAAAGTTATTTGGAGTGGGAGGTGAGGGAATTCACTAGTTGATCTCTTTGAGGATTGGCTGAAAAATTTAGAGTTTCAGCACTGTTGGATGATCGGTTGGTAAAGGATTTCCAGTGAAGCATTGCTTAAAGAGTTGTTGGCTGAATCTGTACTCGTGTTTCCAATCTCAAAATTTTCAAAATTATTAGTACAATCTTGAGTCCCATCAGACTCAATTAAATTTAATTCATCAAAAGAAACATGAACAGATTCAATAATAATAGAAGATTTCTTAACAAAAACTCTAAAAGCCTTACTGATTTTAGAGTATCCAACAAAAATATCTTCATCAGCTTTCTTATCAAATTTACCTCTATGGTCATTGCCGTTGTGATGGATGTAACACTTGCATCCAAAAATCTTGAAAAAGGCAATGTTAGGAGTTCTTCCTTTCCACAGTTCATATGGAGTCTTCCCATAAAATTTGTTAACTAGTGCGGTTCTGTTTGAAGCAAACTGAGTTTACAACTTCAGCCCAAAAGTATTTTGGTAGTTTGGCTTCAGCTATCATTGTCTTTCCAGGTTCTATTAATGTTCTATTTTTCTTTTAAGCAACTCTGTTCTGTTGAGGGGTCTTGACTGCTGCGAAGTTGTGACCGATCCCATGGTCATCTGTTGCGCACAGCGGAAGACTAGCAAACAAATTAACAGAGTATAATAGGATCAATCACAAAGAAGAGAGAGATTGGGGTCAACGGACTGACGAAATTTTATTAGAGGCTCACACCTTAAAACGTTCTAGGTATACAACTATTTATATATGGATACAATAGAAAACCCTAAAACCCTTATAAGATAAAAAAAACCCATCGCTATGCGGCCGCATACGATATACAAAGTTTCCATGCGGACGCCCTATGTGGCCGCATGGTTTCCAGAAACTCTATGTGCACGCCTTATGCGGCCGCATAGATTCCAAGATGCCATGCGACGCCCTCGGAGGTCGCCGGCCCTTGCCGAGACATCGAGCCATCACATCCAACAATCTCTACCTTGGCGAGCATTCACCCATCCCAACAGAAGATACAAGGAACCAATACCCGAACCACCTGTGTAGACATCGAACCTCCCCATCTCTAACAGCTAGAGATGTGTAATAAATCCAAGCAATGCTTGAACTTGTCAGGAGTAACCGGCTTTGTCAACATATCAGTAGCATTCTCTGGGTGTGAACCTTCTCTAACACAACCTCACCCATATCAATCAACTCCGGATCTTGTGAAACCGCACATTAATGTGTTTTGTCCGTTGATGATAAATGTGATTCTTTGCTAAAAAATCGCGCTTTGGTGTCACAAAGCAACCTAACTCCACCTTCTTGAATACCCAATTCCTTAACTAAGCCCCGAAGCCATAAGGCGACTTTGCGGCTTCAACAGCCATGTACTCCGCTTCGTTGTGGACAATGCAATAATGGACTGAATCATAGACCTCCAACATATGGGTCCACCTGCGAATGTAAACGCAGAACCCGTAGTCGACCGCCTCCGATCCAAGTCACCTACATAATCAGAATCTACATACCCCACAACAGAAAGCTCCTCACTCTGCTTCTCAAACATAATACCATAGTCCACAGTGCCCTTTAAATATCTGAAAATCCACTTGACTGCCTCCCAATGTTGTCTACCTGGATTAGCCATATACTTACTTACCACACTGATTGCTTGTGCCAAATCTGGTCTAGTACATACCATGGCATACATGAGACATCCCACGCTCTTGCATAGGGAACCTTTGACATGTTTTGAATTTCTTCAACCGTAGTTGGGGAATCTAAGGTAGATAAACCGTGATTCGCCAACGGTGTCGCCACCGGTTTTGCATCTCCCATGTTAAACCTCCCTAACACCTTCTTAACATAGCCGGCTTGAGACAACCACAATCTTCTAGATTTTCTGTCTCGACGAATCTCTATACCAAGAATCTTCTTGGCCGCCCCCAAATCCTTCATGTCAAATTCCTTATTTAACAAGGTCTTTAATTTCTTGACCTCATTAACACTTCTATTAGCAATAAGCATGTCATCCGCATACAGTAATAGAAAAATAATAGAGCCATCATCAAGGCTTCTCACATACACGCAGCAATCATACTCACACCTCTTATAGCCAATACTAACCATATAAGTGTCGAACCCGGTGTACCACTGTCGCGAGACCGCTTTAGCCCATAAAGTGACTTCTTCGGTTTACAAACTAAATTCTCCTGTCGGGATGGTCGAACCCATGTGGTTGCTCCATGAAGATCTGTTCTTCTAACTCACCATGTAGAAAAGCAATCTTCACATCCATCTGCTCCAACACCATATCATAGTGTGCTACAAGACCCAACACAATTCTGATCGAAGTGTGTCTCACAACGGGCGAAAAATTTCATTATAATTAACCCCTTGTTCTTTGCGAGTACCCCTTTGCCACCAACCGTGCCTTGAACTTTTCCCCTCTTTTTTAAATCGCTTCCTTTCGCTTGAATACCCATTTACAACCAATTGCTCGCTTCCCTTGGAAAGTTCCACCAACTCCCATGTGTTATTCTTATGAAGTGATTCCATCTCTTCCGCCATGCGATCACCCACTTATCTTTTTTGGACTTTTTATCGCCTCTGATAAGTATTTGGATCTCCACTACTAAGAATAAGATCATATGAAACCAAATCTTCCAACCCATACCGATGGTGGTCGATAGTTCTCTTGGGTCTTCCACTTGAAGGAATTTCTTCTTCAACCTCTTGTGTAGTTACCTCGGGATCGGGAAGAGTGCGATCCAAAACCACCTCCGTAGCTCCACCTCAATAACATGCTCATTACCCCTTTTGTTTTGGCACTGTTTCTCCTTTTCTTCATGAGTACACTTTAACATAGCTTTCTCATCGAAAACCACATCCCTGCTGATCACCACCTTGCTTGACTTGGGATCCCAAAGTCTGTAACCCTTTACCCCTTTTGCGAAGCCGAGAAAGATATACTGTTTGGACTTTGGATCAAGCTTCGATCTTTCTTCACTAGGTATATGCACATAGGATGGACACCCAAACACCCGAATATCGGAGTAGTCTACCTCGAACCCGTCCATACCTCTTCAGAACCTTGCAATCTAGTGACGCCCTTGGTGATCTGTTTATTAAGAAACAAGCCATACTCATTGCATCGCCCAAAAACATTTTGCTAACCCTGCATTCAATCGTAGACACCGAGCCCTTTCCGCAA
Organism: Platycodon grandiflorus; assembly: GCA_016624345.1. NCBI lineage: Eukaryota > Viridiplantae > Streptophyta > Magnoliopsida > Asterales > Campanulaceae > Platycodon > Platycodon grandiflorus. The sequence goes on along the minus strand of CM028361.1, from coordinate 92,371,154 downwards.
TAGATCGGTTTAACCTTTCACACCATTTTGTGGTGTCCTGCGTACGATATAGTGCCTTTTGATTCCATGCTCCACGCAAAACTTCTTGAACTCTTTATACGTGTACTGTACCATTATCACTTCTCAAACATTTAACCTTTACGCCCATTTGATTTTCCACTTCACCTTCCATAATTTGAACTTCTCAAAAGTCTCATTCTTGTGTTTCATGAAGTAAACCCAAACCTTCTTCGAAAAGTCATCAATAAATGTCACGAAGTACGGATGTCCATACCTTGATGCTGTTCTCACGGCCCCCAAACATCGGTATGAATGTAGTCAAGGATTCCTCTTTGTGTGTTTAGCCATCTTGAATTGCACTTTGTTTTGCTTTCCAAGAACACGTACTTGCGAAAATCAAGTTTGCAAGTCTTAACACCCTTCAACAGATTCCTCTTATGAAGCTTCTTCATACCTCTTTCCCCATGTGACCTAATCTCATGTGCCAAAGAGTTGTAGCCTCATCTACTTCGGGTTCGGACTCTACGAAAGCTCCACCTACAACAAGCTACCGAGCAATCTATAGATATTTTTGGGTCCCTCTCACCTTTCATCACTATCAATGCACCCTTACAAACCCTCATCATACCATCTTTAGATCTACAACTACGCCATTATAGTCTAAAGTACCCAATGAGTTCGATTTTTAGAAACCTCCGTACATGTCTAACATCACACAACGTTCGTACCACACCATCAAATATTTTAATTCTAATAGTACCTATGCCGGCAATTTTACAAGATGCACCATTACCTATAGTAACTACTCGAATTAACCGACCGTAGGTGTCAAACCAATCACGATTGGACGTTACATGAAACGAGCATGCCGAATCCGAATTGAAATTTGCGGGTGATCTGTTGTTGATGAAATTGAGAGCATATCACCATCTTCATTTGAACCATCCATAACCACATTAGCGACTTTGACGAACCAACACCATTCGCCCTTCTCCGGACAATCCTACCTCTTGTGCCCCTTCTTCCCACACTTGTAGCAATTTCCCTTGTACTTCTTCCTTTGCGGCCGGAATTCGATGATTCTTCGAGTTGTCTCGGATAGTGACCTCCCACGATCCTTGTTCTCCTTCACATCTGACCCTTCTCCTAGCGGTTCATCAACAACAACTTTTCTTTCGTTGATGAAAAGCTAAGAGAGCCTAACAGGTCCCAATTCAAGAGTATCTTTCCCCACGTCAACGTAGTTACAAGGTTTTCATACGTTGTGGAAGGCGGCAATGAATTTAACAACATCAACGCCCTGTCTTCTTCCTCAAACGTCACCTCCACCCGTAATAAATCATTGATGATTTGCGTAAACGTGTTTATGTGAGCGTTGAGATCAGCCCCTCGCCATCTTAAACCCATATAACCTTTGCTTGAGATGTAGCTTATTTGACAAGGATTTTGACATATATTTTGCCTCTAAAATTTCCCATACCTTTGTAGCTGACTCTTCATCAATTACGTGATACACCAATTCATCCGCAAGGCATGAACGAATTGTTGAGACAGCCCTCCATTGGAGTTCCTTCCAATCATCCTCCTTTATATCTTCGGGTTTAGTTTTGTTCGAAGAACCTTCCCTAAGCCGACTGCACCAAGGCATCCTTAACCCTTCTCGCCCAAAGCAAAATTCCCGTTCCATCGAACTTCGAACTTCTTGTTTGGAAGAAGAGCAACCTGATCCTAAAGCAGACATGTTAACCTTAACCTATGCTCTGATACCACTTGTTGCGCACATCGGAAGACTAGCAAACAAATTAACAGAGTATAATAGGATCAATCACAAAGAAGAGAGAGAGAGATTGGGGTCAACGGACTGACGAAATTTTATTAGAGGCTCACACCTTAAAACGTTCTAGGTATACAACTATTTATATATGGATACAATAGAAAACCCTAAAACCCTTAAAAGATAAAAAAACCTGTCGCTATGCGGTCGCACTATGCGGCGCATACGATATACAAAGTTTCCATGCGGACGCCCTATGCGGCCGCATGGTTTCCAGAAACTCTATGCGCACGCCTTATGCTGCCGTATAGATTCCAGTATGCCATGTGGACGCCCTATGCGGCCGCATGCCTTTCAAAAATCTGAATAGTCTGTACCGCGGGGGGCTCCTTGCCAGGACATCGAGCCATCACATCCAACATCATCTCAGTAGACATCCATACCTTGATTCTTGAACTCCGTTTCATTAACTGAGCATACACTGACTATTTCACACTCCTTTTGAGTTTAAAGATTTCTGTCAGTATGCCATAGGTTTCATATTTGGACGTCATCATCTCTACCCATGTATATCTTAAATAGTCATCCACAACCACCAGTGTGTATCTGTTTCTACCAAAATAACAAATTCCAAAAGATTTAAGTGCGAGAGCCTTTTGTGCCAGAAACAAGAGATTTCAGAAGAATTTTTAGCAATTAAGCATACTTGAGAAATGTTATTAATAGAAAGTAAATCAATAGCGAATACATTCCTTTTTCTTGACCCTGTAAGCAAGACTTCATTGGTTGTGGTATTTTTGACAAAACAATATGTGGAAGTAAAAATATAGGTCATAACTTTGTCACAAAACTGTGATATGCTGAGTAAGTTGTGCTTCAACCCATCAACCAAATATACCTTTTTTATCTTGATTGACCCTCTTAGGATTGTACCATACCTAATGGTCTTTCCTTTAGAATTATCTCCAAAGATTACTGAGGGTCCTTTGGCTTCAACTATGTCAGTCAGAAGGTTAGTTGATCCAGTCATGTGTATAGAACATCCACTGTCCAGGATCCATTCTTCTGATGCTTGATCAGCAGCTACTAAGTATACCTGACATAGGAGATTTGATCATGGTACCCTTAATGTATTTGGGTCCGAGGGGTTAGCATCCTTGGGTAACCATACATGTCTAACCTTTGGCAAATTGACCCTTTTTGAAGGAGCAAATCTAAATAAACATTCGTGGGCCAAGTGACCTGAACAGAAACAAGTATAACATTTATGTTGACCACTTGGTTCACTCACTTTAAGTTTAGGCTTAGGTTCTACTGCAACCCACTTAGCAGACTTAGGAGAGACAAACTTGAGTGGCTTAATTTTAGCACCTATTAGCGTCTTATTCACATCTTTGGGATCAGCCGATTTTGTGTCAGCTGACTGATGTTCATCACTCGACTGAATAGATTGCTTCTTGGCTAATCTCTCCTTTCAGCAGATGTTTGAATAGTTAGCTGATGATTAGTAGAGTTTAACCATTTTATATAATTTTCTATTTGTTTCTCAGCCTTTCTAAACTGATTCTTGGGATAAACATATTGAGCACCATGATTTGTGTTCTTGTAAGAATTTTGTATATTATCCCTTTTCAACAGAACTTTGGATCCACCTATTGAATGTCTAGTTTCAGTCTTAGTTTTCCCTTTTTCTTGGCTATTGTTTTGCGAGTAGCCAATACCATTTTGATTGGTATTGTCTCTATGCTAACTAATAATAATGGCAACAGCAGCTTTGAATTTGGAATAAGTATCAACAACATTGGTCTGTCGTTGATTCCATTCCACCAAGTCAAAGATTTGGGAAAAGGAGAATTTGGCTTGAATTTTGAAATTTTCATTGATGCTCATTAGTCTCAGCATTTCAGTTTGCTGAACTTTGTAGAGTTCATTAATTTTCTAGCTCAATGTTTTCAGCTTTCATTCTTCTCAGTTCAACATTCTGAGAGATGTGGATATTTGTGAGAGTTTTAAACTTGGAGTACATAAGTTGCATTTGAATCTCCAATTCAATTTGACTCTCATCAGTTGTTGTCTCCTCCTTTTCAGGTGGACTAACAATAGGTTTGACAACTTGAGATGGTTTTTCAGTCCTTCTCTCAGTTTGCTTGCTTAGGATTCATTGACCATAGAGTCCATTTCCTATTTGGCAAACCACTAGCTGACAAGGTTTAATACTTTTGATCAGCTTAGGATTCTTAATAGGTAAGTCTGAAGTGTCAATTTTAGACTCATTTAAGCAAGCGGCTTAGTAGGTCGCTGTCTGAATCATAGACAACTAACTCCGCCACAAGACAAAAATTTGCTTCTTGTGAGCAGTCAGCTGATTCATCTTTTGAATCCATCTCAATCTAACGTAGTAAGATTGAGAGTTTCATCTTCACTACCATCCCTTTTTGTTTTGCAAATTTTTAAGGGCTCTTTTAAAAATTCATTTTTAGTAGATGGACAAGTGAAGCAAAGTGTCCGATTTTCTACGGTTAAAGCACGGTAATTTTTCGTAATCGGCTTTAGCTTCGTTTTTAAATCATTTGCCCTTTAAAAATTTGTGTAAGCGGGCTTTTGAAAGTTCTTTGTGAAAGATTTGTATTTCTTAAACTGTATAGCAAAAGCAGCAAATTCATCTTTATCAAACTCATCGATTGACTAAGATGAGGTAGAACAGACACTTGGCTTTTCTTCTTAGGCAGCTAAGAAGATACCTCTAAAACTCTTTTCAAGTTCTTGATTTTTAAGAACTTCCTTTTCATAAATCTTAAGACTAGCAACAAGACTACGTATATGAGTAGTGTTCAAGTTTCTTACTTCCTTTATGGCATTGATTTTAACATGCCATACATTTCCCAAACTACTAAGGAAACGCATGTTAAGGTCTTTCATAGTATATGCTTTTCCTAAAGCGACAAGCATTACTTACCTCGCGAAGGGTCGTAGCGGTTCTTATAGATTCCTTTGGATCCTTCTTGAATGCTTCGAATTCTTGGATGTAGTCATAAAACTTGTTGTCTTTAGTAATCTGGTGTCCGTCAATGTATTGCGTGAGAGCTTCCCAGATCTCTTGAGAAGTGATGTAGTCGTGAATCTGCTTGTAGACATTGTTATCCAAAGATGGAAAATATGTGCACAACTTTGGTATCTAAGGCATCGTAGCTTTGTCTTCTTCGGACCAACCGCCTTAGGCTTCACGTACTCATCGACTATTGTAATTCTTGGATTTTACGTGTCATATGTATTTTTTTTTTTTAAAGAAACAGGGACGGCACCCTGCAAGATTTTATTAATAAAGAAAAAATGATACAAACATGAGGGGGACAACCAGCCTGGCCCTTATAAACGGGAGGACAAAGGAGCCTTATGTATTATCATATGTATTATGTGTCATATGTATTATCAATTTGTTCAATAGTGGTCTTAGTATTTATTTTCATAGGATAAATGGGACCTCCTAAGACACATTTCATCAGTATTTTATATATACTGTTCATGTATCTAGCGATTCTTTCTTTTTAAATGTCAAATTTGTCCTCATCAAACGTGGGGACCTAAGCCATGTTGAGGGTTAGAAAAGCTTTGTTGATTGCCATTGATCAGAACTTTCAAGTGGTAAAACTTGGAAAAATATTTTTCAAAAAGTTTGATTCTGATACCAATTGTAGGTCCACTTAAGGCAATCAGTAAGGCTAAAGGTGGGGGTGAATAGCCTTACAAAATCGTTTTCAAAAGATTTAAAACCTTTTAAAATTCTGGCAGCGGAATAATAATTTTTTAATAAACAATTAATCTGAACAATGAAAGTGTTCAGTCAAGAGTTTGCCTAGAGAACAGTTTGATGATTAGGCGTAATGAGACAAAGGCCGAAAGTTTTAAGTAATGAAGTGCTTAAAGCTTTGGTCGGTTTGATCAAGATAGCAAGATGAACACAATATGTAAAGTGGATCACGTATGAAGACTGCTACGTCTACTACCATGTTTGTCAAACTTGGATTTTGAAGTGCACTAATTATTAATAATCTAAGTGATCACTAATAGATCAGTGTACAACAAGGACCTATGAAATTTATGGAGATTGTATATTACAAGGAACAAACAATCTCGTGTGTTACAATCAAAGATCTCTCAATAACTAAGTAGTTGGGAGAGATTCAGACAATAATTGAACTAAAGAGTAAATACAAAGAATGCGAAGTAGCAATAAATAAGCCAAGTATTTTTCTTTTCAATGAAGTTTTAGAAATCTTTGAGAGTATTGAATGCATAGAGAGTTTCGAGAGACTTCGTAGTTGTTAAGGTCGTCCTTCGGTTCATATCCGACTTTAAATAGGCGGGATTAGAAAAGTTGTCGTTGGACTCATTGAATGACTCTTGACTTTGCATTAAATGTTCGATGTCGTGCAAGTCAAAGAGACGGTGAACAACTATTTCTCGAGCCTTGTGTTATCATAGAAGAAGTAGGTAGTACTGTCATTTCATTCGCAATAGAGCAAAAAGACTAGGAATGGAAAGTGTGTCATAGTACTCATTAAATGTAAAGCAAAAGCATGTTTAAAAACAAGACACGCTAAATACGACACAAATTCAAAATAACTTCGGAAGCTTATCACGGAAGCTTCCGTTTGAAGATGAGTAGTCTTACAAGAGATAAGATAAGGATATGATATAAAAGCATACTACCCTTTGTGCCAAAAAATCACTGACTGATATTTGAAAATATTTAAGTCTTAATCAGTCACTAGGCATTGGCTAAACAAGCTTGACTGATATACCGAAGTACATTTGTCAATAGCTAACACGGAATGGTTGAACGCTTGAAATTTGTGACGATACATCAATCATCGCCCGCCACGATTGGTGAACATTTGATCGCTAACAACAAATATGATGTTTAGTGATGGATTCCAAAAGATAGAATGATTTTAAGTAAATCATAGAAAGAACTATCAATAGTTATACTCTTTACGTTCCATCCAAAGAATTCACGTTTGAAAAGTCTAATAATTAAGGAAAATATAAGTAGTATTGAAATTAGGCATAATTACAAAAATATTTTAGCATAATTAATATATTTGTACCAAATGTGGAGGGTAAAGTTGAAAATTTTATAGAGATCATAGGCATAATTTTTTAAAAAAACTTTTTAGTGAAACATTACAAAATAGTACATGACTCTTTGCCTAAAGTGAAGGAAGTACTAACTAAAAGGACCATCGAGGAAAGGTATCTATGGCAATGTCGGTGACCATAGTTCAGCTCTTATCTGGTGCCCGTAAAATTTTAATCGAATTAAACAAAAATAGTCTAACCTTTTAGGGTTTTTTTAAACGATGAACTAATTAAGGATATTCTTTAATTATTTTCTCAGAAAATTTAATTTCTTGTATGTTGCCGTCCTTGCGTCCAACTAGGACCAGGACTAAGAGGGGTAGCGATTGATTGGAGCACTCTTACCGTCCTTAAATTATTGTCTTTTTTCGTTTTAAAATAATTCTTTTGTTTGAAAGTTTTTATTTAAAATAATATTTATATTATTTTATCCTTTTTTATTTTAATTATTGGCTACATGCACATGAGCATTGAATAAAATTACACACTATATCAATATTAATAATTAAATAAAAAAATTTTAACCCATGTACCAAATCAAATAAAATAATAATTTATGGACGGGGAGAGTATTTGTTTAGAGTGTATAGTGGTGATCGGGACCGGGACGGACACGACCACCTAGTTTTCAGGCCATGCTCTCTCACTGTGATTCTAATATATATGTACGTGGCCCATCGCCATGGATCCAACACACAAGAATATCGAGAGGTAAAAAAGAAAAAAAAGCTGGTTTGACAGATCAAGGCGGGAGGGATGCTCCTTCTTCTTCTTCTTCTTCAATTCTTGAGTTTAATTAGATCACATTACCTAACCTCGTCCAATTTGGGCTGCTACTGTGTACTGTTAGCTAACCATTTAATTAATTAGTGATGATTTTATTCACTTACTTTTCATTAATTGGTATGTTTTTGGCTTACCCATCGAGTTTCTTCTTCACAATTTGGAATATGGCAACAATTACCCCTTTGACTCGTCCTCACTTTTGCCTACCAGGTCAACATCTTCATTTTCACTCTCACCCTTGCACTATAGCCTATTTTAAAAACACGAGACCGATCCATCTCCTTCAAAACTCGAGTTACGTACACCTCCTACAACTAATGAAACCGAACATCTTTAGTCCTCTGTTACTTAGCGATTAGTCAAACCTAGAGAAATTTTCATTTTCTATTCACATGCTAACTAATGCAACGAAATATAATTCAACTAACCCAAAGAATTAATCTAGGATGCTTTCCACGAGTAATTTTCACAAAAACAAAGTCTTGATGACTAGAATTCTTCTCGTAAAGCATTGAAAGAAAGAGAACTAATATTATTGATTAAACTCTTAAGGAATCCTAAAGTTTTCACAACAACGTAATATGACACTTAATTACATCCCTCGCGCAAGTCTTTAACTCCTGAATTATTCTACTAGAGCCTAAATTTCAAAACTAACACTTTACACCCCTTCTTTCAAAATTGTTACAATTACCCTTAGCAGATCTCTATGTAGGAAATAATAATTTTTGTGATTAATAGCATATCCTTTTCATTGATTATAGGTACATATATTTATAGGGTTACAATCTTGGGTTACAAGCTAACATATAAGAGTTTGAATACAATAACAATTAGGAATACAATATTAACTAGGAGACCTAACTAATAGGAAGAATATACCAAATATAATTACAAAGATATGGAGGAGATATTATTCTCTTATATGCCCCGCAAATTGGATCCCGGAGGAGAGGCCAATCTTTAGTAGAAGATGTTGAAAGCGTGTGCTAGAAAGTAGCTTGGTGAGGGCATCAAGAAGGTCTGCCGAGGAGACGTGAGATACCCGTATGATACCGTCTTGGACTTATTGACAAATAAAATGATAGTCGAGAGTAACATGTTTTAATTTATGTGAGAATGAAACACCGGGTTGGAGCAGAGATTCGTAGCGGCGCCGACATTATCAAAATAGATGAATGGTTGGTGCGCGGAGGTGATGCCGAGCTCACCGAGAAGAGAGGTGACCTGGCGGACCTGGCATGTTGCGCAATAGCTCGTACTCGGCTTCGGTAAGGAGCGAACAACTGTACCGTTTTCAAGCTCCGAAGATAAGGTTTAATTTCGACCAAGATACACTATCTAAGCACTCGTGGAGGTAAAATCATCTTTGTTACACCCGATCGGCATTGGTGAATGCATGAAGGTCAAAGGCGACGATGATAAGAAAGATGCCATGAGCAATGGTGCAACCGAGATAACGAAGGCGCTTGGTGCAAGCAAGTGAGCCGAGGTGGACCTATGCATAAGCCGAGAGAGCTTGTTGACTACATATGCAATGTCCGGGTGAGTGAGAGATAGATACGAAGACTCCCGACCACCTGCCGAAACTCGGTCAATCGGGGCCATGCCTCATTGAAGTGTAAGAATTGGTGAGGTCGCGCCTAAGGGGTGTTGCCACCGGGCGAGTATCGACATACCAATGATAATTTCATCAACATAGACAAGCAATAGAGGGTGATGCCGCCTCGTTAAAAATGAATAAGGAGGTATCGGCCATGGAGTTCGTGAAACGAGTTGTGAGGAGGAACTATCGAAGTTTATTGTACCATGCTCGGGAGCTGCTTGAGACCATAGATATCCTTTCGTAGTCGACACACGTGTTGTGGGTGATCGTGTCGACGAAGCCCGAGGTTGAGTTATAAAGACTTCCTCGGTGAGGGTTCCCAGAAAGAAGGCATTGTTGACATCAAGATGACGATGATCTCATCCCCGATTGATCACAAACGAGAGGATGAGGTGAACCGTGGTGGGTTTGACCACCGGGCTGAAGGTCTCATGGTAGTCAACTCCTGGTCATTGATGGAATTCTTTGGCAACCAAGCGAGCTTTGTACTTGTCAATTTTGCCATCAGCAGATCATTTAATCCAAAAAATCCATTTGCAGTCAACAATATTAGAGACCTATGTGGGAGGTACCAGTTCCTAAGTACCATTTTTGATGTGGGCATCATATTCCTCAGACATAGCATGTCGCCACCTACTGTCTTTAAGGGCCTGAGTTACACATGTTGGTTCAAGGTCGGCGTTTAGTTGGGCAGAAAGGAAAAGTTTGTTTATGGGTTTGTGAATATTATTTTGGGAGGGGGTAATGATAGGTGAGGTGCGAGCTGTGGCCTGGGGTATTGGTTGATGAGGAAGGTCGATGTTAAGTAGGGCAACTTACGAGGACACGGCAAGATCGGAGTTAGCTATGTTGGGCACCAAGGTTGGGTGAGGCAAAGTTATTGGAGAAGCATCAATTAGGTCACTGCAAGGACTTTCTGCATAGTGTGTATGAAGCCGCGATGATATCATGAGGTGGTAACCAGGTTGTGCAGGTTGACTCATCAAATTGTGAAAGACCCAGCTCGACCTCAGACACGAGAAACTCAGACTCAACAAATTGAACATGGCAGGTGACGAAGAGCTTTGCGTTGATCGAGTCATAACAAATATATGCACTCGGGGGAGTACCCAAGGAAGACACAGGAGTCGAGCGAGGATCAAACTTGTGATTGGTGTATGGTCGCAGCCAGAGATAACGAGACATCCAAATGCTCGAGTTTTAAGTAGTTTAGGCAAACTCGAAAAGTTTATGGTAGGGAGAGAGCATGGAGTGTGGGAGTGAGAAGTCGATTTATGAGATAGGGGCTATGAGGAAGGCATACGACTAGAAGGTGAGGGGAAGAGAGCCTTTAGACAGTAGAGATAGACTGTTTCGATAATGTGTCAATGTCGGTGTTCGGAGAAGCCATTGTGTTTGGGTGTGTGGGGGCGAGGTAAGGTGCGAGATGCCATTAGTGGCGAGGTATGTGGCTAGGCCGATCGTTTTGGCGAGACCATTATATTCGCCTCCATTGTCCGAGTAAAGGGTGATTATCTTGTGATTGAAGTGGTTTTCGCCGGGCTTGGAAGCGAGGAAAGATGGATGCAACATCGATTTCCTTTTGAGAGGGTAGAGCCAGATGTAATGAGTGTAATGATCGACGAAGATCACATAGTATTTGAAGCAATCAAATGAGTAAATAGGTGAGGTCCATACATTAGAATAAATAATTTAAAAGGGGTGGGTGGATACAATAGTAGATAAAGCAAAGAAAGTTTGTGACTTTTATTACTTAAGCACGCATTACAAAATGGTGAATTAATTCATGAATGCTCAAGAGTAAAACTAGACTCGATATGACTTTGAATTTGAACGAAGGATGACCAAGTCGATGATGCCGGTCAAAGCGGACACTCTTGAACTAGCAAAGGTGTGACACGGTGGGATCGAGCTTGGTCATTCATACATATCATCCTTAGATTGTCATTGCAGCAGCGAGGTCCTTGTTTGTAGATCCTTCACAAGAAAAGAAGTGGGTAAGAATTCAATATATGCATTATTAGATGTGCAGAATTGAGAGATAGAAATGAGGTTTCTTTGTATTCTAGGTATAAACAAAAGATTATGTAATTAAAAGGTGTGAGAGGGTGTTTGGAGAAAGGTAGAACCAATATTGGCAATGTGTAAGCCAGTGTCATCACCAATAACCATGTTGTCAAGACCTGAGTACAGAGTGTGGAGAGAGAGATTGCTGAGGTTAGTAGTGACATGGTGGGAGGCACCACTGTCGAGGAGCCAACTCAGAGTTATGTTGCCTGAGGTTGTGGATATGTTTGCTCGCGGTTGTCATTTGTTATTTGTAGATGAGGAGCGAGGTGAGATGGATGATGAGGCTGGAACAAGCTAAAAGCTGGGGCATTGAGCGACCATGTGACCTTGTTGACGGCAACCTTGACATTTACCGAAGTAAGGTCACTGTTGGCGAGGACCAGGGTTGCCTGACTGTGGATGTCAAGGAGGCAGTATGGCGGTGGCAAAGATACTAAGGCCGAGGAGACCCATGTTGCACGGTCGTCACGGTATTATCCATGGCGGGGTGGGATTGCTTCACTAGCTCACTTGATAAGTTTCTCATGAAGTTCATCAAAAGGGATAAGAGTGTCCCATCCTTCAACTGCATCGGCGATATGTTAATAGTCATCATCCAGGCCGTTGAGCACTGTTTCTATGAGGTCCTCATGGTCGAGGGGTTTACCGAGGGCAACGAGCTCATCGAATTTGCTTTTAATGAACTGCATGTACTTAGAGATCGACTCGGAGCCTTTTGTAGCTCGCTTGAGCTGGTCCTTGATTTGTTTGATATGCCCGCGGGTAGGGCGAGCAAATGTGTTAGCGATGACTCAAGCCTCCCGGCAGAAGCCAATAATAAGCCAAACTAGGGTTGTGGAGAGGAAGCCAACAAGGGCGCTAAACATAAGTTTGCCTTGTCGAATCAATGGTTGATAGGCTAGGTTGGGTGCTTAGGTGGCGGTGTTTGGGGTTGTAGAAGTTTGGGCGTTATTGACTATGATAGTGGTGGCGGGCGACGGAGGTGTCATCTACAAACTTGTAAAGATCATAGTTAGTGAGCTTGGATTCAACCCGTAGTTTCCAGGCAAGATAGGTGGTGGGGGTGAGTTTGGTGATGTTATGGTTGGAGATATTGATGAGTTGATAGATTTTGGTAGAATCGTGGGGACTTGGATGATTATTGCGCTGGAAGCCATTGATACCAAGAAGTGATAGCCGCTATAAAGGGTTGCAGAAGTTTCGTGGTTGTAGGGTTTGTGGGATCAAAGCTCTGATACCATGTAGAAAATAATAATTCTTATGAATAATGACATAGCATTTTCATTGATTATGGGTACATATTTATATGGTTACAATCTTGGGTTACAAGCTAACATATAAGAGTTTGAATACAATAACAATTAGGAATATGCTATTAACTAGAAGACCTAGCTAATAGGAAGAATATACCAAATATAATTACAAAGATATGAATGAGATAAATTGATGGATAGAGAAATCAAATGAGAAGCGTCGGTCGGATGAGCTGGCCTAGTTGTTAGACGCTCATGCTTTCTTGATGTGTTAGGGCAAGGTCAAGAAGGAGACCATAAACTTTGTGTAAATATGGGATCAGGTAATTGTGAGACGAAATTCAGTAATGTTAATTGTTGGATTATTCCAAATAAAAGTGTCCCACATGACTTAATATCTAATTGGGCTTTAATATTAAGGGCCCACTTTGATGGTTTAGTGGGAATAAAATATTATTAAAGCTTTTGGGAATTATATAAGAAAAAGGATTCCCTCTTTCGCCTATAAAAGATTTAAAGTTCCAAACCCTAAAACACTTTTAGGTTTTCTTTTCACGTCTCTAAGAAAAGTCGTAAAGAGAGAGAAAAGAGAAAAGGCTTAGGGTTAGGGTTTTCTTCTCACCATCAAGAAGAGATTAAAGTAAAGGCAAGGAGGAAGAAAATTCCTACATCAAAGTATTCAACTTTAAGCAAAGCATGGATCAAGGTTAGTACTTAAATTCATGTTCCTAAAATTATATGTTTAGTGATTATTATGTGTTCCAAGATTCTAGGGCATTATAGATTATGAATTCATGAAATTAAAGTAGTATGAATTTCTATTAAAGTTTACATGTGGTATCGAGCTTAGGATTCTGAACACATAATTTTCCTATTATCGACAATTCAATTTGACAATTATAGTATATTCCGCGTAAATTTTTGTTAGAATGAATTGTATATATAAAACGGTATGTTTGAAATTGATTAAAAGTTTTGGCCGACAGAGTGCTTAATTTTTCTTTTCTATTAAAATCGGCAATTCAATTTGCAAAGGACTTAAGAGTTTTTCTTCTTCTTTGTGTACGTGGGGATCTTTCTAAGTGGGACATGGATCAAGTACACAAGGCTCAAATTGGCACATCATTGATCAATGTTACATGTGCAAGTATATTTTATGCTATGAACATTAAAGTGAAATAAATTGGATAGTATGTTATTTTCCAAATAAAATTTTATTTTGTTCAAGGCTTAAAATATGCAAAATAAAAAGAACGTGATGATATTAAATAGCTTGTTAGTCACCAAAGTGGCCTGGTTGAATGGAATATCAACACATTAAATTAATAAAATTACAATTGTTCATGAGTAAAGAGATGCCCTAAAGAATGACAAGAAGGTTGATTGAACAATTAAGATTATAGACTATTTAGCTAGGAGGTCATCCAAAGATGGACCATTGCTCGTAATCTATAACATTAAAGGGATAAATCATTCTACCTTGGTTAGATAGTCGTATATCCAAAGATAGAAAACTTATTTAGCTAACGTATGTAATGATTATTCATTAAAGTATTTTCTATTGGCATCAATTATGTTTATGTATTTAGGGATTGCCCAAAGGTGAACTTAAATACATACTTAAAGTTTTACATAAATATATCGAATCTATTAAAGTTAACTCAAAGCACTAAAAGATAAGCATGTATGAATGTTTGCGTTTCTATGAATCTCTTCGCATCGTAAATTCGGTTGTCAAGTTCAACGGGCTGAACTATGTGATTGGTTCGAACAGATCCAGTTTACTCGGGTGTTATGGACTTGGACCTAGCCATAATAACAGATGAGAAGCCCGCACCATTGCGAGGCTAGCTCGGAACATGACAAGTCAATCTATATGGCTTGGGAGCGGTCTAACAGTGAGCTTGAACCATATGAGGATGACCATGACAAATATCAAGCCTTCGATGCCAGACAAATGATGCTAGGGAGTTCTGCTGAAAATTAAAGAATATTCTCACGACTTAGCCGATAAATCTAGTGTGGGTAGCCTTATGGGTGAGCTAACTACAAAGAAGTTTGATTGGTCTAAGTCAATTCATGATCACGTAACGAAATGTCCAACTTAAAGAAAGCGAAGACATTGGGGATGGATGTGAGTGACTCATTCCTTGTACAGTTTATCATGAACTCCCTTCCCGCTGAATTTGGTCGGTTCCGTGTGAACTACAACACCATTAAGGATAAATGGAACTCAAATGAACTTAAGGCCATGTTAGTGCGGGAAGAAGGAGATTAAAGAAGATAAGGGATCACTCCATCAACCTCACAGTATATGATGGAAATAACAACAGCAAGGCCAAACCAGGTATGAAGAACAAGAAAAAGGACAAGGCCCCAATGAAGGTTAATGAGGGTCGAATCCAGAAAAAGGTTAAATGTTACTTCTGCAACAAGGAAGGGCACGTAAAGAAAGATTGCCCTAAAAGGAAGGAATGGTTCGAAAAGAAAGGTATGCATAATATTTATGTATGTTTTGAATCAAACCTTATAGAAGTACCTAATAATACCTGGTGGTTAGATTCGGTGCAACTACTCATGTGTCTCATGTTATACGGGGATTCCTTACGATCCGGCCCATAAACGAAACTGAGCAATACTTGTTTATGGGAAACAGGATAGCACGGATAGAAGGAATTGGGACGTATAAATTGATCTTGGACACCTGGTGTCATGTAGATCTTGAAGGGTGTCTCTATGTTCTGATTGTGCTAGAAATCTTGTTTCAAAAGAGGCTGGATGTTTTAGGTTTTAATTTTAAGTTTGGAAACGTGTTTTTCATTATTTAAAAACAAGTACTATTATGGTTCGGTACTTTGTGTGATTCTCTTTACCGTTTTAATCTTAATAATGAATTTCAATAACTGTATCATGTTGATTATAGTGTAGGCATGAAACGTAGTGCATCGATGAAAATTTCGCTTTCTTGTGGCATCAAAGATTAGGTCATATTTCCAAAGAAAGGTTAATGAGATTGGTAAAAGTGAGATCCTTCCTCAATTGGATTTTAAGATTGGGTTATATGTGTGGATTGCATTAAGGAAAGCAAACCAAAACCACATTAAAAAAGTCTCGCCACAAGAACCACTCAACTTCTTGAATTGATACACACGATATTTGTGGTCCTTTTGATAACCCTAGTTGAGGTGGTGAACAATATTTTATCACTTTTATTGATGATTACTCACGTATGGTTATATTTATTTACTGCATGAAAAGTCTCATTTGTGAATGTCCTTGAGGTGTTCATAAATGAGGTGGAAAGGCGCTTAAATAAAAAAGTGAAAATAGTGAGATCGTA